>JAYESD010000003.1:230756064-231356064 GCA_036927565.1 Tuctoria greenei
AAGGTTGAGTCAACGTTTTGTTCTGCATCTTTCTTAGCAAACAGGATGGATGCTTACTTGCGAGACGAAACTAATCCAAAATGTCTTAAGAGATGGGAGCATTCTACAAGTCATTAACAGAAACAGAGCTTTGTTTGCGGAGACCGCACGTAAGAAGGAGAAGGAGAAGAAACTGTACCTTGTTGGGATTGGAAGAGGACGGCGGTGCAGGCGGCGAGAGGAGGGACGCGTGGTTGGCGGCGGCGGCGGACGGCGGGATGAGGGAGGACAGCTTGAGGCAGAGCCCCTTCATGTGCAGCCGCCGGTTCTTCTCCACGTCCTTCCTCTCCATCTTGCTGCACCCGCCGCCGCCGCTGTGCGCGGTCCGTTCCCCTGCAGCCGCGCTAGTGCTCTGCCTCCGGCTCTTCATCTCCGTTTACTTCTCGTTGACTCGTTCCGGTTCCGGTCCCGGCCGCCGCGCCGCAGGAGTCGGGAGTCTCTTCCCAAGCCCAAGGAGCGGCGCGGAGGTCGGTCTAGTCTCCGAGGCGGCGGCGGTGGGGTGGTTGTAGATCGCGGTGGAGAGTAGGACGAGCTGTGGGGGTCTGGTTGGAGTGGAGCTAGCCGTGTTCTGCCGGTGACATATCGGCTCGGGATGTCTACTCATTTATACAGGGGCGGGCGGTGGGAGCTGTCTTTGTCTGGGGGCAGGGACCATGGAGGATGGCGACCACCGAGCCGTGGGGGGAGTGGACGCATCGACACCGTCCGTTACCCACGCGCGGACGGTCGGATGCGCCGCGCGCGCGGGTGGTCAACTTCAACTTCCTCCGCGAGGGAGAGCCGCGTCCCCGGATGCGTGTGGGGCCCACCGTTTTGCCGCTGCTGCCCACGTTGCGCGCGTCGCTTTCGTTATTGATATGCTTTTGTCTCCGACGAGATGATATGAGATGAGATGGGATCTCGTTCGTCCGCGTCCTCACATCTCACTCGGAGCGATGGAGAGTCGGGGAAAGTGAAGTGGACCGACGGCGAGCAGAAACCGCGGTTTCACGGACGACCGCCCGCCCGGCGACTAGCTGACCGTTTGCATAAGGGTAGCTCAGATCCATTCTCATCTTCGAGAGAAGGAGAGTACTGTATCACCGAAATTAAGCTAGTAGCAGGCGACGAAGGCGCTGCATGCATGCAGAGTATAGCGAAGAACAAATGTCAGGGACAAAAAAAAAGAACAAACGAGAAAAAGAACATCACCGAAAGCTTGACTTGCTAATTAGTAAAAATAGAAGTTGGCGACGGGTACATTATTGCTAGTCAAAAGAAGACCCGTTCCAGATACACTCCCGCCGTTCAGACTACTGCAATCGTGTGGTAGTATCCAAAATAATGGCAGTGAGAACTCCACCTTTGCGGATATATTCTTCTCCTCCTTCATTCTTTTACCTTTTCAACAGAGAAAAATGGCCGTCTGTTTTTGACATGTGTGTTTACGAAAAAGCCTTTTCAGTTGTAGCTTTTGTGATCACCAAAATTTCCCCCGTGCGTCTGAAACCGCCATAAAAGTAACCAAAATCATCACCGGAATAATTCCCGTAGGTCATTTGTCACGCGCACAAATCACACAAGAGAATTCAGCCTCACTAAAATCCCTTTTCCGTGACGGTTGACACACAGAGCAGTGGAGGGGTCGGGAGTGTGAAGTGAGGGAGATTGGGAGAAAAAGGAGAGGATTGAAGTCATGATCGAAATATGTACATCAAAAACACGGAGTAGTATGCTCGAAAACGTTAATTAGCAGCTACCCGTACATCTAGAAGATTGCGTGGTGCTGACATGTGTCGAGCTCGATCTCATGTCGGAATCAAATCGCAGGAAAACAATATAATTACAATTGTGGCATGTTACGTGTGTCCATACGCTGTCCATTATTTTTATGTTGCACATATGACACGAACATACAAGCACATGCGCCGTGATACCTTATCCTCGATCTATTTTATTTATCACGAAGAAGGATATATTGGTTCTGCAGCTACCTTGTCAGATCGATTGGTCATGCACATGCCGCGTTTGTGTAACACCCAACTAACAGCGTGTCGTAGATCTCTGTTCGAGTAACAGTGCCGCACACGGCATTAAAAGTCCAGCACTGTTGTGATGTGGGGCCGATCGACCATATATATGTCGTTGATTATCATCAATTGTCAATGCCTGTATTCACACTTGGATTCTTTTGACATGGATAATGACAGCGGATGTGACAGTTTCTGTTAACGAAAGATGAGCAGGGACAAAGTCTTACAAACATGTGTGCAATCAATGTATGAAAACATATACCCCCTTCATTTTTATTTTTTTCTTTCTAGTTCAAAAATGAAT
Source organism: Tuctoria greenei (assembly GCA_036927565.1). Lineage (NCBI taxonomy): Eukaryota > Viridiplantae > Streptophyta > Magnoliopsida > Poales > Poaceae > Tuctoria > Tuctoria greenei. Next base: position 230,758,420 of record JAYESD010000003.1, read on the forward strand.
TACAATGCGACAAATTATCAAAGTCGGAGGAGGTATATTACACAATTGCACTTAGCTTGCCGCCACCCCTAGACTTGTTCCTGGGGTTTTATTTTATATTAAAAATACCGTTTCTCAAAATCAGTTTTTTAGAGACATCCGTTATACAACACGTTAATTCTATTTTATTTCCTCGAAATAACCTCTTCAACCAGCACTTCTGAGTAAATTTAAATCAACTGATCAATTGCATTAAAAATATCCCCGCACGCCGCCACTGGATGTAGCAATTTGCCAATCGCCATGTTCAAAACGTGTCCAAATTCGAAAGTCTGGGGCCATAGATATAGATAGGAGTCTTCGCCAAAGTGAAGAGACAGAGAGAGACAATGATGCACAGAGACCGTTCAGATCGGACAGCGCTGCGCTTTGGACACTGCAACCAGTTGTTGCATGTCTTCATGCAATTGGTTCCTGCAAGGGGACATTTGTAGATGTGCAATATACTGTATAAAACTAACAGTTTGACACCGTGCACGTGACATGAAATTTATACGTAGCATATTATTTATATGGTTCTTCTGGAAGTCCATACTTTTTCTATTATACATTATCATCGATCAGTAACTTAATATGCAAGTTGGCACCTTGGTCAGCCTGTAAGGGTACACTATATCATAAAGTCTATCGAATCCTGTCAGTCATCATGCAAAGGCATATATGGTGAAAAGGACACAAGACATACGAAATGGTAGGTGCAGGACAGCGGCTGCGAGCTGATTATAACCGCTTGTCAATGGCTTTATATTTATCTTCATATTAGGTAAAGAAGAATTCATGTATTAATTAAAAGAAATGTAAAGATGTGGTAGATAGCGATGGTGATAGATGGGGACACCAAGATTTAATAATAACTTTTCTCTCCCCTGTTCTAAAATAAATAACGTTTAAGACAGCTAATTAGTTCAAATATTCTGCCATAAACAAACTATTTATTTGAGAATGGGGGTGAGCACAAATTAAAGAAGTTTGGGATGCCATATATGGACGGACCGATGGTTATGGGACCCCTCAGTCTTCTCGGCCCATGTAACAATGCTGGCTCGTTCTGATAAGACAACTAGAAAGCCAACGGGCCCAACAACTTTATCCCGCACGTTAAATAACATGGAGTATTTTGGAGCGTAATTTTTTATCCTGCCCGTTTACATTAATGGAAGCGTTATAGTTATACTCCATCCATTCTAAATTACTTATCAGTCTTTAGTTTAAAAATGAATTAAAGACTAGTGAATACTATACTCTAGCCATACACACACATATATAGCAACGTGATGTTCTCATGCCAGTGTCCTTAGCCTTTCAGAAACTCTTGCAACTCTATGCCGATTCTTGAGCAAAAGGCCTGTGTGCAGTGTCACAAAAGGGAGGGAAAAAGGGAATCGCGTAAAACATGTTGTCTATAAAAAGGATACCAGATGAAAGGGGATAAAATGGAAAATAGACGGAGGGTATATATACCCGGCAGCAGATGGTGTAGAATGTTGGTTGATCTCGGTTCAACCTGAGAAAAAGAAAAGAAAATAAATAAGTAACGATAAAATAAAAGGGGAAAAGAAGATTTGACCCGGTAACCAACTACCGGGAATCTCTCTCGTGATGGACGCCACAATCGGAGGCGTTTCTCCAACAACCGACTCGGCTCGTCCCCCTGCAGTCTTGCTCTATAAAATACGATTAAGGGTAGAAGCGAGTTAACCTCACGGTTAGCAACTCCCTAATACCGAGCACGAAAGTCACCGATCAAAAGGAGAGCAAGAGCTGCGGGAAGGACAGAGCCTTCCACGTGGTCTTCAATCTGCAAGAAGACACTAATGGCTGCCAACGGATCTTCATCCTGTAAGTTATGCTAATCCATCCTCTAATCATGTTTATTATGTTTACTAGTGCACAAACAGTGATTAGGAATCATGATTACGTTGAATCCCTAAAGTTTACTTTCTTACATTGGCATCAGAGCAATCCTAGTCATTTTTTGTGCCTATTTGTGTTGGATTAGACTCTGGTTAGGTTTGATTAAGGCAAGATTAAGCAGAATCCCAAAAATCCCCAAATTCTGAAACCCTAACACCCCAAAATTGAAGCCCCAAACTCGGATTAATGTTGAAAGTAAAGAAGAAGGAACTTATCTGATGTTTAAGGCATCCGAAAATGGCCGAGCGAGCAGCACCGCCCGCACGACCTCCGGGCGCGTGGGCCGCGTCACACGGCGCCGCGCGCCCGTGCGCGCTTGCGCTACGCGGACCAGGGTTGGGGCCCGACCGCGCCACGTCGGGCGGGGACGCTGCCTCCGCGAGCCAGCCGCGCGGCCGCCTCCCAGGCGCTGGTCACGGGCGCCGGCCCCGAGTTTTGGCCGCTTGTGGGCAAGCCTCCGCCCTGCCCCCTGCCCCCATGCGCTCCCGCTGGCCGCTCGCTCCCGCATGCGCCGACCGCCAGCGCCGTCGCAGGGAGCTCCACTCTCCCTTCTAATCCGGAATTTTCGGGGCTAAGGTGGGAAATGGCTTAGGGTTTTTGACGCTGCCCCTGTTTTGTTTCATCTCTAATGTTTTTCGGCTGTCGGATCACAATCAACAGCCACAGTTAAGCGGCGCCACTCTGGGCTAGTGGGCCGCGCACGGGGGAGGAGGTGGGGTGCTGAAGGGCCGATTTTGGCCAGGGGCTTCGGCCCAGGTTGTTTAAGTCCAGCGAAAAATTCTTTTTTATTTAATTTTTCTTTCTGGGCTGGGCCGATTGTGTTTGGGCTGACCGTGGGAAATTGGGCCCTTGACTGTTTAGATAATTTTTGGGTGTTTGCTATTTAAATCAGTAAAGATTATGCTTTAGTTATGTTTATGTACTGTTTTAAATAGAAATTATTTGTGCCCATGATATTCAGCATATTAATGATCCCAAATTAAATTTGAACCAACGGGATAATTTAATTTGGATGATGTAATATGATAATGATGATTTAATCATTCTAAGCATCAATAATGATGACTTACGTTTAATATTAAGGATTAATGCTTAATTTGATAATGATGGCTTCAAAATTAATTCTGACCAACGTTGATTTAATTTTGAGTCATGTACTTATGTTCAATTATGTTATGCAATTTTATGTTATTTCTGCCCAACGGTGATATAACATAGAATTTGTCGGTACCCTAAAAACCATACACCCCCTGAGGTTACAAAGATCTCAAGGGAAGGACATCAACTCAAATTGAAGACCCTCGGGGGCCCACTCGACAGACGTGACCGGACCCGCTTCTCCAACATGGTTAACCTCTAGGTTGCCACGTGTACTGTCAGCCCAGAGCTATTACCCGCAAGGGTGAAGCTCCGGGCCAAGTACTGAAACGGCACCTCCAGAGGTAGCCCCCGACCGAGAGAAGCTCCGGACATGACACGTGCCAGGTCACCCCGGAGCTTCCCGCTTCTCCCAAGCAAGCTCCGGAGCTGCCACGTGTCCACACGACAGAGCTAGATGCTTAAAGCCTCCGGGAGACGTTGTAACGGCTCCGGATCTCCAAAGGACAGCCGCAGACTTCAAGATCCGATTAATTACCATTAATTCCACGTTAATGATAATTAATCGGACAGCCTTAACACCTGTAACGGCACTGTCGGAGCCGTTACAGGGTTATTAACAACAATTAATCTCGTGTATCAATACTAATAACCGCCAGGGCCACATGTCGGGCCAGGCTGACTTGTAACGGTTAGTCCTTGTACTATAAAAGGACAAACCGACGATACACAGGAGAGAACTCTCGAACACTCTGAAGCTCACAAGTTAATACAACAAACACACACCCGTGGAGTAGGGTATTACGCTCAGGCGGCCCGAACCACGTAAACCACCGTGTCACTCGTGTCCAAATCTCATTTCACTTTCTTAGATCTCCGCGCGCCCAGACCGAACCACAAACTCCTTCAAACACTTTTCATAGTGTTAGGGGATCTGCCGACTCCAACAGTCGACAGAATTGTATTTTATTGCATGTTTATTTATTTACCAACGTAAATTTATTTTCATGCAATTTCTGATAATTCTCGTAAATAAATGATGACAGCCACTATGACGCCGTTTCGATATGAGAATATTGAACAACTTACGGGCAGTAACTTCCCTCGTTGGAAGACCTGCGTTGAAGTGTCCTTAGGGTTTAATCGGCTGGATTATGCCCTAAGGGAAGATAAGCCGACGGCACCCACTCCTGATGTCGAAGGATATGATGAACTCAAAAGGACTTATGAGCTTAAGTTGGAAAGATGAGAGAATTCCAATCGTGTGGCTCTCCTCGTTATGAACGCCTCAATATCTCCAGATATTGCAGGTGCCCTTCCAAAGAAAGACACCGCTAAAGAATTTCTTGATGCGGTGGAGGAGCAATTCCAAGGCTCCGAGAAGATTTATGCTCATGAGCTTTTTGCAAAGCTTCTTGAGAAATACACTATGGATGGGAACGTGAGGAGCCACATATTAAGGAAGGTGCATGCATCTTCAAAACTTAAGTCTTTGAAATGTGAATTAAGTGAGAACCTTCTCATCATTATGATATTGGAATCTCTCCCAAGTGAGTTTGATCAATTTAAGATCAACTACAACTCACTGAAGGAAAAATGGTCTCTTGCTGAGATGACTCCTAGAGTTGTCCAGGAAGAAGAAAGAATGCTTAAACAGGTTCAAGACCAAGCTCATTATGTTAATTCTTCCAAGAGGAAGAGAGAGTGGAATGGTCCTGGCCCCTCAAAAGCTCATAAGATGCCTTTTAAGAATCAGTCTCCTCAAAAAGGCAAAGGTCCTAGCACTTTCGCTGCGCCTGGCACTTCTAATACACCTAGGACTTTTGCACCTAAAGGAGAAGTTGTGTGCAAGCACTGCAGGATAAGGGACATTTCAGAAAGGATTGCCCTGATTTTCTGAAATGGCTAATGAAGAGAGGTAATGATGAAATTACGTTTATTGATGAATCTCTTTATGTTGATTTTTCAAGAAATACATGGTGGATTGACTCAGGTGCAACTGTTCATGTTGCAAATTCTATGCAGGGCTTCTGTACAACCCAAGACCTTCGGGACAGGGGAAGAAGCCTTAAAGTTGCTAATGGAAAAGAAACGGAGGTTCAAGCTGTGGGGTCTCTCACATTAAAGCTGCATTCAGGACATCCGCTTAGATTGAATAATGTTCTTTATGTTCCTTCCTTGAGTAGGAATCTCATTTCAGTTTCATGTTTAGATGATGACAATTATGCTTGCTTATTTGGTAATGGACAATGTAGTTTGATGCATTGTAATAAAAATGTTGGTCTCGCCTTCCGACGAGGAAAGTTATATATGTTATCTCTACATGATTCTGTTATGCACGTAAATGATGATTATGATGATGATGATTTGAAGTGCAGCGCTGAAAAGAAGTGGAAAGGCGTTAGTACCTCATTGAAATTGTGGCACTGTCGCCTTTGCCACATTTCAAGGGGGAGAATCGAACGATTAATCAAAAATGATACGCTTCTTCCACTTGACTTTTCAGACGCTAATTATTGCATTGATTGCATTAAAAGAAAATATGTTAAGACGATAAAGAAGGGAGCGACAAGAGCCACTAATGTATTAGAGATCATTCATACTGACATATGCGGGCCTTTTAACGTTAAATCCGTAGATGGTTTTGATTCATTCATAACCTTCACAGATGATTTTTCCCGCTATGGATATATTTATCCCATACGTGATCGATCGGAGGCTTTGAACAAATTTAAAGTTTTTAAAGCCGAAGTTGAGAATCAACTTAACGAAAAGATCACAATAGTACGGTCTGATCGCGGGGGAGAATATTACGGAAAACACGCTCCTTATGGGCAAATTCCAGGACCTTTTGCGAGGTTTCTAGCTGAGAATGGAATTGTTGCTCAATACTCAATGTCTGGTGAACCTTAGCAAAACGGCGTAGCCGAGCGACGCAATCACACACTAATGTATATGGTGCGAAGCATGCTTAATCACGCAAGTTTACGAGTAAGCCTATGGATGGAGGCGCTAAAGACAGCTGCACACGTACTTAATCTTGCTCCAACTAAAGCAGCACCGAACACACCTTACGAGAGGTGGACGGGAAAGAAACCCAGCTTGAATTATTTACGTGTGTGGGGTTGTCCTGCTGAAGCTAAAGTATTCAATCCACAACTTAAAAAATTAGACCCAAAGACAGTCAGCTGTTTCTTTATTGGGTACTCTCAACGGGGAAAGGGATATCGCTTTTATTGTCCAAATCATGTGACGAAATTTGTAGAGACAAGACAGACGATATTCTTTGAATACGATGTCACAGAAGTGAGGAAGATTGAGGAGAAACGGGTTTACGTACCATCCTCGAATATCCAAGAGTTCATCTTTCCATTCAAAAATGTTGTCATAACACCAGATCTACCTCTCGTTCATTCCGAAAATAATGAAAATGTTGCTACGAATGAAAATGAGGAAGTGAACGAGAATCTGGAACCGGAGATTGATCTTCCACCAGCCCCTCCGTTGTGTAGATCGCAACGTGAAAGAAGAAATCCCATCCCAGATGATTATATCACCTACATGACTCATGACATAAGTGACATGGGTAAAGTGGAAGATCCTTCTTCTTATAAAGAAGCTATGAAAAGTGAAAACTCGTCTAAATGGCTTATGGCTATGGAAGACAAATTAAAATCAATGGGCACTAATGATGTTTGGGACTTGGTAGAAATTCCCGAAGGAGCTAAAAGAGTTGGATGCAAATGGGTTTACAAAACCAAATATGACTCCAAAGGGAATATCGAAAGGTTCAAAGCGAGACTGGTGGCTAAAGGGTTTACACAACGAGAAGGAATCGATTATAACAAAACCTTTTCTCCAGTGTCAACCAAAGATTCGTTCAGAATCGTGATGGCATTGACAGCTCATTACAATTTAGAGCTGCACCAAATGGATGTTAAAACTGCATTCTTAAATGGTGATTTAAATGAAGATGTATATATAGCACAATCGGAAGGTTTTGTCGTTGAAGGAAAAGAACACATGGCATGTCCTCTGAAGAAATCCATTTATGGCTTGAAGCAAGCCTCGAGACAATGGTACTTAAAGTTTGATAAAGTGATTCGAACTTTTGGTTTTACGGAAAATGCTGTGGACAACTGCATATACATAAAATTTAAGGGCAGTAAGTTCACAATTTTGGTCCTATATGTGGATGGCATACTTTTGGCTTGTAGCGATAAGGACATGTTACATGAGACCAAAAGCTTTCTGTCATCAAACTTTGATATGAAGGATCTCGATGAATCCTCTTACGTTCTAGGCATTGAAATTCACCGAGATAGGTCCAAGTACACATTAGGACTATCACAAAAGGCATACTTTGAGAGAGTAATGAAGAAATTCAATATGCATAAGTGCTCTCCCACACCTGCTCCAATAGTTAAGGGCGATAAATTTGGGACATTTCAATGTCCAAGGAACCAAATTGAATCTGGCCAGATGAAGTCGGTTCCATATGCTTCAGCTGTTGGAAGCATTATGTACGCTCAAGTTTGTACGCGCCCTGATTTAGCTTTTGTAACGGGAATGCTTGGATGATTCCAATCAAATCCAGGAATGGACCACTGGAAGGCCGCAAAGAAAGTCTTGCGTTATATGCAAGGTACTAAAGATCTCATGCTAACATATCGAAGATCTGATAACCTAGAAGTTATTGGTTATTCAGATGCTGATTTTGCCGGCTGTGTGGATAGTAAGAAATCCACGTCAGGTTATATATTCACACTGGCTGGAGGAGCTATATCGTGGAAAAGCTCCAAGCAAACGGTGACTGCATCGTCCACGATGCAGGCCGAGTTTGTAGCATGTTATGAGGCCACTGGGCAGGCTATATGGCTAAAGAATTTCATTCCCGGGCTCAAAGTGGTAGACATCATTAACAAGCCACTTGTGATGTACCGCGATAATGAATCTGCAGTTCTCTATGCGAGTAACAACAAGTCAAGTGCTACTGCCAAGCACATTGACATAAAGTATCATGTTATGAAAGATAGAATCCAAGATCATACAATTAAAGTTGAGCATATCGGTACGACCGATATGCTTGCGGATCCAATGACAAAAGGCTTACCACCCAGCATATTTCATAAACACGTTGTCGACATGGGATTATTGGAAGCCTTATGATTCTGGAAAGTAGGGACCTTCAAAAAAGCCACTCCCTATAAAGAATAACGTTCTCCATTTGAGATCGGTTGATGCATCATAAGTGTCAAAGTTCTATGGTTTTGGTTAATCATTTGTAACGCTTCACTTTATGCATCATACTTATTGAGAATGGAGAAATAAAGTTGAACCAAACGATCAAGGGGGAGAATGTTGGTTGATCTCGATTCAACCTGAGAAAAAAGAAAAGAAAATAAATAAGTAACGGTAAAATAAAAGGGGAAAAGGGGATTTGACCCGGTAACCAACTACCGGGAATCTCTTCCGTGATGGACGTCACGATCGGAGGCGTTTCTCCAACAACCGACTCGGCTCGTCCCCCTGCAGTCTTGCTCTATATAAACGCGATTAAGGGTAGAAGCGAGTTAACCTCACGGTTAGCAACTCCCTAATACCGAGCACGAAAATCACCGATCAAAAGGAGAGCAAGAGCTGCGGGAAGGATAGAGCCTTCCACGTGGTCTTCAATCTGCAAGAAGACACTAATGGCTGTCAACGAATCTTCATCCTGTAAGTTATGCTAATCAATCCTCTAATCATGTTTATTATGTTCACTAGTGCACAAACAGTGATTAGGAATCATGATTACGTTGAATCCCTAAAGTTTACTTTCTTACATAGAAGATCTGTTGCTCGAAGAGAATGGAGAAGCTGGCGTGTTGCTGATCTCAGCTCTTTCCTCCTCAGCACGGTGACCACCTCGTGAAGCTTGAACGGCCGCTCGACGCTGCTGATCAGTACCACTTCCAGGCCCGAACACTCGTCGTCGTGTTGCCGCACCTCAACCATCGGCGCCGCCACGGCCTCACCATCATGAGCGGTGCATGGCAAACGAGAGTAGTGCAATGCCTTAGGGCCTACATATCAGCCACTACTAATGCACCAACTGCAATACTGCCATAGTTTGCTAAATGGGCCGCCCGGCCCGAGCCCAGCACGGCCCGGATGTGGCCCGACCCGAACTGGCCCGACACAAAGTGGCCCGGTCCTGTATTCGTGCCGGACCGGGTCATGCTCCCGGGCCAAGTCAGCGGCCCAGGCACGACACGAACTCTTTTCTTCGTGTCGAGCCAACACGACGACCCAGTGGACACGTCCGTGCTCGTGCCGGGCCAAACACGGGGCGGCGAGGCGAGCACGCAGCCGGCGGCTTCGAGGCGGGGCGGCGAGGCGAGCAGGCGGCCTGCGGCTCCGAGGCGAGGCGAACGGCGTGGTGAGGCCGACAGGCGGGGGCGCGGGGGCTTGACGGAGGCGGGGCAGGGTGGCGGCTCAGCGCGGACGCCATACGAAGGCGGGGCATGGCGGAGGGGAAGGCGGCGTCCGACGGCTCGGGTCGAAGCGTGGGTGGAGGCCGCCGGCGCCCTCGGCGAGGTTGGCGCGGCTGGCGACAGGCTGCTGGGCACCGGCAGCTAGGGTTTGGAAGGGGTGGTTAGGGTTTGAGAATGAAGGTGGATATTTATATGCACCTTACATAACTCTTGATCCAACGTTTTAAAATAGGTGTAGCAATTAACGGTCTAGATATGAGATTTGAGAGGATGACGGGCCAATATCGGATTGGTCCATTAACTGTGTCGGGCTCGAGCTGGCACTACGGGCCGAGGAAGCGGCCCAAGCACGGCCTGACCGTCGTGCTCGGGCCGGCCCGACACGGATTGCATCGGGTCGTGCTCGGGCTTGGGCCGTGCTTTTTTGGGTCGGGTATCGGGCCGCCCGATGGGCTTGGCCCATTTGACAAACTATAAATACTGCAAACGATTTCAGTCCAATGCCTTGTACTTCAGCACACAAGTAATAACTCACAAGTCTTGCCAAAAACGTTTTCTGCCACATTCCTTCGATATACGTCAACAGGCAAAATAACTTGCTCGCGTCATCATCATCTGCCAACGACGACGGTTGACCAGACACTCACTCGCCGACGTGCGCGGCTGCTTGTTTGCGTCGCGCGGTGCTGACGCTAGCCACCGTGACGCCATGGTTGCCTCGCATGCATGATGCGAGGAACGGTTGGAGCAAGTTGCATTGAGATCATGACAAACAATAAACCTGTCTCATTGTTGTATACTCGTTCCGTTTTTCATTTGTTACCGATTAATTAACAAATGAACTAGTCATCAACAAATAAAAGGAAACAGAGTATCGAGTTTACTCCTGACTCCTCTCTGTCTTGTCTGCATACGCGTTCTCGCTCCTGCATCTCCAACTAAATTAACAGGACCCGGGTAGATGCGTGTTATCCAGCTACAGCGACGTACTCATCAATCAGCCTCTGGCTCCTGCCATTTCAAGCAGGACCATGCAATGCAACAGAGTGTGTAAGGTATCTAGCGTGGTCCAGCAGTACAGGCCACCGCTCATATTCCTCTGTCATCAATCAGTGCCGGTATATCGACAGTGTGCGTGTCTCGACCCTACTGGCCGGGTTCGTTCTTGATGAGGACAACAGTGGCGAAGCTAGGTTCACTGACCCTGGTGCACTGGCCCCAGGCTAAATGGTGATTCTTCCTTATTAATATCTCAAATTTAGTTAAGTATTAGCTGAAATTTGCATGGTAATAAAATGAGGCACCAGGTAGTTTTCTCTTTTAGCTTCACCACCAAGGACAAGGAAGCTGTACAGACGTAGTACAGTATATATCCTGCCGTATAATTAAGCCAGATCAATAATGTTTTAACACTACAGGAAAGCACATGTTTTTGCCACAAGACAAGATGCCATTCCAATTTTTTTTTGGCTGGTCGCCATGCTTGCCACATCACTTGAGATATTCCTTTTATTGGGCCAGTTAATCGATGTTCCGACAAACGTGCGTGACGATAAAAAGGCTGCATATTATACTCCCTCTGGTTCAATTTAATTGACGTTTTGACAGCTCTGAATAATATATTTTTAGTTCATTCCCTTGTCTGAAATGATAATTAAAATGAATAGGAGGGAGTATTATGCGAGAAATCTGAAAAAGGAACGGATGAGCAGCTGCCACAAAAGCGCAGGAGGGCAGAGCGAGATTACAGAAAAGATCTGGCCCCGGAGACAGGTGGCGCGCTATGCGTGCAAGCTGGAGTATAACGCATGTCCAAGGGCAAGGAACATCCGGTATAGTATTCAAAATTTCCAACCACACAGTGAAGGCGTTTGTTTCTTACATGTCATGTCCAAGATTGAAATATGCTATGTGGTCACTGAAGCTAATGATTTTTTTTGTTCTGTCTAATACTGTAGAAGCACATACCAATAATGCTGGTACCGTTTTAATTATTATTCCATCCATCCCAGAAAATTTGTCGCTTTGTAGTTCAAAAATGAACTACAAAGCGACAATCTTTTCGGAACAGATGGAGTAGTATACATGTCGTACATCATATCTCTGCAGTCGACGCGTGTGCCTTTATAAAGTTAGAGTCATACCAATGCCCGCAGTCTTTCAGAAATTCTCGAAACCTCTATGCCGATTCTTGAGCTAAACGCCTGCGGTAGAAAGAGGGGGAAGGAATGGAGTTGCACACAAGTTATTTTAAATGATACTTTCAAAATATTGGCTTTATAATGAAGTCATAATTATATCAATAACCTTATGTGAATATATTATACAATGATAGACGCCGACGATGTTTATATGACAGATTAATGGCAAGATAAATTGTATAATAGGGATATGAACACTGTTCGTTTTAGGATTAGTGTTATTATATAGTAGTCCAAGATACTAAAAATAAATGGAAAATGTATGAAAGACCGTGTACCCGGGAGTGGATGGTGTAGAAAACTTTTCTGCCAGCGACGGAGAAGTTGGCGTTGATGATCTCGGCGCCTTCTTCCTCCAGCACGGTGACCACCTCGTGCATCTTGAACGGCCTCTCCACGCTGCTGATCAGCACCACGTCCAGGCTCGACCCGTCGTCGTGGTGCCGCACCTCCACCACCGGAGCCACTGTGTCGTCTTCAGCAGCGGTGGTTTCTTCCGACGACGCTGCATCACCCGTCGTCGTCGGTGCCGCCGCCGCCGCTGACGTTGAGCCGCCTCCCATGCTTGCCATTAGTTGCGCGGAGCTCCTCTTTTGCTGCAGATCGTCCACCCTTTCCTTGAGCTTCTTGATGTACGCAGCGGCTTCGTCCAGGCTTCCTAACTGGGTCATCGTGTCCTATATAAATCATAGCCGTATAAGGGTATATATACCACTTCGTTTGGTTTTGGACAACCTTAATTTACTCCAGATATGGCCCGCCCAACAAATGTCAAAAAGCACACCACTCAATCAGAAAATATATAGTACTCACTCCACCGTTCGATGTCAAATAAAAAATAACAGAAGGAGTAAGTGTTTGGACGTGAAAAGGCAAGAGGGAGACAGAGAAAAAAGTATGGATTCCAACAATAAAGTGCAGTTGTGGAAAGCAACGATTTTTGAGGAAAATTGTCATATGTCCACATAGAAGCTAGTAGCTTTCATAAACAATACTCTCTGCATTCTTTTTTATGTGTTCGGTTACTTCATATTCTATCTGTTCTGAAATAAATATGATTTAGGGCAGCCAATCTAATTCATATTAAACTAGACTTTTTCTTTTCCTATAACGGACGTTTTCTTCTTCTTCTTCTATAATGCAGAGACGACTGCCGTTTCTCGTAGAAAACAAATTGAACTAGATTTTTTTGTCCTAAATGTTATTTATTTCAGAATGGAGGGGTATTTGAAATGGCCAACATTATCAAAAGAAGAAGAACAAGAAGAAGAAGACTATCTCATTTTTTACTAGTACATACATCAACAATATTTTATGCGATGAAAGGACTAATTAACTAATACTCATGTACCTATATCTAGTCTGAAATAAGGGATGAATAAGCAAAAAGAAAGAAAAGCTTGTTTCAGTTATTAGCATCGGCCCATTGTTACAACAATGTCAATTTGCGTTTTAATTGATACTAGAACTCATTAAGCAATACTTCCTCGCTCTCAAAAGTTTGTCGCTTTGTAGTTAAAAATAAATTATAGAGAATAAACTTTCAAGAATGGAGTAGTTTGTGTCCACAAAGTAAGTGAGACAATAAAAATATATTTAATAAGGTATGTATCATTAATTAATTAGCTCTGGTGGTTAGGACTTTGGAGAACAGCAAGAGAGTGTGCTGGATTAATAGAAGAATCAGGTGCCCGATCTCTGCCATAGAAAGCCAACACAGTTGCTCTCCTTGATGGACTGGATCGGAGAGCAAGTAGTAGTACCTTGGAGGAGTAGTGTTCTTTGGGGATGAGGGAGACGAGCTTGGCGCAGAGGTTCTTCATGTGCTGCCTCCTCTTCCTCTCGATCTCCTTCCTCTCCACGGCCGCCGTTGCGCCGCTGCTGCCGCCGCTGTTGTTGTCCGTGCTGCTTCTCTTCTTCCCAACTGCTGCAGTGTCGTCGCTACCGCTGCTGCTGGTGCTGCCCTTCTTCGCCTTCATATCCATCTCTCCGTCTCTCTGTTCTGAGAAATGGGCACGGCGGCGGCAGAGATCTGGAACAAAAAAACAATCAAACTAACTGCTAGGTACATGCAAGCATAAAACTTAAAAATGCTGCAGGCACGTACGATGATCTGAGAAATTAATCGAGATGCATACGTATAAGCGTACATGTATGTTGGTATTTGTACCAGCTGCAGGGAAGAGGAACGGAGGTACTAGAGACAGCAGCAGCAGAAATTATCAGAGGGAGATGGAGGAGAACAAATGGAGATGTGTAGTACGGATAAGGAGGACCCGGATGGCGCCCAGGAATAGATGCTAGCGAGCTATATATATAGAAAAGGGTAAGCATATTATGTACTCGGTTAGTTCAAAAATGAGTTAACCGGTGATAAATAAAAAAATGAAGGGAGTATGTGTACACGGCAACACTTTCAATTTCCTTGTTCCCCGCCGTCTCACAACAAAATTAACATGCACAGTGGATGTTAATGAGCTTTTATTTACGTCGCATAAAAATTAATATAGTTTAGAATTTAAATTTTGCCTAACAAAAAATATCCACCTCGCTTTTCAAGACAACTTTTGCTCTCACTGTATCTTCTTCTGCACACGGCGCTACACCTCGTTTATTATGCACTCTTTACTTTTTTATCCTTCCTTAATTCCAGCTTCTAATATAATGTCATTCTTTATAAGATAAGACGGAGATTGTGATAGTTCTTAATGTCAAGGAGGACGATGGTAACACGATATCAGTCCCTGCAACAGCGTCCCAATCAAATTCATGATGATGAGACCGTTCCTGTACTAAATTAACGTGGAAAATAGTAGTCCATACGACCTCTCCCACGTAGCAGCGCCATTAAGTTCGGTGACAGGTGACAGTAACATCCTGGTCCTGAACAATTGTAACTAGATTTTAAGATAATAATGAAGCTTGCTGTCATTTCCTGTTCAAGACATTGTTAGGTATATATATATATATATATATATATATAGAACATATATTATATACCTAGCCACCAAATTGTCCATTTTGTAGCCAGGCTGGTGATTCGGTCCAGCCCGTTACTTTTCCCGGTTCCCCCCGCCCTCTCGCACGAGTGCCGCCGCCACTACCCACGATATCGATGGATCCACCTGCACGACCTCCCACGACCGATCCATCCGCACGACCGCCGCCGCCACCGTTCCACCAACGTCCTCGGTCCCCGCCATCGTTCGTCCACCCCACGACTGCTTCCAGACTCAAAATCCCTTAGCCGGACCAGCGCACCTCGATCTCCGTAGGTGGACAGGGCGGCGCGGAAGTGCTCGGCCGCGGGCCCGTACCAGCCGAGGCCGCGAAGCAGCGCGCCCTTGGAGAGCAGGGCGCCGGGGTCCTCCGCCAGCGAGGCGTCGCAGTCGGCGAGCACGCCACGGGAGTCGCGGATCAATGAAACGAAGCGGAAATCGTCATCTCGCTTCGCCTTCGAGACGCCTCCAATCCGTATTGGGGATCCCAGCCTCTCGGAGTCGGAGAGAGGAACATGACACGGCGGCGCGCCCCGGCGACGAACGCTCCAATCCAACCCTAGTCCCTGATTCCACTCAAATCCACTCGGACCGACAGTGCATCCGCCAGTCTAAGAGGGGAAGAAGCCGCAGCAGCAGGAGGAGGAGGAGCAGAAGAGGTCGTCGTCCGCCCATCCGAATCTGTAGGTGAGCGGCTTGTCGAGATTCCATTTCTGCTTCACCTGCACGAAGAGGATCGGCGCCCCCCACCCCAGCACCGGCCGGTTGTCGAGTCAATTTGTCAAATGAATCAATAGCTGCCACGAATCGTTTACCCATTTCAAACCAATTCCATCGATCCGGGAACAAATTGATGGTCGCCTTGTTGGTGGTTCAGTGCTGTGCAGAGGCGAGGTTAGCGAGGAAGCCGCAGCCCGATTAGCCATGTTGTCATCCGTGCTGCGGGCCGCGGCTGGCAGGGCTGTCCGCAGGCAGGCGCTCGCGCTGACGGATGCCGTGGCGTCCAGGATCCGCCAGCTCCTCAGCCTCAGGCAGCAGCCCTACCTGCGCCTCGGCGTCAAAGCGCGAGGCTGCAACGACCTCTCCTACACGCTCAACTATGCCGGTACGTTTGCTCGCCTTCCTTGCTTTCTATCCTCTTGTACTTCTTCGTGGTCTTGCTGTGATGGCCTATCAACCTATCATGTCCTGCAACTTGAGACTTAAGTTTCAATAAGTGATGTTCGTGATCTGTGGCTCACCTCGAGCAGTTGCTATGAGTTCGATCTGACACTACCCGGCATCTAATCTGCAGAATTTCCGTATAGGATATTAAATGTAAAGTGATATGCAACCAACAAAAGAATAACATAGTGAAAAACTTCATTACCTCACATCTTTAAGAGAACTTCTACAGAAAAGGGAAAAAATGTGAACAAAAAAAGAATAACAATGTTGCAGTAGAATATATCATGGCTACATATGATACAGAGTATATGACACATCAGAGGCTGGGAACGTGACTGTTTTAGTTGTCATAATAGAAGCTAGAGATGAAACCCACAAAATCCAACACAAAAAGTTGTGGCTTACATAATTTTACTGTTTGTGGAAACGATCCTGGTCAGGGAGCAGAAGAACGATTGCACCACCATGCATAACAATTTGACCTCAATATGGGTATATTTCTTTGATAAATTCAGACTAATTCTGGGTACAAAAGCAAGCATCTGCCATGTCGTTTTTTCATTATGCCTGGTAAATGCTTATGCAAATGAGGATTCAAATGTTTATGATACTTGTTGACTAGTATGTTGAAACTTCAAAAGGCAATGTATTGTAGGAGCGAGCTAAAAGTCCAAACAGACCCGAACCCTGTAAGCATACATCCTGACGTCTAAAGATGACATATACCAAAGATGTTTTCAGACAGCTAGGCTTTAATAAGCCGGCAGACAACAAAATTCACCCTTGACAGATTCAAGGCCGACATGGCTTTGCTTGGCAATAGTGTGCCCTGCAAAGGGTCAGAAGCTGAAGCTACTGGTGGCATAATGGTGGCTCTAGGAATCTCCATAAAAAATGATCTATGCTTCCTTTGTTGTTGCAAGATTTGGCAGATCCATTGGCATGTTTTCTTAACTCTTGTGTGTTTCACACAAAATATTTGAAGCTTGCATCAACAAATGAAGAATGTACTCCCTCCATTCCAAAATTCTTGTCACTCTTTAATTCATTTTTGAACTAAAGAGTGACAAGTATTTTGAGATGAAGCGAGTATAGAGTTTTCCGTTCCTGAAGTCTCTTGGTTTTCTGTTCTCAATACACATTTATAATAAAGGCGATCTATAATTAATTGCTGCTAGTGCTGGGTGCCTTGTTTCTGTACAAACTGTGATTTCAGTGTTTATCTTCTTGTCTCTGGTCTTCTCGATGTGTCTCACTTTGTCACTGGCAGAAATGTGTAGCTCTGGTTATTTATCAGCAAGTTCATAGCGTTCCCTTGTCTTGCTACTGTAATGTCTTAGTTGTTTACATTTTTGAAGAAACATTTTAACCCTTTTTCTTTCAGATATGCTGAGAACTGAAATCTGATTTGGAGTTTGTGCCTGCAAGAGGTGGGGTCCTCGGAGGACGAACCATGCTCAGGAGACACCGATGCGACGACAGGCCTGGCTCAGGAGCACAGCTCGCGGTTGCCCGACCGTGAGCTGAAGGAGATGCTGCTCAAGAAGTATAGCGGCTGTCTGAGCTGCCTACGGTCCGAGTTCTTGAAGAAGAGGAAGAAAGGGAAGCTACTGAAAGAAGCCCGCTCAGCTCTGATGGGATGGTGGAACACTCACTACCGCTGGCCATATCCCACGGTATAACATCCTGATGACACCTCTTCTGAACTTTCCATACTCAGATCTGTAACCGAAACTGACGACCTGGCTGTGATCTCTGCTGACACTGTCTGTGCATGGTCATGACAGGAAGAGGACAAGGTGAGGCTTGCTGCGATGACCGGCCTCGACCCGAAGCAGATCAACAACTGGTTCATCAACCATCGGAAGCGGCACTGGATGCCTTCTGAAGACATGCGGTTCGCGCTCATGGAGGGCGTCACCGAAGGAGGCATCCTCCTCTCCTCTGGGATGACGCTCTACTTCGACACCGGCACGATCGGGCCGTGAGACAGATTTGGACAGACAGGCAAAAAGCATGTTTACTGGCTGGAAGGTGGTGTTTTTGCGCGCTGCACCTGGCAGTGTGTCATGGGTGATATGAAAATTAAATCACATGGAGTCATGGACCAATAACCTCATCATATTTTTTTTCTTGTTATTGTGTATTTTGGAAATTCCTCATCCTCAGGAAAGTTATTCTGGTGACCTGTAAAAACTTGTCTCAGGCTACTGTAACGTCCCCTAATTTTTTGCAAGATTATTGATTACCCAGTGAAGAAGATTAAAAGGACTGTAAAATTACAAGTGATACATGTAGCTATAGATCTTATTTCTATTTTCGTTTTGTATTTCCAGTGTTTTGTGATGTTCCTATCTGTCATGCTGTAGGCAACTTTGCCACGAAGTGTTGATGGAATATTTGAGCTCCGTGCCCGGTGGCTTCTAGTTCTAGTCTAGGGTCTGGATATGCTCGAGATTGTTGTCGTCTTGATTAAATCTTTGGCTGCTAAGCCCAGGTAGGATAATTTAGGCCTTAAAATTAAATTCATCGACTCCAGGTCTATCTATCCTGGCCAGACGGGTTCAAAGGCGAGCTCAAATCCTGACAGAGGCTGGGTTATTGCTGCATGCCTGCCTGAATTGAGGCAGTTCCTTTCATCCTTTCCCTGACAGAGGTTTCTTGCCCGAGTCGTCTTTCGACCTGCCGCACGACACCACATCCGCCATTTCGTCGAACACCGGCCAGCCCCAACCATGGTGATGAGTTCGCCGTCGCCTTGCCGCTGCCAGCACCTCCCGCCGATCGTGCTAGCCGTGCTGCTCGTCGTTTTTAGTCTAATAAAGAATGTGGTGGTGCTGGCGCTGGAGAACCGGTCGTTCGACCACATGTTTGGGTGGATTCGCCGCCTGCTGGGCCTCCCCATGGGATATTGCGTTGGACTCGCGGCGGTTGCTCCCGTCCGTCATGGCACCCGCGTCGTTTTTTTTTTCCGGTCCTATTCATCTCGCCGTCCACATTAAGCCGTCTGGCTCGGTTCCTGCCATTGGATCTGGCCACAGAATTCTGGATTCTACACCTAGCTACAAAATATACCTACCCTATATATATATATATATATATATATATATATATATATATATATATATATATATATATATATATATATATACCGGTTTTCTCAGAGTATGTGGTGGATAAAATCATATTTTGTCTGAACCACGAATTTACCAATATAAAAACACCATGGTAAAAGTATTTAATGCTATGACAAAATTTGCAGAGGGGCGCGTACGTCTGCTAGTGGGCATCTTTACATATGGACCATTGTGAACGCAGGTGTCGTCAGTTCAAGCCTTCAACTGTCGAGCTCCGTGTGTCCGTATGAGCGAGACCCGGCCCGCGCCCGGCTAGCCAGGGCCAGGCACTGCACAGCCGCACAGCGCGGGGCTCGCTTGCGTCGCGCTGCTGACGCAAGCCGGAGTGACGCACGCTTCCTGTGCTGTGGCTGGCCGGCTCCCTTTCGCCGGTCGTTAATGGCGACCTGCTTCCGTCCGGCGCGCGGCAGATCATCATGTCGGTGTCTGTCGTCGCCGCTGGCAGATTCGCCGTCGTTGCGGGCGCTTGACGTCGCTGGCTCCGGCGGCGTACGGCGACCACCGCGAGCATCACACGATTTGACGTCTTCAGCAGAGACGCACGTACCACATCTCACCCTTGTGCTAGTTAGTAGCATCAATGTAAATAACGCTGCCTTTACTGGAGGATAATACAAGAGCATTCTTATTTCCCAAGTTGTATAATCTAGCTTGTAATCTAGAATCTAGTGGAAAGTATACCTAATCGAATCATGATAAACTGATATGTAAATTATCATAATCTAGCATAATACTTCCTTCGTTTCAAAACAATTATTTCGAAACGAAATGAGTATTATACAAATTTGCTTTAGTTATAGGTAACAAGCAGAATTATATGTGGCAAGGAAAAGAACTCAGACGGACAGACAACGATGGATGTCTCCAGCTACCAGATGCCGCACTCTAGTTTTTCCGGAACCCTCTTCAGACCTACTCGTGTGAAACTCGTGGTCCTAGCTGCTACACGAATCATCAGGAAAACGCGCGCGCGATAAGCATGCGACGAGAAGCCATATTTACGAGGCTATTTGGTTCAATGCTTAACTTGCCTAAGCTTAATATTAGGCATGTCACACTGTTTTAAGCGGGTGTTTGGTTGTTGGCTAAGGTTAGGTGTGCCACAGAAGTTAGACAACTTTTGCTTCCATTGACTAACAAAAAATTGCCTCAACTGTGGCGCTCAAATCAACCGCCTAAGCTTAACTATTTGCCTAAGCTTAGTCATGGTAACAAAACAAACACATGCTATACTTTCTTAGGCGCGCCTAAGGTTATGGTAACAATCAAAACACATGCTAATATTAGTTAGCTTAGACGCGATACAAGTGTGGTAAGTGGCTAAGATTAGGCTTAGACAAGTTAGCCATCATCCAAACAGGCCTTATATATGAACACTTCACCTGTTTCTGTTTAGTTACATGAAACAAGTGGAGATTGCTGTGTGCAAATTAAGAGAAAACAGAAGAAACTGGTCCTGTTTAGTTGTGGCTATGTGAGTAATGTGCACTTAGAGATCACCCAAATAAGGCAACAATCAAGTTTGGGTCGTCCTCTTCTGATTAACTTAGATCACACCCACACATGAACAGAGCAGAGACCCACCTGCTGGCTATCACATAAAAAGGCGCCAATGCTTCCACAGGGTTCGGGAGGAAACATCTCAGCTATCATGGCAGAGATCCACCTTTATTAATTTGCATATGACTTTGATCTATGACTTTCTCTCATGATCGAGATACGGGTAATCCACCATGCACTGATGCACATGCTTGAGCTGAGAGCACAGGAGACAATCGGTGTTGCCCAACCAAACGTCGTCACTATCGCGCGGTACCCATCAATCTTCTGTTATACTCCCTCCGCACCCAAAAATTTGTCGCTTCATAGTTTAAAAATGAACTATAAAGCGAAGAACTTTCAGAGATAAGAGAGTACTATGTACTAGTTAGAACCATGCTACGAGGTGTGCAGCTAGCTGTGCACTATAGTTTGCCAAATGGGCCAGGCCCATCGGGCGGTCCGAAGCCCGACCCGAAAAAGCACGGCCTGAGCCTGAGCACGACCCGATGCGATCCGTGTCGGGCCGGCCCGACCACGATGGTCGAGTCATGCATGGGCCGCCTCCTCGACCCGTAGTGCCAGTTCGAGAACGGCCCGATTAAGGGGTCAATCCGATAAGACCCGACATCCTCTCAAATATAACATCTGGACCTTTAAATACTACATCTATTTTCAATCGTTGGATCAAGAGTTAAGTGAGATGAATATAAATACCTACCCTCATTCTCAAACCCTAACCATTCCTTCCCCAAACTAGCCGTCAGTCCCACGCTACGCCTTCGACCCGTGTCGAGCCACCGCCGGCCGTGCCGCGAGATGGCCGCGCCGAGCCGCCGCCTGGCGACCGCCGGCCGCGCCACCCTGCCCCCGACCTGAGCTGTCGCCCGCCGCCTTCCCCTCCGCCCTGTTGCGCCGCCCGCCTCCGACCCGAGCCACCGCCCTGCCCCGTCTCCGTCTTCCTATCCCCGTCAAGCCGCCGCGGCGCCGCCTGCCGGCCTTACCGCGTCGCCCTCCACCCCACCTCCGACCTACCGTCCATGCTACGGGCTCGAAGCCGCCGGCCGCGCACTCGCCTCTGAGCCTCCGCATGTGCCCGACCCGACACGAGCACGGATGCACCCACTGGACCGTCGTGCCGGCCCGCCACAGAAAAAGGAGGTCCATGCCGTGCCTGGGCCACTGACTTGGCCCGACAGCACGGCCCGGCACGGCACGGATAAAGGACCGGGCCACTTCGTACCGGGTCAGTTTGGACCGGGCCACATCCGGGTCGTGCCGGGCTTGGGCCGGGCGGCCCATTTGACGAACTATACTGTGCACTGTGTGGTCCGGCGCAGTGCACTACTAGCATAATAATTCCTGTCGCCAGTAAACATCGCTCGCGTGGCTTAGATTCTTGCTGGACGGATGCAAGATGCAGGAACCTTCTGGATAGCTAGTGAAACTTGCACGCCAAATCAATAATGTTATTACTAGTTGCTTCTATTGTCTTTTTTATATGATAGTAACGTATGTGCAGATGTTATAGTATACTTCCTCTATTTCACATAAAATGTCGTTAATTATAGCATTTCTCACGGAGACAAGTGACATTCGTATATGGAAATACTCCTGTCTACCGCTGATTACGAAATACTCCTTCAGTTCGTAAATCATACGAGTATGAGGGCAATTTAGTACGCTCAAGGACAAGAATGTGATAGCGAGAGTGATTACAATTTGTTTCCAAGCTTAACTATCTCTTCTGTCGTCGGACAGGACAGAAGAAAGTGATAGCGAGAGTGCTATGTGGTTATAATTTGTTTCCAACTCCCCAGTCTCCTTCGATATAATACTCCCTCTTTTCCAAAATAAATATCGTTTCGAATCAAGCGAACAACTAAAAATGAATTGCAATATCATGTCCTAACGATATTTATTTAGGAAAGTAGGGAGTACTAACTTGTGATAACGCTTGTTGTCTAGCATTGTTTACGAAATACTTCCTCCGTTCAAGTTTGTCACTTTATAATTCATTTTTGAACTATAAAATGATAAATTTTTGAAAACGGAGAGAATACCGAATACCCTTTTAGTTCTTAAATCATTGTGTGGCTAGGATACTTTAATTTAAAAATAAATAAAAGTTGACTTCTTCCAGTATACGTGCAGGGTCCTCCCCCGGCCCGGTCAGGTTCAGAGTGTGAAAGCATCCATGGGAAGCGGCCAGTTATGGCACAGTACGACGGTCGATAGGCAGACTCAGGTCTGAAAATCCATGGGAACCGTCACGCACCTTTGTTACCTCTGTCGCCATCAGGGTAGTAGACTTTACTGAAGACTTTGCGTCAGTACAACGCTACATGCTGCTCCACGAGTCCACACACACCTGTAATGTAGATGATACAAATATCAGGCCACATCTCTCATGCATGTCTGTATAGTGCCTCCGCTGAAGTTTGAAGCATGAGTCAAAATAGTTCTTTCCCTACACACGCGTAACACAGAAAGCTTTTGCCTTCGAGTTTAACCTGTATCAAATGACTTCACACTCAGGTGCTCAATGGTCATTGGAGTACTGTGTGCATCTGTGTGGACTGGACTGAACCATCTTGGAGTTCCTATCACCATCTGGGAACGACAGATGCTACTGCACATAAAAAGGTAGGATAGTAACAGGGACCAAGACTTGTTTTGGCTGTACAACACACACAGAAACAAGAGACGTGAACGGTGAACCTCATCACATCCGTGCACCGAGAAAGATTCTAAACAGTCAATACGTCTCCTCAATTGCTCCAGCGCGTAACCTCTATCACGTCAGGGACCTGCTCCATCTCATGTTTCGCGAACATTTCTCAGGTCCATCCTTGTGTTCATCAGTTTGATGTTACAGTCAGGCTTCAACCTGAACCAGGGGACCTCACCTCCACGCTGCCCATTCCGCAGAGCGTCTTGATCGTATGAGCCGTCCTTGTCTATATTGGCCTATTACTTTAGTGAAGATTAATTTTGTTACTGAGTCCTGGAATCCAAAATGGGAGCTGCATCGGCAGAACAAAATTTATCTATTTGGGCTGTTTGGTTAGTTTACAACAAAATATGTATAGGATTTACGAACACGTACATGGCACTCCTATATATCGCCCAAAATTCTACATACATCAGAAGAATCGTAAATACATGCATCTACGGGAACTGAATCTACTCGAAGAAAAGGCCTTTCTTCCCCCGGCCGGTTCTTCTCTCAACAGCCTGCAAAAGGCAATTCTCTCTTGATCCCTTTATTCTGAAGTAATTGACGTTTATGAAAGCTCATTTTAGTTTAAACTGAACTAGTTTTTAATTCACAACATCATTTGTTTCATAACAGGGGACTATGTTATATTGAAACAAATTTTTCTCTATTTTTTTACAGGTGTATTGATTTGCTCTGTTTGTGATCCCCTTTACGGTGTTTAGAGGAAACACCTTAATGGAAGTGTGTATACGGTTGGAATCGGCGGTGTCGGTGGTTTTGATCCGGCAGATCTCCTGACACTACTAAAAGTGTTGCGGAGTTTGAGGTTCGGTGTGGGCGCGCGGATATTCAAGAAGGTGAAATGTAAAATGACACAGGAGACACAAATATTTACGTGATTCGGGCCGCCTGAGCATAATACCTTACTCCACGGAGTGTGTTGGTGTTGTATTGGATGTATGAGCTCAACGTGAGTTGAGAGAGCGTGTGAGCCGATCAGACTAGATCAGATCAGTCAGATGTTCTCAGCTCCGAGGTCAGCGAGCAGAGCCCCCCTATGTATCGTCGGCCTGTCCTTTTATAGTACAAGGACAAGCCGTTACAAGTTGGCCTGGCCCGACATGTGGCCCCGGCGGTTACTAATATTGATACACATTTGATGCGCTTAATTACCCTTAATGACCGAGTTATGGGCTTTGACAGCACCGTTACTGGTAATAAGAGTCGTCCGATCGTGTGTCATTAACATAGTATTAATGACACTTAATCGAGTCTTGAAGTCCTTGATTCCCCTTTGAAGAGTCGGAGCCGTTGTGGATTCTACCGGAGGTTTGAGGCTGAAGATCCGACGGTTGGACACGTGGCAGCTCTGGAGCATACTGTGGGGAACAGATAGGTCCGGTGCCACCAGACACGTGTCAGTTGTAGAGCTTCCCTCGGTCTGGGGTTAGGTACGAGGGTGCCGTTATAGTACATAGCCCGGAGCTCCCCCCTTGTGGGCGGTAGCTCCGGTTTGATGGTACACGTGGCGACCCTGGGACTAACCACGTTGGGTAAACGGGTCCGGTTATGTCTGACATGTGGGCCTCCAAAGGTCTTCAAATCAAGTAGATGACATTTCCCTGAGATCTTTGCAATCTCAAGGGGTATACGGTACTTAGGGTACCGACGGTGGCCCCCTGGGCCCACCTCTGGGGAAGACCCCTTAGGTGAAGTCATTCCGCCGGAGGTGGGTCCATCCTTTGACTTTTGAGCCGAGTCTTCAAAGGTCTTCAGATGTGCCGTTGGCGATAGTTTTGGAGTTAAATCCCCGCCGCGTGGCATATCCCGGGTGCGGCAAATGAGATTTTTGGCGTGCGAATCTCCCGCAATTGAAGGTCACCGGTTCCCGATACAAAAATCGTATCGGTTCCGCGCGCCTTGTCAGGCCGCCGCCTTCGGGTTTCCGGCCTTTCATGATGACAACCGTTCGCCTGGGTAAGAACCTCGGCTTGATCGTCGGGGTGGTCCCGGGCCCTCTTGTCATCGACAGGGTGAAATTTTTGAATAGTATCTTCGGCTTCCCTGTGGTTTCCATCCAAGCGTTGCGGTGGCTTACTTAAAAAGGAAAGCGTGCACCTCTGAGGTTCTTTATGCCTCTCATCTGAACTTGCGCTCGAACTCCCAAACTTGTGCTTGCTTTTCCTCCCTTGCCTCGCTGTGTTGCGATGGTGTTGGGTCTCCGCAAGAGCCGCTTGAAGACCGAAAGTGACCCGAAGAAGGTCCGGGCCCTCATGTGGTGGTCCCCGGACTTCTTCAACCACCTGGTCCGCACCGGGGGAGAGCTCCCATTCGAGAAGGAGCACGCCGGTGAGATGATGTACTTTTCTGCTTATGCCATGGTGGGGTTGATCCCACCTTTTTCCTCTTTTTTCTTGATGATGCTAGACTTCTATGGTTTGCAGCTGTTGAAGGTTGTAAACGACACTTCTCCCGGACCTGCTTAGAGAGCAGCCTGCGGAGGTTCTTTGGATTCACGAGGGCTAGTCCCAGGAGATCGAACGCAATAGGATGATGAACACAGAGTATTTACGTGGTTCGGGCCGTCGGAGCGTAATACCCTACGTCCACGGGAGTGTTTTGTGTATTGCCTTGCTTGAGCGTGTATGTGACTTCTCTTTTTTCTTTGATCCCTTGCGAAGGTCGTCTGCAGAGCCCTTTTATAGATCAAGGACTCTGCAGTCACAAGGTGGGCCCCAGTACCCGACATGTGGTCCTGGGGAGAGCCAAATCCTATATAATATCTAGGATTAATTGCTATCTACTTCCCTTTGTCAGGGGTGTCAATGCACCGTCCCACCGCGTCGTGCGCCAGGTCTACACATAGTTGGTGATGATGGTCGTGCACGTCCCGCCCGTCTTGTCCTCGCGGCTCATTCGCCCGTCTTGCAGCGTGGGTCTGTACCGGCTACTCGGACAAGACAGGACACTGGAGCCTTGACCTTCGCATGCGCGACTCAGCTTGCCTAGGGAAGGCGCGCGTACTTAATGCCTGTCTGAGCAGCGCACGCGTTTCTTTACTGCGGCTTCCTACCGCACTGAGTTGGCCGTCCACCACGTAGTTGCGCCGGAGCCTACCTCTATGGGAAGTCGGGCACTTGACGGAACAGGCCACGTGGCGCATCCGAAGCCCACCCCTATGGAGGGGTGGAGGCTCAGCGCTGCAGGCCACGTGGTAGTTCTGGTGCCTTTCCCTGCGAGGATGCAGGCCTAGCCTTGAGGTCCTGATTGGCCATGTGGCGGCTCCGGAGCCCGCCTCAGCGGGGAGGCGAGGGTCCAGTTCTGTCGGCCTCGTGGCAGCTTGAGAGCCTCACCCGACGGAGAGGTAGGATGTGGTCCTTCCCTCCACGACATGGTAGCCTCAGATTCGGCCTCTTAGGTAGAGGCGGAGTCCTTAGCGGTTTTCTCCCTGTGCGCGGGGGTACCCGGTCTGCAGGGTACCGATAGTGGCCCCCGAGCCCACCTCGGGAGAGTCATCGATACCGCAGGTGGGTCTTTTTCCTTTTCTTCCCGCGTAACTCTTCCGATTCCACTTCGAGGCAGTTCCCCAGGCAACACACCCCTGACGTTGAGGCGACGTTTCCCCTTCTAGTAAGTGAAGGTGATGAACAGGCGCCGCGCGACGTGACTCCTGCCTTCAATCGTGCTTTAACTGCGGCGGTTCCCAAGGTGACTCCTGCACTTCCGCTGCTTTTGCCCTTTCGGAAACCGCCGAGTTACCTCCCGCATAGCTAGCCGCCCGGCTCGCCTTCTTTGTCGAGCGACCCGATCCCTCATGTCATTGCCTACGTGGGACCATTGCTCTTCTATTGGGGCCGCAGCGATTAACACTTTTGCGCCTGTTGGCCTGCAGAGGTGCATAAAAAGAGAACTTTCCCCCTGAGGGTCCTTTCTCCCGCCTCTACACCCCTGCGCTCGTGCTTTTGCCTCAAGCCCAGTTTTTGCGCTCTAGCTCTCAGTCTCCCCGTCCAGAGCCTCCTCCTTCAACCCTCATGGCGAGCATCTTGCCCAAGTCCAGGCTGTCCAGGTCCGCTGACCTGGCCCCCATGCGCCTTCTTCTCGGCTGGCATACTCCTGAGCGGGAGTCGTGGCTCCGTCCCGGGAGGCTACCGCTGAGCCTCTCCGCCGGGGAGATGGTACTCTTCTCGTCGTATGTGCTGGCCGGCTTTGTCCCGCCATTATCTGCCTTCCTGGTCATGCTCCTGAAGACCTTCGGCCTCCAACTCCACCATCTCGCGCTGAACTCGATCGCCATGCTGGCGATCTTCGCTCACCTCTACGAGATGTTCGTGGGGGTGATGCCGTCGGTGAAGCTCTTCCGGTACTTTTTTGTACTAAGGGCCACCGGCAGGAGCTCGAAGGAGCACCTCGGCGCCTACTACTTCCAGCGCCGGACAAAGGTCCCCACGAGGTACATTGCTTCCTTCAACTCTGCACGGTGGGAGCTATGGCGTGAAGATTGGATGATTGCCAAGGTCGAGGCTCACGACCGGATGTGCCTCCCCTCCGGAATCCCCTACTCCGAGCGGTCATTCTGGGAGGAGCACCCGGAGCTGGAGGAGGCGTTCAACCCAGTGCTGGAGAGGATCCAGATGTTGGCGGACCACGGGCTGTCGTCTGCCATGGTGCTGAGGGACTTCATGTCCCATCGCATAGCTCCACTCCAGCACCGCGCTCATCCGACGTCGATGTTCACAGGCCTGTCGGACTACACCCGGCTCGAGACCGGCCCTGAATCCAACCTGGGAGAGCAGCAGCTGCTCGACATGCTGACCCGGGTCTACCCTGACGACATATCCCCTGAGGCACTGGCTCTTCCGTCGGCCTGCCGCCCCTTGTGCTCGGACTTCGAGTTGAGGAGGCAGCTGCTGAAGACGATGCCGACCCTCGACGAGTCTGGGCTAGCGCGGCGCCAGATCGGGGACCCGTTCCGGGGGGTCAACATCGCCGACAACGCTAAGGGAGGCGAGGCTCCCTTAAGCGACAACGGTTCTTCAAGCGACAACTCCTCGAGCGGGCCCCAGCACCATCCATGGGGTGTCGTCGTTGCCTCTGCCAACAAGGGGAACAGGAAGGTGCCGGTTCCAGTGCTGGACCCGACCCCCAAGAAGCGCGCTCAGTCGCCGCCGCCGGCCCCTTCTGCTCCTCGTCAGGACTCCGGAGCCCCGTCGCGCTCGTCGCCAGGGGGCGCCGATGGCGCCACTTTGCCGCCCGAGTCCTCCACGCGCAAGAGGGGGAGGCTCCTCAACGCCGACGGGACCCCAACGTTCCCTCTCTGTTCGGAGGGGCACCAGACCTTGGAGGCACCGTCGACGCCACCACCACAGGGGCCCCCAGCACACTCAGGGGCCCCCGTCGGGGTTCGGGGGGTCCGAACCCCCCCAACCCTTTCTGGAAGCGGTGGAACTTCAGCGTCTCCCGGTAAGCTTGCTCAGATTTTACCTTGGGTGTTCTTTGCTATGCGCCTAGAGGTGGCCAAATGGGCCGGGCCAAACGGGCCAGCCCGAAGCACGACAAAAATGGCCCGACACGAGCACGACCCGGCCCGAGGCATGACACGGGCCGTGCCTGGGCCTGGATCTTTGGCCCGTCGGGCTTGTCGGCACGACCCGATTAGGCACGGCACGGTCGGCCCGCCGGGTGGCCCGGCCCGGCACGGACCGTTTAGGCCCGAATAGTGATTTTCCTGTTATTTTTATTATATTTTTAACTAAAATTGTCTACGGGCCGGCCCGACCCGGCACGGCCCGGTATGGCCCGGCACGACCCGACACGCTTAAAATGGGCTCGGGCCGTGCCTGGGCCTGGACCCCTGACCTGTGGGCCAGCCCGACACGGCCCGGTTTTTTCCTGGGCCGTGCCGGGCCCAAGTTTTTTAGGCACGAGCCCGGCCGGGCTCGGGCCGGGTCGGCCCGGCACGACCCGTTGGCCACCTATATATGCGCCTGCCCTGTCATTTTCTTATGATCTGAGTTTGCTTAATTTCAGCGCCACCACAGCTACTCCACCGCCCGCGGGCACTTCTGCTGGGGGGTTTGCCACTCCAGCCGGCTCGCGGGGATCTTCTGCAGCCTCGGGCCCTGCTCTGGTGCACCAGGCTGCTGCCGCCAGGGTACCTCGGGCCTCTGTGCCCGAGACCCCCGCAGCGGCTGTCGAAGCCCAGCCGCGCGCGCTGACGACTCTGCATCCTCCGGCTACTCCGTGCCAATCGATGCCGCCGCGCCCTCCGACACTGCTACATCGGTTGGCGCTACCGCCCCGGGTGCTGCCATCGGGGAGGAGGCCCTGGTCCCCATCTCCCTAGTGGTCCTCCAAATGGAGGACGACATTGAAGAAGTGGGGAGGCAGGGGCCCGCTGCTACGGTGGAGCCTCTCCCCCTGTCCAAGGCTATGGCCGTGGCCCACTTTGGCTTCCGGCAGGCCCAGGCGGCCCTCGCCCGGGAGAAAGGGCGGCTCGAGGACAAGGACGACCGGCTCCGGGAGTGGGCGATGACCCTAGAGGCTCGGACCCGGCTGGCGAAGAGCCGAGCAGCCCAACGGGACGCGGTCGTTTGGGAGTAGATGAAGATCCTCGAGCAGGAGCGTGACCTCATCGCCCAGCTGGACGCCGTCACCCAGAAGCTGAAGGCAGACGCTGAAGCCATCCACGCTGAGGCCAGCTCCCGCCTCCAGGCCTGCGAGGACCTTCAACACCTGCTATCCCTTCGGGAGGCTGCTCTAGCCGAACGGGAGTAGGAGCTGGCGACGAAGAAGGCCGAAGTGGAGGCGACCTGCCGCGGGATCATCCTCCAGCAGGAAGGGGCGAGAGTCCGCGCCGCCGAGTTGGACCGCCGGGAAGCTGTCGTGGCTGAGGCGCAGCAGGCCCAATCCGTTGACCGCCAGGCCCTCCTGGACCGCGAGTTCAACGTCGCCCTCAAGGAGGGTGACTTGGACCGCCGCGAGACAGGGGTCGGCGAGCGCGAGAGGGCCCTGGCGGCCAAGGAGAAGCGGTTCATGGACGGCGGCCCCCGGGCGTTGGCAGCGGCCCAGCAGGAGGTGGAGGAGCTTCGGGCGGCGCGCTCCGCTGAGGCCCGGAAGGTCTGGGAGTTCCTTGGCGGTGCCGACTCGGCTCTGGTGCCGCTCGGCTTCAGCCCAGCGCGCGTGGGGGAGCCGACGCAGGAGGTGAGCCAAGTGTTCCCGGCGCTTGACTCCACCAGCTCGATGATGCGTTCGCTGGGGGCCATCCTCGACAACCAACTGGAGGCCGAGGGACGGATGCTGGTGAAGGAGGTGGCGACGCACATCCTGTCCTGCTACCGGAGCTGGTACCCCGGCGTCTCCCTGCAGCCGGTCCTCGAGGGGCCCATCACCGAGAGGGAAGAGGTCGCCAAGTCTAAAGTTTCGGATGCGGTGGCACTCATCGCCTCAAGGTTCCAGCAGAGCGGCTGAGGGCTCCCCGGGCGCCTGTTTAAGTTTTTGTCTTTCTGTTTTTGTCTTGTGGTTGGCTGTGGTGACAAACTCTTTATTTGTGTGATAAAAAATCTGTCTGTGGTGCCTTTTATACTCAGCCTGCTTTTATTTCCCGCAATGTCTTCTAGCTACTTGTTGTCCCTTAGCTTCCAGGACATACAGTCCCCCAAAGTATGGCCCCCTGACAGGTGTGGCCAGTTGTTATGGGCACACCTGTCATACACTTAGGGCTTAGGACGGACCGGTGCAGGGGGAGCCTAGGATGCGTAGGTAGCATTGTTGTAGCTGAGTATGCAGGTATGTCGACAGCGGGCCCCCTGGGGGTGCCGCCGGAGCTTCAGTCCGGCGGTGGCCACCATCTTTATTGAGAGGTCAACAACGGGCCCCCTGGGGGTGCCGCCGGAGCTCCAGTCCGGTGGTGCCCGCCATCTTCAGTGAGACATCGACAGTGGGCCCCCTGGGGGTGCCGTCGGAGCTCCAGTCCGGCGGTGCCCGCCATCTTCAGTTAGAGGTCGACAGCGGGCCCCCTTGGGGTGCCGCCGGAGCTCCAGTCCGGCGGTGCCCGCCATCTTCAGTGAGACGTCGACAGCGAGCCCCCTGGGGGTGCCGCCGGAGCTCCAGTCCGGCGGTGCCCACTGTCTTCGCGAGTACTCTTGACGGTGGTTGCCGGAATAACTTCCTCAAAGACTTGTACATAGATCAAAAAAGAGAAGTAATTTTGTCCGCTGGTCACTTTACCCCTGCTCTTTTTGTAGTGTCGCTTGACTTACAATCCTGGGTTGACTCGTGGGGCTTGGGTAATTCAGTGCATCTGCACCTAGGACTCGTCGTACATACTACCCAAGGGTGGTCCATCTGGCCCCCAGTACTCGGCTGTAGCACTGGGGAGCCAGAGCGCACAGGCTTAGGGTACATGACCAAGCTAAGCAGACTGTGCTCCTGGACCACCCGCTCGGCGTAAGCCTTTTCCGGGGGAGACCATCTAGAGACACAGGCCCCCGAGTATTGGAACATCCGAGGCCCAGGCACATTGCATGTACCTCAAGCAATCCCACCTGCAATCCAGACAGCAAGGCTCCTACTATTGCTAAAGCAGGGGAAAAATGACCGCACTCATGATAGATCACGAGCTATGGCGGGCTTGCAGCAACATCATAAAAATTCAATTTTTGAATTGACAAACCCTATACCAGGCAGGACAACATTCTTTCATTGTAGTTTCTCATAAGATGGAGCAGACTTTACAAGGGGAATAACCCGACCTGGGTGTCAGATGAAGTCGAGTGCACCTACTTAGGGTTCTGGACCAGGCTAAGCGGAATGTGCACTCGGAGCCCCATCCCCCTATCCTAAGTGCTGTCCTGAGACAATATGTAACTTTTACAATGAAATAGCATTGTCCCAACCCTGGTCTAGGGGTAGAACTTACGGAGGTGCTCGATGTTCCATGGGTTGGGTAATCGCTGTCCATCCTCCGTAGCCAGGCGGACGCATCCTGGGCGGCAAACCTCTGTTACCCGGAAGGGACCCTCCCAGCTGGGGGAGAGTTTGTTAGACCCTTCCCGGGAGAGTATGGGGTGCAACACCAGGTCGTCTACCTTTAGCTCCCTACTCCGCACGGTCCTCTGGTGGTAGCGCCGGAGCGCCTGCCTCTACCGTGCATTTCGGAGAGCCGCTCGCACTCGTCCCTCGTCGACGAGGTCCAGGTCTTCACGCCGGAGCTGGTCCTGCGCGGCTTCGTCGTACCTCTGGGCACGGGGGGAGCCCATGGTAATTTCTGGGGGGAGGATGGCCTCTGCCCCGTACACCAAGAAGAAAGGCGTTTCCCCCGTGGCCCGGCTGGTTGATGTCCGGCTAGCCCACAGCGCACACGGAAGCTCATCCACCCAATTTGCACCATGCTTCTCAAGGTGTGAGAATGTGAGAGTCTTGAGGCCCTTGAGGATCTCTACATTGGCCCCCTCGACCTGCCCATTGCTCTCTGGATGAGCAACGGATGCATAGCAGACTTGGATCCCCAGGTCCTCGCAGTATTCCTGGAACGCTGCACTTGTGAACTGGGTCCCGTTATCAGTGATGATTCTGTTCGGGACCCCGAACCGGCAGACGATTGACTTGATGAACTTTACTGCTGACTGCTTGTTGATGGTGACAACTGGGGCAGCTTCCGGCCACTTGGTGAACTTATCTACGGCGACGTAGAGATGTCGGAATCCTCTGACGGCTCTGGGAAAGGGTCCCAGGATGTCCAACCCCCATACAGCTAATGGCCATGAGGGAGAGATCATCTGTAGTGCCTGAGCTAGTGTGTGGGTCTGCTTGGCATGGAACTGGCACGCCTTGCATCTCTTTACCATCTCGGCGGCACCTGGAGTGCTGTTGGCCAGTAAAAGCCATGCCGAAAGGCTTTACCGACCAACGTGTAGGAGGACGCGTGGTTCCCACACTCGCCTCCATGGATCTCTGCGAGCAAGTCGCAGCCCTCCTCCTAGGTAATGCATCGCAGTAGGATGTCGTTGGCGCCACGCCGATAGAGATCCCCTTCCACCAGCGTGTACCTTATAGCCATGCAAACAATCCTTTCTACCAGGGCATGTTCTTTGGGAAGGATATTGTCTTTCAAGCAGTCCCGGACCTCCGAGATCCATGCATCGGGACTTGCTTGAGCCTCTGGATCTTGGGCGCCCGGTAGCTCGGAGCCCCCGGTGGCGCATACGATCCTTGGCAGACTCCATGGTAGCAGGGTCGCCGGGACTACCAGCTTCGAGGTGCTGGGCTCTCCCCCTTCGCCCGGTTCAGCTGCCCAGGCGGTTGGTCGCGGTAACGTCCTTGCAAATACTCCTTGAGGCACTGGGGCCCCTGTGGAGGCCTTCGTTGACAAGTCGTCTGCGACTGAGTTGTCGGCTCGGGGTACATGGCACAAGTCCAAGACTTCAAAGTCCTTTTCCAGCTTCCGCACGTGCAACAGGTATGCTGCTAACTGAGGGTCGTTGCAGCTGCACTCTCCTTTGGCTTGCTTGATGATCAGTTGGGAATCACCTTTAGCTAGAAGCTGTCGGACATTGAGAGTCAGGGCAGTCCTTAGCCCAAAGATTAGGGCTTCATACTCTGCCATGTTGTTTGTGTCTTGAAGTCGAGGCGCACCATGTACTTGAACTGCTCCCCAGTCGGGGTGAGGAGCAGGACCCCGGCCCCGCCCCCTACTTCCGCGAGGAGCCGTCGAAGGAGAGCGTCCAGGGGGGTCTCAGTGAAAACTGGAGCCTTGGGCACCGTTTTGCCATTGTCCGGGCCCCCCAGGTTGCTTGGCGATGTGGTCCATTCGGCCAAGAAGTCCGCCAGTGCTTGGTTTTTGACTTCATGTCGAGGTAAGAACTCCAGCTTGAACTCAGCCAGCTCCGCTGCCCACTTGGCAATGTTGCCAGCCGAGTTGGGGCTATGGAGTACGGTCTTCAGTGGGAAGGAGGTGACCACTGAAACCCGGTGAGCCTGGAAGTAATGCCGGAGCTTCCTCAATGCTATGAGCACTGCATACAATAGTTTGTGTACCTCCAAGTATCTTGTTTTTTACTTCATGGAGGACCTCACTGACGTAGTAGACTAGGCGTTGGGAGGTCCGAACCCTCCCTGGGGTGTTTGGGGCTCCTTGCAATGCATCTGCATCCTGGGGATTGTGGCTCCCAGGGTCTAGCTGGGCCTCCGGGGGCTGGGACCCGTAAGGCACTTGGTCACTGGAACTCGCAGTCGGGGGGGGGGGGGGGGGTCTCTTCTAGGTTCGGGCCTTGAGGCTCAGCCTCCCCCTCTGGGGTTCCTCCTGGTGCTTGTTGCGGCAGTAGCTCTGGCCGCTGTGCAACCAAGACCATGCTGACCACCTCCGTTGTTGCGGTGATGTACAACAGAAGCGGTTCACCGGGTTCTGGCGTCACCATAGTGGGTAGCGCTGTCGGGTGTTTCTTGAGCTCCTGGAAAGCTGCTTCAGCTTCCTCGGTCCACTCAAAGGGACCTGACTTCCGTAGAATCTTGAAGAAGGGCAGGGCTCGCTCAGCCAGCCTTGAGATGAACCAGCTGAGGGCTGCCAAACACCCTGCAAGCTTCTGCACGTCCTTGATGCGGGCCGGCGGCCGCATCAGCTCTATTGCCTTGATCTTCTCTGGGTTAGCTTCGATCCCTCGGTGCGATACCAAGAAACCAAGGAGCTTCCCTGCAGAAACCCCAAAGACACACTTGTCGGGGTTCAACATTGTGCGTGTCGTGCGCAGCTTGCTGAAGACTCGGGCTAGGTTGTCTAATAGGGATGTGCGGTCCCTAATTTTCACCACGATGTCGTCAACATACACCTCTACCAGATCTCTAATGAGGTCCCCAAATGTCTTATGCATTGCACGTATAAAGGTGGGGAGAGCATTCTTGAGACCATAAGGCATGGAGACATAACAATACAGGCCGTCTACTGTTATGAAAGTAGTGTGTTCCTCATCTTCCCTAGACATAGGTATTTGGTGAAAATCGGAATACGCATCTAGGAAACACAGAAGATCACAACCTGATGTTGAGTCTACTATTTGATCTATCCTAGGAAGAGGGAATGGATCCTTTGGACATGCCTTATTGAGGTTGGTGTAGTCGATGCACATCCGGAGCTTCCCGCCAGCCTTGGGAACGACAACAGGGTTGGTTAACCACCGTGGGTGGTGAACCTCCCAGATGAAACCAGCATCGAGCAGCTTCTTGATTTCTTCACGGATGAAGTTCTGCCGCTCGATGGACTGTTTCCGGGGCTTCTGCTGTACCGGTCGGGCGTCGGGGTAGATCTTCAGATGGCGCTCAATCACCTCCCAGGGGATCCAGGGCATTTGTGATGGTTTCCATGCAAACACATCGACGTTGTCCTGGAGGAAGGTGATGAGCGCGCATTCCTATTTGCTGTCCACGTTCCCTGCGATACGGGTTGTCTGGGCAGCCTCGGAGCCAATCCTGACGACCTTCACGGGGACGTCGTCGTCGTTGGCAGGTTGCACGTGGGGTGCAGTAGTGGAGGCTCGCTGCGCCGGGCCTTGCTCTGGCCGACTCTCCTTCGAGCCTCCTGGGGCCAGTGCCCTCCCCGCTGCAAGTGCTTGGAGCTGGTCCAAGGCTGACACTGCAGCTGAGCGGTCCCCTCTGATCCTGAGGACACCGGAAGGTGTCGACATCTTCAGGACGTGGTAGCCGTAGTGGGCTACAGCCATGAACGTGTAGAGGGCTGGCCTCCCGATGATTGCGTTGAAGGGGAGGTCGACGTCTGCCATGTCGAATAAAATGCTCTTCGTACGGTAGTTCTCCGGGGTCCCAAAGGTCACCGGGAGGTGTATGTTACCGTACGGGAGGATTTGCCCAGGTCCGAGACCCGAGAACGGGCTCGAGGGTGTGAGCTGGGACATCGGCAGCTGCAACTTTCAGAAGGCCGCCGTGGAGATGAGGTTGAGGCCCGTCCCTCCATCTATCAGCACATGGAAGACCTTCACGTTGGCGATGGTCGGGGACACCAGCAGCAGGAAAACTCCTGCCCCTGCCATGTTCTTCGGGCAGTCAGAAGCATCAAAGCTGATCGCCGTGCTCATCCACTTGTGGTGGGGAGCCGGACTTGGAGTGGGGGCCACCGCGTCCACTGCCCGTCGCAGAGTTTTCACCGTGTTTCGGGACGTGGGTTATGTGGCTCCCCCGTAGATGACATGGAGGGTCTTGCAGCGCTCCTTATCACTGCTGGAGTCGGAGTCGCCACCCTCGAAGACGGCCTTAACCGCCCGCTGGGGTTCCTCGAACCCCATCTCACTGTCATCCTCCTTCTCGGGATCAGCCTTCTGCTTGCCCTCCCTCTGGCGAGGGGGTGCACCCTCCTGGCGCTGCTGCCTCTGTTTCTGTTCGCGGAAACGTTCCGCGAACCTCTTCACTTCCCGACACTCGCTAGAACTATGGCTATTTGTACGATGCACCGGGCACTTGAAGTCAGGCTCCTCGGGTTTAGGCGAATGCCTAGGGCGCTTATCTCGGCGCGGCGCTCGGGCTTCGTCGGGTGCCGCAGCCGCCATTGCCTGGGCTCTGGGCTTTGGCCTGTTCTTGCCACTGCCCTTCTACTTCTTCTTGCCGCTGCTCCTCGCAGAGGCTCCTTCCTCAGTCGGGGTGGCTTCCCTTGCTTCTGAGGATGGCTGAGAGTGCCAGTTGCGCCCCTCAGCTGCCCTAGCACATCTGTCTGCCAGGGAGAACAGCTCGGAGACATCACGCACCTCGTGCGTGGCTAGCTTCTCGAGCTTCTTCTTGTCCCTCACACCTTGTCTGAATGCAACAATAACCGATGCGCTAGCAACATGGGGGATGGTGTTATGTACCTGGGAGAACCGCTGGATGAACAATCGTAGCGACTCCCCAGTGCGCTATCTAACGGCGTGGAGGTCAAGCTCGGTGCTGGGGCGCTTGTAGGAACTGCCGAAGTTAACTGTCGGCACAACTCATCCCAGGAGGTTATGGACCCCTGGGGCAGGTTCATGAGCCATGACCGAGCTGGGCCGGTCAGGACGATGGGGAAGTAGTTAGCCATGATGGCCTCGTCGCCTCCCGCAGCTAGTATCGCAGTGGTGTAGATCTGCAGGAACTCGCTCGGGTTGACACTCCCATCGTACTTCTCCGGCATGTGCGGCCGAAACTTTCGTGGCCAGACCATGAAACGGAGGTGAGGCGCTAGCTCAGCACACCCTTGGCTGGGGCTGACTGGTGCCGGCGGCGACATCGCATACCCCGGGTGAGCAGGCGGGCCTGCGTACACCTGATGCTGGGGCGGTGTTTCATACGCCTGTGGAGGAGGCGCGACGTACGCCTGGTGCGGTGGAGGCGCGACGTACGTCTGGTGTGGTGGAGGCACAGCATGGGCCTGGGGCACAGGGCCCGGCAAGCTGTAAGACCATCCGCACCAGCATACTCTAAAGCATACTCTATACACTATTTTCCTTCAGCTTTTACAGTACGTACTCTAAATTACACTGCGAAACAGTGTATCCAGTATGCTTTACAGTGTACCACTGCGGATGGTCTAATCTGCCTCGAGGTTGCGCCGACGCTCCCTCTGGCGCTCGATGGTGACTCGGCAGTCCTCTCCGCCCCTGCGGCACTGCAGCCAGGTTCTTAGATCTGTTGTCGAGATCCTGGTC
Organism: Tuctoria greenei; assembly: GCA_036927565.1. Classification (NCBI taxonomy): domain Eukaryota; kingdom Viridiplantae; phylum Streptophyta; class Magnoliopsida; order Poales; family Poaceae; genus Tuctoria; species Tuctoria greenei. The sequence goes on from JAYESD010000003.1 coordinate 230,796,375, forward strand.
GAGCGCAAGTCTGTCGTCCACCGGTCAATTGTCGGCGTTCGCGACAATGACACATGCATCAGCTGAGCATGTGTCTCCCTCGGTGGATGCGCGTTGAGCGCAGCGGTGACGAGGTGGTCAACGTCGTTAATCCACTGCTGGGCCGCTCCCTGAGGAGCGTCCCCAGCAGGAGGGTTGTGGAGTAGCGCGCACGCTGCTGCGAGCGCACTCTCCGGGCTTGCAGCCGGCGGCGCCGTGATTGCTGTCACGACTGGAGTACGCCGCGGAGTGGCATGTCGGCCTGCAGCCGGCGAAGTGACTGCAGGGCGACATGAAGGTCCTGACCTTCCTGCCCTAGAGCGATAGCCCGCCCTAGAGCGGGATGACGCCTGATCCTCCGCCACTGTCTGTCGCCGCGACTGCACCCTGGATGAACCGGTGTTGGATTGGTCGTTCACCATTGCTGCTGGTGGAGATCTTGACGGGGAAAAAGCCCCCTACCTGGCGCGCCAAATGTCGAAGGTCGTAAACGACACTTCCCTCGGACCTGCTTAGAGAGCAGCCGTGGAGGTTCTTTGGATTCACGAGGGCTAGTCCCAGGAGATCGAACGCAGCAGGATGATGAACATAGAGGATTTACGTGGTTCGGGCCGCCAGAGCGTAATACCCTACGTCCACGGGAGTGTTTTGTGTATTGCCTTGCTTGAGCGTGTATGAGACTTCTTTTTTTTCGATCCCTTGCGAAGGTCGCCTGGAGAGCCCTTTTATAGCTCAAGGACTCTGCAGTCACAAGGTGGGCCCCAGTACCCAACAGGTGGTCCTAGTGAGAGCCAAATCCTTTACAAGATCTAGGATTAATTGCTATCTACTTCCCTTTGTCAGGGGTGTCAATGCGCCGTCCCGCCGCGTCGTGTGCCAGGGCTACACATAGTTGGTGATGATGGTCGTGCACGTCCCATCCGTCTTGTCCTCGCGGCTCATTCGTCCGTCTTGCGGCGTGGGTCTGTACCGGCTACTCGGACAAGACAGGACGCTGGAGCCTTGACCTTCGCATGCGCAACTCAGCTTGCCTGGGGAAGGCGCGCGTACTTAATGCCTGTCTGAGCAGCACACGTGTTCCTTTACTGCGGCTTCCTACCGCACTGAGTTGACCGTCCGCCATGTGGTTGCGCTGGAGCCTGCCTCTGTGGGAAGTTGGGCACTTGACGGAACAGGCCATGTGGCGCATCCGGAGCCCACCCCTATGGAGGGGTGGAGGCTCAGCGCTGCAGGCCACGTGGTAGTTCCGGTGCCTTTCCCTGCGAGGACGCGGGCCTGGCCCTGAGGTCCCGATTGGCCACGTGGCGGCTCCGAAGCCCGCCTTAGCGGGGAGGCGAGGGTCCAGTTCTGTCGGCCTCGTGGCAGCTTGGGAACCTCCCCCGACGGAGAGGTAGGATCTGGTCCTTCCCTCCACGATGTGGCAGCCTTGGATTCGGCCTCTTAGATAGAGGCGGAGTCCTTAGCGGCTTTCTCCCTGTGCGCGGGGGTACCCGGTCTACAGGGTACCGACAGCAGCTGTATCACCTTGGCCCCCACTCCATTCTTCTAGTGTCTGTCTTCGTCCACTTCTGTGAAATGTGGGTGGGCATCCCCCCCTGCATTGAGCTTTTCCGGACCTTCTTCACCGTCCATACCACCGGAAGGGGTGATGAGTTCCTTGGCTTCTACTACTTTGTGAAGCGCAAGAAGTGCCCATTCAAGTACCTCCGATCGTTTCCCTCTGGAAAGTGGTACGATTGGAAGAAAGACTGGATAGTCATCCGGGTGGAGGAGTACGAGAAGCTGGAGCTGCCTGAAGGCCTCCCCAACATCGACACTACAGTTTGGAGTGAAGCTCCGGTGCTGTCGGATGCCTTCAACCCTGCTCTGACCAGGATCCGCCACTGTGTGGAGGGAGGATTAACTCCTCAGGTGGTATTTTGCAATTTCCTGGTCAACAGCTGGGCACCGCTAAAGAGGAGAGAAAAACTCGCTTGGGGCCTCAACAGTGTGATGGAAGACGACTGGGTCGAGACCGAGTGAAGTCCAACATGGATGGGGCGACCTTGTAGTTTCATCTCAAGAAGTTCCAGCACGGCATCGACGTCGCGGGTGATGACTTGACCCCGCCACCGGCTTTCCTCCCTCTGAACGTGGAAGTTCAGTTCTGCAGGGAGCTCCAACGGACGATGCCGGTGCTTAATGACCTCGGTGTCGTCGAGAGACGATCGACTTCCAGGGTGGTGATCCCTGGGGCTTCTGAAGGTGGCTCCGCCCCTGTCCCAAAGCCAAGGACCGAAGTCGTCGGCAAGGGCAAGAAGCCGACGGCCGAACCCTCGAGCCGGAAGAGGAAGCTGAAGCATGCCGACGGAAGGTCCGTCAGGCCTGCATCCTCTGCAGCAGCTCTTTCTCCCCAGAGGGGGAGGTCTTCTACAACTGCGGCGACTGCATCTACAGTAGTGTCTTCCCGGGGTGCTAGCCCCGGGCATGTGACTCCAGTACCAGGGCCAGCTGAGGCCTCTGGGTCCATAGGTCCTTCCCGATCGAGGGGGGCCTCGACTAAGGAAATGCCCGTGGCTGCAACAAGTTCTGGGTGGCCTTCCGGAGCTACGACATCGACGGTGGCCATGGTCAGTCCAGAACGCCCGGGAAAGAGATTCCGTGCAAGTTGGTGCGGAAGTCTCCCGAGGTAATTTTTAATCTTTACCTCAGACAGTTGTTTTGTTGTAGTAACTGTTTTTTTTAAGTTTCTTCATCCATCATCTGCAGCGTCCCCAAGAAGAGGAGTGAGGCTCTGCCCTCAGCCACAGCAGCTGAAGCTGTGAGGGCGGAGGCTTCTGCTCTTGTCCCGGTGCCGCCCCAAGTGGTGGCTGAAGCTGCGGCAGCTCCGGCGCCAGCTGTCGTGGTCATGGACCTCGACCCATCCCCCGAGACTCCCGTGGTAGCGCCAGACCACGGGAGAGAAGATGCGCCAGCGGCACCTGCCTCGGAGGTTGAATCCCCGGGTCTTGATGCTGAGATGTTGGAAGCTCCGGCCGCTGAGCCGGAGGAAGCAGTGATTCCGGCCCCAGAGCTGGAAATTGTCGAAGCCCCGACGGTTGAGCCGGAGGTTATTGAAGTCCCGGCGAGGGAGTCGGATGTTGAAGGAGTCCCGGCGAGGGAGCCGGATGTTCAAGGAGTCCTGGCGGTTGAGCTAGCTACCTCCAAAGCTCCGGCCTCACAGCCGGTTGCATTTGAAGCTCTGGTCTCAGGGCCGGTTGTTGCTGACCTTCCAACGCCCGAGCCGGTCGTTCTGGAGGCATCAACACTCGAACCCATGATGGTCGAGGCGCCAACACCCGAGCCACCAGCAGAGGAGGAGCCCAAGACGGAGCCGGAAGTAGCCCCTGCTCCGTAAGTGATGACGACGGAGGTGCCTACTGCTGAGCCAGGGTGCCCTGATGAAGTCGCTGGCCCCCTGCCCGAGGGGGCAAATGAAGACCTGGCGGTAGGGCCTTTGGAACCACTTTCGGAGGTCGGAACTTCTTCTGCGGGACCCTCCTCGGTGGCGACTGAGGATATCCCAGAGGACGGCCCTAGTGTCGTGGAGGCTCAGGGGACCACTCTTGTGGAGTGGGATCCAATTTTTGTAAGCGAGAACCCGCTGGAACCAGCGGAAAAGACCCCAGCAGGTCTGGACCCTATTCCCCTGTCGTTGTCCATTGACAACGCTTGCTCCAGTCTGCGTCAAGTCCAGCTGGCGTTCTACCACGACAACAAGGCTCTTGAAGAGGAGCGCCAAACCCTTAGGCGGTGGCGTAATCGGCTCTACTTCGAGACCAAGCTAGCGCAGTCGAGGCTGGCAGACGACAAGGAGTGGATCAAACAGGAGAAGGTCCGCCTGAAATACTAGGGCAAATTATTGGGTGATAGGGAGAGCTTGACTCGTGCCCTCGACACTCAATCCCGGGCCATTTATGAGCAGACCAAGGCAACTAATAGTGCGGATGATGATCGCCAAGAAAGGCTTGAAGCCATTAACACTACCCTGATCAAGCGCCGGGAGGCACTTGAGGAGAGGAGAAGAAGCTCGAAGACGAAGAGCAAAAACTCCTAGAGCCGCGGGATGATGTCTTGAAGAGGGAGGAGGAGCTCGCCGAAAAGGTGGCTCTGGCTGACAAGGGCCTCAAGGAACGCGCCAAGAAATTGGAGGAGCATTGCGTTGAGGAGGAGGAGAATGCCTGGGTGCGAGGGCAGGAACTCTACTAGCAAGAGTGTGCCATCGCTGCCAGGGAGAAGAAAGTTAGGGGCCGGGAGAAGGACCTGGTTGACCGCCGGAACAAGATCCACCTCCAGGGGGAGGAGCTCGGAAAACTCAAGAAGCAAGTTGCTGAAAAGATTCAACAAAATGCCAAAGAGGTTGAGCGCCTTGCTCGTGAGAATTCTGAACTGACGGCGGCCAAAAGATCCTTGGAGGAACTGAAGGGCTTGAGGACTGCTGACTCCCTATAGGTTTGGGAGTTCCTGAGCAAAGCCAACGACGCGCTGACACCAATGGGCTTCAGTCCCGTGCGTCCGGATGATCTGGAGCCGGAGCCGGACCTGGCGTTGCAAGCGTTGAGCTCGGCGGGTGGCAAACTCTCCAAGGTGGGTGACGTCATCGCAGACCAGTTGGAGTTTGAGGGGCAGTCCCTGGCGAAGAACGTCGCAGAGTATGTGCTGACGTGCTACACCAGCCGGGATCCCCAATTTCCTCTGGACCCAGTGCTTGAAGGTCCCGTCGAAGGAGAAGGTGAAGCCACCCGAGCCAACGTGTCGGAGGTTGCTCAGAAGGTCGCCCAGTTCTTCCATAGGGTCTAGGACTATCTGTGTAGCTCCCACTTGTATTCTCTCTTTTTCTTCCCCAATTTTGTAATCCCTTGTCTCCAGATGAATGAAATCCACAATTTGTTAATGAATTTCATTTTTTGTCTTCAACACTTCTGTATTCACTTGGCCCCTTGGTAGATGTACACAATTTGATTGTGAACATGTACCAAGAGGATATTGTATTTTGTTGAAGACTCGTTTGCTTCGAACTTGTAGAGTGTAGGTCCGAAGTCTTCGATAGTGAAGGCCCCCTGAGGTTGTCGGAGCTCAGAAGCTCCGCCATTGACTACCGTCGGAGCTTAGTAGCTCCGACAATAGTCAATATCAACGCGTAGAGCATCGATAGTTAGCCCTTTGGGGTGTCGGAGCTTAGTAGCTCCGGCAGTGAGATTTGCCAACGCGTAGCTTGTCGGCAGCAGACTCCGCTTGTGGGGTCTTCTCACCATCTTTTATTTTGTGTCGACGGCTGACCCCCCTAGCTTTGCCGGAGCTTGGTTGCTCTGGTAATGCTCGTTTTCAATGTTTAACATCGATCACAAGCCACCTAGGAGGAGTCGGAGCTTTGTTAGCTCCGGCTTTTCTCCATCAACGTGGATTCTTTATTTTTCCTGCACAGTGAAGTAAATAAAAATAGTAAAATTTGCTCCTTGCCTATAACTTCGTCGCGGCTTACGATTCTCAAGAAAGTTTTAGGTCAAACACAATTCTGAATACAACCGAATGTGTTGCCTTCTTTCTTCCATATCCAATTGTACTTGGACCCGCCTTACTTCGGCCTGCCGGAGTGTAGGTAGAGTGGCGTACTTAGGGTGTTTGACCAGGCTAAGTCGATAGCACACTCCGGCCCTAGATTGGCTTGGCGACATTCAGGCGAGTGGGCCATGAACAATGTTTGAATCCAAAAGAATTAACAATACAGCTCGAGTTGTACATGAATTGGTCGAACTAAAATTTATTAAGAATTGCACAATTTTGTTATGGACAAGAAAGATAAAAATAAAAAATGTTGAGCCTGTACAAAATAAATGCACGTGGAGTCTGTTTCACATGAAGATGTCTTTCATTATAAGTCCGGGGTATAGGGGAAACGAGTACACTCTTAGGGTACGGAACCAAGCTAAGCGTGTTTCATTTCTCGTTTGACCCAGGGTAGCTAGCCACACTTTTAGTCCTGAGATTGTGACAAGTGTTGCATGAACCTTGCGGGCCTTCCGGGAAAGGTCCGGCTGTTCTCCCGGAGGAACTACAAGTGTTGCAGGGATTCTCCCCCTTTTTGCACGACTGCAAAAAGGTTCAGTTCGGTGCCTGACTGGGTGTATGAACTCCCGAAGTTGGCGGTGAACTGTCGGCACAACTCCTCCCAACTGTTGATGGAGTTGGGTGGAAGACTCATAAACCAGGATCGGGCGGTCCCAGTTAAAGCCACTGGAAAATAGTTGGTCATTACGGCCTCATTTCCTCCAGCTGCCGGGATAGCAGTGGAGTAAATCTGAAGAAATTCGACGGGATTAACGGTCCCATCAAACTTCTCCGGTAGGTGAGGCCGGAATTTCTGTGGCCACCTGACCATACGTAGATGCATGGCCAGGGCTGAACAGCCTCCTCCTACTCCTTTAGGAGCAGGAATGTCCTGAGCTTCTCGTCTTTCACGAGCACGCTCAATATAGACTCGACCGTCTTGTTGACGATATCGGCGATCAAGCTCCGCCTGGAGGTCATGAGTTGAAAGCCTTGATACCGTGTGAGTGTGTCGCGCCCCGGAGGGCAACGGCGTCACTTACTGTGATGCAGCACGTCTCCTGTTGTTGGAAACGTGCGGACCAAGTTTGCCATACAAGGTCCATCGCTGTGACAGGGCCCGTCCTGAAGGAGGAGGACCCTGATTGCTGATGCGGTCGGTTGCTGCTGCAACCAAGTGCTCCACATCGGCCCTCCACTGCTCCATTGCATCCTGGGATGCATCCGGAGGTGGTGGGCGCTGAAGGAGAGCACGTGCTGCATGGAGCGCGTGTTTCGGGTTGTCATGATTCGTCGACGCAGTGATTGACACCGGTGCACCATCGCGCTGCCCAGCTTGATTTGCTGGTGAAGGTGGCAGTGGTGGAAGTGTGACTCTTGCTCGAACTGAGGTTCCTGCTGGTGGCTGCATATTGGAGAGATTGCCCCCAGCAGCTTGAACAGCGGGATGGCCACTGGATGATTCAGCAGCTGAGTTCACCATTCTTTTGATCCGACAGATCTCCCGACACTACTACAAGTGTTGCAGAGTTTGAGGTTCGGTGTGGGCGCGCAGAGATTCAAGAAGGTGAAATGTAAAATAACATAGGAGACACAACGATTTACGTGGTTCGGGCCGCCTGAGCGTAATATCCTACTCCACGGGGTGTGTTGGTGTTGTATTGGATGTATGAGCTCAACGTGAGTTGAGAGCGCGTGCGAGCCGATCAGACTAGATCAGATCAGATCAGTCAAATGTTCTCAGCTCCGAGGTCAGCGAGGAGAGCCCCCCTATGTATCGTCGGCCTGTCCTTTTATAGTACAAGGACATGCCGTTACAAGTTGGCCTGGCCCGACATGTGGCCCCGGCGGTTACTAATATTGATACATATTTGATGCGCTTAATTACCCTTAATGACCGAGTTATGGGCTTTGACAGCACCGTTACTGGTAATAAGAGTCGTCCGATCGTGTGTCATTAACATAGTATTAATGACACTTAATCGGGTCTTGAAGTCCTTGATTCCCCTTTGAAGATCCGGAGCCGTTGTGGATTCTACCGGAGGTTTGAGGCTGAAGATCTGACGGTTGGACACGTGGCAGCTCTAGAGCATACTGTGGGGAACAGATAGGTCCGGTGCCACCAGACACGTGTCAGTTCTGGAGCTTCCCTCGGTCTGGGGTTAGGTTCGGGGGTGCCGTTATAGTACATAGCCCGGAGCTTCCCCCTTGTGGGCGGTAGCTCCGGTTTGATGGTACACGTGGCGACCCTAGGACTAATCATGTTGGGGAAACGGGTCCGGTTATGTCTGACATGTGGGCCTCTGAAAGCATCTAGGCCCCCATGAGGTATGGTTTCGGTGATTAATGACAACCATTAGATTTTACTAATGAATTTGTGAATGCAAGGTCCCCATAATCACTCAATAAAATGAAATCAATATGTCACTGGAGACCCCTAACAATCAATGTATGTGATCAAATCAATGATATGAAGACAAGAAGTAAAAGCTCTTATATCAAAGTCATTCAACTTTAAATTGACAACATTCAATGCTTAAAGATCATCAGAAATACCTTTGCATTAAATGTCAAAGAGGTCAATCGAGCAAGACACAGAAGAATCACTTAGAAACAACTCAAAGCAAAAAAAATCAACTCACCGGATCAACCGATGATACCTCAGAACAACACATCGGTCGAGTTGGTTCAACTGAAGAAGAAGATCTCAGAACAAAGTGTAGCACCGGATCATCCGATGTACAGAGAAGCACACATCGGTCGATTACTCCAGTAAGCATCAAGTTTGAGAAAATTCTGGAGGAAGAGCCACCGGATCATCCGATGAGAAGACAGGATCAACATCGGTCTAACAACGGTCATATCTGACACAATGACGTCAGCTAAAGTAACTTGACCGATGATAAATAAAGGGGAGACATCGGATCATCCGGTGTTCATAGTAAAGTTCTATCAGCCTACTTTTCCAACGGCTATTACGGGGAGGCTGGCTATAAATACCCCCTAATCCTGTCATTTTGTTAAGTCTTGATCACCAGACACTATCAACACATCCACAAGCATTCAAGGCCAAGAGCAATCACTTCCACATCATTTCGATCACCTATACACCAAGAGTTAGGCTAGAATAGCTAGAGAGAGAGTTTGTGTGCCTCCATTCTGGGTGAGTCGACTCTCTAGGATAGTGAGAGAGCCTCAAGGGAGTGCCCTTGGTGTTTGTAACTGTGAGGAGACTTCCGGAGCTTGCCAAGGCGTTTGTGGAAGCCCGGAGGGTTGAAGTTGTACAAGGCTTGAGCTCCACCTTGCCGAGGTTGGCAAACGGAGAGGAATAGTGAAGATCCCTCATTTCGGTGACTTGGGTGTGGCAAAACCCTTTGGTGGGTGCCACAACGTGGATGTAGGAAGATCTTGACGATCTTGCCGAACCACGGGATAAATCCTCGTGTCTCTTCGGGAGTTTGCATCCTCCTCCTTTCCCTTACGTTTATGCATTTTACATTCTGCAAAGTTCCTATTTACTTGAATGCATAGATAGTTTGCGTAGGGAATTGAGTTTTTAGGAATTAAGTTTTATCGCTTAGATTTTTAAAGAAGCCCAATTCACCCCCCTCTTGGGCATTCGATCCTTACAGCCTCCGAAGGTCTTCAAATCAAGTAGATGACATTTCCCTGAGATCTTTGCAATCTCAAGGGGTATACGGTACTCAGGGTACCGACAGACGGTGAGACAAATCTTTGCCCGATATTGGTAGCAACATGACCTGCTATGAATCAATTTCTTATTACATTATTAGGCAATCTTCTGATAATTTCCTTGTATGGTATTGTGTTGGTATCTTTTTGTATTTTATGTGTGCATCGTAGTTATGAAGAAGTGGGGTAATGACTCTATTTTATCATCTTGTTACATTTGAGATCAATAAAGTGTTCATTATAAAAAAATCTTTATTTTTTCTCTAACTTTTTTCTTTCATTTTCTCTCTCATTTCTTTGATTTTTTCCTTTCCATTTCTCCTTTTTTTCAAATTTACTTGTTTTCTTTTATATCTCTTTTTTGTTTATCTCTCCTACACGGCTCCTTTTTCCTCTTCCTCTCACTTCTCCCATCCTCGATAACTCTCTTACGGACGTGCAATGGCGACAATGTCGCGGATATTGTGGATCTATCTCTACTTTGCTAACTGCGTAGCGTGTTCCAACAATAGATCCACATAATTTAGCATTGGAAGGATATGTCAGTATACGGATAGCATCGCCAGACAGGTAAGCCGATCACCATCCTTTGTCTGCTACCGACAACGGCTCGAGTCACCCTACATTTCGTACATGACTACTGTAGTATAAAAATGAACTAGTAGTGGGAGGGCCGAACTGGATTTGGATCGGTCTAAATTTATATTTGTTTAATTTTTAATAAGGGCAAAAAAATTGTGAAATGGCTCATTGGGCCAAACTTTCACTAGGCCCAGCTAGCTGCACCCGTCTTGACCCGGTTTGACGCACCCCGGTGCGGAGAGCTCTTGGGCTATCCACACTCAAGTATAAAAACCTACTTCAAACGAATATTACAAACTTTTTCCAGCACACTCCAGAAGATTCTCCGCTTTTCCCGAACGTGTTCCACACTTATCGTACTTTATGTGTTCATGAACCTTCTCGGTGTCACCTCCTTCTTTATTTCCTTTTATATGTTCTCGAATTTTCTCGACGTCACCTTCTTCTTTATATTCCACATCGCTCAACGAGTCTGATCACATCTGCCCCTGCCCCTGCCTCCCCGCTCTCAGGTGGACAATCACATCCTCTCGTGCGGCGCAGCGGCCCGGTTGCCCTCGACCTCCACCCTTGTCGCTCCGTCTTCTTCGTCCCGCTGCCCGTCGACTTCTGCCCCCACTGGCCCCGACCTCCATCCCCATCACCCCATGCCTCCTCTATATCGCCCCCGCCCCTGTCGCCCTATCAATCCCGCCGCCCATGTTGCTCCCTACTTACTCTCCATCTCTCCCGCCAGACGTGCGCAAAAAAATAACCACAGCCCTGGCCCACCATCCCGAACCCTGAACATACTTCTGTTCATCGGTGGAGCCAAGAAAAATGGTTCGTACTCTATTTTCTATGTTCTACTCTTTTTCCATGAACAGATGCCAAAACTGTACTCGATAGAGAGACTTAAAAAACAGTTCACCTCATCTGCCGGTAGGCTTGCCTCCACGAAAAAAGTGGTAGCAGTAGCGTGCCCTACCGGTCAGCGAGTTGGTAGATCGGTCCCGCCGCACGGTCCTTCCGCGCTGATAAATTGCGGCTCTCGCTCTCAAGCTGCCCCACTTTCAGTCAGACCCGGCCTTCTCCACCTTATCCATTGCCAATCTCTGCCCGCCGTGCCCCACCTACCATCCTCATCCCCCATGCCCCCACCGGCCACCGCGCGCGCCACTCCAGCGGTAGCGCGCCCGTCTCAGTCTTTCTCCGCCTCGTTCCGCCGCTCGCGTCCCTCCGCCGCTCGCCCGCCCGCCCCCGGGCGCCGCGCTGCCGTGTGCTGCTCCTGCACGCCCCCCTCCGATTGGGACTGGACACGGTGGTGCCGCCACTTCGACGAGGTCGACCGGGCCGAGAGCGACGCGTCCCTGCTCGAGGTAACCACCGATTTCATCACCGTCGTCTACTCTACCTGGTAATCGGGGCCGATCGAGTGATCGCTCCTGCTCCGACCCTGCAGTTCCAGCTGGCGGAGGCTGTGCAGAACGAGGACTTCGCGGAGGCCGCCAAGCTCAGGAGGGCGATCCTCGAGGCCGCCGGCAACGACGCCGTCGCCCGCGTAATGTCTGACCTCAAGGTACGTTACTGATTGTGCTGCTTGCCCTGCTGATTCATCGGTGATTTTGCCATTTCCACCTTCGATGTTCTGGTGCTTTTTGCCCCACCAAAATCTACATTGGCTGTTAGTTTTTTTTTTCACTGATCCCCGTTGCCCTGATTCATTCTCGCAGAGCGCCATTGAGGAACAGCGCTACCGGGACGCCTCGAGGTTGACCAGGCTTGCTAGAACCAGCTTGGTAATTATTACTCCCTCCGTCCCGAAAAGGTTGTCGCTTTGTAGTTCAAAAATGAACTATAAAGCGACAACCTTTTCGGGACGGAGGGAGTACGTCTCTCGTCACTGATTACAATTTGTTGCCGCGCGCCTTTCGATCTGCCAACACCACTCAGTGGCAGCGTCATTAGCTCCCTGAACTATGTCACTTCTAGCACGTTTCATGCTCAGGGCCAACAAACTCCTTATATGGCAAATCAGAAATCTCACGCTAAAAGAGTGGTGGGCCTAATAGTATAGCATGGCTGATGATAGTGACACCTAGCCCTTTAGCTATTCTAGGATAGAATTATATTAGCATGTCAGAATCAAGATTAGCCAAGACCGACAAACATCATTAAGAAAGAGCATAATTATGGAATCCTGTGGCGATTGTTTTTGAAATGTACCCTATCTGTTTCCTTTTCAGGTTGGTTGGTGGGTGGGATACGGCCAGGACTTTGATGATTTCATTGGGAGAATTGTCCGAATAAGTCCTGGTGTCGGAAGATACGTGGCTAAGAGCTACACCCCGAGGCACGTTTCTCTCGGTTTATTTCTGAAAGTTGATACCAGTAAATTCTGTAGATGTTCAACTATAACAACTTACCAAATGTTCCTTCTCTTTCAGACAATTGACCGCTGCTTCTTCAGGGACTCCATTATTTGAGATTTTTCTCGTCAGAGACAATGATGAGACATATACAATGAAGGTACACTGATCAAAGTGATATTCATCTGAACTACAATATTTATGCACAGATTTGAAATTTGTGTTTTCCAAAATAAATGAACAGGTGGTACACTTGCAACCAGCGAAGGAAATTTCGACTGCTTCAACCATATCATTTACAGCTAAAGAAGCTCCGAGTGAAAGTTCATTAGAAAGTATTGCTATATCAGATACTGTTACAGAGGAGACAAATACAAATACTGATTTAAATGGAAATGAGGAATTTGATAAGAAAGAACAGGGAGTTGGCAACACCAAGGACAGTAGCATTGAACAAGTGAAAAGCGTTTTGAATTTTAGCAAGCCTGAAATTCAGGAATTCAATGTTCAAGTAAGAAATGTAGATGTGCCTGAGGAAACTGAATTAGCCAAAAACTCGTCTGAAGAGTTGATACAAGATGATGTTAAGGGTACATCAGATGACTCGTTAGAAGGACCAACCCCAGAGGAACTACATGAGGAAGATGTTCCAAAAGAAAATATGGACAGAGAAAGTAAAGATACAGAGGTGAAGCTTTCTGTCAGTGGAGCGGTTCATAATGAAGAGGATACTGTTGCAACAAAACCATATGTTCGAGATCCAGCTGAAATAAAAAAAGTGGAGAAAGATTCCTTCGAACTGTACATTTCTGGAAAAGGTTTTGAACGTTATTTGGCTGAAATAAAGGCCAGCAAACAGAAACTTACAGATATGGCTGTCAAAATTGTATCAGAGCTTGAGCTTATGCCATCTGATGCTGCGGAGTCACTATGGGGCCCAACTAAGAGTACACAAAAGGTACGATTAACATTTATTTTATATTTATGCCCACAACTTTAAAATTTAGTGAATGTGTAGTATACCCAAATACAACTGTTTGTTGTCAGTTGGGTGAAATCATCTGTTATATATTCTATTAGTGACCAAGTATAAACACCAATGCCACTTGGTGGTTTTTATCCCTAGTTACTAGATTTCTACTTTAGGATCTTTTTAAAATTTTATACAATGTACTGCTACATCACATGCCTTCCAGTGCAAGTCGCTGTATAAAATAGGTACAAAGCGGAGAGGCTCCAGGAACCGGCTCAACACTTGTTCCATTAGCCTGACGGTGTCTGGATTCTGCACTTTTTTTATTTTAACAAAAAATAGAATTAGATATTGCTTTAGCAACAAAACTTTGCATCTTGTTTCCTCCATAGATAATGGGTATTGTCAGAATGCTACTAAAAGTAATTTCTCTTAGAGCACCTTCCATCACACGTTTTATATCGTTCTAATTTATATAGTCCGGTATATCTGTTACGGTAACTTTCCACAGCTACCAGTTCCGCAAACCATGTTTCCATTCCTGCAGGAAACCTTTTTTTCGGAAGGCCATTCCTGCAAGAAACTAGACTGACAATTGGCAGAATCATTGCAGGTACATAGAGAACGAGCTCGGGAGCTTTTAAGGGCCACATTAAGCAAGACTCGAGTAAATCTGACTGAGAACACCATTTTCCATCGAATCATTACAGACACTAACAACACCGATCCATTTAATGGTAAAGTTTTCTATGTCAAGTTGATGACCTGCTTTTTAGTAGCTTGACAGCCTAAGCTCTGTGCAGGTCTCTATGTGGGAGCATTTAGTCCATATGGACCAGAAATCTTACAGCTCCGGCGGAAGTATGGCAACTGGAACAGTACTGATGATGCAGAGTTTTTTGAGTATGTTGAAGCAGTAAAGTTGACTGGTGATCTGAGTGTCCCTGCTGGCGAGGTCTGCTACCCTTTCTCTTTGTTACATTTTGGCAATCAGGCTTCCATGTTGCTTTTGACAGATCAAAGTTCTTCACAGATAGCATTTCGGGCTAAGATTGGAAAAGGCGGGCTACTTGAAAATCGTGGTGCTTACCCAGAGGAATTTGGTGTGGTAATTTCTATCTGCAGACATCACTGTATTTATGTTTTATGTAATATTCAGTTCTATTCTGACTAGTGAAAATCACGTGATGTAATTAGTTTCAAAGATATTGTTTATTGGTGCACCTAATTGGATGTCCAATGCAACTTATTTCATTCTAAATTAACTTCCATAATTTTTTCTCCAGATTGCCATTTACAAAGGCCAGGGTAGAATAGCACAACCTGGATTCAAAAATCCCTCATGGCTGCCTGGTGAGCTATTAGTGCTCGATGGCAAGGTAAAATACCAAATAGTTAGTGCTCCTGGTACTACAAGCTGTTGTCCGGCAACTTTTGGGCATATATTCAAATTTGCATGAGGCAGCCTAGCAATATAAATTTTCTTTGCCTTTTCGAACTGTCCGTGCAACCTGCCAATTCAGGATCGCTCTTGATATGTAATGAATTTTGATCTAGTTCAGGATCGCTCTTGATATGCAATGTGTATTTTGCAGAGTACAATCCCCCAACTTCGAGGTGCAAGGCTCGGTTTCCTGTACATTTTACCTGAGCAGAGTGTCCTGGTTCTTTTTGACCAGCTTAAGCTCCCTGAGTGAAGACAGAGAGGCTGCCCCGGTGTCAACTGATTGGACAGATCACCTGGGCGTTTTCCATCCTCTCTACTCCTAGCCTCCTGACATGTCCTCCTGTATAGATGATAGCTGACCTCATGAGTTAAGTGTACAGAGTCGCGATAAGGTGTACTCCCTCCGTTTCCAAATATTCGTCACCGGTCATTACCAATGTAATGCTCCTGAGTGACAGGGTATAGATGAATTTGGTGTGAGCCTGGCCGATTTGCAGAGTTTTTCTTCTTCATTGTTCCTTTCAATTTTAACAAACTATTGTCTTCTTTTTTTTATTTGTCACCGGTTAGTTTAAAAATGAACTAACTGGTGACAAATAAAAAAGAAACGGGATTATAAGTGTGTGGATTCCCTGGGATGAGGGCGTTCCCAGCACGCCCTGACCCGTGCTGCCATGTCGGTCCTGAACTTGACTCGGCCGGGGGATCTCGTCAGACTTGGTATCCGACAGCGATGACGGACACCTATGTTGTTGGGCAATCCTAGCCATGAGATCTCCAATTCCAACCTTGGCTGGTCATCGACCATCGAATTACTTAGCCACATGGAGGTGGAGCTCCACCAAGGAAAGATAGTATGGGTGTGCTTAAATTTCATGTGTCATTAACAATAGGTAATTAATAATTAATGACTGACTGACTGTTCTGGTCCACTGACTGGATGGTTGGCCGGTCCCTGTCCTCACGATTTCCTCTTCTGTTCCAATGCAGCCGAAGGAAGAATAGGTCAGTGGCCGATGCACTTCATAATCAAAATTGGATTCGGGACTTGGTGCATCACATATCCGTTGATATGCTGGCTGAGTTTGTTCCGCTTTGGGGCCTGCTGCAGGATGTTCAGGAAATCGATGATCCTAACCAGCATGATGCGATTATCTAGATATTTTCCGCAAATGGTGAATACTCACGCAAATGGTGAATACTCTGCTAGGTCGGCCTACCAGCTACAGTTTGAGGGAGGGATCCGGTCATGGTATAAGGCAGTAATTTGGAATGGTTAAAACGACACAAGACATATGAAATGGTAGGTGCAGGAGAGCGGCGGCGAGCTGATTCTAACAGCTTGTGATGGCTTTATATTTATCTTTGTATTAGGTAAAGAAGAATTCATGCATTAAAAGAAATGAAAAGATGTGGTAGATAGCGATGGTGATAGATAGACACCCAGATTTGACAATAACTTTCTTCTCTCTGTTATAAAATAAATAACGTTTAAGACGGCTAATTTAGTTCAAATATTTTATCATAAACATCATTTATTTTAGAATAGAGTGAGCAGAAATTAAAGAGGTTAGGGATGCCATATGGACGGACCGATGGTTGGACTCAGTCTTCTCGGCCCATGTACAATGCTGGCTCATTCTGATAAGACAACTCGAAAAGCCAACCGGCCCAACAAATTTATCATGCACGTTAACATAACGCGGAGTACTTTTTGGAGCGTAATTTTTTTATCCTGCCCGTTTACATTAACGGAAGCGCTGTACTTATACTCTTTCCTTCCTAAATTACTTGGCATTAGGATAATTTTTTTAGTTCAAAATTGAACTAAAAAACTGATCCTAACGACATGTAAATTGGGAAGGAGGGAGTGCTATACTCGCAATACACACACATACTGAGCAAAAGGTCTGTGTGCAGTGTCACAAAATTGGGGGGGGGGGGGGGGGCGGGAAGGGAATCGCGTAAAACATGCTGTCTCTAAAAAGGATAACACATACCAGATGAAAGGGGGAAAATGGAAAATAGATGGACAGTAGGCAGCGGATGGTGTAGAAGATCTGTTGCCCAGTGACAACGGAGAATTAGGTCATGTCTGGCACAACTTCTTCATAAAAATAAGTTGAGAGTGTGTCAAACAGGAAGCTTCTGTAATAATTTATTAGTTCAGCTGTTTCTCAGAATGAACTAAAAGCGAGATATAAACAGAAGCTTATTTCGACCACTTTTTTAAACAAACTGCTTTTGCAAGAAGTTCCAGCTGTATGAAACAAGACATTAAGCTGAAGTTGGTGATCTCAGCGCTCCTTCCTCCTCCAGCACGGCGACCACCTCGTGAAGCTTAAACGTGCGTCCGCTCGACGCTTGTCACACCCAGTTTTATTAAGCATAAAACCAGCTGCAAAATACATGTATGCCAGGATCAGTTTCACCATACATGTACGACAAGTAGTGATAAACAGTTCTATATCGCATGAAAACAACATTTATACCTTTCAAAAGAGTTTTGAATAGCGGCGGAAGAGGAAAAACTCTATAGCAACCACAGGCAAATTGACTGGCAGCAACGCGACCTTCTACACACCGTCTTCCATGGAAACTTGCCGTCGTTGAATCTTCTCTTCACTGAGCAGCATTTATAAAAAAATACAACAAAGCAAGTGTGAGTACCATCCCGTGGTACTCAGCAAGTGTGAGAAATAAATGACATGAAGGCCCATCAAAAAGAAAGGCTGATAGTGGCTTAAGCACTAAGCATTAAACCTATCCTTAGCTTTCATTAGCAACCTACATCTAAGTGAATAATCCCAACCATAACAATGATAATAATGTAATAATACCAATATCATTCTCAAGTATCATCCCAACCATCATCTCAACCATCGATTAATTATGAACTAGCCCCAAGTCGCTCTTGTCCGTGAGCGCGGCTGTCATGACAGTTTACCAATCTCTGCAGAGAGTGTACCCTTTCCCCACAAGCAGTGATTTCATCTCCTGTTGCCAGGTGGACTAAGTGAACCTTCCTGAATGCCCGTGGTAGCTAACCACATTACACACTTCCTTTGGTGTGAGGCCAGGAGATCACAACATGGTCCTTACAAAGGTACTCTCGACTAGTGCTAGCCCTCTAAGGTTTCCACCACTGAGGCATTCCCGGAGTAACCCTCTGCCTCAGAGCCCCCTCTTGAGCCTTGCGGTTCCCAGAGCAGTACCCCTGCATTATTCCCCGCACCATCCAACTACTAGCATTTCGTTGAGAGAAACCTAATTAATTGACCAAGCCGCCCCATCTCAGTCTCGTGGTGGTACTATAAAGCTTATTGGCTTCCTCCATAAATCGGTCCTTAGAATCCGGTGGTACCAAACCCAATCCCGGGTCTCGTGCAAACTGCACCATACCAAATCTATCCAACCACCAGATTCCTATCCACTACTATTGTGTATCCACCACATTTAAAGTAATCATAAAGTTTAACATGTCACAATTGTATGAAATCCCATTCCCAATGTCTAAGCATGGCTAAGCATAATTAATACCTATCTACTTCCCAACCCACATCAGGTGACAAGGAATTATATGGAACAAGGCATGAAACATGAAATAGGACATCAATTTAATTAGCATGCATCTAACTAAAATCCTAAAATTGGTACAAGATGGTCAAGGGCACTTGTCTTTTATTGAATAGCTGCTCAGTCTCTTGATTGAACTCTTGTCTTCATACCTTCATGCTGCTTCTTGATCGAGTGCGTGTAAACTACCGTCAAAAGAGAAATGAAAATAATCAAGAACAATACACCATACAAGCAATACAAATATTATGACTGAAATATGTTATGATTATGATTTAAATCAGAGTTATGAGTGATTTATTATTTTTCATAGCTAAATAAATGTATTTATCATTTATTTCTCATTTTTAGTATTTATTTATATGTTAAAAACATTATTAATGAATTTCTCATAGTCAAAATATATTTTATATGCATTTTATAAATTTTATTTTACCATAGAAGATTTTATAAATATTTTTCCTACTATTTTTACATTTATTCTCCATTTTTAGTATTTATTTATTGCTAATAACATTTTTAATAACTTTTCTATGGTCGAAATATATTTTATATGCACCCACTATTTTATTTCAGCCTAAAAAGATTTATAAATAATTTTCCTACATTTTCTATAATTATTCTATCATTTATAAACATATTATTTTCACTAAATGCATTTTTAAACTATATTCTGCAATTAAATAATACCTTAGGGGTTGTTTTGCAATTTTTCCTAACAACCTAGAAGCCTAAAATGCAATTTCATAAATTGTCCAGGGTCTACACTATTATTTCCGTCTATTTACAGCATGTTGCATAATTAAAATGAATTTCAGGGTTATTTTTGTGAAACCAGGGGCTTATGCGCAATTACTTATAAAAGTTCAGGGACCTAGCTATAAATCTGCGAAGGGATATGTGGTTGTTTTATGTGAACCGTTGGATTTTAAGAGGATGGCCTGGATTTAAAACAATGAAGGGGTATCTAAGCTTTTAATCTACACCACACCTTATGAATCCAAGGGCGAGGAAATAAAAGAAGCAATGGTCTTCTTCTACCTCCAGCCATGTTGGCTGTACCACCATGGATGGTGGCCAAAGCTCACCGGACGCCTAGGGGGCCTAATCCGTGGCTGTGATCACGAAAATGAAGGAGGGAGGCTTTGTGAACTCACCTAGGAAGCTTTCATAGTCTGGAACGACGCGGAGGCTTGTCAGCAACGAGGAGGCGTGATGGCGTCTGGCGGCGCTCGGTGAACTCGACGTCGAGATGGCTAAAACTTCGAGGCAACTTGCCCGACAGATTCCCAGTGGCATGGAACACGCATGAGGCACAAATGATGGAGAGATTTGAAGCAAATCGACGGGAACGCCACGGCTTACCCGTACGACGGTTCTATGGTTTGGCGTTCAGAAAATGAATGGGGAATGCGGGGGGAGTGGGACGCGCTCATGACTATATTGGGGAGGCGGTTGCATGGAGAGTGGTGGCCAGGGGCGCAATATGGGTGAGAACCGACGCGGCGGTTGGCAGAGTGCGACTCATACACGATCTGTTTGATGAAATGCCCACAAGGCGTGCGGTTGGAGGGAGAAAGGGATGACAGTTGGGGCCCGCATGTAGAGAGAGAGAAGGGGTGATAATGGGTGTTACAATTCTACCCCCCTTAAACGGAATCTTGCCCCGAGATTCTAGTGAAGATCTAGATTTAAATCACAAGTTTAACAATTTTTTTTTCATTTTTCTTATTTAGGTGCTAAATAATTTATTTTAAAATTTTTCAAAGTTTAGTATCTCTCACAATGCAAGAATAAAACATGATGAATTTGTTAAAAAAATTGTTTTAAGAATGTATTTTATTAATACTCAATTTTATGCCTTTTTATTATATTATATATTTTATTCTTACTTTTGTATTTTATTTTATTTTATTTTGTATCTAGCTATTGGTTTTATTTGTCAACAAAATTATTACTCAAACGAGGTGCTACTACATGTGATAAGGTTTTATTTGTCCTTTCTAGATTTTTTTTTGAATTTATCACATTTTCTAGCACTTATAATTTGCATTTTCACGCAAAAACATTCATGATTAAATATGTTGATTTAGTTAAACTTAAAGTATTATTACAAAACAACACACATTATTTTTATGTTCTACATTCTTATTCCTTTTCTTCTTATTATTGTTTTGAACATGGCCTCAATTTTCCTTTGTGGGTTTTAATTTAAAACTTTCACTTCAAATGCATTGTAATGATTAATATTTGTTATTATTATTTCTTTTTTTAATATGGTGGTTACAATCTCACTCACCTTACAAGGAATCTCGCCCTCGAGATTCAAGTGGGTCGGCTACCCCCCTTAAATAGACAAACGCAATATTTTATTGATGTTGTTATTATTAATCTATTGCAATGCATCAAGCAACGTGTTCTAATTCGTTGTGAGAAAGGCATGGACTTCACTTGCTAACCAAAGGGAACCTAAGCAAGTGATGTATGGTATTTTCTGAGAGTCTTCTTTTGCATTGTCCTCCTACGTCGATCTTCAAGCTTCTATGAGTCGAGTCGAAGCTTCGTCTTCATGAGCGAGGTCAAAGGGAAGTCTAAGAGTCCCATTCTAACTAAGGTCACGTGCCTAGAGTCAACATATAGCTCTGATACCACTTTGTCACACCCGGTTTTATTAAGCATAAAACCAGCTGCAAAATACATGTATGCCATGATCAATTTCACCATACATGTACGACAAGTAGTGATAAGCAGTTCTATATCGCATGAAAACAACATTTATACCTTTCAAAAGAGTTTTGAATAGCAGCAGAAGAGGAAAAACTCTATAGCAACCACAGGCAAATCGACTGGCAGCAACACGACCTTCTACACACCGTCTTCAATGGAAACTTGCCGTCGTTGAATCTTCTCTTCACTGAGCAGCATTTATAAAAAAAATATAACAAAGCAAGTGTGAGTACCATCCCGTGGTACTCAGCAAGTGTGGGAAATAAATGACATGAAGGCCCATAAAAAAGAAAGGTTGATAGTGGCTTAAGCACTAAGCATTAAACCTATCCTTAGCTTTCATTGGCAACCTACATCTAAGTGAATAATCCCAACCATAACAATGATAATAATGTAATAATACCAATATCATTCTCAAGTATCATCCCAACTATCATCTCAACCATCGACTAATTATGAACTAGCCCCAAGCCGCTCTTGTCCGTGAGCACGGCTGTCATGACAGTTTACCAATCTCTGCATAGAGTGTACCCTTTCCCCACAAGCAGTGATTTTATCCCCTGTTGCTAGGTGGACTAAGTGAACCTCCCTGAATGCCCGTGGTAGCTAACCACATTACACACTTCCTTTGGTGTGAGGCCAAGAGATCACAACATGGTCCTTACAAAGGTAGTCTCGACTAGTGCTAGTCCTCTAAGGTTTCCACCACTGAGGCATTCCCGGAGTAACCCTCCGCCTCAGAGCCCCCTCTTGAGCCTTGCGGTTCCCAGAGCAGTACCCCTGCATCATTCCCCGCACCATCCAACTACTAGCATTTTGTCGAGAGAAACCTAATTAATTGACCAAGCCACCCCATCTCAGTCTCGTGGTGGTACTCTAAAGCTTAGTGGCTTCCTCCATAAACCGGTCCTTAGAATCCGGTGGTACCAAACCCAATCTCGGGTCTCGTGCAAACTGCACCATACCAAATCTATCCAACCACCAGATTCCTATCCGCTACTATTGTGTATCCACCACAATTAAAGTAATCATAAAGTTTAACATGTCACAATTGTATGAAATCCCATTCCCAATGTCTAAGCATGGCTAAGCATAATTAATACCTATCTACTTCCCAACCCACATCAGGTGACAAGGAATTATATGGAACAAGGCATGAAACATGAAATAGGACATCAATTTAATTAGCATGCATCTAACTAAAATCCTAAAATTGGTACAAGATGGTTAATGGCACTTGCCTTTTATTGAATAGCTGATCAGTCTCTTGATTGAACTCTTGTCTTCATATCTTCATGCTGCTTCTTGATCGAGTGCGTGTAAACTACCGTCAAAAGAGAAATGAAAATAATCAAGAACAATACACCATACAAGCAATACAAATATTATGATTGAAATATGTTATGATTATGATTTAAATCAGAGTTATGAGTGATTTATTATTTTTCATAGCTAAATAAATGTATTTATCATTTATTCTCATTTTTAGTATTTATTTATATGTTAAAAACATTATTAATGAATTTCTCATAGTCAAAATATATTTTATATGCATTTTGTAAATTTTATTTTACCATAGAAGATTTTATAAATATTTTTCCTACTATTTCTACATTTATTCTCCATTTTTAGTATTTATTTATTGCTAAAAACATTTTTAATAACTTTTCTATGGTCGAAATATATTTTATATGCACCCACTATTTTATTTCAGCCTAAAATGATTTATAAATAATTTTCCTACATTTTCTATAATTATTCTATCATTTATAAACATATTATTTTCACTAAATACATTTTTAAACTATATTCTGCAATTAAATAATACCTTAGGGGTTGTTTTGCAATTTTTCCTAACAACCTAGAAGCCTAAAATGTAATTTCACAAATCGTCCAGGGTCTACACTATTATTTCCATCTGTTTTCAGCATGTTGCATAATTAAAATGAATTTCAGGGTTATTTTTGTGAAACCAGGGGCTTATGCGCAATTACTTGTAAAAGTTCAGGGACCTAGCTGTAAATCTGCGAAGGGATATGTGGCTGTTTTATGTGAACCGTTGGATTTTAAGAGGATGGTCTGGATTTAAAACAATGAAGGGGTATCTAAGCTTTTAATCTACACCACACCTTATGAATCTAAGGGCCAGGAAATAAAAGAAGCAATGGTCTTCTTCTACCTCCAACCATGTTGGTTGTACCACCATGGATGGTGGCCAAAGCTCACCGGAGCGCGCCTAGGGGGCCTAATCCGTGGCTGCGATCACGAAAATGAAGGAGGGAGGCTTTGTGAACTCACCTAGGAAGCTTTCATAGTCCGAAACGACGCGGAGGCTTGTCAGCAACGAGGAGGCGTGATGGCGTCTGGCGGCGCTCGGTGAACTCGACGTCGAGATGGCTAAAACTTCGAGGCAACTTGCCCGACGGATTCCCAGTGGCATGGAACACGCATGAGGCACAAATGATGGAGAGATTTGAAGCAAATCGACGGGAACGCCACGGCTTACCCGTACGGCGGTTCTATGGTTTGGCGTTCAGAAAACGAATGGGGAATGCGCGGGGGGGGGGGGGGGGGGGGGGGAGTGGGACATGCTCATGACTATATCGGGGAGGCGGTTGCATGGAGAGTGGTGGCCAGGGGCGCAATATGGGCGAGAACCGACGCGGCGGTTGGCAGAGTGCGACTCATACACGATCTGTTTGATGAAATGCCCACAAGACGTGCGGTTGGAGGGAGAAAGGGATGACAGTTGGGGCCCGCATGCAAAGAGAGAAGGGGAAATAATGGGTGTTACAATGCTGTAGATCAGCACCACTTCCAAGCTCAAACCATCGTCGTCGTGTTGCCGCACCACAACCACAGGCGCCGCCACGGCCTCACCATATCATC
Organism: Tuctoria greenei; assembly: GCA_036927565.1. Taxonomy (NCBI): domain Eukaryota; kingdom Viridiplantae; phylum Streptophyta; class Magnoliopsida; order Poales; family Poaceae; genus Tuctoria; species Tuctoria greenei. The sequence continues at coordinate 230,820,193 of JAYESD010000003.1, forward strand.
AGCGGCGGCGGCAGCTTCTGACCCGTCGTCGTCGCGGCCGGTCGTCAGCGTCGCCGATGTCGAGGCACTTCCAGCTCCTCGTACGAGCTCCATGTTTTATGTAATATTCAGTTCTATTCTGACTAGTGAAAATCACGTGATGTAATTAGTTTCAAAGCTATTGTTTATTGGTGCACCTAATTGGATGTCCAATGCAACTTATTTCATTCTAAATTAACTTCCATAATTTTTTCTCCAGATTGCCATTTACAAAGGCCAGGGTAGAATAGCACAACCTGGATTCAAAAATCCCTCATGGCTGCCTGGTGAGCTATTAGTGCTCGATGGCAAGGTAAAATACCAAATAGTTAGTGCTCCTGGTACTACAAGCTGTTGTCCAGCAACTTTTGGGCATATATTCAAATTTGCATGAGGCAGCCTGGCAATATAAATTCTCTTTACCTTTTCGAACTGTCCGTGCAACCTGCCAATTCAGGATTGCTCTTGATATGCAATGGATTTTGATCTAGTTCAGGATCGCTCTTGATATGCAATGTGTATTTTGCAGAGTACAATCCCCCAACTTCGAGGTGCAAGGCTCGGTTTCCTGTACATTTTACCTGAGCAGAGTGTCCTGGTTCTTTTTGACCAGCTTAAGCTCCCTGAGTGAAGACAGAGAGGCTGCCCCGGTGTCAACTGATTGGACAGATCACCTGGGGGTTTTCCATCCTCTCTACTCCTAGCCTCCTGGCATGTCCTCCTGTATAGATGATAGCTGACCTCATGAGTTAAGTGTACAAAGTCGCCATAAGGTGTACTCCCTCCGTTTCCAAATATTTGTCACCGGTCATTACCAATGTAATGCTCCTGAGTGACAGGGTATAGATGAATTTGGTGTGAGCCTGGCCGATTTGCAGAGTTTTTCTTCTTCATTGTTCCTTTCAATTTTAACAAACTACTGACTTTTTTTTTATTTGTCACTGGTTAGTTTAAAAATGAACTAACTGATGACAAATAAAAAAGAAACGAGATTATAAGTGTGTGGATTCCCTGAGATGAGGGCGTTCCCAGCACGCCCTGACCCGTGCTGCCATGTCGGTCCTGAACTTGACTCGGCCGTGGGATCTCGTCAGACTTGGCATCCGACAGCGATGACGGACACCTATGTTGTTGGGCAATCCTAGCCATGAGATCTCCAATTCCAACCTTGGCTGGTCGTCGACCATCGAATTACTTAGCCACATGGAGGTGGAGCTCCACCAAGGAAAGATAGTATGGGTGTGCTGAAATTTCATGTGTCATTAACAATGGGTAATTAATAATTAATGACTGACTGACTGTTCCGGTCCACTGACTGGATGGCTGGCCGGTCCCTGTCCTCACGATTTCCTCTTCTGTTCCAATGCAGCCGAAGGAAGAATAGGTTCGTGGCCGATGCACTTCATAATCAAAATTGGATTCGGGACTTGGTGCATCACATATCCGTTGATATGCTGGCTGAGTTTGTTCCGCTTTGGGGCCTGCTGCAGGATGTTCAGGAAATTGATGATCCTAACCAGCATGATGAGATTATCTAGATATTTTCCGCAAGTGGTGAATACTCACGCAAATGGTGAATACTGTGCTAGGTCGGCCTACTAGCTACAGTTTGAGGGAGGGATCTGGTGCAGTAATTTGGAATGGTTAAAACGACACAAGACATATGAAATGGTAGGTGCAGGAGAGCTGCGGCGAGCTGATTCTAACAGCTTGTGGTGGCTTTATATTTATCTTTGTATTAGGTAAAGAAGAATTCATGCATTAAAAGAAATGAAAAGATGTGGTAGATAGCGATGGTGATAGATAGACACCCAGATTTGACAATAACTTTCTTCTCTCTGTTATAAAATAAATAACGTTTAAGACGGCTAATTTAGTTCAAATATTTTATCATACACATCATTTATTTTAGAATAGAGTGAGCAGAAATTAAAGAGGTTAGGGATGCCATATGGACGGACCGATGGTTGGACTCAGTCTTCTCGGCCCATGTACAATGCTGGCTCGTTCTGATAAGACAACCCGAAAAGCCGACGGGCCCAACAACTTTATCATGCACGTTAACATAACACGGAGTACTTTTTGGAGCGTAATTTTTTTATCCTGCCCGTTTACATTAATGGAAGCGCTGTACTTATACTCTTTCCTTTCTAAATTACTTGGCATTAGGATAATTTTTTAGTTCAAAATTGAACTAAAAAACTGATCCTAACGACATGTAAATTGGGAAGGAGGGAGTGCTATACTCGCAATACACACACATACTGAGCAAAAGGTCTGCAAAATGGGGGGGGGGATCGCGTAAAACATGTTGTCTCTAAAAAGGATAACACATACAAGATGAAAGTGGAAAATAGACGGACGGTAGGCAGCGGATGGTGTAGAAGATCTGTTGCCTGGTGAGAACGGAGAATTAGGTCCTGTTTGGTACAACTTTTCATAAAAATAAGTTGAGAGTGTGTCAAACAGGAAGATTCTGTAATAATTTATTAGTTCAGCTGTTTCTCAGAATGAACTAAAAGCAAAAGATATAAACAGAAGCTACTTTTCACTATCTTTTCAAACAAGCTGCTTTTGTAACAAGTTTTAGTTGTGTCAAATAAGACATTAAGCTGAAGTTGGTGATCTCAGCGCTCCTTCCTCCTCCAGCACGGCGACCACCTCGTGAAGCTTAAACGTACGTCCGCTCGACGCTGCGGATCAGCACCACTTCCAAGCTCGAACCGTCGTCGTCGTGTTGCCGCACCACAACCACAGGCGCCGCCACGGCCTCACCATATCATCAGCGGCGGCGGCAGCTTCTGACCCGTCGTCGTCGCGGCCGGTCGTCAGCGTCGCCGATGTCGAGGCACTTCCAGCTCCTCGTACGAGCTCCTCTTAACTTTTCCTGCAGCGCGTCCACCCTTTGTATGTGTGTGAACTGGAGGCACTACTGTTCATGGAGTTTAGCGGCACAGCCTTGTACTTCAGCACACAAGTAATAACTCAACAAATCTTACGGAAAACGTTTTCTGCCACATTCCTTAAATCGATTTACGTCAACAGGCAAAATTACTTACTCGCGTCGTCATCATTTGCCGACGGCGACGTTGACCAGACACTCACTCGCCGACGCGCGCGGCTGCTTGTGCTTGCGTCGCGGTGCTGACGCTAGCCACCGTGACGCCATGGTTGCCTCGCATGCATGCTGCGAAATGGTTGGAGCAAGTTGCATTGAGATCAGGACCGGTTTGAGCACAGACAGAACTGTCTCTTTGCTGTATACTGATTTTACTCCTGGCTCTCTTTGTCTTGTCTGCATATGCGTTCTCGCTCCTGCATCTCCAACCAAATTAACAGGATGCGTGTTATCCAGCTACAGCGACGTACTCATCAATCAGCCTGATCTGGCACCTGCCATGTCAAGGACCATGCTATGCAACAGTGGTGTGTAAGGTATCTAGGGTGGTCCAGTACAGGCCACCGCTCATATTCCTGTGTCATCGATCAGTGCCGGTATATCGACAGTGTGCGTGTCTCGACCCTACTGGCCGGCCGGGTTCTTGATGAGGACAAGCAAGCTGTCCAGACGTCGTACAGTATATATCTTGCCGTATAAGTCAGATCAATAACGTTTTAACACTACAGGAAAGCACGTGTTTTTGCCACAAGACAAGATGCCATCGATCCCAACTTTTTTTTTTGGCTGGTCGCCATGGTTGCCATATCGTCTGTGACTCGATCATATGTGCGTTCTTATCACTTGATTCCTTTTTGGACCAGTTAATCGATGTTCCGACGCATGCGTGACGATAACAAAAGGCACCTGCATATTATATTATGCGAGAAATCTGAAAAAGGAATGGATGAGCAGCTGCCACAAAAGCGCAGGAGGGCAGAGCGTGATTACAGAACAGATCTGGTCTCCGGAGACAGACAGGTGGCGCGCTATGCGGGCAAGCTGGAGTATAACGCATGTCCAAGGGCAAGGAACATCCGGTATAGTATCCAAAATTTCCAACCACAGTGAAAACGTTTCTTTCTTACATGTCATGTTGAAGAAATGAAGCTTGAAATACGCTATGTGGTCACTGAAGCTAATGTTTTTTTTTTGTTCAGCCTAATACAGCAGAAGCACATACCAATGCTGGTAGCGCTTTAATTATTACTGTAGTATACATGCCGTACAACATATCTCTATGCAGTCGACGCGTGTGCCTGTATAAAGTTAGTCATACCAATGCTCGCAGTCTTTCAGAAACTCTCGAAACCTCTATGCCGATTCTTGAGCTAAATGCCTGCGGTAGAAAGAGGGAGAGGGAATGGAGTTGCGTACAAGTTAATTAAAATGTTACTGATTCAAAATATTGGCTTGATAATTAAGTCCATAATTTGGTATAAATTGTATAGTAGTGCATATGAGCACTGCTCGTTTTAGGATTAGTGTTATTATAGAGTAGTCCAAGATACAGTACTAAAAATAAATGGAAAATGTATGAAAGACCGTGTACCCGGGAGTGGATGGTGTAAAAAACTTTTCTGCCGGCGACGGAGAAGTTGGCGTTGATGATCTCGGCGCCTTCTTCCTCCAGCACGGTGACCACCTCGTGCATCTTGAACGGCCTCTCCACGCTGCTGATCAGCACCACGTCGAGGGTCGAGCCGTCCTCGTGGTGCCGCACCTCCACCACCGGCGCCGCCACTGCCTCCTCACCTTCAGCAGCGGTGGTTTCTTCCGACGACGCTCCATCACCCGTCGTTGTTGTCCCCGCTGCCGCCGCTGACGTTGATCCGCCTCCCATGCTCGCCATTTGTTGCGCGAAGCTCCTCTTTTGCTGCAGATCGTCCACCCTTTCCTTGAGCTTCTTGATGTACGCAGCGGCTTCGTCCAGGCTTCCTAACTGAGTCATCGTGTCCTATATAAATCATAGCCATATAAGGATATATATACCACTTCTTTTGGTTTTGGACGTCCTTAATTTACTCCAGATATAGTAGTGGCCCGCCCAACAAATGTCAAAAAACGCCCCACTCAATCAGAAAATAATACTCGCTCTATTCCTTTTTATTTAACATCAGTTAACTTATTTTTGAACTAACCATTATCAAATAAAAAAAACCAAAGAAGTATATTTTCGCTACGTGTGAAAAGGCGAGAGAAAAAAGTATGGATTCCAACAATAAAGTGCAGTTGCGGAAAGCAACGATTTTTGAGGAAAATTGTCATATATCCACATAGAAGCCGCCAGTAGCTTTCATAAACAATACCCCCCACATTCTTTTTTTATGTCTTGGGTTACTTCGTACTCTATCCGTTCTGAAATAAATACGACTTAGGACATCCAATCTAGTTCAAAATAAACTAGATTTTTTTTCTTTTCCTGTACCTGACCTTTTTTCTTCTATAATGCAAAGATTTTTATCCTAAATATTATTTATTTCAGAATGAATAGTGTATTTGAACTGACCAACAACATCAAAAAGAAGAAGAAAAAGAGTATTTCATTTTTTGCTAGTACATCGACAATATTTTATGCAATGAAAGGACTAATTATACTCATATAGCTATATCTAGTCTGAAATAAGGAATGAACAAGCAAAAAGAAAGAAAATTTTGTTGCAGTTATATTATCATCTTCCATTGTTACAACAATGTTAATTTGCGCTTTAATTGACATGGAGAGATAAATCTACAGCGTGGGGGAAACTCGGTTGAAATTTCCAGTCGGAGACTTAAGTACTCCCCAATTCTTTAAAAATTGTCGTTTTGTAGTTCATAACTACAAACTTTTCAAAGACGGAAGAAAAGTTGTAGTTTGTGTCCACGTAATTAAGTGAGATAATAATAAAATTATTTAATAAGGTATGTACCATTCATTAATTAGCTCTGGTGGTTGTTAGGACTTTTGAGAGAAGCAAGAGAGCGTGCTGGAGAAGAAGAATCAGGTGCCCGAGATCTCTGCCATAGAAGGCCAACACAGTTGCTCTCTCCTTGATGGACTGGATCGGAGAGCAAGTAGTACCTTGGAAGAGTAGTGTTCTTTGGGGATGAGGGAGACGAGCTTGGCGCAGAGGTTCTTCATGTGCTGCCTCCTCTTCCTCTCGATCTCCTTCCTCTCTACACACGCCGTTGCGCCGCTGCTGCCGCCGCTGTTGTTCGTGCTGCTTCTCTTGTTCCCAGCTGCTGCAGTGTCGTCGCTACTGCTGCTGCTGCCCTTCTTCGCCTTCATCTCCATCTCTACCTCTCTCTGTTCTGGGAAATAATGGGCACGGCGGCGGCAGAGATCTGGAACAAAAAAGCAATCAAACTAACTGCGCTAGGTACATGCAAGCAGATCGAAGCTTCAAAATGCACTGCAGCCCTGCAGGCACGTACGATGATCTGAGAAATTAATCGAGATGCATACGTATAAGCGTACATGTATGTTGGTATGTGTATCTGGGAAGAAGGAACGGGGGTACTAGAGACAGCAGCAGCAGAAATTATTAGAGAGGGAGATGGAGGAGAATATGGGGCCAGTCTACGAGAGGTAGAACAAATGGAGATGTATACGGATAAGGAGGACCCAGATGGCGCCCAGGAATAGATGCTAGCGAGCTATATATATATAAGGGCAATCATATACTCTTTTGGGAATGTCTAGTATGCAATCTGATTTATTGTGCAATCATACAATCATTCACTCCTAACCATTGGATGTCTATCCTAGGGTGATTGCGTTTTTTCAATTAACTCCCTCCATGTGGTGGAGGTGGTTAAGTGAAAAAACGTAACCACACTAAGATGAACATCCAATGGTTGATGATAGATGATTGCATGATTGCACCATAATTCAGATTGCATACTAGTCATTCCCTACTCTTTTTGTTTCGTTTTATTTATCATCGGTTAGTTCAAAAATGAACTAACTGACGGAAAATAAAAAGAAAAATGAGAGAGTATGTGTATATGACAACACTTTGAATTTCCTTGTTCACCGCCGTCTCACAACAAAATTAACATGTGCAGCGAACTTCTTATGTCCCATAATTTTTTTTTTGCATAATGAGCTTTTATTTACATCTCATAAAAATTAAAATAGTTTAGAATTTAAATTTTGCCTCACAAAAATATCAACCTCGCTTTTCAACACAACCTTTTCTCTCTGTCTCTTCTTCTCTACACGATTACACCTCATATATTATGCACTCTTTACTTATTTATCCTTCCTTAATTCCGGGCTTCTAATAAAACGTCATTCTTTCTTCTAAGATAAGACGGAGATTGTGATAGTTCTTAATGTCAAGGAGGACGATGGTAACACGATATCAGTCCCCGCAACAGTGTCCCAATCAAATTCATGATGATGATGAGACCGTTCCTGTGCAAAATTAATGTGGATATAGTAGTCTATGCAACCTCTCCCACGTATACAGCGCCATTAAGTTCGGTGACACGTGACAGTAACATCCTGGTCCTGAACAATTGTTACTAGATTTTTAAGATAATAATGAAGTTTGCTGTCATTTCCTGTTCAAGATATTGTTAGGTTTATATATATATATATATATATATATATATATATATATATATGTGTGTGTGTGTGTGTGTGTTAGATAAAATCATATTTTATTGAACCACGAATTTACCAAAATAAAAACACCATGGTAAAAGTAGCTAATGCTATGACAAAATTTGCAGAGGGGCGCGTACGTCTGCTAGTGGGCATCTTTACATGGACCATTGTGAACGCAGGTGTCGTCAGTTCAAGCCTTCAACTGTCGAGCTCTGTGTCCGTATGAGCGAGACCCGGCCCGGCGGCTAGCCAGGGCCAGGCACTGCACAGCCGCGCGCACAGCGCGGGGCTCGCTTGCGTCGCGCTGCTGACGCAAGCCGGAGTGACGCACGCTGCCTGTGCTGTGGCTGGCTCCCTTTCGCCGGCCGTTAATGGCGACCTGCTTCCGTCCGGCGCGCGGCAGATCATCATGTCGTCGTCGCCGCTGGCAGATTCGCCGTCGTTGCTGCCGGCCCCGCGCGGGCGCTTGATTCACGTCGCTGGCTCCGGCGACGGCGACCACCGCGAGTATCACTCGATTTGACGTCTTCAGCAGGGACGCACGTAGCACATCACCCTTGTGCTGCGTGCTGGTTAGCAGCATCAACGCAACGCTGCTTTTACTGGAGGATAATACAAAAGCATTCTTATTGCCGAAGTTGTATAACCTAGCTCTTGTAATACTCCCTCTGTTACAAAATAATTGTCACCGGTTAGTTCATTTTTGAACTAATCGGTGACAATTATTTCGAAACGGAAGGAGTATATAATCTAGTGGAAAGTATAGCTTATTAAATCATGATAAACTGATATGTAAATTATCATAATCTAGCATAATACTTATCAGACAGAATTGTTTAGTTATATAGATAACAAGCTGAATTATATGTGGCAAGGAAAAAAACACAGACTGGCAGATGCCGATGGATCTCTCCAGCTACCCTGATGCCGCGCGCCAGTTTTTCCGGAACCCTCTTCAGACCTACGTACTCGTGTGTGCAACTCGTGGTCCTAGCTGCTACACGATTCTTCAGGAAAACACGCGCGCGCGCGATAAGCATGCGATAAGAAGCCATATTACCCATATTATATACGGACACTTCACATGTTTAGTTACATAAAACAAGTGGAGATTGCTGTGTGCAAATAAAGAGAAAACAGAACAAACTGGTCCTGTTTAGTTGCGGCTATTTGAGTAATTAATGTGCACTTAGAAATCACCCAAACAAGGCAACAAGCAAGTTTGGGTCTCTTCTGATTGACTTTAGATCACCCACATGAACAGAGCAGAGACCCACCTGCTGGCTATCACATAAAAAGGTGCCAATATTGTTAGGAATATAATAGTAATATCATATTAGATGATATATTAGAGACTTATTCGCGTATTGTCATCCCTGTATATCTATTTATAGAGGCATCCGACCTCCTCAATAATAGGAGATCCAATATTCATAACATGGTATACAGAGCTAGAGTTTCATTTTCTCTACAATATTAGTGCAATTTTTTTCGGCGGCGGCCAACGCAAATCGGACGCCGCCGGACGACCTGCTGGGCGGAGCGAAGGGATTCATTGAGGGTGGCATCGCCATCGTGGCCGGGTGCTCGATCTATCTCCGCGTCCGTGGTGATCTGCAGCATACGGCGGCAGCGATCTCCGCGGCGCGGCGCTGTTTGACGTCCGCCCAACTCGGGTCCCGCCCTTGGATCGCGGGCTGGCAGCGAGCCGAGCCGTGCTCGTGCGCCCGCCCCTGGATCGTGCGGGTATCGTGCGCTGGGCACACATCTGGATCTGCACGAGCATGACTGCTTTGGCGTTCATGCTGAGCCTGCTGGCAGCATGTGGCGGCGCTGCTCGTCTACAACTCCGATGCTTCATGTGTGGATGACGTCAGCATGACATCATTGTGATGTCAGCCACCTTATCAGCTACTCCGCTGCCTCGCCACTTCGTCTACTCGTCGTATGCCTCTGCTTCCTTGCCTCATTCGCTGGTGAGGCATATTCATATTAAAAAAAATTGGCGTCGCTCTTCTTCAGATCTGGGATGGAATTAATGTCTTTTGGACGCTTTTGTTTTGGCTGCCCGTGACGTTTTGATCAATCGTTGATTCGTTCTGCAGCTCCGCCTCTGCCTAAAAAAAAAGATGTTGCTTGCACCACTTTTATTTCAGCTCTCCCCGTCCTTTGCCGCTGCTTATTTTGCGCTCTCGCCGTCGTCGATCATCTTCTTCATGATGATTTCTTCTTTTTCGGTCGGAATTTCTGTTGTGCGGTGTCTGGTGCTTTTCAATGGCATTGATTATCGCGACTGGTTCCTCGTACGTGTATGCGCGGTTTACGACTTTGGGAGTTGCTCATAGAAGATCTATGGTTGGTACTGGCCGTCGTCGTCATGATTCACAACATCTTTTGGAGTTTGACTGGCTTCATCTTTATTCCGCTATGCCTGTCAGTTTTGTTGGCTCCAGTTTTGCTGCTTCATCTACTTCGACGTTCTACTAAGTGACATTAAGGATTATCTTTGTAGCTTCAGCATGTTTTTATCTCTTCAAACTCAATGTTCTTGATGCACCTTGAGTTTGAGGGGGCTGTTAGGAATATAATAGTAATATTATATTAGATTATGTATTAAAGACTTATTCGCGTATTGTCATTCCTGTACATCTATTTATAGAGGCATCCAGCCTCCTCAATAATAAAAGATCTAATATTCATAATATATGCTCTCCTGATTGCCGGGGAGGAAACATCTCAGCTATCATAGCAGAGATCTATCCACTTTATCTGCATATGAACTTTGATCTATGACTTTCTCTCATGATGATCGAGATACGGGTAGATCCACCATGCACATGCTTGAGGCAGCAGGCAGGAGACAATCGGTGTTGCCCAATCAAAACGTCGTCACTATCGCGCGGTACCCATCAATCTTCTGTTATATATAGTGAGGACCAGGCTACGACGTGTGCAGCTGTGTGCACTGTGTGGTCCGGCGCAGTGCACTACTAGCATTATAATTCCTGTCGCCAGTAAACAGCTCTCGCGTGGCTTATTAGATTCTTACTGGACGGATGCAGTAACCTTCTGGACAGTGAAACTTGGACGCCAAATCAGTATTATTGTTGCTTCTATTGTCTTATTTATGATAGTGACGTATGTACAGACGATGTTATAGTATACTTCCTCTATTTCACATAAAATGTCGTTAATTATAACATTTCTCACGGGAGACAGGTGATATATTCATATATATGGAAATACTCCTGTCTACCACTGATTACGAAATACTCCTTCAGTTCTTAAATTATACGAGTATAAGAACAATTTAGTACGCTCAAAAAGAAGAATGTGATAGCGAGAGTGATTACAATTTGTTTCCAAGCTTAACTATCTCTTCCGTCGTCGGACAGGACAGAAGAAAGTGATAGCGAGAGTGCTGTGTGGTTATAATTTGCTTCCAACTTCCCAGTATCCTTCGGTATAATACTAAGTTGTGATAATGCTTGTCTACCATTGATTAAGAAATACTTTATCTGTCTCTGAAAGTTCGTCGTTTTATAGTTTATTTTGGAACTATAAAACGATAAATTTTTTAGGAGGGAGTACTCTTTCATTTCTTAAATTATTGTGGTTAGGATAATTTAATTTAAAAATAAATAAAAGTTGAGAGTGGGAAGCGCAGTGCTACAATAAGCCTCATCACAGGCGTCTCCAAACCTATTATCACAGACGACTTTTAAAACCGCCTAAAACGAAGAGCCTGTGATAATCTGCAATTTCATAGGCGGAGAAGTGATACCGCCTGTGACGACACATTATCATAGGCGGTTCTTTACTTAGGCTAGCCGCCTGTGAAAACACATTATCATAGGCGGTTCTTTACTTAGGCTAGCCGTCTGTGAAGATATTTTATCACAGGCGGGTCGTGCAGCATATATAACCGCCTGTGATAAATGTCTTATCACAGGCGGATATTGAAGCATAACTAACCGCCTATGATAATGTGTCTTCACAAGCGGGTATTGAATCATAACTAACCGTCTATGATAATGGTGTTATCACAGGCGGACGTTTACCTACATCAGCCGTCTGTGAAGACCTTTTACCACAGCCGGTTTCTACCACAACAGTCACCGCCTGTGATAATTAGGTTATCACAGATGGTTCTTTACCTGTATCTAGCCGCCTGTGATAATTGTTTTTCACAGTCATGCCTAGCCGTTTGTTAATAACCGCCTGTGATAAGGTATAACCTATGCAGTACTACTGCTGTTATTTCTAATTTCTAGGTCAATTCAATATAATCACAGAACAAAAAACAACAATATCATCATAGAACAAAAGTCAATAATATTATCATCACAGAAGTCAATTTCACTAAAACAATATACATATGTACAAGTTACAGATACAATTCATCTCAAAGTTTACAAGTTTCACTAAAAACTTTTTCTATTGGCATAGTCACAAAGTTCTGGCACATCAGCTGTTGCACAATTCTTATCAAAGAACTTCTCTTTTTTGTGCAAAATTTTACGACGAATGAACTGACAGAGTTCAACAGCAATCCCGTCGGCTCCTCCACTAGGAATACTTCTACAAACCGGCCATTCTTCGTTCAGATTCTTCGTGTGCTGCAATATAACACATAACAAGGTTTAGAATGTATTGGTTTGAACAATCTCAAAGTATAGATCAAAGTGAGAGTATATAGGAATTTATTTAGTATTTTTGGAGCAGTTGTACTATGAGCAATTGAATTTTGAAGTTGGAATCAAAATATGAAAATAATGTTTCTGGTAATATTGAACAACAGAGAATATATGCATTAAACTATGCTAGTTACAATGAAATGAAACACAAAAGTAAGAAAATAAGGTATCGACATTAAAGATAACTTACATCCTCACGATTCACTCTATATACGCCGGAGGTCCGAAGATGCTCGCATACATAATACCCGCATAAGACACTCCCAGCAGGCTGCTTCGGACAAGCATAATACATTTTAATGTTCAATGCATTCGTATTAGGAGGTCTTTGACCGCCAAGCTGTTCCGCGTAAAACCGCCAAGCGCTGTAATACAAGAAATGTCATATAAAACTTGTCAACACATTCTAAATGTGCGTAAATTAAAATTATTGAATAAATGTACAGTTTCAAAATGGAAAGGAAATCTTTGTAACGATCTCGTGAGAAATCGGCCGAGTCCAAGACTGTTGTCATTCTCTGCGTTGGCTTGATGAAGATCATTATGTAGTTATTACTGCAAACATACAAACACACGTGTTAACAATTACCAAAAATTGCTATTTCAATGTCATGTGTCGAACTTACTCGAAGTGGTACGGAGCCTTTACGAAGTCCTTGCCGTCTCTGACAAAGTTAAACATCGCATGTCCTATGTAAGCTGCAACTTCTGTCTTTCTATCCTTCTTAAGTTTTGCAATTGCTTTTTCAAAATCTCTTTTGTTCATGTGTTTGTACCGTCCTGAGTCTCGATTCGCCTGGACGTCGAATAGCGACTTTGCAATCCTAGTAGGGTCAAGGATACCTGTCTTGTGCTCCAACTTTTCATTATCCATGTATTGCATCCTATTGAAGAAGTCCAGAATTGTTATAATCTCATGAAATGCGTATGCGTGTAGTAAGAAAAGCAAATACAAAATATTAGAGCACTTACAAGCACCAGACGAGCAGCAGGTTGATTTCGAGCATGCCCCGATGGAAAAGGGCATGCAACTCTTCAAATAAAATGACTCGTCTATCTACTCTAGTGCTCCAGAAAGCTTCTTTTGGAATACAAAATGTGACGCAATTAAGATCATATTTTGTGCTGGCAGTGATGTACCACTCATGCATTCTTCTGAGATGGACGGGTTGTTTGCTAAGTTGTACGGATGTCATGAACGGCTTCCCATTCTTAAATTCAGGAGGAACATCCTCAAGCTTGTATATTGGAACTCCTGGTTTAACTAAAGCCGTCCGCCGATTATACATGACATCGTCTTCTTCCCACTCCTCGATATCTCCTAATGATGGCTCATGAGAAGAACGAGATGCACTCGATTTCATAATATTTTCCTTCATAGTTTCCAAATATTTTGACACTTCTGATGAAGGTTTCTTATTTTCGTATGGGGTAACTTTGATAGGCACTGATGATCGAGGAGTAGTCGTCGGAAGTTGGACACTGGCTTGTTGTTGAACCTGTTGTTCAACTGATTGCTCTTTACTCCCAGCAGTTGGCTCTAGTACTACTTCAAGCTGTTGCTCATCTGGTTGCTCTTTACTAGCAACAACTTGCTCTATTACTGCTTGAAGTTGTTGTCCAACTTGTTGCTCTTGGATATCATCCTTGCTGAGACATAGGGGGAGTGGATCTTTCCGGACTAGGAATGGATCTTCATGCACTTTCGCCTTAGAAGATGGGGTTGCAGTATTTGGAGATGCGACGGGGCTAGAAATTGGCTCATCGTCCAACACGATATCGCGTCGGTGCCAAAGGATTAATTGGTTGATAGCCTGCCCCAGAGTCACGATCCCCTTAGGTGTGACGTGGTCTATTTCATAATCTTCATAATCATTATCAATGATGTGAAGAACTTGCACCACAACATAATACAACGGAAGTGGATTCCGGTTGAAGTCACGATCAGGCTTTGCCATAGCAGTGGCAACCTGTTTGGTTTTGTTCCCTGCTCTGCCTATCGGGACAAGAAGACGAAAAGATTTGTCGTTAGCAATATCATCGACAGGGAACTTATGGGTTGACCCTGAGCCTGGCACGGAACCAACACTGCTAGGGTAGGCAGTTGGAGATACTAATTGATCCTTTTGCACCGAAACCATCACTGTACTCGGTGCCACTAATTGTCCTGATTGTCTAAGTTGTTCCATTATTTCTTGCATATTTTCTTTGACCTTTTGAGCAATCGTTTCATCAAGTGTTTTCTTAAGCTTCTCACGTCTTCTATATGTATCTTTATCTTTAGGGAAACCATCTAGCCAAGACATTTGAGAAGAGACCGCTCGAACCCGTCCGCTGTGTTCAGGGTTTCCTAAGATAGCGGTAAGTTGGTCATTCTCCCTCTTCGGCTTGAAGAGACCCTTCTGTTGCTTTTCAATAACTTCTTTCATTTTATCCTCTACTTCATTTAGTGAGTCAGGCTTTTCAAGTTTGCCCTCGCTGGTCAAACCTGACCGAGCAAAGACCCAACGTTGGGTTCGCTCATCGCACCCTTCTAATGGGTGAGGATTGCCCTTACTGGTAATTTCGTCTAATATCTTATTCCATTTCTGGACTTTGGGGGCACATACGGCAGACCCCAAGTGATGATGGTATTTGTTCTTTTTTGCAAGCTCTGACCTAGTGGCACTTAGAGCTTTAACATCATGTGTGCTCTTTTGACGAACAAACTCTTGCCACTGAGCTTGTGTGATTTTTCCCATCTTCCTCGGGCTAGGGACCTTATCAGCCTTAATATAAGCATCATTTCACTCTTCCAGCATCGAAACTTCTTGCCGCAAGAGACCAATGTTGCTTTCTTTACAGCTTCTTCTGTGCCTTTCCGGAACTTGAATTGTTTCTTTATCTTTTCTGACAACTCATTCTTGGTCTGCTCGGGTAATTTCCTCCAATTCTCGGTTGTGATCGGCACAACCTCCCTAACAAGAAAACCGCATGCATTACGGTACTTGGTAACTGAATCCAGTGGTTCTTGGGGAAGCCCACCTGGACCGACCCTTGTTATGTACATGATGCGGTCCAATGGACCCTTATTTGGACCTCGTTGCCCTCGTTTTCGCTTGAGTGAAGCTGAGGATTCATCCACTGGAGAACCTTCTGCGGTTTTAGGAGCCGATGTCACCTCATTGTCTTCGCGATTAATCTAGGTAGAAAAAAATTATAAGACTTTGTATACTTGACAACCAACATTAACTTGAACTGCTGAAGTTAAGATTCATGATCCATACCTCGTCGGCAGGATCATATTCCGGGTCTAAATCCACTGAAGTCTTTTTAATTTTTATATTCGGAAGAGGATCCGATGGACTGTGATAGGAGCCTGAACTGCTGGAGTCAGTAAACTCCATATTGTCTTCTTTGTTGTTACTACCAGGACCAGTCTTCTTAGGGCTTTCCATGCTAGATCTAATAATACAAAAATCTAATAAATGGCATATTAACTCTACATGAAGTGTTGCATGAAGAAAAAGATGTAAGCATTCTAGGATTTGATAAGGCATTCTAGGGTTTAAGGCGACTGACCAAAAGGTTCCTATATATTGCAAGGGTGACAAGCATGTTCAAGTTGATAACCAGCAATGGCAATTTTATCATTTTATTCTAAATAGGCTAGCTTCATTCAGAGTAGCCGCAGGCGAGAAGAGACACTCTTTTTCATCGATCAGCTCTACAACCGTGGGATTTGCACGATAAAAAAAAAGATAAAAGACCCACATTCTCAAACGAATCAGGAATCTGGAAACATTCGCCAAAATGTAATCTCGGTGTGCCCGGCCGCACCAAATGGGCTCATCATGGCAGCAGGTTCAGCCATCATGAAAGACATTACGTACCCCACATATGATGACACCAAGGATTTCTGGGATGGTCAATTGTCCTCGCTGTTTAGAAAACAGGACAGGGAAGTCGGCGCCTCCTATAGTGATAAACTTGGTGAGTTCTAGAGGTTCACGAGGTTTAGGTGACTTGATCAAGTCTGGGCATATGAAACCTTTGGTGGAATATTTCTGATAGGATGGGATTAACCAGGTCGAGGGGTTGGGGGCTTATTTTTGAAATCCCCCTTCATGTGACTCCAAATCCTACATGGATTGTAACTCAATTCGTACTAGGACTAGGACTGGTTCCTAAACTAAATCTGACTCCTAACTCTATTCAGAGTAGGACTCTACTAATATCGTTAAGGACGAAATATGCTTTATCTAGAACAATCATATACCCCTAGACTGGTGTTTCGGCAACTTTGTCCAAAGTCCAAGTTCGACTCCTCTACTGGGTGCACCAGATACCCAGATCATCCAACAAAAATGAAGTCCCAATATATCTAGTTTGATACAAATGGTGCTAACAAATCATAAATGGGTACTGTCGGTACCCCGCAGACCGGGTACCCCCGCGCACAGGGAGAAAACCGCTAAGGACTCCGCCTCTACTTAAGAGGCCGAATCCGAGGGTACCATGTCGTGGAGGGAAGGACTAGATCCTACCTCTCCGCCGAGGGAGGCTCCCAAGTTGCCATGTGGCCGTTAGAGCTGGACCCTCGCCTCCCCGCTGAGGTGGGCTCCAGAGCCGCCAAGTGGCAGATCGGGACCTCGGGGCCAGGCCCGCGTCCTCGCGGAGAAAGGCACCGGAACTACTACATGGCCTGCAGGGCTGAGCCTCCACCCCTCCATAGAGGTGGGCTCCGGATGCACCACGTGGCTTGTTCCATCAAGTGCTCAACTCCCCAGAGGCAGGCTCCAGCGCAACCACGAGGCGGACGGCCGACTCAGTGCGGTAGGCCGCCACGCGGTCAATCGGGACCTCGAGACCAGGCCCGCGCCCTCGCAGGGAAAGGCACCAGAACTACCACATGGCCTGCAGGGCTGAGCCTCCACCCCTCCATAGGGGTGGGCTCCGGATGCACCACGTGGCCTATTCCGTCAAGTGCTCGACTCGCCACAGAGGCAGGCTCCAGCGCAACCACGTGGCGGACGGCCCACTCAGTGTGGTAGGAAGTCGCAGTAAAGGAAGGCGTGCGCTGCTCAGATAGGTATTAAGTACACGCGCCTTCCCCAGACAAGCTGAGTCGTGCATGCGAAAGTCAAGGCTCCAGTGTCCTGTCTTGTCCAAGTAGCCGGTACAGACCCACGCCGCAAGACGGACGAATGGGCCGCGAGGACAAGATGGACGGGACGTGCACTACTATCATCACCAACTATGTGTAGCCCTGGCGCACGACGCAACGGGACGGCGCATTAACACCCCTGACAAAGGGAAGTAGATAGAAATTAATCCTAGATCTTGTATAGGATTTGGCTCTCCCCGGGACCACCTGTCGGGTCCTGGGGCCCACTTTGTGACTACAGAGTCCTTGAACTATAAAAGGACTCTGTAGACGACCTTCGCGGGGATCGGAAAATTAGACTAAGACTCATACACGCTCAAGCAAGGCAATACACAAACACCCCCGTGGACGTAGGGTGTTACGCTCCAGCAGCCCGAACCACGTAAACCCTCTGTGTTCATCATCCTGTTGCGTTCGATCTCCTGGGACTAGCTCTCGTGAATCCAAAGAACCTCTGCGGGCTGCTCTCTAAGCAGGTCCGGGGGAAGTGTCGTTTACGACCTTCGACATTTGGCGCGCCAGGTAGGGGGCTTTTTCCCCGTCAAGATCTCCACCAGCAACAATGGTGAACGACCAATCCAACGCCGGTTCATCCAGGGCGCAATCACGGTGGCAGACAGTGGCGGAGGATCAGGCGTCATCTCGCTCTACGGCAGGCTACCGCTCTAGGGCAGGAAGGTCAGGACCTTCACGTCGCCCTGCTGTCACTTCGCCGGCTGCAGGCCGACATGCCACTCCGCGGCGTACTCCGGCCGTGATAGCAATCACGGCGCCGCCGGCTGCAAGCCCGGAGAGTGTGCTCGCAGCAGCGCGCGCGCAACTCCACAACCCTCCTGCTGGGGATGCTCCTCAGGGAGCAGCTCAGCAGTGGATCAACAACGTCGACCACCTCGTCACCGCCGTGCTCAACGCGCCTCCACCGAGGGAGACACATGCTCAGCTGATGCATGTGTCATTGTCGCGGACGCCGACAATCGACCGGTGGACGGCAGACTCGCGCTCGACCAGGATCTCGACAACAAATCTGAGAACCGGGCTGCAGCGCCGCAGGGCCGGAGAGGACTGCCGAGTCACCATCGAGCGCCAGAGGGAGCGTCGGCGCAACCTTGAGGCAGATTACAGCGTGCCGGGCCCTGTGCCCCAGGCCCATGCTGTGCCCCCGCCACACCAGATGTATGTCGCTCCTCCACCGAACTAGGCGTACGTCGCGCCTCCTCCACAGGCGTATGCAGCACCGCCCCAGCGTCAGGTGTACACAGGCCCGCCTGCTCACCCGGGGTATGCGATGCCGCCGCCGGCACCAGTCAGCCCCAACCAAGGGTGTGCAGCACTAGCGCCTCACCTCCATTTCGTGGTCTGGCCACGAAAGTTCCGGCCGCACATGCCGGAGAAGTACAACGGGAGCGTCAACCCGAGCGAGTTCCTGCAGATCTACACCACTGCGATACTAGCTGCGGGAGGCGACGAGGCCATCATGGCTAACGACTTCCCTGTCGTCCTGACCGGCCCAGCTCGGTCATGGCTCATGAACCTGCCCCAGGGGTCCATAACCTCCTGGGATGAGTTGTGCCGACAGTTCGTGGCTAACTTCGGCAGTTCCTACAAGCGCCCTGGCACGGAGCTTGACCTCCACGCCGTTAGACAGCGCGCTGGAGAGTCACTGTGACCGTTCATCCAGTGGTTCTCCCGGGTACGTAACACCATCCCTCATGTTACTAGCGCATCGGTTATTGTTGCGTTCAGACAAGGTGTGAGGGACAAGAAGATGCTCGAGAAGCTAGCCACACACGAGGTGTGTGATGTCTCCGAGCTGTTTTCCCTGGCAGACAGATGTGCTAGGGCAGCTGAGGGGCGCAACTGGCACTCCCAGCCATCCTCAGAAGCAAGGGAGGACACCCCGACTGAGGAAGGAGCCTCTGTGAGGAGCAGCGGCAAGAAGAAGAAGAAGGGCAGTGGCAAGAACAGGCCAAAGCCCGGAGCCCATGCAATGGCGGCTGCGGCACCCAGCGGAGTCCGAGCACCGCGCCGAGATAAGCGCCCTAGGCAGTCGCCTGAACCCAGGAGCCTGACTTCAAGTGCCCGGTGCACCGTACAAATAGCCATAGTGCTAGCGAGTGCCGGGAAGTGAAGAGGTTCACGGAACGTTTCCGCGAACAGAAAAAGAGACAGTAGCGCCAGGAGGGCGCACCTCCCCGCCAGAGGGAGGGCAAGCAGAAGGCTGATCCCGAGAAGGAGGATGACAGCGAGATGGGGTTCCAGGAACCCCAGTGGGCGGTTAAGGCTGTCTTCGAGGGTGGCGACTCCGACTCCAGCAGTGATAAGGAGCGCCGCAAGACCCTCCATGTCATCTACGGGGGAGCCACAGACCCCACGTCCCGAAACGCGGTGAAAACTCTCCGACGGGCAGTGGTTGTGGTGACCCCCGCCCCAGGTCCGGCTCCCCACCACAAGTGGATGAGCACGACAATCAGCTTCGATGCTTCTGACTGCCCGAAGAACATGGCAGGGGCAGGAGTGCTCCCGTTGCTGGTGTCCCCGACCATCGCCAACGTGAAGGTCTTTCACGTGCTGATAGATGGAGGGGCGGGCCTCAACCTCATCTCCACGGCGACCTTCCGAAAGCTACAGCTGCCGATGTCCCGGCTCACACCCTCGAGCCCATTCTCGGGTGTCGGACCTGGACAAATCCTCCCGTACGGTAACATACACCTCCCGGTGACATTCGGGACCCCGGAGAACTACCGTACGGAGAGCGCTTTGTTCGACGTGGCAGACGTCGACCTTCCCTTCAGCGCAATCATCAGGAGGCCAGCCCTCTACAGGTTCATGGGTGTAGCCCACTACGGCTACCTCGTCCTGAAGATGCCGACGCCTTTCGGTGTCCTCAGGATCAGAGGGGACCACTCAGTTGCAGTGTCAGCCTTGGAGCAGCTCCAAGCACTTACAGCAGGGAGGGCTCCGGCACCAGGAGGCTCGAAGGAGAGTCGGCCATAGCAAGGACCGGCGAAGCGAGCCTCCACTACTGCACCCCATGTGCAACCAGCCAACGACGACGACGTCCCCGTGAAGGTCGTCAGGATTGGCTCCGTGGCTGCCCAGACAACCCGTATCGCGGGGAACTTGGACAGCAAATAGGAATGCTCGCTCATCGCCTTCCTCCGGGACAACGTCGATGTGTTTGCATGGCAACCAACACAAATGCCTGGGATCCCCAGGGAGGTGATTGAGCATCATCTGAAGATCTACCCCGGCGCCCGACCGGTGCAGCAGAAGCCCAGGAAACAGTCCATCGAGCGGCAGAACTTCATCTGTGAAGAAATCAAGAAGCTGCTCGATGCTGGTTTCATCCGGGAGGTTCACCACCCACGGTGTTTGGCCAACCCTGTTGTCGTTCCCAGGGCTGGCGGGAAGATCCGGATGTGCATCGACTACACCAACCTCAATAAGGCATGTCCAAAGGATCCATTCCCTCTTCCTAGGATAGATCAAATAGTAGATTCAACATCAGACTGTGATCTTCTGTGTTTCCTAGATGCGTATTCCGGTTTTCACCAAATACCTATGTCTAGGGAAGATGAGGAACACACTGCTTTCATAACAGTAGACGGCCTGTATTGTTATGTCTCCATGCCTTATGGACTCAAGAATGCTCCCCCACCTTTGTACGTGCAATGCATAAGACATTTGGGGACCTCATTAGAGACCTAGTAGAGGTGTATGTCGACGACATCGTGGTGAAAAGTAGGGCCCGCACATCCCTATTAGACAACCTAGCCCAAGTCTTCAGCAAGCTGCGCACGACATGCACGATGCTGAACCCTGACAAGTGTGTCTTTGGGGTTTCTGCAGGGAAGCTCCTTGGTTTCTTGGTATCGCACTGAGGGATCGAAGATAACCCAGAGAAGATCAAGGTGATAGAGCTAATGCGGCCGCCGGCCCGCATCAAGGACGTGCAGAAGCTTGCAGGGTGTTTGGCAGCCCTCAGCCGGTTCATCTCAAGGCTGGCTGAGCGAGCCCTGCCCTTCTTCAAGATTATGCGGAAGTCAGGTCCCTTTGAGTGGACCGAGGAAGCTGAAGCGGCTTTCCAGGAGCTCAAGAAACACCTTACGACGCTACCCATTATGGTGGCGCCAAAACCCGGTGAACCGCTCCTGTTGTACATCACCGCAACAACGGAGGTGGTCAACATGGTCTTGGTTGCGGAGGGGCCGGAGCTACTGCCGCAACAAGCACCAGAAGGAGCCCCAGAGGGGGAGGCTGAGCCTCAAGGCCCGAACCCAGAAGAGACCCCCCCCCCCCCGCTGAGAGTTCCAGTGACCAAGTGCCTTACGGGTCCCAGCCCCCGGAGGTCCAGCTAGACCCTGGGAGCCACATTCCCCAGGATGCAGACGCATTGCAAGGAGCCCCGGACCCCCCAGGGAGGGTTCGGACCTCCCAACGGCCAGTCTATTACATCAGTGAGGTCCTCCATGAAGCAAAAACAAGATACTTGGAGGTACACAAACTGATGTATGTAGTGCTCATAGCATCGAGGAAGCTTCGGCATTACTTCTAGGCTCACCGGGTTTCAGTGGTCACCTCCTTCCCACTGAAGACCGTACTCCACAGCCCCAACTCGACTGGCAACATTGCCAAGTGGTCAGTGGAGCTGGCCGAGTTCGAGCTGGAGTTCTTACCTCGACATGCAGTCAAAAGCCAAGCACTGGCGGACTTCTTGGCCGAATGGACCCCATCGCCAAGCAACCCAGGGGCCCCGGACAACGGTGAAACAGTGCCCAAGGCTCCAGTTTTCACCGAGACCCCGTGGACGCTCTACTTCGATAGCTCCTCGCGGAAGCAGGGGGCCGGGGTCGGGGTCCTGCTCCTCACCCCGACCGGGGAGCAGTTCAAGTACATGGTGCGCCTTGACTTCAAAGCGACAAATAACATCGCAGAGTATGAAGCCCTAATCTTTGGGCTAAAGACTGCCCAGACTCTCAATGTCCGACAGCTTCTGGCTAAAGGTGATTCCCAGCTGATCATCAAGCAAGCCAAAGGAGAGTGCAGCTACAACGACCCTCAGTTAGCAGCATACTTGCTGCATGTCCGGAAGTTGGAAAAAGGACTTTGAAGTCTTGGACTTGTGCCATGTACCCCGAGATGACAACTCAGTCACAGATGACCTGTCAACGAAGGCCTCCACAGGGGCCCCAGTGCCTTAAGGAGTCTTTGCAAGGACGTTACTGCGACCAACCGCCCGGGCAGCCGAACCGGGTGAAGGGGGCAAGCCCAGCACCTCGAAGCTGGCAGTCCCGGCGGTCCTACTACCATGGAGTCCGCCAAGGATCGTATGCGCCACAGGGGGCTCCGAGCTACCGGGCGCCCAATATCCAGAGGCTCAAGCAAGTCCCGATGCATGGATCTCAAAGGTCCGGGACTACTTGAAAGACAATATCCTTCCCAAAGAACATGCCCTGGCAGAAAGGATTGTTCGCATGGCTAAAAGGTACACGCTGGTGGAAGGGGATCTCTACCGGCGTGGCACCAATGACATCCTACTGCGATGCATTACCTGGGAGGAGGGCTGCGACTTGCTCGCAGAGATCCATGGAGGCGAGTGTGGGAACCACGCGTCCTCCCGCACGCTGGTCGGTAAAGCCTTTCGGCATGGCTTTTACTGGCCGACAGCACTCCAGGATGCCGCCGAGATGGTAAAGAGATGCAAGGCGTGCCAGTTCCATGCCAAGCAGATCCACACACTAGCTCAGGCGCTGCAGATGGTCCCTCCTACATGGCCATTCGCTGTATGGGGGTTGGACATCCTGGGACCCTTTCCCAGAGCCGTCGGAGGATTCCGGCATCTCTACGTCGCCGTAGATAAGTTCACCAAGTGGCCGGAAGCTGCCCCAGTTGTCACCATCAACAAGCAGTCAACAGTAAAGTTCATCAAGTCGATCATCTGCTGGTTCGGGGTCCCGAACAGAATCATCACTGATAACGGGACCCAGTTCACAAGTGCAGCGTTCCAGGAATACTGCGAGGACCTAGGGATCCAAGTCTGCTATGCATCCGTTGCTCATCCAGAGAGCAATGGGCAGGTCGAGAGGGCCAATGTAGAGATCCTCAAGTGCCTCAAGACTCGCACATTCTCACACCTTGAGAAGCATGGTTCAAATTGGGTGGATAAGCTTCCGTGTGCGCTGTGGGCTAGCCGGACATCAACCAGCCGGGCCACGAGGGAAACGCCTTTCTTCTTGGTGTAAGGGGCAGAGGCCGTCCCCCCCCCCCCCCCCCCCCCAGAAATTACCATGGGCTCCCCCCGTGCCCAGAGGTACGACGAAGCCGCGCAGGAACAGCTCCAGCGTGAAGACCTGGACCTCGTCGACGAGGGACGAGTGCGAGCGGCTCTCTGAAATGCACGGTACAGGCAGATGCTCCGGCGCTACCACCAGAGGATCGTGCGGAGTAAGAAGCTAAAGGTAGACGACCTGGTGTTGCGCCGCATACTCTCTCGGGAAGGGTCTAACAAACTCTCCCCCATCTGAGAGGGTCCCTTCCGGGTAACAGAGGTTTGCCGCCCAGGATGCGTCCGCCTGGCTACGGAGGATGGAGAGCGATTACCCAACCCATGGAACATCGAGCACCTCCATAAGTTCTAGCCCTAGACCAGGGTTGGGACAATGTTATTTCATTGTAAAAGTTACATATTGTCTCAGGACAGCACTTAGGCTAGGGGGATGGGGCTCCGAGTGCACATTCCGCTTAGCCTGGTCCAGAACCCTAAGTAGGTGCACTCGACTTCATGTGACACCCAGGCCGGGTTATTCCCCATGTAAAGTCTGCTCCATCTTATGAGAAACTACAATGAAAGAATGTTGTCCTGCCTAGTATAGGTTTTGTCAATTCAAAAATTATCTTTAATTTTTATGATGTTGCTGTAAGCCCGCCATAGCTCGTGATCTATCATGAGCGCAGTCATTTTTCCCCTGCTTTAGCAATAGTGGGAGCCTTGCTGTCTGGATTGCAGGTGGGGTTGCTTGAGGTACCTGCAATGTGCCTGGGGCCTCGGATGTTCCAATACTCGGGGGCCTGTGTCTCCAGATGGTCTCCCTGGAAAAGGCTTACGCCGAGCGGGAGGTCCAGGGGCAAAACCTGATTAGCCTGGTCCTGTACCCTAAGCCTGTGCGCTCTGCCTCTCCAGCGCTGCAGCCGAGTACTGGGGGCCAGATTGACCACCCTTGGGTAGCATGGACGACGAGCCCTAGGTGCAGATGCACTGAATTACCCAAGCCCCACGAGTCAGCCCAGGATCGTAAGTCAAGCGACACTACAAAAAGAGCAGGGGTGAAGTGACCAGCGGACAGAATTACTTCTCTTTTTTGATCTATATACATGCCTTTGAGGAAGTTATTCCGGCAACCACCGTCAGAGTACCCGCGAAGATGGCAGGCACCGCCCGACTGGAGCTCCGGCGGCACCCCCAAGGGGCCCGCTATCGACCTCTCACTGAAGATGGCGGGCACCACCGGACTGGAGTTCCGGCGGCACCCCCAGGGGCCCCGCTGTCGACCTCTCACTGAAGATGGCGGGCACCGCCGGACTGGAGCTCCGGCGGCACCCCCAGGGTGCCCGCTGTCGACCTCTCAACAAAGATGGTGGCCACCGCCGCACTGAAGCTCCGGCGGCACCTCGAGGGGGCACGCTGTTGACGTACCTGCATACTCAGCTACGACAATGCTACCTAAGCATCTTAGGCTCCCCCTGCACCCGTCCGCCCTAAGTCCTAAGTGTATGACAGGTGTGCCCATAACAACTGGCCACGCCTCTCAGGGGGCCATACTTTGGGGGACGGCAGGTCCTGGAAGCTAAAGAACAACAAGCTGCTAGAAGACATTGCCGGAAATAAAAACAAGGTGATTATAAAAGGCACCATAGACAGATTTTTCATTACACAAATAAAAAGTTTGTCGCAACAACCAACCACAAGACAAAAGCAGAAAGAGAAAAACTTAAACAAGCGCCCGGGGAGCCCTCAGCCGCTCTGCTGGAACCTTGAGGTAATGAGTGCCACCACATCCGAGACTTCAGACTTGGCGGCCTCTTCCCTCTCGGCGATGGGCCCCTCGAGGACCGGCTGCAGAGAGACAACGGGGTACCAGCTCCAGTAGCAGGACAGGATGCACGTCGCCACCTCCTTCACCAGCATCCTCCCCTCTACCTCCAGCTGGTTGTCGATGATGGCCCCCAGCGAACGCGTCCTTGAGCTGGTGGAGTCCAGTGCCGTGAACACCTGGCTCACCTCCTACGCTGGTTCCCCCACGCGCACTGGGCTGAAGCCGAGCGACACCAGAGCCGAGTCAGCGCTGCCAAGGAACTCCCAGACCTTCCGGGCCTCAGTAGAGCGCGACGCCCGGAGCTCCTGCACCTCCTGCTGGGCCGCCGCCAACGCCCGGGGGCTGCCGTCCACGAACCGCTTCTCCTTGGCCGCCAGGGCCCGCTCGCGCTCGCTGACCTCCCTCTCGCGGCGGCTCAAGTCACCCTCCTTGAGGGCGACGTTGAACTCGCGGTCCAGGAGGGCTTGGCGCTCAGCGAGCTAGGCTTGCTCCGCTTCAGCCAAGGCGGCATCCCGGCGGTCTAGCTCGGCGGCGCAGACCCTCACCCCTTCCTGTTGGAGGACGAGGTCGCCTCCACCTCAGCCTGCTTCGCTGCAAGCTCCTGCTCCCGTTCGGCAAGAGCAGCTTCCCGGCGAGACAACAGCTGGTGAAGGCCCTCACAGGACTGGAGGCGGGAGCTGGCCTGAGCATGGATAGCCTCGGCGTCTGCCTTCAGCTTCTAGGTGACGGCATCCAGCTGGGCGATGAGGTCGCGCTCCTGCTCGAGGATCTTCATCTCCTCCTGAACAACCGCCTCCCGCTGGGCCGCTCGGCTCTTCGCCAGCCGGGTCCGGGCCTTCAGGGTCCTCGCCCCTTCCCGGAGCCAGTCGTCCTCGTCTTCAAGCCGCCCTTTCTCCCCAGGCGAGGGCCGCCTGGGCCTGCCGGAAGCCGGAGTAGGCCACGACCATAGCCTCAGACAGGGGGAGAGGCTCCACCGTAGCAGTGGGTCCTTACCTCCCCACTTCTTCAATATCGTCCTCCATTTGGACGACCATTAGGGAGACGGGGACCAGGGCCCCCTCCCCGATGGTAGCACCCGAAGCGGTGACGCCAGCCGATGTAGCAGTGTCGGAGGGCGTGGCGGCATCGGCCGGCACTGAGTAGCCGGTGGATGCGGAGTCGTTGGCGGGCGCGGCAGCGGTCGTCGGCGCGCACGGCTGGGCTTCGGCAGCCGCTGCGGGGGTCTCGGGCACGGAGGCCCAGGGCACCCCGGCGGCAGCAGCCTAGTGCATCGGAGCAGGGCCCGAGGCTGCAGAAGATCCCCGCGAGCCGGCTGGAGCGGCAAACCCCTCAGCAGATAGGCCCGCGTGTGGAGATGGAGTAGCTGTGGTGGCGCTGAAATCAAGCAAACTCAGATCATAAGAAAATGACAGGGTAGGCGCACAACAAAGAACACCCAAGGTAAAATATGTGCAAGCTTACCGGGGAACGCTGAAGTTCCACCGCTTCCCGAAAGAGTTGGGGGGGTTCGGACCCCCCGAACCCACGGCGGGGGCCATTGAGTGTGTTGTGGGCCCCTGTGGTGGTGGGGTCGGCGGCACCCCTGGGGTCTGGCGCCCCTCCAAACGGAGAGGGAACGCTGGGGTCCCATCGGCGTTGAGGAGCCTCCCCCTCTTGCGCGTGGAGAACTCGGGCGGCAAAGTGGCGCCATCGGCGCCCCCTGACGACGGCGCGGTAGGGCTCCGGAGTCCTGACGAGGGGCAGAAGGGCCCGATGGCGGCGACCGAGTGCACTTCTTGGGGGTCGGGTCTAGCACCGGAACCGACACTTTCCCCTTCCCCTTGTTGGCAGAGGCGTCGACGCCACCCCATGGACGGTGTTGGGGCCCGCTCGAGGAGTCATCGCTTGAAGAACCGTCGTCGTCGCTTAAGGGAGCCTCGCCTCCCTCAGCGTCGTCGGCGATGTTGACCCCCTGGAACAGGTCCCCGAACTGGCGCTGCGCTAGCCCAGACTCGTCGAGGGTCGACATCGTCTTCAACAGCTGCCTCCTCAGCTCGGAGTCTGAGCACAAGGGGCGGCAGGCCAACGGAAGAGCCAGTGCCTCAGGGGAGATGTCGTCAGGGCAGACCCGGGTCAGCATGTTGAGCAGCTGCTGCTCGCTTAGGTTGGAGTCGGGGCCAGTATCGAGCCGGGTGCAGTCCGATAGGCCGGTGAACATCGACGCCGAACGGGTGCGGTGCTGCTGTGGAGCTATGCGACGGGCATGAAGTCCCTCAGCACCATGGCAGACGACAGCCCGTGGTCCGCCAACATTTGGATCCTCTCCAGCACCTGGTTGAACGCCTCCTCCAGCTCTTGGCGCTCCTCCCAGAATGACCGCTCGGAGTAGGGGATCCCGGTGGGGAGGCACATCCGGTCGTGGGCCTCGGCCTTGTCGATCATCCAATCTTCACGCCACAGCTCCCACTGCGCTGTGTTGAAGGAAGCAATGTACCTCGTGGGGACCTTTGTCCGACGCTGGAAGTAGTAGGCGCCGAGGTGCTCCTTCGAGCTCCTGCCGGTGGCCCTCAGTACAAAAAAGTACCAGAAGAGCTTCACCGACGGCATCACCCCCACGAACATCTCGCAGAGGCGAGCGAAGACTGCCAGCATGGCGATCGAGTTCGGTGCGAGGTGGTGGAGTTGGAGACTGAAAGTCAGTCTCTAGGAGCATGACCAGGAAGGCGGATGCTGGCGGGACAAAGCCGGCCAGCACGTACGACGAAAATAGGACCATCTCCCCGGCGGAGAGGTTCAGCGGGAGCCTCCCGGGACGGAGCCACATCTCCCGCTCAAGAGTGAGAAGCCGTCACATGGGGGCTAGGTCAGCGGACCTGGACAGCCTGGGCTTGGGCAAGATGCTCGCCATGAGAGTTGAAAGAGGAGGCTCTGGACAGGGAGATTGGGAGCTAGAGCGCAAGAACTGGGCTTGAGAGCGCAGGGGTGCAGAGGCGGGAGAAAGGACCTGTCGGTACCCTGGGTACCATATACCCCTTGGGATTGCAAATATCTCAAGGTAATATCATCTACTTGATTTGAAGACCTTCGGAGGCCCACATGTCAGGCATAACGGACCCGCTTCTCTAACATGGTTAGTCCCAGGGTCGCCACGTGTACTATCAAACCGGAGCTACCGCCCACAAGGGGGAAGCTCCGGGCTATGTACCGAAATAGCACCCCCGGACCTAACCCCAGACTGAGGGAAGCTCCGGAACTGACACGTGTCAGGTAGCTCCAGACCTATCTGTTTCCCACAGTATGCTCCAGAGCTGCCACGTGTCCAACCATTAGATCTTCAGCCTCTAACCTCCGGACGACTCCACAACGGCCCGGATCTTCAAAGGGGAATCAAGGACTTCAAGACCCGATTAAGTGTCATTAATACCATATTAATGACACACGATCGGACGACCTTAATTACCAGTAACGGTGCTATCAAAGCCCATAACTCGGTCATTAAGGGCAATTAAACGTGTTGAATGTGTATCAACATCAGTAACCGCCAGGGCCACATGTCGGGCCAGGCTAACTTGTAACGGCCTGCCCTGTACTATAAAAGGACAGGCCGACGATACATAGGACACACTCTGTACACTAGATAGACACGAGCTAGACGCGCTCACTCTACACCCTGAACTCACTTTGAGCTCATACATCCAATACAACACCAACACACCCAGTGAAGTAGGGTATTACACTCAGGCGGCCCAAACCACGTAAACCTTCGTGTCTCTTGTGTTGCTTAACATTTCACCTTCTTGAATCTCCGCGCGCCCACACCGAACCTCAAACTCCTCTAACACTTTAGTAGTGTCGGGAGATCTGTCGGATCAAAACCACTAACAGTTGGCGCGCCAGGAAGGGGGGCGCCTGATATTTCAAGAATGGTGAACTCAACCACTGGATCATCCAACGGTCATCCTGCTGTTCAAGCTGTTGGGGGCAATCCCTCCAATATGCAGCCACCAGCAGGAGCCTCAGTTCCAGTAGGAGTCACGCTTCCACCACCGCCGCCTCCACCAGCAAATCAAGCTGAGCAGCGCGATGGTGCACCGACGTCAATCACTGTGTCGGTTAATCATGACAACTCGGAACACGCGCTCCATGCAGCACGTGCTCTTCTTCAGCGCCCACCACCTCCGGACGCATCCCGGGATGCAATGGAGCAGTGGAGGGCTGATGTGGAACACTTGGTTGCAGCCGCAGCCGACCGCATCAGCAACTAGGGTCCTCCTCCTTCAGGACGGGCCCCGTTGCAGCGACGGACCTTGTCTGGTAGACTTGGTCCGCACGTCTCCAACAATAGGAGACGTGCTGCGTCGTAGCAAGTGACGTCGTTACCCTTCGGGGCACGGCACACTCACACGGTGTCAAGGCTTTCAACTCATGACCTTGGGGCGGAGCTTGATCACCGATACCGTCAACAAGACGGCCGAGTCCATATTGAGCGTGCTCGTGAAAGATGAGAAGCTCAGGACATTCCTGCTCCTGAAGGAGTAGGAGGAGGCTGTTCAGCCCTGGCCATGCATCTACGTATGGTCAGGTGGCCACAGAAGTTCTGGCCTCACCTGCCGGAGAAGTTCGACGGGACCGTTAATCCTGTCGAATTTCTTCAGATTTACTCCACTGTTATCTTGGCAGCTGGAGGAAATGAGGCCGTAATGGCCAATTATTTCCCAGTGGCTTTAACTGGGACCGCCAGGTCCTGGTTTATGAGCCTTCCACCCAACTCCATCAACAGTTGGGAGGAGCTGTGCCGGCAGTTCACCGCCAACTTCGGGAGTTCATACACCCGACCAGGCACTGAACTGGACCTTTTTGCAGTCGTGCAAAAAGGGGGAGAATCCCTGCAATCATTCATCCAGAGGTTCTCTCAGGTACGAAACACTATCCCTTCTATCTCTAGCGCTTCTGTCATTGTGGCATTCAGACAGGGTGTACGGGATAAGAAGATGTTAGAGAAACTGGCGATCAAGTAGATCACCAGTGTCACAGAACTCTTCAGCTTGGCCGACAAATGTGCCAGAGCTGCGGAGGGCCGTGAAATGCACTCCAAACCACCTCCGGAGGATCACAAGAAATCCTCCAAAGGAGAAACCGCTACCTCCGGGAGTGACAAGAAGAAGAAAAAGACCAACGGCAAGAAGAAGTCGTCGGTCGGCGCATCCAATGCTGCAGCTGCTGCAGCTCTGGGTGGCCGGGGGCCACGCCCCGAGAAGCAACCTCGACCGTCTTTTGAAGACGGTGAAAAACCCAAGGTGTGGTGTCCAATTCACAAAACGTACAGCCACAATTTGGAAGATTGTCGGGAAGTCCAAAACCTTGCCGAGCGCTACAACAAGCGCCGGGAAGAAGCTCCTTTCCGACAGAGGGAGGGAAAACAAAAAGTTGACGAAGCTCCGGTTGAAGAGGAGTTAGGTTTTCAGGATCCCAAAAAGGTCCTGAAGGCCGTCTACACCTCCGTCGACGACGATTTCGACGTCTCTGACAACGAGCGTCGGAAGACCATGAACACCATTTTTGGTGGATCATGGGACATCACCTCCCGCCGCGTCATCAAGACTATGCGTCGGGACATGGCTGCTGTAGCTCCTACAGCTAGGGCGGAGCCTCATCGAAAGTGGATGGACACAACCATCACTTTTGATGCTTCGGACTACCCTTGAAGCATGGTTGGAGCAGGACAGTTACCTTTGATGGTATCTCCTACTATCAATAACATCCAGCTCCACCATGTCATGGTAGATGGAGGTTTGGGGCTCAACCTCATAAGATTCGAAGCTTTTACCAAGCTTCAGCTCCGACCTTCAGATCTCCACCCCTCCCGACCTTTCTCCGGAGTAGGTCCGGGAGCCATTACCCCACTCGGTGCTATTACTCTCCCCGTAACCTTCGGGACCCAGGAGAAGTATCGCACCGAGAAGTTGGTCTTTGACGTTGCTCAGATCAACTTACCCTTCAATGCCATCTTGGATAGGCCTGCCTTGTATAAATTCATGGTAGCTGCTCATTATGGATACCTGGTGTTGAAGATGCCAACACCAGTAGGTGTTCTCCGGATCCGCGGAGATCGCACTGCTGGAGTAACTGCTCTAGAAGAACTTCATGCGCTTACTACGGTGCAAGAGGAGGACTCCAGACAGGAGCAAGCTCCAAAACCCCCGAGCATTCATTAGCGAGGCTCGACTTCTGCACCTCGTGTGCAGCCAAGCGGCGACACCGACATTCCCGTCAATGTCGTCCAAATAGGTTTTGATGCCGCACAGACCACCCGTATATCGGGAGGATTGAATAACAAATAGGAACTCGCGCTCATCGCTTTCCTCCGGGCTAATGTCGACGTGTTTGCCTGGCAACCGTCACAAATGCCTGGGATCCCCAGGGAAGTGATTGAGCACAATCTGAAGATCTACCCCGACGCCCGGCCTGTGCATCAGAAGCCTCGGAAGCAATCCATGGAGCGACAGAACTTCATTCGACAAGAAGTAAAAAAGTTGCTCGAAGCTGGATTCATCTGAGAAGTCTTCCATCCAAAATGGCTGGCAAACCCAGTCGTTGTGCCCAAGGCCGGTGGGAAGCTTCAGATGTGTATCGACTACACAACACTAAATAAGGCATGCCCGAAAGATCCATTCCCACTACCTAGAATAGATCAGATAGTGGATTCCACCTCCGGGTGTGAATTACTGTGTTTCCTAGATGCATATTCTAGGTATCATCAAATCAGAATGTCTAGGGAAGATGAAGAACATACCTCTTTCATCACAGTAGATGGATTGTACTGTTATACAACCATGTCATTTGGTCTTAAGAATGCAGCTTCAACCTTTGTACGAGCTATGTACAAAACTTTTGAAGAACTCATTAGAGACATAGTGGAAGTGTACGTCGATGACATCGTGGTCAAGGTCAAGAACAAGGAGTCACTCCTTGACACCTTGCAGGCTATCTTCGACAAGCTGCGGATCACCCACACAAAGCTAAACCCAGACAAGTGTGTCTTCGGGGTTAGCTCCAGAAAACTTCTTGGTTTCCTGGTAAGTCACCGGGGCATAAAAGCTAATCCAGCGAAGATCAAGGCCATTGAAGACATGTGGCCACCAGCCCGCATCAAAGATGTCCAAAAGCTGACTGGATGTCTAGCAGCCCTCAGCCGGTTCATTTCAAGACTGGCAGAACGGGCACTTCCCTTCTTCAAGTTATTGAGGAAGTCCGGAACATTCCAATGGTCTGAAGAAGCAGAAAAGGCGTTCTAGGAGCTAAAACAGTTCCTCACCACCCTACCAACCCTGGTAGCTCCAAACCCTGGTGAGCCTTTGCTGCTTTACATTTCAGCTACTGACGAAGTCGTCAGTATGGTCCTGGTTGCGGAGAGACCAGAACCATCCCATACTCAGGAGTCCAGACCCCTTCAGGAGGGTCTCGAGGTTCCTGAAAGCGAGACTGGGTCCCAGCTCCCAGACTTGAATCCACAAGAAGATACTTCAGAAGACCCAGACCCCTCCGGGAGGGTCCAGGTCGCTTCTGAAGAAGCTCCGAGTCCCTCCAGCCAGGACCCGGAGGTCCCCGAAGGAGGTCCGGATCCCTCAGGGAGGATCCGGGTTAATAAATAAGAAGCTCCGGGCCCCTCCGGGAGGTTCCGGACCATTCAGCGCCCAGTGTACTTCATCAGTGAAGTACTACATGATGCCAAGACTCGATACCTAGAGGTGCATAAGCTGCTCTATGCAGTTCTTATTGCCTCCAGGAAGCTTCACCATTACTTCCAAGCTCACAAAATCTCAGTGGTGACTTCTTACCCACTTCGAGCAATTTTGCATAATCCCAATTCAACTGGGAATATTGCAAAGTGGGCAGCGGAATTGGCCGAATTCGATCTCGAATTCATTTCAAGGCAAGCAATCAAGAGTCAAGCATTGGCAGACTTCGTGGCGGAATGTACTCCCTCTCCATCAAACCCTAGGGGCCCCAGTGAGCAGAAGCCGGAACACAAGGCTCCGGTCTTCACCGAGCCTCATTGGACCCTCTACTTTGACGGCTCAATGCAAAAGCAGGGGGCCGGAGCTGGAATCCTTCTCCTCGCACCAACCGGAGAGAAGGTAAAATACATGGTACACCTTGACTTCAAGGCGACCAACAACATGGCGGAGTATGAAGCACTCATCTACGGACTAAAGGTGGCACTATAATACGGTGTCAAGCAACTGCTGGTCAAGGGAAATTCACAGCTCATCATTAAGTAAGTGAAGGGTGAATGCTCCTGCAACAATTTTCAGCTAGCTGCTTACCTCCTTGAAGTCCAGAGGCTTCAGAAGGACTTCGAAGTCCTAGATATCCACCATGTCCAGCGTGCCCACAACGCTGAAGCCGACGAACTCTCGACGAATGCGTCAACCGGAGCTCTGGCTCCTGATGGAACTTTTGTCCGGAGGTTTTCAAAACCCACAGCTCAGTCTGCTGAACTGAACGAAGGGGGCGAGATCAACATCACGAAGCTGACGGTCCCGATGGCCCGGTTACCATGGCAGCCATCAAGGGTCGTAGGTGCTGCCGGAAGCTTCGAGCAACCCAGCACGCAAGACTCAAATAATCAAGTTAGCTCCGATGCATGGATCTTGGAGATCCGAAGCTACTTGAAAGACAACATCCTTCCTGACGATGATGTATCCGCTGACCGGATAGTCAGATTAGTTAAAAGATACACGTTGGTAGAAGGGGATCTCTACCGGCATGGTGCCAACGACGTCCTAATGCGGTGCATCACAAGGGAAGAAGGTTGCGAGCTCCTCGCAGAAATCCATGGAGGCGAGTGTGGGAACCACGCGTCTTCCCGCACGCTGGTCGGTAAAGCCTTCCGGCATGGCTTCTACTGGCCTACAGCACTCCAGGATGCAATCGAGCTGGTGAAGAAATGCAAAGCATGCCAATTTCACGCAAAGCAAATTCACACACCGGCTCAGCCTCTACAAATGATACCTCCTACATGTCCCTTCGCTTTGTTGGGGATGGACATCTTGGGAGCTTTCCCAAGAGCCGTCGGAGGTTACAAGTTCATGTATGTCGCCATTGACAAGTTCACCAAGTGGCCGGAAGCAACTCCAGTTGTGACAATCAACAAGCAGTCTGCTATCAATTTCTTGCAGTCCATTGTATGCAGATTTGGAGTCCCAAACAAAATTATCACTGATAATGGGACCCAATTCACAAGCTCTGCATTTCAAGGATATTGCGAAGACCTCAGCATTCAAGTTTGCTACACCTCCGTAGCTCACCCGTCAAGCAATGGCCAGGCCGAGAGAGCAAACGCTGAAATCCTGAAAGGACTCAAAACGCGCACCTATGAGCGCTTGAAAAAACATGGAGCCAACTGGATTGAAGAGCTTCTGCCCACTCTATGGGCCAACAGGACAACTCCAAACCGGTCAACTGGAGAGACACCCTTCTTCCTGGTGTACGGAGCTGAAGCAATCCTTCCTCCGGAAATCACCTTGGGGTCACTCCGGGTTCGGACCTTCGACGAAGCCACGTAGGACCAGCTCCGGCATGAATACCTAGACCTCCTCGAGGAGGGAAGGTGCCAAGCAGCTGTTCGGAATGCCCGATACCGCCAAGCCCTTCGGCGCTATCATCAGCGGCATGCACACAACCGACAGCTCGAGGAAGGCGATCTGGTGCTACGGAGAATACAATCCAGAGAAGGGTTAAACAAACTCTCCCCCAACTGGGAAGGATCCTTCCGAGTGATTAAAGTATCCCGTCCCGGAAGCGTTCGCTTGGCTACCGAGGATGGGACACCTCTCCCAAATCCTTGGAATATTGAGCACCTCTGTCGACTGTTGGAGTCGGCAGATCTCCTGACACTAAGAAAGTGTTGAAGGAGTTTGTAGTTCGGTGTGGGCGCGCGGAGACTCAAGAGGGTGAATCACGATTGGACACGAGAGACACAGTGGTTTACGTGGTTCGGGCCGCCTGAGCGTAATACCCTACTCCACGGGTGTGTGTTGTTGTATTAGTTTGTGTTTGAAAGCTCACGTCAATGCGTGTGTCCTCCAGTCCCCTCCGTGTATCGTCGGTCTGTCCTTTTATAGTACAAGGACAAACCGTTACAAGTTAGCCTGGCCCGACATGTGGTCCCGGCGGTTACTAATATTGATACACGATTAATTGCTGTTAATAACCCTGTAACGGTCTCCGACAGTGCCGTTACAGGTGTTAAGATTGTCCGATTAAGTGTCATTAACGTGGAATTAATGACAATTAATCGGGTCTTGAAGTCCGCGGTTATCCTTTGAAGATCCGGAGTCATTACAATGTCCTCCGGAGGCTTGGGGCGGCCAGCTCCGGCGTTTGGACACGTGGTAGCTCCGGAGCTTGCTTGTGGGAAGCGGGAAGCTCCGGGGTGGCCTGGCACGTGTCAGGTCCGGAGCTTCTCTCGGTCAGGGGTTAAGTCCGGAGGTGCCGTTTCGGTACCTAGCCCGGAGCTTCACCCTTGTGGGTAATAGCTCCGGTCTGGCAGTACACGTGGCAACCTAGGGGTTAACCATGTTGGAGAAGCAGGTCCGGTTATGTCTGACAAGTGGGCCTCCGAGGGTCTTTAATTTGAGTAGACGTCCTTCCCTTGAGATCTTTGCAACCTCAGGGGGTGTATGGTTTTTAGGGTACCGACAGTGGCCCCCTGGACCTACCTCCGGGGAAAGCCATCGGGGTGAAGTTATTTCATCGGAGGTGGGTCCATACTCGCGACTCTTGAACTGGGTCTTCAAGGGTCTTCGGAGGTGCCGTTGGCGGGGCTTCACGGTTAAATCCCGACGCGTGGCGCACCTCAGGCGGCAGATAAGATCTTTGACGTGCGGATCTCTCGCAATTGAAGGTCACCGGTTCCCGATACGAAAACCGTATCGGTTCCGCGCGCCTTGTCAGTTCGCCGCCTTTGGGTTTCCCGCCTTGTGATGACAACTGTTTGCCTGGGTAAGAACCTCGACTTGATCGTCAGGGTGGTCCCGGGCCCTCTTGTCATCGGCAGGGTTGAATTCTTGAGTAGTATCCTTGACTCTCCTGCAGTTTCCATCCAAGCGTTGCGAGGGCTTACTTAAGAAGGAAAGCGCACCATCGGGAGTTCTTTACGCTTCCCATCTGTTCTTGCGCTCAAACTCCTGACTTGTACTTTGCTCCTCTTCTCTTGCCTAGCTGTGCTGCGATGGAGTTGGGTCTGCGTGAGAGTCGCTTGAAGACGGACAGCGATCTGAAGAAGGTCCGGGCCCTCATGGGGTGGTCTTCGGACTTCTTCAACCGCTCGGTCCGCGCCGGCGGAGAGCTTCCCTTTAAAAAGGAGCACTCTGGCGAGATGGTGTACTTTTCCTCGTACGCCATGGTGGGGCTGATCCCACCGTTTTCTTCTTTCTTCTTGATGCTGCTGGACTTCTATGGTCTGCAGCTGTACCACCTTGGCCCTCACTCCATTCTCCTTGTGTCCATCTTTGTCCACTTCTGCGAGATGTGGGTGGGCATCCCTCCCTGCATCGAGCTCTTCCGAACCTTCTTCACCGTCCAAACCACCGGCTGAAGCGATGAATATCTTGGCTTCTACTACTTCGTGAAGCGCAAGAAGTGCCCATTCAAGTACCTCCGGTCATTCCCTTCCGGGAAGTGGGATGACTGGAAGAAAGATTGGGTAGTCGTCCGGGTGGAGGAGCATGAGCGGTTGGAGTTGCCAGACGGTCTGCCCGGCATTGACACGTCGGTATGGAGTGAAGTTCCGGTGCTGGCGGAAGCTTTCGACCCTGTCCTGACCAGGATCCGCCAATGTGTGGAGGGAGGATTGACTCCCCAGGCGGTGTTCTGCAACTTCCTGTCCAACAGGAGGGCGCCGCTGAAGAGGAGGGAGAAGCTCGCATGGGCCCTCAACAGCGTGATGGACGAGGACCGGGTTGAGACCGGGTTGAAGTCCAGCATGGTGGGGAAGTCCTTGGAGTTTCACCTCAAGAAATTCCAACACAGCATCGACATTGACGGAGATTACTTGACTCCGCCGCCGGCTTTCCTCCCTCTGAACGTGGAAGTTGAGTTCAGCAGGGAGCTCCGCCGAAAGATGCCTGCGCTTGACGACCTTGGTGTCGTCGAGAGAAGATCAACTACCCGGTTGGCGATCCCCGGGTTGTCCGAAGGCGGCTCCGCCCCTGTCCCACAGCCAAGAGCTGAGGTCATCGGCAAGGGCAAGGAGCTGGCGGAGGAGCCGGAGAGCCAGAAGAGAAAGCTGCGACATGCTGACGGAAGGTCCGTCGGGCCTGCCACTTCCCCCTCAGTTCCCCTCCTCAGGAAGGAAGATCCTGCGCCGCCATGGCGACTGTCCCCGTGGTGGGGTCCATCCGGAACGTTACTGTTCCGGCGGTGGGGTCCTCCCGGAGTGCGACTGTCCCCGTGGTGGATCCCTCCCGTGGTGCTAGCTCCGGGCGTGCGGCTCCGGCATCTGGAGCGGTGAGGGCCTCCAGGTCCAGGAGTTCCTCCCGATCAGGGAGAGCTCCGACCCGGGAAACGCCCGCGGCTGCGGCAAGTCCTGGGAGTCCTCCCGGAGCTCCTACGCCGACCGTGGCCAGCCCGGATCGTCCGGGAAAGAGGTTCCGCGCAAGCTGGTGCGTGAGCCTTCCAAGGTAATTTTTCTTTTTTACCTCGATTAACGTTTTAATTGTAGCATCTGTTTGCTCAATTTCTTCGTTCTTCATCTGCAGCGTTCCCAAGAAGGGGAGTGAAGCTCCGCCCTCAGCCACAGTGTCTGAGGCTGCGAGGGCTTCTGCTCCAGCCCTGGTGCCGCCCCAAGCGGAGGCTGCGACAGCTCCGGCGCCGGCTGTCGTGGTCATGGACCTCGACTCGTCTCCAGAAGTTCCCGTGGTAGCGCCGGACCACGGGAATGAAGATGCGCCAGCGGCACCCGTCCCGGAAGTGGAAGCTCCAGGTCCTGGTGCTGCAGAAGTAGAAGCTCCGGCTGTTGAGTCGGAGGAAGTAGCAGTCCCGGCTTCAGAGCCGGAAAGTGCTGAAGCCCCGGCGATTGGGCCGGAGGTGGCTGAAGCCCCGGTATGCGAGCCGGAAGTTGAAGTAGTTCCGGCAATTGAGCCGGTTACTTTCGAAGCTCCGGCCGCAGAGCCAGTGATTGTTGGAGCGCCGGCCGCTGAGCCGACGGCTGAAGAGGCGAGGGAGCTTGAGCCTCCCTCAGAAGAGGTGTCCCGGCCGGAGCCAGTAGCGGCTCCTGCTCCGGAGGCGACGACGTCGATGGTACCTGTGGCAGAGCCAGAGTGCCTGAACGAAGTCGCCGGCCCCCAGCCTGAGGGGGCAAATGAAGACTTGGTGGCGGGACCTTCTTCGATGGCGACTGAGGTCATCCCGGAGGAAGGCCCTAGCGCTTTGGAAGCTCAGGGTTCCACTCTCGTAGAGTGGGACCCAATTTTTGTAAATGAAGACCCGCTGGAACCAGCGGAAGAGACCCCAGCAGGTCCAGAGCCCATCTCGCTGTCGATGTCTATCGACAACGCCTGCTCCAGTCTACGACAGGTCCAACTGGCCTTCTTCCACGACAGCAAGGCTCTTGAAGAGGAGCGCCAAACCCTTAGGCGGTGGCGTAATCGGCTCCACTTCGAGACTAAGCTGGCGCAGTCGAGGCTTGCGGACGACAAGGAATGGATTAGGCGGGAGAAGATCCGCCTGGAGCTCTGGGGTGAGCTGCTGGACGAGAGGGAGAGCATGACTCACGCCCTCGACGCTCAATCCCGAAAGTTCCACGACCAAGCAAAGGCTGCTAACGACGCGGCCAATGCTCGGTTTGATCAGCTCGAGGCCATCAGCACCGCACTCATCAAGCGCCGAGAGGCACTTGAAGGGAGGGAAAGACGACTCGAGGATGAGGAGCAAAAACTCCTGGAGCTACGGGATGACGTCTTGCGACGGGAAGAAGAGCTCGCCGAGAAAACAGCTCTGGCGGACAAGGGCCTCGAGGAGCGTGCTAAGAAATTGGAAGAGCGCTGCCTCGAGGAGGAGGAGAAGACCTGGGTGCGGGGGCAGGAACTCTACGAATACGAGTGTGCCCTTATCGCCCGGGAGAAGAAAGTAGAGGCTAGGGAGAAGGACCTGGTCGACCGCCGGAACAAGATCCACCTCCGGGAGGAGGAGCTCGGAAGACTTGAGAAGCGGGTTGCTGCGAAGATCCAACAAAACGCCAAAGAAGTTGAGCGCCTCTCCAGCGAGAATTCGGAGCTGACGGCGGCCCGGAGATCCCTGGAAGAGATGAAGAACCTGAGGAAGACGGACTCCCTGCAAATTTGGGAGTTCCTGAGCAAGGCCGACGATGCGCTGGCGCCGATGGGTTTCAGCCCCGTGCACCCGGATGATCCAGAGCCGGAGCCGGACCTTGCGTTGCAAGCGTTGAGCGCCGCGGGCAGCAAGCTCTCCAAGGTGGGCGACGCCATCGCGGACCAGCTGGAGGTTGAGGGGCAATCCCTGGCTAGGAACGTCACAGAATATGTGTTGACGTGCTACACCAGCCGAAACCCTCGATTTCCTCTGGACCCGGTGCTTGAAGGCCCCGTCGAAGGAGAAGGCGAAGCTACTCGAGCCGGCGTGTCGGAGGTCGCCCAGAAGGTCACCAAGTTCTTCCATAGGGTCTAGGACCGTCTCTTTTAGCCTTTACTTGTATCTTCTCTTCTTCCTCAATTTTGTAATCCCTTGTCCCCAGATGTAATCTCCGGTCTTCAGATGAAATAAAATCCCCAATTTTTTGCGAATTTCATTCTTTTGTCTTCAACATCTTTATCTTCACTTGGCCCCCTGGTAGATGTGCACAATTTGATTGTGGACATGTACCAAAAGGATGTTGAGTTTTGTTGAAGACGAATTTGCTTCGAACTTGTGGAATTTAGGTCTGAAGTTTTTGATAGTGAAGGTCCCCTAAAGTTGTCGGAGCTTAGAAGCTCCGGTACTGTCCATCGCTGGAGCTTAGCAGCTCCGACAATGACCTTTGCCACACTTGGTTTGTTGGCAACAGACTCCAGTGACGGGGTC
Organism: Tuctoria greenei; assembly: GCA_036927565.1. Lineage (NCBI taxonomy): Eukaryota > Viridiplantae > Streptophyta > Magnoliopsida > Poales > Poaceae > Tuctoria > Tuctoria greenei. The sequence continues at coordinate 230,860,745 of JAYESD010000003.1, forward strand.
TTCTCACCATCTTTTAGTCAACGCCGACGGTTGACGCCCTGGTGGGAGTCGGAGCTTGGTTAGCTCCGGTTTTTCTCCATCAACGTAGGGTTCATTTTTCCTGCACACTTAAGCCAAGAAAAATAGTAAAATTCGTTCCTTGTCTATAACTTCGTCGCGGCTTACGGTTCTCAAGAAAATTTTAAGTTGAACACGATTTTTAATACGACTGGATGAATTGTCTTTTCTTTTAGATCCAATTGTCCACGGACCCACCTTACTTTGGCCTGCCGGGATGTAGGTAGAGTGGCGTACTTAGGGTGCTTGACCAGGCTAAGTCGATAGCGCACTCCGGCCCTAGAATGGCTTGGCGGCTTTCAGGCGAGTTGGCCACAGACGATACTTAAATCCAAAAAATCTGACAATTCAACTCGAATCGTATGTAAACCGGTCAAACTAGAACTTCTTAAGAATTGCACGTTTCTGTTATAGACAAGAAAGAGAAAAATAAAAATGTCGAGCCTATGCAAAAATGAATGCACGTGGAGTCTATTTCACATGAAGATGTCTTTCATTATAGGTCCGGGGTACAGGGGAAACAAGTACACTCTTAGGGTACGGAACCAGGCTAAGTGTGTTTGGTTTCTCGTTTGACCCAGGGTAGTTAGCCACACTTTTAGTCCGGAGACTGTGTCAAGTGTTGCATGAGCTTTTCAAACCTTTCGGGGAAGGTCCGGCTGCTCTCCCGGAGGAACTACCTGACTCTGTACAATGACTCTATAACATACATTTCAAGTTACTTAAGACTCACCTCCGTGGAATTAAGTGTAGAACTTACGGAGGTGCTCGATGTTCCAAGGATTTGGGAGAGGTGTCCCATCCTCGGTAGCCAAGCGAACGCTTCCGGGACGGGATACTTTGATCACTCGAAAGGGCCCTTCCCAGCCGGGGGAGAGTTTGTTTTGCCCTTCTCTGGATAGTATTCTCCGTAGCACCAGATCGCCTTCCTCGAGCTGTCGGTTGTGTACATGCCACTGGTGATAGCGCCGTAGAGCTTGGCGGTATCGGGCATTCCAAACAGCTGCTTGGCACCTTCCCTCCTCGAGGAGGTCTAGGTCTTCACGCGGGAGCTGGTCCTGCGCGGCTTCGTCGAAGGTCCGGACTCGGAGGGAACCCAAGGTGATTTCCGGAGGAAGGATCGCTTCAGCTCCGTACACCAGGAAGAAGGGTGTTTCTCCGGTTGCCCGACTTGGAGAAGTCCTGTTGGCCCATAGAGTGGGCGGAAGCTCTTCGATCCAATTGGCTCCGTGCTTCTTCAAGCGCTCATAAGTGCGTGTTTTGAGTCCCTTAAGGATATCTGCATTTGCTCTCTCGGCTTGCCCATTGCTGGCAGGATGAGCTACGGAAGCGTAGCAAACTTGTATGCCGAGGTCTTCGCAATATCCTTGAAATGCGGAGCTTGTGAATTGAGTCCCATTATCAGTGATGATCTTATTTGGGACTCCGAATCTGCTCACGATGGATTGTAGAAAATTGATTGCAGATTGTTTGTTGATCGTCACAACGGGAGTTGCTTCCGGCCACTTGGTGAACTTGTCGATGGCGACGTACAGGAACTTGTAACCTCTGACGGCTCTTGGGAAGGGTCCCAAGATGTCCATCCCCCACACAGCGAAAGGCCATGTGGGAGGTATCATTTGTAAGGACTGAGCAGGTGTGTGAATTTGCTTTGCATGAAATTGGCATGCTTTGCATTTCTTCACCAGCTCAGTGGCATCCTGGAGCGCTGTAGGCCAGTAGAAGCCGTGCCGAAAGGCTTTTCCGACCAGCGTGCGGGAAGATGCATGGTTCCCACACTCGCCTCCATGGATTTCTGCGAGGAGCTCGCAGCCTTCTTCCCTTGTGATGCACCGCATTAGGATGCCATTGGCACCGCGCCGGTAGAGATCCCCTTCTACCAACGTGTATCTTTTAGCCAATCTGACTACCCGGTCAGCGGATACATCATCGTCAGGAAGGATGTTGTCTTTCAAGTAGCTCTGGATCTCCGAGATCCATGCATCGGAACTGACTTGAGCATTTGAGTCTTGCGTGCTGGGTTGCTCGGAGCTTCCGGCAGCACCTACGACCCTTGATGGCTGCCATGGTAACAGGGCCATCGGGACTGTCAGCTTCGGGATGCTGATCTCGCCCCCTTCGTTCAGTTCGGCAGGCTGAACTGTGGGTTTTGACAACCTCCGGACAAAGGTTCCGTCAGGAGCCGGAGCTCCAGTTGACGCCTTGGTCGAGAGTTCTTCAGCTTCAGCGTTGTGAGCACGCTGAACATGGTGAAGGTCTAGGACTTCGAAGTCCTTCTGAAGCCTCTGGACTTCAAGGAGATAAGCAGCCAGCTGGAGATTATTGCAGGAGCATTCACCCTTCACCAGCTTGATGACGAGTTGTGAATCTCCTTTGACCAGCAGTTGCTTGACACCATATGATAGTGCCACCTTTAATCCATAGATGAGTGCTTCATACTCCGCCATGTTGTTGGTTGCCTTGAAGTCAAGGTGTACCATGTATTTCACCTTCTCCCCAGTTGGTGCAAGGAGAAGGATTCCAGCTCCGGCTCCCTGCTTCTGCATGGAGCCGTCGAAGTAAAGGGTCCAGTGAGGCTTAGTGAAGGTTGGAACTTGAAGTTCCGTCTTCTACTCGCTGGGGCCCTCAGGGTTTAATGGAGAGGGAGTCCATTCTGCCACGAAATCTGCCAACGCTTGACTCTTGATTGCTTGTCTCGGAATGAATTCAAGATCGAATTCAGCCAATTCCGCTGCCCATTTTGCAATATTCCCAGTTGAATTGGGATTATGCAGGATCGCTCGAAGTGGATATGAGGTCACCACCGAGACTTTGTGAGCTTGGAAATGTGTCGAAGCTTCCTTGAGGCAATAAGAACTGCATAAAGCAGTTTATGCACCTCTAGGTATCGAGTCTTGGCATCATGTAACACTTCACTGATGAAGTATACCGGGCGTTGAATGGTCCGGACCCTCCCGGAGGGGTCCGGAGCTTCCTCTTCATTGATCCGGACCCTCTCGGAGGGGTCCAGACTCTCTTCGGGGACCTCCGGGTTCTGAGTGGAGGAACCCGGAGCTTCTTCAGAAATGACCTGGACCCTCTCGGAGGGGTCCGGGTCCTCTGAAGTGGCTTCTTGTGGGTTTGAGTCTGGAAGCTGGGACCCAGACCCGCTTTCAGGAACCTCCGGACCCTCCCGAAGGGGTCTGGTTTCCTGAGTATTAAGTAGTTCCGGTCTCTCCGCAACCAGAACCATACTGACGACTTCGTCAGTAGCTGAAATGTAAAGCAACAAAGGCTCACCAGGGTTCGGAGCTACCAGGACTGGTAGGGTGGTGAGGAACTCTTTCAGCTCCTGGAATGCCTTCTCTGCTTCTTCAGACCATTGAAATGGTCCGGACTTCCTCAGTAACTTGAAGAAGGGAAGTGCTCTTTCCGCCAGTCTTGAAATGAACCGGCTGAGGGCTGCTAGACATCCAGTTAATTTTTGGACGTCTTTGATGCGGGTTGGTGGCCGCATGTCTTCAATGGCTTTTATCTTCGCCGGATTAGCCTCTATGCCCCGGTGACTTACCAGGAAACCAAGAAGCTTTCCGGAACTAACCCCGAAGACGCACTTGTCTGGGTTTAGCTTCGTGCGGGTGGCCCGCAGCTTGTCGAAGACAACCTGCAAGGTGTCCAAGAGGGACTCCTTGTTCTTGACTTTGACCACGATGTCATCGACGTACACTTCCACTATGTCTCTGATGAGTTCTTCGAAAGTTTTGTACATAGCTCGTACAAAAGTTGAAGCTGCATTCTTGAGACCAAACGGCATGGCTGTGTAACAATACAATCCATCCACTGCAATGAATGAAGTATGCTCTTCATCCTCCCTAGACATCCTGATTTGATGATATCCAGAATATGCGTCTAGGAAACACAGTAACTCGCACCCGGAGGTGGAATCCACTATCTGATCTATTCTAGGTAGTGGGAATGGATCTTTTGGACATGCCTTATTTAGTGTGGTGTAGTCGATGCACATCCGAAGTTTCCCACCGGCCTTGGGCACAACGACTGGGTTCGCCAACCATTTTGGATGGAAGACTTCTCGGATGAATCCGGCTTCGAGCAACTTCTTCACTTCTTGCCGGATGAAGTTCTGTCGCTCTACAGATTGCTTCCGAGGTTTCTGATGCACAGGTCGAGCATCGGGATAAATCTTCAGATTGTGCTCAATCACTTCCCTGGGGATCCCAGGCATTTGTGACGGTTGCCAAGCAAATACGTCAACGTTAGCCCGGAGGAAAGTGATGAGCGCGAGTTCCTATTTGTCATTCAACCCACCCGATATGCGGGTGGTTTGAGCAATATCGGAACCAATTTGGACGACTTTGACGGGGATGTCGGTGTCGCCGCTTGGCTGCACTCGGGGAGCAGAGGTTGAGCCTCGTTGCCGAATGCTCGGAGGTTGTGGAGCTTGCCCCTGTCTGGAGTCCTCCTCTTGCGCAGTGGTGAGTGCATGGAGCTCCTCCAGAGCAGTTACTCCGGCGGTGCGATCTCCACGAATCCGGAGAACGCCTGCTGGTGTTGGCATCTTCAACACCAAGTATCCATAATGAGCAGCTGCCATAAATTTATATAGGGCAGGTCTACCCAGGATGGCGTTGAATGGTAAGTTGATCTGAGCGACGTCGAAGACCAACTTCTCGGTGCGGTACTTCTCCCGTGTCCCGAAGGTAACGGGGAGAATTATAGCTCCGAGTGGGGTAATGGCCCCCGGACCTACTCCGGAGAATGGTCGAGAGGGCCGAAGATCCGAAAGTCGAAGCTGAAGTCTGATGAAAGCTTCAAAGCTTATAAGGTTCAGCCCCGAACCTCCATCCACCATAACATGATGGAGCTGGATGTTGTTGATGGTGGGAGATACCATCAAGGGTAATTGGCCAGCTCCGACCATGCTTTGAGGACAGTCCGAAGCATCAAAAGTGATGGGTGTGTCCATCCACTTTCGATGTGGCTCCGGTCTAGCTGTAGGAGCTACAGCAGCCATATCCCGCCGCATAGTCTTGATGACGCGACGAGAAGTGATGTCCCATGATCCACCAAAGATGGTGTTCATGGTTTTCCGACGCTCGTTGTCGGAGACGTCGGAGTCATCGTCGACGGAGGTGTAGACGGCTTTCAGGACCTTTTTGGGGTCCTGAAACCCTAACTCCTCTTCAGCCGGAGCTTCGTCAACCTTCTGTTTTCCCTCCCTCTGTCGGAAAGGAGACCCTTCCCGGCGCTTGTTGTAGCGCTCGGCAAGGTTTTGGACCTCCCGGCAGTCTTCCAACCTGTGGCTGCCCGTTTTGTGAATAGGGCACCACATCTTGGATTTGCCGCCGTCTTCAGAAGACGGTCGAGGTCGCTTCTCGGGGCGTGGCCCCCGGCCACCTGGAGTTGCAGTGGCTGCAACGTTGGATGTGCCGGCCGACGGCTTCTTCTTGCCGTTGGTCTACTTTTTCTTCTTACCACTCCCGGAGGTAGCGGCTTCTTCTTTGGAGGATTTTTTGTGATCCTCCAAGGCTGATTTGGAGTGCATTTCACGGCCCTCCGCAGCTCTGGCACATTTGTCTGCCAAGCTGAAGAGCTCCGTGACGCTGGTGATCTCTTTGATCGCCAGCTTCTCCAACATCTTCTTGTCTCGTACACCCTGTCTGAATGCCACAATGACAGAAGCGCTTGAGATAGAAGGGATTGTGTTGCGTACCTGAGAGAACCTCTGGATGAATGACCGCAAAGATTCTCCTCCTTTTTGCACGACCGCAAAAAGGTCTAGTTCAGTGCCCGGTCGGGTGTATGAACTCCCGAAATTGGCAGTGAACTGACGGCACGGCTCCTCCCAACTGTCGATAGAGTTGGGTGGAAGGCTCATAAACCAGGACCTGGCGGTCCCAGTTAAGGCCACTGGAAAGTAGTTGGCCATTACGGCCTCGTTTCCTCCAGCTGCTAAGATTGCAGTGGAGTATATCTGCAGAAATTCTACGGGGTTGACAGTCCCGTCGAATTTTCCTGGCAAGTGTGGCCGGAACTTCTATGGCCATCTAACCATGCGCAGGTGCATGGCTAGGGCAGAACAGCCTCCTCCTACTCCTTCCAGAGTAGAAAGGTCTTGAGCATCCCGTCTTTCTCGAGCTCGCTCGATATGGACACGGCCATCCTGTTGGCGGTATCGACGATCAAGCTCCGCCCGGAGGTCATGTGTCGAAAGCCGAGATACTGTATGGGTGCGTCGTGCCCCAGAGGGCAATGACGTCACTTGCTGTGACGCAGCTCGTCTTCGGTTGTTGGAGACATGCGGACCAAGTCTTCCAGACAACGTCCGTCGCTGCGACGGGGCCCGCCCTGAAGGAGGTGGACCCTGGTTGTTGAGGCGTTCGGCCGCTGCTGCGACCAAATGCTCAACATCAGCCCTCCATTGCTCCATGGCACCTTGAGATGCATCCGGAGGTGGTGGTCGCTGGAGAAGAGCACGCGCTGCATGGAGCGCGTGTTCTGGGTTGTCACGACTTGCCGGTGCAGTATGTGACGCCGGCGCACCATCGTGTTGCCCGGCACGTCTTGCCGGAGAAGATGGTGGTGGTGGGAGTGTGACTCCCACTGGTGCTGAGGCTCCTGCTGGTGGCTGCATGTTGGAGAGATTGCCCCCGACGGCCTGAGCAGCGGGTTGCCCGTTGGATGATCCAGCCGCAGAATTCACCATTCTTGAAAATCTCAGGCCCCCTACCTGGCGCGCCAACTGTCGACTGTTGGAGTCGGCAGATCTCCTAACACTAAGAAAGTGTTGAAGGAGTTTGTAGTTCGGTGTGGGCGCGCGGAGACTCAAGAGGGTGAATCACGATTGGACACGAGAGACACAGTGGTTTACGTGGTTCGGGCCGCCTGAGCGTAATACCCTACTCCACGGGTGTGTGTTGTTGTATTAGTTTGTGTTTGAAAGCTCACGTCAATGCGTGTGCCCTCCAGTCCCCTCCGTGTATCGTCGGTCTGTCCTTTTATAGTACAAGGACAAACCGTTACAAGTTAGCCTGGCCCGACATGTGGTCCCGGCGGTTACTAATATTGATACACGATTAATTGCTGTTAATAACCCTGTAACGGTCTCCGACAGTGCCGTTACAGGTGTTAAGATTGTCCGATTAAGTGTCATTAACGTGGAATTAATGACAATTAATCGGGTCTTGAAGTCCGCGGTTATCCTTTGAAGATCCGGAGTCATTACAATGTCCTCCGGAGGCTTAGGGCGGCCAGCTCCGGCGTTTGGACACGTGGCAGCTCCGGAGCTTGCTTGTGGGAAGCGGGAAGCTCTGGGGTGGCCTGGCACGTGTCAGGTCCGAAGCTTCTCTCGGTCAGGGGTTAAGTCCGGAGGTGCCGTTTCGGTACCTAGCCCGGAGCTTCACCCTTGTGGGTAGTAGCTCCGGTCTGGCAGTACACGTGGCAACCTAGGGGTTAACCATGTTGGAGAAGCAGGTCCGGTTATGTCTGACAAGTGGGCCTCCGAGGGTCTTTAATTTGAGTAGACGTCCTTCCCTTGAGATCTTTGCAACCTCAGGGGGTGTATGGTTTTTAGGGTACCGACAACCTCCGTAAGCTCTACACCTAATATCACGGAGGTGAGTCTGTAGTAACTTGAGGTGTATGTTATAGAGTCATTGTACAGAGTCAGGTAGTTCCTCCGGGAGAACAGCCGGACCTTTCCCGGAAGGTCCGCAAAGTTCATGCAACGCTTGTCACAGTCTCAGGACTAAAAGTGTGGCTAGCTACCCTGGGTCAAACGAGAAATGAAACACACTTAGCCTGGTTCCGTACCCTAAGAGTGTACTTGTTTCCCCTGTACCCCGGACCTATAATGAAAGACATCTTCATGTGAAACAGACTCCACGTGCATTTATTTTGTACAGGCTCAACATTTTTATTTTTCTCTTTCTTGTCTATAACAAAGACTTGCAATTCTTAAGAAATTTTAGTTTGACTGGTTCATATACGATTCGAGCTGTATTGTCGATTCTTCTGGATTCAAATATTGTTCAGGGCCCACTCGCCTGAATGCCGCCAAGCCAATCTAGGGCCGGAGTGTGCTATCGACTTAGCCTTGTCAAGCACCCTAAGTACGCCACTCTACCTACACCCCGGCAGGCCGAAGTAAGGCGGGTCCAAGTACAATTGGATCCGGAAGAAAGAAGGCAATGCGTTCGGTTGCATTTAGAACCGTGTTTGACCTAAAATTTTCTTGAGAATCGTAAGCCACAACGAAGTTATAGGCAAGGAGCGAATTTTACCATTTTTCTTGGCTTCAGTGTGCAGGAAAAATAAAGAATCCACGTTGATGGAGAAAAGCCGGAGCTGACGAAGCTCCGACTCCCCCTAGGTGGCTTATAATCGATGTTGAACATTGAAAATGAGCATCACCGGAGCAATCAAGCTCTGGTAAAGCTAGGAGGGTCAGCCGTCGACACAGAATAAAAGATGGTGAGAAGATTCCACAAATGGAGTCTGCTTCCGACAAACTACGTGTTGGCAAAGGTCACTGCCGGAGCTACTAAGCTCTGACACCCCGAAGGTCAAACTATCGATGCTCTACGCGTTGATAGGAACTACTGCCGGAGCTACTTAGCTCCGACAATCTCAGGGGGCCTTCACTATCGAAGACTTCGGACCTATATTCTACAAGTTCGAAGCAAACGAGTCTTCACAAAACACAATATCCTCTTGGTACATGTTCACAATCAAATTGTGTACATCTACCAGGGGGCCAAGTGAAGACAAAAGTGTTGAAGACAAAAAATGAAATTCACAAAAATTTGGATTTCATTCATCTGGAGACAAGGGATTACAAAAATTGGGGAAGAAAAAGAGAGAATACAAGTGGGAGCTACAGAGATGGTCCTAGACCCTATGGAAGAACTGGGCGACCTTCTGAGCAACCTCCGACACGTTGGCTCGAGCGGCTTCACCTTCTCCTTCGACGGGACCTTCAAGCACCGGGTCCAGAGGGAATTGGGGATTCCGGCTGGTGTAGCACGTCAGCACATACTCTGCGACGTTCTTTGCCAGGGATTGCCCCTCAACCTCCAATTGATCCGCGATGACGTCACCCACCTTGGAGAGTTTGCTGCCTGCCGAGCTCAACGCCTGCAACGCCAGGTCCGGCTCCGGCTCCGGATCATCCGGACGCACGGGACTGAAGCCCATCAGTGTCAGCGCGTCGTTGGCTTTGCTCAGGAACTCCCAAACCTGTAGGGAGTCCGCGGCCCTCAAGCCCTTCAATTCTTCCAAGGATCTTCTGGCCGCCGCCAGTTCATAATTCTTGCGAGCGAGGCGCTCGACCTCTTTGGCATTTTGCTGAATCTTTTCAGTAACCTGCTTCTCGAGTTTTCTGAGCTCCTCCTCGCGGAGATAGATCTTGTTCCGGCGGTCAACCAAGTCCTTCTCCCTGCCCCTCACTTTCTTCTCCCTGGCAGCGATGGCACACTCTTGCTCGTAGAGTTCCTGCCCCCACACCCAGGCCTTCTCCTCCTCCTCAGCGCAGCGCTCTTCCAATTTCTTGGCGCGCTCCTCGAGGCCCTTGTCAGCCAGAGCCACCTTTTCGGTGAGCTCCTCCTCCCTCTTCAGGACGTCATCCCGCAGCTCAAGGAGTTTCTGCTCTTCATCTTCGAGCCTCTTCTCCCTCTCCTCAAGTGCCTCCCGGTGCTTGATGAGAGTAGTGTTAATGGCTTCCAGCCTTTCTTGGCGTTCATCAGCCGTACTAGTAGCTGCTTTGGTCTGCTCATAAATGGCTCGGGATTGAGTGTCGAGGGCTCAAGTCATGCTCTCCCCGTCATCCAATAATTTGCCCCAGTATTCCAGGTGGACCTTCTCCCGCTTAATACACTCTTTGTCATCTGCTAGCCTCGACTGCGCCAGCTTGGTCTCGAAGTAGAGCCGGTTACGCCACCGCCTAAGGGTTTGGCGCACCTCTTCAAGAGCCTTGTTGTCGTGGAAGAATGCCAGCTGCACTTGACGCAGACTGGAGCAGGCGTTATCAATAGACAATGACAACGGGATAGGTTCCGGACCTGTTGGGGTCTCCTCCGCTGGTTCCAGCGGGTTTTTAGTTACAAAAATTGGGTCCCACTCCACAAGAGTGGTCCCCTGAGCCTCTATGGCACTAGTGCCGTCCTATGGGATGGCCTCAGTCGCCATCGAGAAAGGTCCCGCTGATGAAGTTCCAACCTCCGAAAGTGGTTCCGAAGGACCAGCCGCCAGGTCTTCATTTGCCCCCTTAGGCAGGGGGCCAGCAACCTCTTCTGGGCACTCCGGCTCAGCCGCGAGTACCTCCAGCGTCATCATTCCCGGAGCAGGGGCTGCTTCTGGCTCCGGCCTGGGCACCACCTCTACTGGGGGCTCGAGCGCCGACGCCTCCGCAACAACCAGCTCGGGAGCCGGAAGGTCTTCAACATCAACCGACCCTGCGACCGGAGCTCCAACAACGACCGGCTCTGCGGCCGGTGCTTCAGAGGTAGCCGGCCCAACCACCGGGACTTCCCCAACATTAGGCGCGCACGCCGGGACTTCAATTACCTCCAGCTCAACCGCCGGGGCTTCGACAATTTCCGGCTCTAGGGCCGGAATTACTGCTTCCTCCGGCTCAGCGGCCGGAGCTTCCATCATCTCTGCACCAGGACCCGGAGCTTCCACCTCCGGAGCAGGTGCCGCTGGCGCATCTTCTCTCCTGCGGTCCGGCGCTACCACGGGAGTCTCGGGGGATGAGTCGAGGTCCATGACCACGACAGCTGGCGCCGGAGCTGTCGCAGCTTCAGCCACCACTTGGGGCGGCACCACGACAGGAGCAGAAGCTTCCGCCCTCACAGCTTCAGCTGCTGTGGCTGAGGGTGGAGCCCCACTCCTCTTCTTGGGAACGCTGCAGATGATGGATGAAGAAACTTAAAAAACAGTTACTACAACAAAACAACTTTCTGAGGTAAAGATTAAAAATTACCTTGGGAGGCTTTTGCACCAGCTTGCGCGGAACCTTTTTCTCGGGCGTTCTGGGCTGACCACAGCCGCCGCCGGCGTGGAAGCTCCGGAAGGCCCCCCGAAACTCGTTTCAGCCACGGGCATTTCCCTAGTCTAGGCCCCCCTCGATCGGGAAGAACCTCCGGACCTAGAGACCTCAACCGGCTCTGGTGCTGGAGTCGCATGCCCGGAGCTAGCACCCCGGGAGGACGCCGCTGCGGGTACAGTCGCCGCGGTTGTAGAAGACCTCCCCCTCTGGGGAGAAGGAGCTGATGCAGAGGTTGCAGGCCTGACGGACCTTCTGTCGGCATGCTGCAGCTTCCTCTTCCGGCTCAAGGGTTCGTCTGTCGACTCCTTGCCCTTGCCGACGGTTGCGATCCTTGGCTTCGGGGCAGGGTCGGAGCCACCTTTAGAAGCCCCAGGGATCACCATCCTGGAGGTCGATCTTCTCTCGACGACACCGAGGTCGTCAAGCACAGGCATCTTCCGCTAGAGCTCCCTACTGAACTCTATTTCCACGTTCAGAGGGAGAAAAGCTGATAGCGGAGTCAAGTCGTCACCCGCGACGTCGATGCCGTGCTGGAACTTTTTGAGATGAAACTCCAAGGTTGTCCCCGCCATGTTGGACTTCAGTCCGGTCTCGACCCGGTCGTCGTCCATCACACTGTTGAGGGCCCAAGCGAGTTTTTCTCTCCTCTTCAGCGGTGCCCACCTGTTGACCAGGAAGTTGCAAAACACCGCCTGAGGGGTTAATCCTCCCTCCACGCATTGGCGGATTCTGGTCAGAGCAGGGTTGAAGGCATCCGCCAGCATCGGAGCTTCACTCCAGACTGTAGTATCGATGTTGGGGAGGCCTTCGGGCAGCTCCAGCTTCTCGTGCTCCTCCACCCGGATGACTATCCAGTCCTTCTTCCAATCATCCCATTTCCCAGAGGGAAACGACCGGAGGTACTTGAATGGGCACTTCTTGCACTTCACGAAGTAGTAGAAGCCAAGATACTCATTGCTCCTACCGGTGGTATGGACGGTGAAGAAGGTCCGGAAGAGTTCAATGCAGGGGGGATGCCCACCCACATCTCACAGAAGTGGACAAATACGGACACAAGAAGAATGGAGTGGGGGCCAAGGTGGTACAGCTGCAGACCATAGAAGTCTAGTAGCATCAAGAAAAAGGAGGAAAAAGGTGGGACCCCACCATGGCGTACGAAGATAAGTACACCATTTCGCCGGTGTGCTCCTTCTCAAACGGGAGCTCTCCCCCGGCGTGGACCAGGCGGTTGAAGAAGTCCGGGGACCATCCCATGTGGGCCCGAACCTTCTTCAGGTCACCGTCGGTCTTCAAACGGCTCTTGCGGAGACCCAACTCCATCGCAGTACAGCAAGGCAGGAGAGGAAGAGCAAGCACAAGTTGGGAGTTTGAGCGCAAGATCAGATGAGAGGCGTAAAGAACCCCAGACGGTGCGCGCTTTCCTTCTTAACTAAGCCCTCGCAATGCTTGGATGGAAACCGCAAGGAAGTCGAAGATACTACTCAAAAATCCTACCCTGCCGATGACAAGAGGGCCCGGGACCACCCGGACGATTAAGTCGAGGTTCTTACCCAGGCGAACGGTTGTCATCATGAGGCGGGAAGCCCGAAGGTGACGGCCTGACAAGGCGCGCAGAACCGATACTATTTTCGTATCGGGAACCGGCAACCTTCAATTGTGTGAGATCCGCACGCCAAAGATCTCATCTGCCGCAAACGGGATATTCCACGTGGCGAAGATTTAACTCCAAACCATCGCCAACGGCACATCCGAAGACCTTTGAAGACTCAGTTCAAAAGTCGAAGGATGGACCCACCTCCGGCGGAATGACTTCACCCAAGGAGTCTTCCCCAGAGGTGGACCCAGGGGCCACTGTCGGTACCCTGGGTACCATATACCCCTTGGGGTTGCAATGATCTCAAGGGAATGCCATCTACTTGATTTGAAGACCTTCGGAGACCCACATGTCAGACATAACCGGACCTGCTTCTCCAACATGGTTAGTCCCAGGGTCGCCACGTGTACTATCAAACCGGAGCTACTGCCCACAATGGGGAAGCTCCGGGCTATGTACCGAAATAGCACCCCCGGACCTAACCCCAGACCGAGGGAAGCTCCAGAACTGACACGTGTCAGGTAGCTCCGAACCTATCTGTTTCCCACAGTATGCTCCGGAGCTACCACGTGTCCAACCGTTAGATCCTCAGCCTCTAACCTCCGGAAGACTCCACAACGGCCCAGATCTTCAAAGGGGAATCAAGGACTTCAAGACCCGATTAATTGTCATTAATACCATATTAATGACACACGATCGGACGACCTTAATTACCAGTAACGGTGCTGTCAAAGCCCATAACTCGGTCATTAAGGGCAATTAAACGTGTTGAATGTGTATCAACATCAGTAACCGTCAGGGCCACATGTCGGGCCAGGCTAATTTGTAACGGCCTACCCTTGTACTATAAAAGGACAGGCCGATGATACATAGGACACACTCTAGACACTAGATAGACACGAGCTAGACGCGCTCACTCTACACCCTGAACTCACTTTGAGCTCATACATCCAATACAACACCAACACACCCCGTGGAGTAGGGTATTATGCTCAGGCGGCCCGAACCACGTAAACTTTCGTGTCTCTTGTGTTTCTTAACATTTCACCTTCTTGAATCTCCGCGCGCCCACACCGAACTTCAAACTCCTCTAACACTTTAGTAGTGTCGGGAGATCTGCCGGATCAAAACCACCGACAGGACCCTTAGGGGGAAAGTTCTCTTTTATGCACCTCTGCAGGCCAAACGGCGCAAAAGTGTGAATCGCCGCAGCCTCAGTAGAAGAGCAATGGTCCTGAGTAGGCAATGACATGAGGGCCCAGGTCGCTCGACAAAGAAGGCGAGTCGGGTGGCTAACTATGCGGGAGGTAACTCGGCGGTTTCCCAAAGGGCAAAAGCAGCAGAAGTGCAGGAGACACCTTGGGAACCACCGCAGTTAAAGCACGATTGAAGGCAGAAGTCATGTCGCGCGGTGCCTGTTCAGCACCTCCACTGACCGGAAGGGGACACGTCGCCACAGCGGCAGGGGCGTGTCGCTTGGGGAACTGCCCCGAAGTGGAATCGAAAGAGTTGCGCGGGAAGAAAAAAAAAAGAAGACCCCATCTGCGGTATCGACGACTCTCCCGAGGAGGGCTCGGGGGCCACTGTCGGTACCCCGCAGACCGGGTACCCCCGCGCACAGGGAGAAAACCGCTAAGGACTCCGCCTCTACTTAAGAGGTCGAATCTGAGGCTGCCACATCGTGGAGGGAAGGACCAGATCCTACCTCTCCGCCAGGGGAGGCTCCCAACCTGCCACGTGGCCGACAGAGCTGGACCCTCGCCTCCCCGCTGAGGTGGGCTCCGGAGCCACCACGCGGCAGATCGGGACCTCGGGGTCACGCCCGCGTCCTCGCAGAGAAAGGCACCGAAACTACTACGTGGCCTGCAGGACTGAGCCTCCACCCCTCCATAGGGGTGGGCTTCAGATGCACCACGTGGCCTGTTCCGTCAAGTGCTCAACTCCCCAGAGGCAGGCTCCAGCGCGACCACGTGGCGGACGGCCGAATCAGTGCGGTAGGCCACCACACGGTCAATCAGGACCTCGGGACCAGGCTCGCGCCCTCGCAGGGAAAGGCATCGGAACTAACACGTGGCCTGCAGGGCTGAGCCTCCACCCCTCCATAGGGGTGGGCTCCAGATGCACCACGTGGCCTGTTCCGTCAAGTGCTCGACTCCCCACAGAGGCAGGCTCCGACGCAACCATGTGGCGGATGGCCCACTCAGTGCGGTAGGAAGCCGCAGTAAAGGAAGGCGTGTGCTGATCAGATAGGCATTAAGTACACGCGCCTTCCCAAGGCAAGCTGAGTTGAGCATGCGAAAGTCAAGGCTCCAGTGTCCTATCTTGTCCAAGTAGCCGGTACAGACCCACGCCGCAAGACGGGCGAATGGGCCACGAGGACAAGACGAACGGGACGTGCACTACCATCATCACCAACTATGTGTAGCCCTGGCGTACGATGCAACGGGACGGCGCATTAAAACCCCTGACAAAGGGAAGTAGATAGCAATTAATCCTAGATCTTGTATAGGATTTGGCTCTCCTCGGTACCACCTGTCGGGTCCTAGGGCCCACCTTGTGACTGCAGAGTCATTGAACTATAAAAGGACTCTGCAGACGACCTTCGCGGGGATTGGAAAATTAGACTAAGACTCATACACGCTCAAGCAAGGCAATACACAAACACCCCCGTGGACTTAGGGTGTTACGCTCCGGCGGCTCGAACCACGTAAACCTTCTGTGTTCATCATCCTGCTGCATTCGATCTCCTGGGACTAGCCCTCGTGAATCCAAAGAACCTCCGCGAGTTGCTCTCTAAGCAGGTCCGGGGGAAGTGTCGTTTATGACCTTCGACAGGTACATAAACTTTTTTCCTGTGAAATGCCTTAATATTAAGCTGAGTTCAATAATGGGATACATAATTGTTTTAACGCATGCAATCCTTCTGTAATTCTTCACATCATCATGACTGAATAAGCTATTCAATAAACAAACTCATAGTCATATAACAGCTACACTATCAGCAAGAATTATTCAACATAGTAATATATCATTCTCCAAAGGATAAGATACATATATGTTTATTGTACGTGTTCATGTATTTCAATTTGACCATTGTACTAAAAAATGCAAATTGTAGCCACTGATTTTGTTCAATTGTGCCAATATGGCCATTATCATCACAATCCTACGTATTTGAGTGACACATCATATGTTTGGCATCCAACACCGCAAGAAGATGAACACACCTACTTCCAATAGAGTTCTCATTGCAGTTACCCCCTCAACCTAACTCATTTTGTGTATCGAGTGTGAGTCACCATGAATATTCCAGTTCATTACGTATTCGAATTCCGGTCAGGTGAGGACATTGGGTTGTTGGAACTGCTGCTGCGTAGAATTGATGGAAGTACACCGACAACCCAAGGATGCCTACCCACCGAACCCTAACCAAAGATGCCACCGAACTTGATAGTTTTTCGAATTCCACCGAACCCTAACCAAGGATGCCTACCATTTTCCAATTCCTGAACCCTAACCAAGGATATGCAAGGCGGCGGCGAGGGCGGGGAGGGAGGCGGCACGGCGAAGCAGGATGGAAGGTCGAAGGGTTTAGGGTTTACCTTGAAGCTCGGCGGCGACGGCAATGGCTTCGCTCGGCGTACCTGGAAGTGACGAGGGCAAAGCTCGGCGGCTACGACGAAGCTCGGCGGCGTACCTGGAACTGACGAGGGCGAACACTTGGCGGCAAACAAAATTTTGGCAGCCTAACGGTGTCTAAGCGTTTCGCCCAGGTTAGGTTTTTCCAACGCTGCCGAGGGGTATATATAGACTCCCATTTTCTCAGGCGGATTTTAAGTACCGACCGTCTAAGAAGATTTTTACCTCAGGCGGGTTTTACTTAGCATCCGCCTGAGAAGATACAATTATCTCAGGCGGTTGGTTAGTAACACCCGTCTGAGATAAACATCTTCTCAGACGGTTATTAAGAACCAACAGCGTGCGAAGATATTTACTTCTTCTTAATTAATATGTGTTCATAATTTGATGAACGCCTACATAAAGACCCCTCACCAACCGCCTGTGAGGTTCTTAATTAATATGTGTCAACGACCGTGCACGGCCTTTCTTTTCCCCGAGGCGCGACCTTTCAATGCGCGGTAAACCAACTGCTCCATCTTCCACTCCGCGTGGCCTTAAAGACGCGCTATCACCCGTTAGTTCTCCACAAGCGCATCGCTCACTTTGAATCCTCTTGTTTTCTTCATCTTCCTCCGCTCTGACGACCCAACACCACTATGGTCGACCTTCCGCTGCCAAGCCATCCGAGGGAGCCACCTTGCGAGAAACTATGTTGCAGCTCCCCCAAGAAGATCAACACCGAGCAGCGCCTCCTCATGGCGTGAGAGTCATACAACAATATGTCTCGCACCATGAGTGCCTTGGGGCTGGGTATCCTTCCAGAGTATCCTAGAATGGGTACCATCGGCCACTACCTCTACGCTCTCACGGGGGGTGGCTGATCGTCTCGACATTCTGTTCGTGACGATGGCCCAGGTTCTTGGCCCCGAGGGCCGTAGAACGCTGGTGGAGGCGACGGCTAGCAACCTCGAGGTTGCACCGCCGGTGTAGCCGGTGCAGCCGGCCCTGTCTCCTGTTGCACCGGTGCCGGAGACGCCGCCGGAGGAGGAGGAGGAGGAAGAGGAGTAGGAGTAGGAGTAGGATTTAATTAGTTTTTCTCTTTGTTGTTTTTAGTTGCTTCTATTTTGTAAATATTGTTAATGAATGAAATTTATCTTTGTTCATCTATGTGATTGAATATTACTTGTGTATCTTGTGTGTTCTTGTGTGTTCTTGTGTAAATATTGTGCATCTTGTGTGTTCTTTTGTGAGATGTGTGATTGAATATTGTTAATGAATGAGTATCTTGTGTGTTCTTCAACTATGTGAATGAATGAATGTGTAGTGTGTTCATCGTTAATTTTGAAATTGATCAGAACATAAAAAACAATTTTGATTGAAGGAACTTTTTTTTATGAGATACACAAATGTGAATAATATGTGAGTAGAAATTAATTTGATATTTACCAAAATATTACAATGTCAGCTATACAAGTTTTAAAAATATACAACAAATGCTATTTTTTATTCTTCTATCTTGATGAATATAATGTTTTTTCATTTATTTTTTCAGTGGACATTTTTACTCATCATACCAATCTCTATGAATTTTTTCAGATTTTTTTAAATTTTTTTGAATTAATGTGTGTTCATAATTTGATGAATGCCTCGTATGTATATGAGCATTTAGTTAGAATGGTGGATAATTTGAAGTTTGACATGTTGGAATGCTTTTAAAAAAAGTAAAAAAATTCATACATGTATAAATTATACAAATATGTTCATATCAACAATTTTGATTGAAGGAACTTTTTTTATGAGATACACAAATGTGAATAATATGTGAGTAGAAATTAATTTGATATTTACCAAAATATTACAATGTCAGCTACACATGTTTTAAAAATATTTTGTTCAGGTGGTAGATGTTAATTGTATACAAATGTAGAAGAAAGAATCATCGAATTTGGACACAATTTGCGGAATCTAAACATGTTTGAGTATTTATATTGGAATCTAAATAAAAAAAGAAGCAAGTGATAAGGAAACTGAAGAACAGTATCCCGCATTATCTCAGACGGTTGGTAAGTAATACACGCCTGAGATAAACATCTTCTCAGACGGTTGGTAAGTACCAACCGCCTGTGAAGATATTTACTTCTTCTTAATTAATATTCTTGATTAAATGTGGTCCTTTAAAAAGGCAAAAATCCACTTTCTTGTAATATTATTGATAAGTAAAGGTTACCATTAAATTTCACTTCATAAATCCTTTGAAATTGGTTAGAACATAAAAAACATACAACAAATGCTATTTTTCATTTTTCTATCTTGATGAATATAATGCTTTTTTTATTTATTTTTTCAGTGGACATTTTTACTCATCATACCAACCTCTATTAATTTTTTCAGATTTTTTAAATTTTTTTGAATCAATGTGTGTTCATAATTTGATGAATGCCTCATATGTATATGAGCATTTAGTTAGAATGGTGAATAATTTGAAGTTTGACATGTTGGAATGCTTTTAAAAAAATTAAAAAAATTCATACATGTATAAATTATACAAATATGTTCATACCAACAATTTTGATTGAAGGAACTTTTTTTATGAGATACACAAATGAGAATAATATATGAGTAGAAATTAATTTGATATTTACCAAAACATTACAATGTCAGCTATACAAGTTTTAAAAATATTTTGTTCAGGTGGTAAATGTTAATTTTATACAAATGTAGAAGAAAGAATCATCAAATTGGGACACAATTTGCAGAATCTAAACATGTTTGAGTATTTATATTGAAATCTAAATAAAAAAAGAAGCAAGGGATAAGGAAACTGAAGAAAAATATCGAGCATTATCTCAGACGGTTAGAAAGTAATACCCACCTGAGATAAACATCTTCTCAGACGGTTAGTAAGTACCAACCGCCTGTGAAGATATTTACTTCTTCTTAATTAATATTCTTGATTAAATGTGGTCCTTTAAAAATACAAAAATCCACTTTCTTTTAATATTATTGATAAGTAAAGATTATCATTAAATTTCACTTCATAAATCCTTTAAAATTGGTCAGAACATAAAAAACATACAACAAATGCTATTTTTCATTTTTCTATCTTGATGAATATAATGATTTTTTCATTTATTTTTTCACTACCCCTGACAATCTCCTTCTCTGAGGACTATCCTTTGGTGCCTTCAAAATGTGCCTTTCCAATTGGGTTCTTTCACCCAAATGTCCATCGTTCGGGAGCATTCTGCATCGGGATTCTTGATCAAGAGACTGTAAGATAGACCTATTTTGTTCATGTAATTATTACTTATAATTGTTGTCGAACTTATTTGAACTGGTTTCTTATATTGCTTAAATTATATTTCGTAGGGGTGGTGCAGTGCTTTTACAATCAAAACTATACTACTTAAAGTTCAGCGTTTGCTGCATCAGCCAAATGTGCCTGATGTTGAAAATGATTGCTATAATCTACTTATTAAGGTTAGATGACACTTTGACTTAGTGACTAATGTAGGTTATCCATTCCTCCTTCGACATTTGTTAATTTAAATAATGTCAATATTTTCAGGATCCAGTGGAATATAAGAGACGTGTTCGGGAGCAAGCAGGACGGTACAATTTAGACTGATCGATGGGAGTTTCATCGTCGATCTACAATGAATGTAGCATGATTTTTGTTCAGTGTGTAAAGAAATTATCTTTGAACAATTGTAAAGCCTATAATGGTGTATTATCATAATCAAACCAGCCTCACTGGTGATCAAGCATTTCCTATAATGCATTACTGTACTAGTATCCGCTCATCTATGTTTTTTTCCTGATACAATTTTCCCTGCAACGACTACATACGGTTGTGATAATTGCAACGACTACATCCCTGTAATTTCATTGAAAACCGCTTGTGATAATTGAACAACTACATACGGTTCTTAAACAATGACCGCCACTGAAAATGCATGATCTTCTCAGGTCGTTGTTAATTAAGAACCGTCTGTGAAGTTCATTACATTACAGACGGTTATTAATTAAGAACAACCTATGAAGATCATGTATTTACCCAGACGGTTGTTTCTTAAAATCCGTCTGTGAAGTTCATTGCATTACAGACGGTTCTTAATTAAGAACCGTCTGTGAAGATCGTGTATTTACCCAGACGGTTGTTCTTTAAAATCTGTCTGTGTTGTTCTTTTATCACAGGCGGTTATTATATCATTCGTCATCACAGTCATATATTTTGAAGGACCGTCTGTGTTTGAAAATTTGAGGCGTCTGTAAAAAATGCTTTTTGTAGTAGTGGCGATCAGTTATGGCACAGTACGATGCATGGTCGATAGACAGAGTCAGGTCTGAAAATCCATGCGAACCGTAACGCACCTTTGTTACCCCTGTGGCCAATCGCCATCAGGGTAGTAGACTTTACTGAAGACTTTGTGTCAGTACAACGCTCCATGCTGCTCCACGAGTCCGAACACACCTGTAGATGATACAAATATCAGGCCACATCTGTCATGCATGTCTGTATAGTGCCTCCGCTGAAGTTTGAAGCATGAATCAGAATAGTTCTTTCCCTACACACGCGTAACACAGAAAGCTTGCCTTCGAGTTTAATCTGTACCAAATGACTTCACACTTAGTGCTCGTCTTATGGACCGTGCGTAAGGAGAGGAATGCCCGTATTTTCCAGTATAGTGTGAAGCAACCCGAACAGGTTCTGCAGGAAATCAAGGAGACCTTTCAGATGTGGAAGTTGGTCAAGCCGTCGATTTTTAGCCCTACTCCGTAAATTGTAGCCCTCCCCCTAGGTTACTCCCCCCCCCCCCCCCCCATGTATCTCTCTAGATGTAATTCTTGAGGCTTAGGCCTCCTCGATGTACTTCTTGTATGTATTTTCTATCTGCTTATCAATGAACGCCCTTGAGGTCTTAAAAAAAAAAGACTTCACAATCAGTGCTCAATAGTCATTGGAGTATTGTGTGCATCTGTGTGGACAGGACTGAACCATCCTGGGAGTTCCCATCACTGCCGTCAGGGAACGGCATATGCTACTTCACATAAAAAAGGTAGGATTGTAACAGGGACCAAGACTTGTTTTGCCTGTACAACACACACAGAAACAAGAGACGTGAACGGTGAACCTCATCACATCATGCATCAGGAAAGATTCTAAACAGTCGACGTCTCAATTGCTTTGCATATATGTAAGCCAGCGTAACCTCAAATATCGGACGCGGCTTTCCTCCTCCCGTTCGGTCCTTCCATGTGTCCTCCCATTGATGTGTCAAACTATTATTGGTCTCTTCATTAATATTCAGTTTAACTACCATACCTTCACAACAAATAAAATGATGTCACATCAGCGGGAGTATGCATGGGAGTACAAACTGGAGGAGGGAAAATGTGTCCCTAATATCACGTCAGAGACCTGCTGCTCCATGCATCTCATGTTTCACGAACATTTTCTGGTCCAGCCTTGTGTTCATCAGTTTGATGTTAGAGTCAGGCTTCAACTAGGGGACCTCACCTCCACGCTGCCCATTCCGCAGAGCGTCCTCATATGAGCCGTCCTTGTTTTTTTTCCGAAAGTCATAAACGATCGTTCAGCTTTATATATATATATATATATATATATATATATATATATATATATATATATATATATATATATATATATATATATATATATATATATATAAGACGGAGGAAAATGAAAGTTCATTACAACTGTCTACAATAGTAGATTACAATGCAACACACAAGAAGTCAACTACGTGCCCAGATTATTGAGGTGCTCTGCTCCCGCCAACCTCCACAACTGAACTTCATCTCTCAAATTCTGAAATAGTTGTCCTGTGCTTCTTTGCTCGTCTTGAAATATCCGTCGGTTACTCTCGCGCCAAATGACCCAGACAATTAGAATGGCTAATGATCGTGATGCTTTATCCACTGAGCTTGTTGAGCTAGCAGATGTGTTGTAGAAATTGATTCCAGGGCACGAGACCTGAAGCTGTGTCAATGACCATCGGGCCGGTGCCTAATGCTGCAAGCCCGCCCAAGTTGCTGCTTGTGTTCATAATTGCCTCGCAACATGGCATTCAAAGAACAGATGGGTAGTTGTTTCGAGGTTTCGTCGACATAGCGGACAAAAATACTGGTTTGGCCATCCTCACCGCTGCAATCTAGCCACTGACCAAATCTTATCTTGAACCATTAGCCAAGTGAAAAGTTTACACATTGGTGGCGCCCATGCCTTCCAAATGGATCTCAAATATCAGAAACAGACCGACCCCTCGAACTGATATTTGTATGCAGACTGGACGGTATATTGTCCTGATGCAGTCAGTTTCCACTTGATCTCATCTTCCCATTGCTCTTCCGGATCAATGGTTATACCTTGTACTAAGGACCAGGGGAGACAAAGGCTTCCAGAATTGACACGGTTAGATCATGCGCTATGTCCTGAATCCACAAGTTGTCCTCGAGAGCTTCCGGAACCGACCAGTGCTTCTACTGTGGAGATATAGGATGGGGAACCTAGCTGCAGGTGATGCACCGTCAAGCCAGCTTGAGGTCCAAAATTTTGCCCGTCAGCCATTGTAGATTGTCAGCTGGGTAGATGAAGCAAATAGTTGTTCATCGATGTGGTCAACAGGGATCTCGAGACTCGCCCATGACCTTGCCGAGCATGCCCACTGTAACCACTGCAACTGTAATCTCAAGGCCCTACCGAACTTGTCAAGCTCCATGAGTCCCAGGCCCCCTCGGTCGAACGGTCGACAAACTTTTGGCCATTGCACTTTGCAGCTACACCCGGTGATTACGTGGTTCCCAATCCAAAGGAAGCGGCGGCGGGCTTTATCAATCTCATTGATAAATTTCTTTGGTGGCTTAAGCATTGACAATGTGTATGCTGGGATTGAGCTGAGAATAGAATGAACCAGTTCGCGCCTCCCGGCAAGCGACAACAATTTACCCTTCCAGCCTGCCAGCTTGGAGTGAATTTTGTCCTTGATGTACTGCAATTGGGCTATTTTCAATCTCCCAAGGACCACTGAAAGACCCAAATACTTGAAGGGTGGGGATATATGTTGTCCTTCGAATTACAATAGAACAGAGTGGAGGTCGATGTCACTGCACCTGATAGGTGTCACAGAGCTCTTGCTGGCATTAATGTGCAGTCCCGTCGCTCTGCCAAAGCACTGCATGATGTTCATAACAGAGGCAATATCCTGCTAGGTCAGGTTAACAAAAATTACTGCATCGTCGGCATAAAGGGACACTCTGGAGATCACTCCACGCTCAGTCAGTGGTGATAGCAAGCCGTCCTGTGTCGCTACTCTGAAGACATGCTCAAGAATGTCAATTACCAACATGAACAGAAAATGAGACAGCGGGTCTCCATGTCTTAACCCTCGTATATGTCTGATCCAAGGTCCATTTGTCCCGTTTAGCCTTACAGAAGATGAAGATGATGCAAGTAACAGAGACAACCAATTTGTCCAGCGCATTGGGAATTCACTTCGCTGTAGCATTTCTAGTAGAAATCCCCACGAAATCGAGTCGAACGCCTTCGTAATCTCAATCTTCATTAGCAGCACGGGTTTTCGTTTGCGGTGATACAACCTTGCAATACTCCGGACATACTGATAATTGTCCAAAATAGTCCACCCTTTGATGAATGCGCTTTGGGATTGTGAGATCAGATTGTCCATGTGGGGCGCAAGCCACACTGCGAGTATTTTTGTCACCAGCTTTCCAAAAGAATGGATCAAGCTTATGGGGCGAAAATCGCCCGACCGTTCAGCGAGGTCCCCTTTTGGAATGAGGGTGATCGTCGCACCATTAAGTTTCCCAAGAGCTCCTGCTTTCTGATCATATAACCATTGCAGCACCGCCATGATATTTGCCTTGATGATATCCCAACAAGATTTGTAGAACTCGACGGAGAATCCATCGGGTCCCGATGCCTGTTCCGAAGGCATTTGACGGAGGGCAATGAAGGCTTCTTGCTCTGTGAAGGGGCCATCCAAGAACTGGTCAGTGAGAACCGGCAGGTCAATTCTGCTCCAGTCCAACGTGATGTCGCGATGATCTCTGGTGACAAGAAGGTTTTAAAAATGGTCTTCCATCTGGTGCTCCATCTCAGTATGTGACCACACATATTGACCAGATGAGTCCTTCAACCGTGACATATGATGCTTCCTGTCTCGAGCATTTGCACTAAGATGGAAAAAACGAGTGCAGACATCACCTTCCATTATCCAGGTCACTCTAGATGCCTGCCTCATCTTGATTTCTCCACCATCGCCAGCCCCATAATTCTTATTTTTCAGATCACGCCGAAGAGAGAGCTCCTCCTCTGATAGTGAGTGTTCCTCCTGTGCGATATCCAATCTGAAGATAAGTTCATGTGCAATGTGTAACTGCAACCTTGCTGAGCCAAATCGGGCTCTGCTCCACTTTCTCAACTCTTTGGCCGTGAGCTTCAACTTCTGGTGCAGGGTCTCCATAGGTGAAAGACCTTCAACTTGAGTTTCCCATGCCTTTTTAACTGTGTCTAAGAAGCCAGGAACCCGGATCCAGAAGCTCTCAAAGGAGGAGGGGGCAATGATCAGTTTTCGTTAGTTTACAACGAAACAATATGTATAGGATTTACAAACACAACATACATGGCTCTCCTATCGCCCAAAATTCTACATACATCAGAAGAATCGTAAAAACATGTATATCTACTGGAACGAATGTACTTGAAGAAAAGGCCCTTCTTCCCTTCTGTTCTCTCAACGGCCTGCGAAAGGCAATTGTCTTTCTTCCTCTATTCTGAAATAACTGATGTTTAGAATAGCTATCTTAATTTAAAATGAACTAGTTTTTTATTTAAAACATCATTTATTTCAGAAAGGAAACTATGTTAATATTGAAACAAATTTTTCTCTACTTTTTTACAGGTGTATTTATTTGCTCAGTTTGTGGTCCCCTTTACAGTGTTTGGAGAAAACACCTTAATGGAAGTGTGTATATGTTAGCAGAAGCGGGGAAGAGAAGCGGAGATAGCGTGAGGAAGAAGAAGATGGGGCCGAACAGTACTTTCTTCCTCAATTCTGTTCACCTCTTCACGGAAGGTTCCAGTCCCTTTTAACCACTCACGCACGCCTACTGATTACATTAGACTCACACACAGACCCACATGTCATCTGCCAGATGCTGGTTGGGCTTCTTGGGCCGCTCGGACCTCCTGGGGCCAACCCCTTCGGGTTGAACCTGTTGGAATTGATCTCCGTTAGAATCGGTCATCTTGATCGGTTCCTCCCGCACGTAGCGCCCTGATCGGGGGCGTCCAGCCACGTACTGGCTGTGGGCCTCCTCTCACACCGTGTAACATATAAATAAGGGGATTAAAGGGTTAATGACCTAACGAGATTAATCCTAACCACTCTTAGAATCCGATCTAGACATACACGGGAGTGAGAGGAAGGCCCCAGCACCACGGCGTCCTACAGGCCGTCGCTGTCGAGCTCCCCATGCCGCGACCTACGACGCTCTGCAGTACCACCGCAGGTCGACCTTCCCACCGTCGTTCTCCGATGCTATCTGCTATGCACGAAGGTATGTTGTTAAGGTATGGGCAGCCTCTGTTCAGATTGTGTTCCAATTCCTTTAAGCACCATGAACTCTCTGTTTTTGCTTTGATTTGCCTTAGATAGTGGTAGATTGACCACTAGGGATGATTAGCTATTCCTACAATGGTATCAAGAGCCACCCTAGGCGGTTCCTACCGTGGATTAAGACTACATAGCAATTAGAAGGAGGGGATCGAATAATCCTAACCGAAAATCCTCAAATCCAGATAGCAAACCCCAACCCTGGCACAAAATCGGTAAGATTAAGAAATCTCGACGCTGGCCTACCTGTTTGGGCTTCTTCGTCGTCGTCGCTACCGGATCTTCGCCGCGGAAACGCCGGAGTCCGAGAAGATCGGGCTGCCGAGCCGCCTTTCCAAGCGCGTGCGCTCGGGTGCCGCCTAAGAACGCCGCCACGGGACCGTTCGACGGTGGCGCGTCCGCCCTTGGACGGGCGCGCGCGTCGGCGAAAGCACTCGAGGCGGCGCAGCCGTTGTTCGCCGTAAGTTCTCTCTCCGTTTTGACTTCATGCGGCGCCGTGGAGAAAATGAGTGGCCGCTAGGGTTCCCGGGGCTGAGAGCGACACCTTTTTTTCTGTGTCCGATCCTTGCGGACAGCCGTCCGATTGGTCCGGCGGCTGGCGTTGGCTCCGCTTCAGATTAAGGAAGCCACGGGCTGATTTTTTGCTGCGATTCGTAGGCCATTTTTCCTCAGGCTCGTGGGCCATCTCTGGCACCCTTTTCCCATGTGGAGTACTCGGTCAAGCCCACGAAGGGGCATGGTAAGAAGCCAGACCGAGCCTGGCATGGGCGAGCGCACACGGGCATCAACTGATGCGGTAAGGCCATGCATACGCCCGTGGCCAGCAGGCCGCACATAAAAAAAATGATAAGGACTTTTGATTATGGAGATTTGGGCCACGTTCTCCAGTTGGGCTGTAAGATAAGTAAGAACGTTGAAGTTCACTTTAGGCCATTATGTGGTTGTAGGTTTGTTTCTTTTTCATTTATTTTTCATGGATTTTGTCTTTTGGATTGAAATCCAATTTGGGCCTAGCAGAAAATAAGAAAAGGTTGAGAATTACAAATTTCCTTAATCAGTTCAGTTAGAGTGATTTAATCACTGTATTTAAAGTTTGATTTTGCTCAAATTAGCAATATATGTTAGGGAAATGTAAAATTCTCACCTATTTTTTAATGAATAAGATGCTATGGAGAATTAAGTATATGTAAATAAGTTTTCGTTTCCAAATTTTGGAATTTTGGAAATTTGTAATTTTGGGATAATAAAAAAATATACCAAGCTCACCATTTTATCGTGATGTGAAAATTGGTGTACTGTTGAGAATTCCAAATTATATATATATATATATATATTGGAAAATTAGTAATTAAGATTAGTAAGTATCATTTTCCCAAACTAACTTAAGTTCACTAATTTACATTTTTCAATATTATTAAAATAAGATCAATTTGCTACTATGTATAAATAAGTATGAATTAAGTACATTAGCTTCCGCTGTTAAGTTTATGACATTCTAGTTAGACCTTCTTTTTACCAATGTGACAAATTTAATTAGAATAATTTGAGTAAGCTTTCACCGTGTTTAAATATTTTGTTATAAGTTTAAGTGCCCAATCATGATTTAAGTAATTAGTAATTCATATAAGTTTTAGTATTTAGCTAATTA
Organism: Tuctoria greenei; assembly: GCA_036927565.1. Classification (NCBI taxonomy): domain Eukaryota; kingdom Viridiplantae; phylum Streptophyta; class Magnoliopsida; order Poales; family Poaceae; genus Tuctoria; species Tuctoria greenei. Next base: position 230,888,368 of record JAYESD010000003.1, read on the forward strand.
GTGTAAGTATAAGATTAGTCAGATTTAGCGTTATAATTTTAAGTATTTAGCTATAAGTTTAAGTATTTAGTCATCATTTAAGTAGTTAGTCACTGTTTTAAGTTTTTAGTATTTCAGGATTTGTGTTTAAGTATGAGGCAATTTTCTTAAGTTAAGTAAGATTTCATGTTATGAAAAAACTAATTTAGATAATGATTAAATATCTGGTTAGCATAGTAATTTTATATTGCGATCAATGTCGCTGATAGAATTTCACTATGATATTGTAATAAATTATTTTGAGCATTTTATGCTACTCCCTAAAAGTGACCTAAAATTAATGTTTAATCTTATTAAGTAATTAGATTTTGCCTCATATTAGTTTGTATCAAGTAACATGATGATTCAATCAACGTGATTAAGATTAGTAAGTTCTCATTAAGATTCAGATGTATATGTTGTACATATACATATAAGTTTAGTAAGTTCATCATTAAGCTTCCGCTGTTCTTGTAAGATAAATTAGTTTAAGTATTCTTCTATTTAAATTGGATCTAACATGAATATTTATTTAGAAGAATCAGTTTATTAAGTTGTCCCATTAATTAATTCAGTTCTAATAATTAAGTTTGTTAAGACTTAAGCTTCCGCTGTCATTTTTAGTGCGGTAAATTTATTTAGTAACCAACGTGGAAAATAAATTTACTGTGTATTTAAGTTTATTAAGATCTTTTGTATTAGTGTATGAAAAGTTGAGTAACCAACGTGAAAGGCAAAATTTTCATACTTTAATGTCGTGTTTTGTCAAGTACCTTATAAGCAATACATAACACGTCTTTTAAGTAACTTTTAGTTCGTAAAGAATTTCGTTGAATAACCAACGTGAAAAACGAAATTTAATACATTTTGAATGTCTTGTTTTGTCAAGTAACTAACGTGAAAGATAGAACACATATTTTTAGTTGTTTAAGTAATTTTTAGTTCATAATGAATTTCGTTGAGTAACCAACGTGAAAACCGAAATTTGTTATGTTATGAATTTAGTATGTTTTGTCAACTAACTATGTAAAAGACAAAACACGACTTTTGTAGTTCATTAAGATAATTAAGTTATTGTATATTTTGTTGAGTAACCAACGTGAAAAACAAAATATTCTATGTTGATTAAGGTGAATTAAGTTATTGAATATTTTATTGAGTAACCAACGTGAGAGACAAAATATTCTATGTTAATTAAGATGTATTAAATATTTTATTTTGTTGAGTAACCAACGTGAAAGATAGAATACAATATTCTATTTAGTCGTGTATGCTTCATTAAGACTATGATCAAAATATTGCATACACTTAGTAAATGGGACCAACTTTATTTAAGTAATTAAGTTAAAATTAATTAAGATTTGTTTCTGAATATATTTGTCTTGAATATTAAAAGTATTCTCATGCCTTAAGTTTTATTTTAGTAATTGCGTCGCTTCATTGGGAATTATCTCGTGTGATAAGCAAATCAGATATGTCCTTTGTATGCTATTTTACATTTTAATAAGTTTTTCATGTCGATAAGATCTTAAGTAAATTAGAAATTTTATGAGAGCATTCTCATTGTATCATTAATACTAAAATAAAGTTTTTTCAGTTAAATGTATCTTCAAATACGTATTTTTAGCATTTGTTAGAATTGTTGTGTTACAGTTTATTTATTAGTTGTACATCATGATAGCATATTCTTGAAATGTACAGTATTGCTATTAATATTACGTCATTTGATATGAAATTCAAGACTAAGAAAATATTTTTTTCATATTTTTGACATCGTCAAATATGTTAGCATATCATTTAGAATCATTCCACCATTAGATGATGGCATAGAGAAACTTTTATATTCCAGAAAGAGGTGATGTACTCCCATTAGTATTAAGTGATGTTATTAGGATACTAAGTAAGTAATATAATTATCTCCTCATAATAAGTATTGTAAATTGTCTTCGAAATTATGGCACTATTGTATAGGCCATATTTCGAGGGGGAGAATTGTAGGTTTATCACTAAGATGATGACTGAGATCATTAAGTAATAGATTTTCACCTCATAACTTTCAGTTTTTATATAATGCTCTGTGTGCATTGTAATAAGAATGATCTATACAATAAGGGGGAGTACAATATATATTATTGTCTAATACCCCGAATTAGAAATGTATGTGTATTTCCTTACATTTTATTAAGTTTGTAAGGAAATATAACATAATTAAGGGAGTGATCTCGTAAGATGAAATTTTAGTATTTTCACTCTGTCTTTCCTTAATCAGTTTTAGATTAATTAAGAGGATGCTTGTAAACATCGTATAAGTTATATAATTAAAGTTACCCAAATAATTTTAAGTATGATATTAATAAGATAAGATTATTATTAAAAAAATAAGTTGTGATTTTGTTGGCTTTTCGATAAGATTTAAGATCCTCATTTTGAAATGATGTATTATAGTCTTCTTAACCGATGACTAAATCAGGGGGAGTTTTACATCTAAAGATACTGATCTTGAAAGTAAGTGTCTTGTGTAAGCACTTTATTTTTTAAGATTCGTTCTTTATGATGTCTTACCGATATTATATTAACAATATTAGACATTGTTCTCACAATATCTGCTATTTAATTTTTCATCATTAGTGATCAATAATGATAAAGAGTGAAAGCAGCCTCATTTAAGATCACAAATAAGCTAACAAATGTGTTAAGAAATTCAAATGATGATGATCACACTTCATATGAATAAGTTGTGAGTGATTTTCACTCATTTGAATGACTTAGAATTTTAGTTTTCCAACAGAGTCAAATCAGTAAACCGTAATGAGTCTAGCTAACGTGACTCTAAAAGGAATAATAAATGCTTTTGATGTAAGTGTAATCGAAAGATTTTCATAAGTGAGACATTTCTCAATTCTCAATGAGTTTATTAGAGAATGTTTTAGATAATTTGAACCATGAGTTTTGTCATGTAAGTTAGTGAAATGAGATATCTTAAAGTAAATCCATTCGTGTATTGAGATAAGAGTATCTAAGTTAAAAATATCTCACGTTCAATAAATTCACAATAGATTTTGGGTATTATAAGATGTTGAGAAGGACAATTAATGTTTTTTTAAACAATAAAGTTAAGTATCTATTGGAGGATGATGTACTGAAGTAAGAAATAATGTTGATCAACTTAAGAGTAAGTATATTGTCCTCATTGTTATTAAGTTAAGATCTTGGTGATATTTCCTTTTTGTTAGTGTGTAAGTTTCACCAAGATATAATAAGGGGGTATTTAGACTATCAGATAATGCATATCTACTATAGTCATAAGAATATGTGGTATGCATAGACTAGCAACCCTAGAACGAAGTATGCGATAAACAAAATGCGAAGAACACGGAGACACAAGGATTTTATCCCGAGGTTCGATTCCACACAAGAATCTACGTCCCCGTTGAGGAGTCCACAAAGGACCGGGTTCAACAACCCTTCCCTCACCAAGTTTACCGCACGGGCCTAACTTGGTTCTCCACTATCTCCAAGGTGTGAATACAAGATTCGTTGGGTCTTCTCACAATCTGAGGCTCCCACACCACAAAGATGATCAACAACACGAAACACACTCAACACACAGCTCACAAAGACTCAATGAGTGCAAGAGATCAAATCGGGAGCACAAGCGCGATGTTCTTCCTCTTCTCCACCTCACTAAACCCTAATCCACTCAAGACTTAGTTTTAGAGGTAAAGTTGGCAAGAAAGAGGCTTAAGAGTGCTCCAAGTTGGCTGTGGCGGCGCTAGGGTTCGAGAGTGTTTGAAATGAGGTCGGGGGTCCCCTTTTTATAGGGGTTCCGAGCCCAAACTGCTGACCTCAGCAAAAGGGCGGACTAGTCCGGCCTCAAGCCCGGACTAGTCCGGCCTAGGGGACCACTGACCCCTCTGACAACTGTCGTACTGCGCGGCAATCGTCACGCTACCTGCCAAACTTCAAATTCAAATGGTAACTTCGACAACGGACTAGTCCGGCCCTCACCGGACTAGTCCGATCCCACACAGAACCTTTTGTTCCGTGTGAAAATGGACTAGTCTGGAAACCACGGACTAGTCCGGCCCCAAGGGCGGACTAGTCCGGCCTTCCCAGACTTAATCACAAAACCTCTCTGCACTCGGCAACACGGACTAGTCCGGCCCACGGACAGACTAGTCCGATCTCACACATGACCTTTTGGTCCGCCCCAAAACGGACAAGTCCGCTCTCTAGGACTTAGTCCCGAAACTCCACTCCAAGGGGTACCACGGACTAGTCCGTCCCACTACGGACTAGTCCGAAGTCACACAGGACCTTCTGGTCCGTGTGAAAACGGACTAGTCTGGCCAGGAGCGGACTAGTCCGGCCCTAAGGCGGACTAGTCTGGCCACTCCTGCCAGACTACTCTAACTTCAACTTTAAATAGGGTTTCTACCTCAACCACCACTCTTGAGCTCCTACTTTGATCTCTTTGCACTTCACGCACACACCCTCCTATTTCTACGGCTAGTCTAACTCAACACGCTAGAAACCCTAGTTTCTACGCTTCGAGTCGACTCCGTTTCCTTCCTTTTCCTTTTTGAGGGTTTGCGTCTCCGATCGAGTCCACACCTGTGCTAAGATCACATGAGCTCATTAGCAACTTAATTGTCGTCATCAATCATCCAAAACCCACGGGGAACCTAGATGCACTTTCAATATCCCCCTTTTTGGTGATTGATGACAACACATAAAGTCCTTCACAATTAAGAGTAATAATTTTGGTTTTCATAACTTGTGTGCCTATGAATGACTCCCCCTCAATGTATGCAGCATGTAAAAGAGGTGGAGGAGATCTTTCATACCCACACACGTTATGGTGGGGTGCCTACGTGATGTGCTCAACAATTGTGACAAGACATAAAGAACATCAATATAATCATAAGATTGACAATAAGAACAATATATTTATATTAAACAACACTAACAGGTCTTGCACAAATGTAAACATCCAAGTAGCATGAATAAGTTACAAAACAAGTCCAAATGCCAAAAGCACACCACACAACACAAAAGACTACTACCTCCCCCAACTCCACACAAAGGACTAACTCCCCCTAACTCTCCCCCTTTGGCATCAAGGCACCAAAAAGGAAAATAAGGGGGACTAGGACCCAAAAGCTAGTCCTCGTCCTCATCACTATCGTCGTCGCGGGAGTCGCTCTCCGTGGCCTCCGGGTCCTCGACGTCTTCCTCATGATCGTCGTCGTCGTCGTCGTCGTCAGAGCCCGGTGCGGAGGTACCCTCCGTCTCACCCAGGAGTGCCAACTCATCGGGGGTGAGAAGGGGGTATGGAGTGAGCTCGTCATCAGAGGCCTCAGGACTCATCGGGATCTCCATCTTGTCGCAGAGCTTCCTCATGTAGCGCTCAGTCCGCTGAGCTCGCACCTCGGCTTTGCGGCACGAGGTGAAGATGGACCGAAGAAACTTGAGGACTCCGCTGCTAGAGGAGCCACCGGGGAAGTGAGAGGCACGGCGAGAGGCTCCATCACGAGGTTCCTCCAGCTGAGAGGGAGGATCCGCGTTCTTCCGGCGCGGAGGAATCGGGACAGCAGGTGGAATCTGGGGTCGGAGAGGCTGGTGAGTGGTGTCCTTCACAAACACGAGCCCAGACACCTTCTCGATCAGACACATAATGTACGGGGCATAGCCACAGGCACGGTTGGGTGTGTGTGAGATGTTGTAGATATCATCGAAGATGTAATCTACAAGGTTGAACATCTCATGTCCATCAATGAGAGCCAACAGGTGCCTGAGGTGACCCTGGATGATCCCTGCATCCCCTTCTTTCGGAGCCACTGTCCTCCTGAGAATCCTGTTAAGGATGCTGTAGAACGGGAGGATGTTCCTGGCCAATCCAGCTTCACAACGAACATGAGGAGGGTACATGTAGCTCATGTCATCCTTGTCCATGGCCTTGAGATTGGAGATAATGATCTCATGGTCCAGGTGACTCTCCAGACCAAGAGCCTAAGCAAAGACCTCGAAGGTGGCATAGTACTGCTCACCGTTGGTCATCCAAGTGATGGCTCGGTCGCCACGAGAGTGGAAGTGAACTGTGGTATAAAACTGTACTATGACCTCTCATTCCAGTCATACTTGAACCCAAGAATGTCCTTGATCTCGTGGCGCTCAGCTGCCTCGATCACTGCGTCAAACGCCTCGTGTTTCTTCTTAGCCATATAGGTCCAGTCCACCCATTGAGCCTGGATCACTGGCTTCTTCATGGCCTGGTAGACTGTGCGATAGTAATCGCAATGGAAGTCACACCAGAACTGAGGGTCAGCGGTGGACCTCTCATACCTATAGACATTCTCGTCCCTGAGCCTCCTGGCCTTCTCAGCTCCTTTTCCTTTGAATGTGTTGGCTGAGAGGTTGGGCTGACGGTTTGGGTTGCGTGCTGGACTGTGCATCACGAGAGGGCCAACGGTCTGGGCCTTCCCTTTGTCACGGATCATTACTCCTTCGGGTGCCTTCTTGGCTGGCACCTTGACAGAGGGCTTTTTCTTCTTCGGCTCGACTGGAGTCGGAGCCTTTCCTTTCTTAGGGTCACGCTCGACCCTAGGCTCATATTCCCTCTGGGCTTGCTCCTTGCCCTTTGCCTTCTCGCCAAAAGTGACGAGTTTCTTCCTTTTTGGGGCATTGGCCTCAGCGGCCCTGGAGTTGTGAGCCTCCCTATCTTGCCTCTTCTTCCTCCTTAGCTCATTAAGAGATTCGGCAGTTGCTCGTGCCAAGGCTTCTTCTTCATTGTAGATGGTTGCGGCTACTTTGGAGGCTTCAAGGGCCTTCAGCCGCCTTTCTTCCTTTTCTTTCTGCACCTTAATGAGGGCAGCCTTCGTCCGTGCATCGACGATCTGAGCTTTGGTGCGGCCCTCTCGGGGCACTTTAGCACCTTTCTCCTTGGTGCGGCCCCGATAGGTCTCAGGGCGTTCTTCCTCGCCCGCGGGGTTGAGACGAGAAGGAGAACGCTCCGAGTTCGACATGCTGCGGAAAATACATAGAAAAGAAGGTATGAGTCCAAGGAGAGGGAGCGTTGCGGAAGAAGTCTCGAGAGAAGACAGACTAGGGTTTGCTCTGTGCAAACCGGACTTGTCCGCCCCAGGGGCGGACTAGTCCGCCGGGCGGACTTGTCCGCCAGGGGCCGGACTAGTCCGGGTTGCACAGGATAAACCCTAACCCTAATCGATTCATCGAAAAATCTTCAAATCAGCGCACAATACTCCTAGGCTATGATCACAAGGGTATATGGAGCAACATCAATGAAGGTGTTCCTATCAAAAACCTCAAGAATCAAGAATGGGGAAAGTTTTTGAAAAAGAGGGAATACCTTCTCAAATCCGGGAGAATCGACGAAATCGACGATGGATTGCGAAGGTGAAGCGCGGGGAAACGATCCCTCACTCCCAAAGACTCCAATGCATGGATTGGAATCGAGATTTGGTGGTTGGAGCGAAAAATCACCGAAGAAGGCGGTTTCTAGCGCGGGTGAGGGTGAGAAGCGGGAGTGAGAGGGGAGAGGAAGGGTCTAGGCCGCCCCTGGGGTTTAAGTCCCCAAGGGCCGGACTAGTCCGGTGTCAGGGCGGACTAGTCCGGTGTGCGGACCAGCTGCGGACTAGTCTGGACCCAGACTTGTCCGTCCACAGGGGCGGACTAGTCCGGTCCGACTGGGCTGAAAAACAAAGTCTTTGAGCTTTGCCCACAAACTATTGGTCCTTTTGGACAACAAGCAATACAAACATGATTAATGAGGAAAAGTATGATAAATGCATGATCAATTTCTAAGAAAAAGTTTTCTTAAGGAGTTTTTGAAGAGAAATCAAGATAGAGAAGAGTTTTGCGAAATATAGCTCAAAATATATGAGGAATGTGGTTTAAGCCACATTCCTAGAATCCAAAATGTTGAGCTCACTTCTTAGCTCACAGAAACGCTTCTCATCAAGAGGCTTGGTGAAGATATCCACAAGTTGATGTTCCGTCCTCACATGAGAAATCATAATATCTCCCTTCATTGAGTGGTCTCTCAAGAAGTGATGTCGTATGTCTATGTGCTTAGTCCTAGAGTGCTCCACCGGATTATGGGCTATCTTTATGGCACTCTCATTGTCACACAAGAGTGCAATGTTGCGCAAGTTAATCCCATAATCCCTAAGGGTTTGTCGCATCTAAAGAAGTTGTGCACAACAACTTCCGGCTGCAACATATTCCGCTTCGGCGGTGGAGAGAGCAATAGAGTTTTGCTCCTTGGAGGACCAAGACACAAGAGATCGACCCAAGAATTGGCATGTACCCGATGTGCTCTTCCTATCAACTTTGCACCCCGCATGGTCCGCATCGGAATATCCGATGAGGTTAAACTTAGATCCTTTGGGGTACCAAAGTCCTAGGGAAGGTGTGTGTACTAGATATCTCAAGATCCTTTTAACGGCGGTTAAATGACAAGCTTTAGGTGCCGCTTGAAAGCGTGCACACATACACACATTTAGCATGATATCGGGCCTAGATGCACAAAGATAGAGAAGTGAACCAATCATAGACCTATATAACTTTGGATCCACACTTGGACCATCCTCATTTAGGTCTAGGTGTCCATTTGTCCCCATAGGGGTTTTGATGGGTTTTGCCTTATCCATGTCAAACTTCCTTAGAATATCTTGTGTATACTTAGTTTGACTTATGAACGTCCCTTCTTTGAGTTGTTTTACTTGAAATCCTAGAAAGAACTTCAACTCACCCATCATGGACATTTCAAACCTCTCCGTCATAATCTTGGAGAACTCATCACAAAACACCTTATTTGTGGAACTAAATATTATGTCATCCACATATATTTGGCACACAAAAAGATCCTCGTTGAAGTGCTTTGTGAAAAGGGTATAGTCCGCTTTGCCTATCCTAAAACCATTTTCAACTAGAAAGTCTCTTAGGCACTCATACCAAGCTCTAGGAGCTTGCTTGAGGCCATAAAGGGCCTTTCACAATTTGTAAACATGGTTAGGATAGTCTTGGTCTTCAAACCCTGGAGGTTGCTCTACATAAACTTCTTCCTTAATTGGGACATTAAGGAATGCACTCTTAACATCCATTTGGTAGAGCTTGAAGTCATGATGAGTAGCAAAGGCTAGTAATATCCGAATTGACTCAAGCCTAGCTACGGGGGCAAATGTCTCATCAAAATCCAATCCTTCAACTTGTGAGTACCCTTTTGCTACAAGTCGTGCCTTGTTCCTAGTTACCACGCCATGTTCATCTTGTTTGTTGCAGAACACCCACTTGGTTCCAACAACATTAGCTTGTGGGCGCTTGACAAGCTCTCAAACCTTGTTCCTTTCAAAGTTATTGAGCTCCTCTTGCATGGCAACTACCCAATCTGGATCTCTTAAGGCATCTTCAACCTTATGAGGTTCCAAGGATGAGACAAAGGAGAAATGCTCACAAAAGTTTGCAACACGTGAACGTGTTGTTACTCCTTTTGTGATATCTCCTAGAATGTTGTCAACGGGATGATCCCGTTGAACACTTTGATGAACACGAGGATGCGGAGGTTGAGCTTTTGAACTACTTGCTTCATCTTTTTCACTTTGGTCTCCCCCTTTATCCATGCCTCCCCCTTGATCTTCATTCCCATTATCACTTTGGGGAGCATTTAGTGGATCTCCAACTTGTCCAATGGGGGTTTGACCTACTTCATAGTGATGATGGTCACTTGGACTTTGAGATGGTTCTTGTGGTCGAACATCTCCAAGTGCCATTTTCCTTAGAGCTTCTAGTGGAGGTTCCTCTTTATCAATGGCATGTTGATCAACTTGCTCCACTTGGGAGCCATTGGTTTCATCAAACACCACGTCACGTGCTATTTCAACAATTCCGGAGGATTTGTTGAACACACGGTACGCATGAGTGTTTGAGTCATATCCAAGCAAGAAACCCTCATCGGACTTTGAAGCAAACTTTGAAGTCCTAGGCTTCTTGTTGAGGATATAACGCTTGCTACCAAAGACACGAAAGTAAGAAACATTGGGCTTCTTACCAACGAGAAGCTCATAAGGAGTCTTCTTGAGGAGGCGATGAAGGTACAATCGGTTTACGACGTGGCAAGCGGTGTTAACCGCTTCCGCCCAAAACCGGTCCGATGTTTTGTACTCATCTAGCATCGTCCTTGGCATCTCAATAAGCGTCCTATTCTTTCTTTCGGCAATACCATTTTGTTGAGGAGAATAGGGAGCGGAAAACTCATGCTTGATGTCCTCCTCATCTAGGAACTCTTCTACTTGCATGTTCTTGAATTTGGTGCCATTGTCACTCCTTATAGCCTTTATCCTTAAGTTGAACTCATTTTGAGCTCTCCTTAAGAATTTCTTGAGGACACCGGGGGTTTCACTCTTATCATGCAAGAAGAACACCCAAGTATATCTAGAGAAGTCATCAACGATGACTAGACCATACTTGCTGCCACCAATGCTAATGTAAGCAATGGGGCCAAAAAGATCCATATGTAGTAACTCCAAAGGTCTAGTTGTCGTCATGACATTCTTAGAGGGGTGTTGAGCTCCTACTTGCTTTCCAGCTTGGCACGCACTACATGGCCTATCCTTTTCAAATATCACATCCTTTAGGCCACGAACGTGCTCTCCTTTAAGGAGCTTTTGAAGGTTCCTCATCCCAACATGGACTAGCCTTCTATGTCAAAGCCATCCCATGTTGGCTTTCGCCATTAAGCATGTGTCAAGTTGAGCCTTATCCGTGGTAAAGTCCACGAGATAGAGTTTTCCCTTGAGCACTCCCTTAAAGGCTATCGAGTCATTACCCTCTCTAAGAACGTTCACACCCTCACAAGTAAAAGCACACTTATATCCTCTATCACACAGCTGTGATATGGATAGGAGATTATAGTCTAGGGAATCAACATGCAAAACATTAGATAAAGTGTGTGAAGAGGAGATAGCAATTTTACCGGAGCCAAGGATTTTCCCTTGGCTATTATCCCCAAAGAAGATTCCTTCACTTGGGTCCTCGTTCTCCTCATACTCTATGAACATGCTCCTCTCTCCGGTCATGTGGTTGGTACATCCACTATCCAACACCCATTTCGATCCGCCGGAGGAGTAAGCCTACAAAACAAATTTATGCCTTCCTTTTAGGTACCCAAGCGGATTTGGGTCCTTTCACGTTAGTGCTTAGGCATTTGGGCACCCACACGCAAGGCTTGGGGCTCTTACGGAGTGGTCCAACATATCTAGCAAACACCTTGCCATATTTGTTCCTCATAAGCACATAAGATGCATCAAAATTATGGAATAAAGGATGCGGTTCAGATTTAGGCATTTTGTTGCTAGAGGGTGAGTTCTTTTCAATTTTAGTTGTGGATGAACTCCCCTTAACAAAGACAATCATGTCTTTGCCATACTTGGAGGTTTTGGCGTTATGCCTTCCACCTCTAGTATAGCCAAGACCATCCTTGACATGGGGAGGTATTGTGTTGGTGTATGCACTTCGTGCATACGCCACCTTCTCCTTGTCAAAGATGGCACCCTTAGGTGCTTGCTTGCCTTGCGCTAAGTTGAGTTCATCCTTAAGCTTAAGGATTAAGTTAGAGCACTTGCAAGGCGGTGTTGCATTGGATGAGGCCTTTGAGGAGGTTGAGCTCTTGGAGGAAGAGGCTACATTGTTCTTGAGGGACTCAACTTGAGTCTCAAGGATCTTGTTAACTTTTGACAAGTTCCCAAGTTCATCCTTAAGCTCAATTGATTTCTTCTCAAGACTTGAACACGTTCTCTTACTTAGAGCAAGTTCGTGTTCCAATGCCTTGCTATTCTCTCTTTCAAGATCAAGGAGCTCATTAAGCTCTTGACATCTCTCCTTTTCAAGGATGAGCATGTCCTCTTGTCTGTTGATGAGACCCTCCTTCTCAAAGATCTCATCCATAAGCAACTTCATCCTACGCAGAGTGCTTTTGCTTATGTCCTTAAACATGTCCTCATTTTCACTAGAGCTATCAAATTCATCATGAGAGGAAATGGAGGAGGAGGATGAGTGAGATGTTACCTTTCTCCTTCCCTCCTTTGCCATAAGGCAAGTTGGTTTGTAGTCGTTGTTGAGGTTGGGGAAGAGCTTGCTTCCCTTGGAGCTACTCCCGATGGCTATGGTAGCCATCTTTTCCTCTTCTTCTTCGGAGGAGGACTCATCGTTAGAGTCCCACTCCTTTCCCAAGTGTGCTTGTCCGGAGGGCCTCTTCTTCCTGAAGAATTTCTTCTCTTGAGGCTTGCCCTCCTTCTTCTTCTTTACTTCTTCATGGGGGCAATCGGCGATGAAGTGACCGTACTCGCCACAATTGTAGCAAGCCCTTTTTGATTTGGGCCTTGCTCTTTCCTTCCCCTTGCCTTCATGGTTGTATCCGCCTTTCTTCCTCCTCATCATCCTCTTGAAGTTGTTGATGAAGAAGGCCTCTTCCTCATCGGTGTCGAGGCTCTCCTCATCGCTTTCCTCTTGCTCCTTTGAAGAGGGTGTTGCCTTAAGTGCAACATTCTTCATCTTGGAGGCGGTGAACTTTTGAAGGTCGTTGTAGAAGAGCGCCTCCTTCTCCATGATCTCGTGGTTGATGATCCTACCAAGGACCTCCTCCGGGGTCATTTTAGTGAACCTCGGGCTTTCTCGAATCATGGAGCAAAGAGCGACGTTCCTAGGCATGAATGCCCGGATCATCCTCTTCACCACCTCGTGGTCGGTCTACTTAGTGCAGCCATATGATCGGCTCTTGTTGATGAGTATCTTCAATCGGTTGTACATGTCTTGGGGGGATTCACCATCCATGATGGCGAACCTCCCAAGCTCTCCTTCGATGAGCTCGATCTTGGCCTCCTTGACCGCCCGATTTCCCTCATGCGCCATCTTGAGGGTGTCCCATATATCTTTGGCCACCTCAAGACCATTGACGCGGTTGAACTCATCTCTTGAGAGGGATGAGATGATCACACCCGCAGCTTGAGCGTTGCGGTGGATGAGGATTGCTTGTTCTTGCGTGATGTTGTCCTCATCCTTCGGGATCTCCACCCCGGTCATGACAATTTGCCACAATGCCGGATTGAGTGACACGAGGTGGATTTTCATGTTGTGCTTCCACATCCCGTAGTTGGTTCCATCGAATTGAGGAGGTTTCCCCAATGGGATGGAGAGATAGTGGTTGTTGGCGGCAAGACGTTCATAGTTGAACCCTTGTCAGTTGTAGTTGACCCCGCCGCCACCGCTTGATGAGCTTGACGGCTCAACCACAACAATCTTCAGCTTCTCCCGGAGCTTCGCCTTGAGCTGGCGAGTTTCCTCATCATCCGTTGGCTTGTCTTGATAAGCCATTGTCTCCTCACGTGTCGGTTGAGAATCATTGGTCGACACCTCTTCAAACACCACTCCGGCCATCTCTCCGAGTTGTTAGACTCTTTGTGGAGAGTCCCGCTCTGATACCAATTGAAAGTTGCCTAGAGGGGGGGTGAATAGGCTAATCGACCTGCAAATGACTTAATAAAACGAGGTTAAATCACAGGGGGCGGACTAGTCCGGTCTAGGGGCGGACTAGTCCGGTCAGCCTGCGTGAAGAACCCTAAAAAGTGTTTCTAGCAAGTTTTAAGGGGATTTTCTCGAGGCTACAAGTGAGGATATGTTTATGACGAGTTTAGAAACCACCAACACAAGAGTAAGTCAAGTTTCAACTAGGTTATAGCAAAGTGAAGCACACGACAAGACTAGCAACCCTAGAACGAAGTATGCGATAAACAAAATGCGAAGAACACGGAGACACAAGGATTTTATCCCGAGGTTCGATTCCACACAAGAATCTACGTCCCCGTTGAGGAGTCCACAAAGGACCGGGTTCAACAACCCTTCCCTCACCAAGTTTACCGCACGGGCCTAACTTGGTTCTCCACTATCTCAAGGTGTGAATACAAGATTCGTTGGGGCTTCTCACAATCTGAGGCTCCCACACCACAAAGATGATCAACAACACGAAACACACTCAACACACAGCTCACAAAGACTCAATGAGTGCAAGAGATCAAATCGGGAGCACAAGCGCGATGTTCTTCCTCTTCTCCACCTCACTAAACCCTAATCCACTCAAGAATTAGTTTTAGAGGGAAAGTTGGCAAGAAAGAGGCTTAAGAGTGCTCCAAGTTGGTTGTGGCGGCGCTAGGGTTCGAGAGTGTTTGAAATGAGGCTGGGGGTCCCCTTTTTATAGGGGTTCCGAGCCCAAACTGCTGACCTCAGCAAAAGGGCGGACTAGTCCGGCCTCAGGCCCAGACTAGTCCGGCCTAGGGGACCACTGACCCCTCTGACAACTGTCGCATTGCGCGGCAATCGTCACGCTACCCGCTAAACTTCAAATTCAAACGGTAACTTCGACAACGGACTAGTCCGGCCCTCACCGGACTAGTCCGATCCCACACAGAACCTTTTGTTCCGTGTGAAAACAGACTAGTCTGGAGACCACGGACTAGTCCGGCCCCAAGGGCAGACTAGTCCGGCCTTCCCAGACTTAGTCGCAAAACCTCTCTGCACTCGGCAACACGGACTAGTCCGGCCCACGGACAAACTAGTCCGATCTCACACAGGACCTTTTGGTCTGCCCCAAAACGGACAAGTCCGCTCTCTAGGACTTAGTCCCGAAACTCCACTCCAAGGGGTACCACGGACTAGTCCGTCCCACTACGGACTAGTCCGAAGTCACACATGACCTTCTGATCCGTGTGAAAACGGACTAGTCTGGCCAGGAGCGGACTAGTCCGGGCCTAAGGCGGACTAGTCCAGCCACTCCTGCCAGACTACTCTAACTTCAACTTTAAATAGGGTTTCTACCTCAATCACCACTCTTGAGCTCCTACTTTGATCTCTTTGCACTTCACGCACACACCCTCCTATTTCTACGGCTAGTCTAACTCAACACGCTAGAAACCCTAGTTTCTACGCTTCGAGTCGACTCCGTTTCCTTCCTTTTCCTTTTTGAGGGTTTGCGTCTCCGATTGAGTCCACACCTGTGCTAAGATCACATGAGCTCATTAGTGACTTAATTGTCGTCATCAATCATCTAAAACCCACGGGGAACCTAGATGCACTTTCAGATACAGTTTGCCATGCAGCTGTAGGAATCTCTAAGGGTTGTAGTAGTCCTTGGTACTTGGTTCTTTCAGGCTTAGCTTGTTGACAGACGGTGCAAGAGGTAACAAATTCAGTGACATCCTTTTTAAGACCGTGCCAGCTGAAAAGTTGCTTGATGCGCCTGATGGTGACTGGAATACCGGAATGTCCACCATGACTGTGCTATGGAGGGCAGAGATAATCTTGGTGTGAAGAGTAGGATCAGAACCTATCCAGAGCTTACCTTTGTACCTTAAAACACCATCATTCAGAGAAAAATGAGGCACTGCATCTTTATTAATAGAGAGGGCAGACAACAGAGACTGAGCTTTAGGATCAGATGCATAGCTATTGATAATGTCAGAAATCCATGCAGGGGTCCCAGCAAAAATAGCCAAATGTGGTCAGAGGAAGGAGGAATCCGAGACAAGGCATCGACAACTCTGTTATCTATGCCTTTCTTGTACATTATCTTATATTGAAGACCCAGCAGTTTAGTGAATACCTTCTGCTGCCATGGAGTATGTAATCTCTAGTCATTGAGGTGGATCAGACTTTTGTGGTCAGTTCTTATAGTAAATTCTGCATATTGGAGGTACTGGCGCCAGTGATCCACTGCTATAAGGATTGCAAGGTATTCCTTTTCATATGCAGAGAGGCCCTTAATTTTGGGACCCAAGGACTTACTGATGTAAGCCACTAGATGATCATTTTATAGCAAAACAGCCCCAACACCAACTCCACTAGCATCAGTTTCCACACAGAATGGTTTGTCGAAATTGGGCAGGGCTAAAACAGGGGCAGAAGAAAGTGCTTGTTTCAGTAGATCAAAAGCTTGCTGGTGATCAGAGGTCCATAAGAAAACAGAATTTTTCTTCAATAACTCTGTGAGTGGTTTGGATATAACCCCAAAGTGTTTGACAAACCGTCTATAGTAGCCTGTGAGCCCCAGGAAACTGCGCAAATCTTTTGGCGAGACAGGAGTGGGCTAGTTCTGGATGGAAGCAATTTTTACAGGGTCAGTTGCAACCCCCTGAGAACTGATAACATGACCAAGGTAGAAGAGTTGTTCCTTGGCAAAGGAGCATTTAGATAACTTCACTTTCCATTGATCTTGGGCTAGAAGGTCAAACACCTGCCTCAAATCAGCAAGGTGAGCTTCATAAGTTGGGATGTAGACAAGGATATCATCAAAGAAAACCATAACACACTTCCTCACTAGGGGTTTAAGAGTGATATTCATTGCCCCTTGGAATGTGGCGGGAGCCCCTGTTAACCCGAAGGCCAATACTCGAAATTCAAAGTGCCCTTCATGAGTAGAAAATGTCGTTTTATGTTCTTCACCCGGCTGGAGACGAATTTGATGGAAACCGTCCCAGAGGTCTAGGTTTGTGAACCAATGAGCAACATATAACTCATGAAAAATGTCTTCCATAATGGGAATGGGAAACTGTCTCTTCACTGTGAGGGCATTGAGATGTCGAAAATCAACACAGAATCTCCAAGAGTTATCCTTCTTTTTAACTAATAAGACTGGGGAGTTGAAAGAACTCTGACTGTGCCGAATTAGTCCATTGTCTAACATTTCCTGCACTTGGGCCTCAATCTCAGTCTTCAGTTTGGGTGGGTATCTATAAGGTCGTATATTGACAGGTTGAGCCCCTGGAATGAGTGGGATAGCGTGATCACAAGCTCTGCTTGGGGGCAGTCCTGTAGGAGCTTGGAACAAGGCAGAGTATTCTTGCAAGAGAAGGTGGATGTCTTCATTGTATGTCTCAGGGCTGGTAGAGGTAGCACTGTGTTGCAGTGGAAGTAATTGAACAATTGTAGAGGGAGGAAGCTCTATTAAAATGCCCTGTAATGTGACCTGAGAGCCGTGGATGGGTAAGGAGATCCATTTTTGTTGCCAATGAATATGCATTGGGCTGTGAGATGTTAACCAGTCCATTCCCACAATTAAGTCATAGCAGTGCAAGGGAATAATCTTGAGGTCTGATTGAAAGTCATGGCCCTGAACAGACCAAGTAGCATTAGGGAGCTCAGATTGGCAATATAATGAATGTCCATTAGCCACATAAACTCGGATAGATCTTTTCATCGGTTGCACTCCATGTAGTTGGCCAGCGATATGTGAACTCAAGAAGGTGTGAGAGCTGCCACTGTCAACTAGAATGAGTATGTCTAGGTATTGAATATGTCCCAGAAGCTTGAGGGTCTGACAGGCCTTGGTACCAGAATGGCCAGGCTTGGACAGAGTCATAAAAAGTTGAGTATCATGAGATTTCTCAGAAAGTGCAGAGGAATAATCGTCGAGTTGAAGAACTTCTCATAACTCCTGGGCTGCATGTAGTTGTATCGAAGGAGAGCAAGTATGTCCTTTATGCCACTTTTCAGCACAAATTTTGCATAGGCCTTTAGCCATCCGATATGACTTCAGAGCTTCCAGTCTATCGGTTGAGGACTGTATACGAGAGGGTTCAGTTGGTTTGCGTTCTTCAGAAGGTTGTGCACTCAGATACTTGTCAGATCTTGGAGGAGGCAGTAGAGGAAAAACACCCTTTTTCACTGGCTTATATGTATTGGGAAATTCTCGAGCCAGTGAAGATGAAAAGTCGTTGCGACGATACTGTTTCCTCTGAACAGCGGTGGACACCTCCTCCTGCAAAGAAGCAAGAACGCAGGCAGAATCCAAGTCTGATGGTCTCTGAATCAAAAAGGAGGCACGAATGTCGTCTCTAAGACCATCAATAAAGCGAGCAGTATAGTAAAGGGGATCTGTATGAGAACCATAGGCATGTAACTGATCTACAAGTTCAGTAAACTCAGTGATATAATCTGACAAAGTGCCCGTTTGTTTAATGTGGAGCAGCTTCCTAATTAGGATTTCATGTTCATTATGGCCAAAGCAATCCAACACCCAAGAGCAGAATAGGTGCCAGTTGCAACCACTAAGCTTGCGCTCAATGGACTGCAGCCACCGAGCAGCAGTGCCCTCACAATGCATAGATGCAACCTTCACCCAGAGCCTGGGGTCTATAGAGTACATGTCGAAATAATCTTCACATCTAGAGCGCCACAATTTAGGATTATCACCATCAAACTTGGGGAAGGGTAACTTGGGAAGGTTGCTATGGTGTGCAGGAGAAGTAACGAATGATCGATCTCCAGGGGCAGAATCAAAATGAGGAAAGCGGGGAGGGTCGGAATCACTCATACCCTTGACCGGGATATGGGAATGGGTGTAGACCGACCCAAACCCAACATCCCGGTTGTTGAAGGCGACGTGGTGCCCAGATGGGCCGTCGGGTTGGAATCCAGCGATATGCCGATCCGTGGTCGACTCCACTCTGAAGATCCCCGGATGACGGGCTAAGCCCTCGCGAGCCTCCCGCTCGAAGTACTTGTTAAGCTTGGAGATCTCGAGCTTGAGGGCGGTGACGGAGGACTCGATCTGTGGCTTCCAGGTGTTGAAGGATTTGTCGAAGTCCTCGGCCGATGACTCCAGCACCGCGATGCGGTCGGAGTGTTGTTGATCGGCGGCGGAGATCTCGGTGAAGCGCATCTCCATAGCTTCCTTCTGCTCGGCGAAGCCCCGTGAAATCTCCTCCCGGACTTGCTTCATGCACTCGTCGAGGATGCATTTCAGATTGGGCTCCATAGCACCGAGTTGCTTCTGGCGACGTGTGTAGTGGATCTTGTCCGCCAGATTGGCGATCCGGTCTCTGATACCAGATGTTAGCAGAAGCGGGGAAGAGAAGCGGAGATAGCATGAGGAAGAAGAAGATGGGGCGGAACAGTACTTTCTTCCTCAATTCTGTTCGCCTCTTCACGGAAGGTTCCAGTCCCTTTTAACCACTCACGCACGCCTACTGATTACATTAGACTCACACACGGACCCACATGTCATCTGCCAGATGCTGGTTGGGCTTCTTGGGCCGCTCGGACCTCCTGGGGCCAACCCCTTCGGGCTGAACCATCTTCGCGTGCTCGCCAAGCCTTGATGTAGTGGGTGCGATAACAGTATACGGTTGGAACCGGTGGTGAGACAAATATTTGCCCGATATTGATAGCAACCACATAACCTGCTATGAATCAATTCCTTATTACATTAGGCAATCTTCTGATAATTTCCTTGTATATGGTATCGTGGTGTATCTTTTTGTGTTTAATGCGTACATCGTAGTTATGTAGAAGCGGGGTAATGATTCTATTTTATCTCTTGTTATATTTTAGATCAATAAAGTGCTCATTATCGAAAAAATATTTTTTCTCTCTAACGTTTTCCTTTCATTTTCTCCCTCTTTTTTTCTTAGATTTTGTCCTTTCCATTTCTCCTTTTCTCTTATTTCCTTTTTATTTTATAACCATTTTTGCTTATCTCTCCCACACGACTCCTTTTTCTTCTTCTTCCCACTTCTCCCATTCTCGACAGCTCTCTTTCGGACGTGCAACATCGACGATGTTTCGAATATTGTGGATTGATCTCTCCTCGATGCCCAAACAGAAGATGACACGACAATCCATCTTCTTTGCTAACCGCATAGTGTGTTCCAAGAGTAGCTCCGGAGAATTTAGCATTAGGAGGATATGTCAGTGCATGAATAGCATTGCCAGACAGGTTAGCCGATCGCCATTCTTCATCTGCTACCGACAACAGCCCGAATCACCCTACATTTCGTACATGACTACAGTAATATAGAAAATGAACTAGTAGTGGGAGGGCCGGACCGAACCGAATTTGGATCCGTCTAAATTTATATTTGCTTAACTTTTAATAAGGGCCAAAATAAATTGTGAAATGGCCCAGTGGGCCAAACTTTCACTAGACCTAGTTGTACCTACCTTGACTTGGTTTGACGCACCATGGTGTGGAGAGTTCTTAGGCTATCAACACTCGTATAGTCTAAAAACCTACTTTAAGCTAATATTACTAACTTTTTCGAGCAGACTCCAGAAGATTCTATGCTTTTCCAGTATGTCCTTCACACTTATCATACTTTATATGTTCACGAACCTTCTCGGCGTCACCTCCTCTTTTATTTCCTTTTATATGTTCCCGAACTTTCTCGACGTCACCTTCTTCTTTATATTCCTCATCTGCTCGGCGAGTCTGATCACACTGCCTCCCTCCAGCCTCAGATAGACAATCACATCCTCTCGTGCAGCACAGCGGCCCGACCGCCCCCGACCACCGCCCTTGGCACTCCATCTTCTTCGTCCCGCTGCTTGTCGGCATCCGCCCCCACCGGCCCATACCTCCGTCCCCATCACCCCATGCCTCCTCTCCATCGCTCCCGCCCCCGTCGCCCTGTCACTCCCGACGCCGATGTTGCTCCCTACCTCTTCTCAGTCTCTCCGGCTAGGCGTGCGCAAAGAAATAACCATGACCCTGGCCCACCATCCCGAACCCTGAACATACTTCTGTTCATCGGTGGAGCCAAGAAAAATGGTTCGTACTCTATTTTCTATGTTCTACTCTTTTTCCATGAACAGATGCCAAAACTGTACTCGATAGAGAGACTTAAAAAACAGTTCACCTCATCTGCCGGTAGGCTTGCCTCCACGAAAAAAGTGGTAGCAGTAGCGTGCCCTACCGGTCAGCGAGTTGGTAGATCGGCCCCGCCGCACGGTCCTTCCGCGCTGATAAATTGCGGCTCTCGCTCTCAAGCTGCCCCACTTTCAGTCAGACCCGGCCTTCTCCACCTTATCCATTGCCAATCTCTGCCCGCCGTGCCCCACCTACCATCCTCATCCCCCATGCCCCCACCGGCCACCGCGCGCGCCACTCCAGCGGTAGCGCGCCCGTCTCAGTCTTTCTCCGCCTCGTTCCGCCGCTCGCGTCCCTCCGCCGCTCGCCCGCCCGCCCCCGGGCGCCGCGCTGCCGTGTGCTGCTCCTGCACGCCCCCCTCCGATTGGGACTGGACACGGTGGTGCCGCCACTTCGACGAGGTCGACCGGGCCGAGAGCGACGCGTCCCTGCTCGAGGTAACCACCGATTTCATCACCGTCGTCTACTCTACCTGGTAATCGGGGCCGATCGAGTGATCGCTCCTGCTCCGACCCTGCAGTTCCAGCTGGCGGAGGCGGTGGAGAACGAGGACTTCGCGGAGGCCGCCAAGCTCAGGAGGGCCATCCTCGAGGCCGCCGGCAACGACGCCGTCGCCCGCGTAATGTCTGACCTCAAGGTACGTTACTTATTGTGCTGCTTGCCCTACTGATTCATCGGTGATTTTGCGCTTCGATGCTCTAGTGCTTTTTACCCCCACCAAAATCTACATTGACTGCAAGGTTATTTTTTTTTCACTGATTCCCCTTGCTCTGCTTCGATCTCACAGAGCGCAATTGAGGAACAGCGTTACCGGGATGCATCAAGGTTGACCAAGCTCGCTAGAACCAGCTTGGTAATTACTACGTCTCTCGTCACTGATTACAATTTATTGCTGCCTTTTGATCTGTCAACTTCACTCAGTATCAGCGTCATTAGCTCCCTAAACTATGTCACTTCTAGCACGTTTCATGCTCAGGCCCAACAAACACCTTATATGGCAAGTAACAAATCTCACGCTAAATTAGTGGTGGGCCTAATAGTGAAGCATGGCTGATGATAGTGACACCTAGCCCTTTAACTATTCTAAAATAGAATTGTATTAGCATGTCAGAATCAAGATCAGCCAAGACCGACAAACATTATTAAGAAAGAGAATAATTATTGGATTCTGTGGAGATTGTTTTTGGAATGTACCCTATCTGTTTCCTTTTTCAGGTTGGTTGGTGGGTGGGATACGGCCAGGACTTTGATGATTTTGTTGGGAGAATTGTGCGAATAAGTCCTGGTGTCGGAAGATATGTGGCTAAGAGCTACACCCCGAGGCACATTTCTCTCGGTTCATTCCTGAAAGTTAATACCAGACAATTGTGTAGATGTTCAACTATAACAACTTACCAAATGTTCCTTCTCTTTCAGACAATTGATGGCTGCTTCTTCTGGGACTCCATTATTTGAGATTTTTCTCGTCAGAGACAGTGATAAGACATATACAATGAAGGTACACTGATCAAAGTGATATTCATCTGGACTACAATATTTATGCACAGATTTGAAATTTGTGTTTTCCAAAATAAATGAACAGGTGGTACACTTGCAACCAGTGAAGGAAATTTCGACTGCTTCAACTATATCATTTTCAACTAAAGCTCCGAGTGAAAGTTCATTAGAAAGTATTGCTATATCAGATAGTGTTACAGAGGAGACAAATACAGATACTGATTTAAAGGGAAAAGAGGAATTTGATAAGAAAGAACAGGGAGTCGGCAACACCAAGGACAGTAGCATTGAAGAAGTGAAAAGCGTTTTGAATTTTAGCAAGCCTGAAATTCAGGAATTCAATGTTCAAGTAAGAAATGTAGATGTGCCTGAGGAAACTGAATTAATAAAACCATATGTTCGAGATCCAGCTGAAATAAAAAATTTGGAGAAAGATTCCTTCGAACTGTACATTCCTGGAAAAGGTTTTGAACGATATTTGGCTGAAATAAAGGCCGGCAAACAGAAACTTACAGATATGGCTGTCAAAATTGTATCAGAGCTTGAGCTTATGCCATCTGATGCTGCGGAGTCACTATGGGGCCCAACTAAGAGTACAGAAAAGGTACGATTAACATTTATTTTATATTTATGCCCGCAACTTTAAAATTTAATGAATGTGTAGCATACCCAAATACAACTGTTTGTTGTCAGTTGGGTGAAATTTTGTCATCTGTTATATATTCTAAAAGTGACCAAGTATAAACACTAATGCCACTTGATAGTTTTTATCCCTAGTTACTAGATTTCTAGTTTATGAACTTTCTAAATCTTTATACAATGTACTGCTACATCACATGCCTTCCAGTGCAAGTCGCTGTATAACATGGGTACAAAGCGGAGAGGCTCCAGGAACTGGCTCAACACTTGTTCCATTAGCCTGACAGTGTCTGGATTCTGCACTTTTTTTATTTTAACAAAAAATACAACTAGATATTGCTTTAGCAACAAAACTTTGCATCTTGTTTCCTCCATAGATAATGGGTATTGTCAGAATGCTACTAAAAGTAATTTCTCTTAGAGCACCTTCCATCACACGTTTCATATCGTTCCAATTTATATAGTCCGGTACATCTGTTATGGTAACTTTCCACAGCTACCAGTTCCGCGAACCATGTTTCCATTACTGCAGGAAACCTTTTTTTCGGAAGGCCATTCCTACAAGAAACTAGATTGACAAATGGCAGAATCATTGCAGATACATAGAGAACGAGCTCGGGAGCTTTTAAGGGCCACATTAAGCAAGGCTCGAGTCAATCTGACTGAGAACACCATTTTTCATCGAATCATTACAGATACTAACAACACCAATCCATTTAATGGTAAAGTTTTCTCTGTCAAGTTGATGACCTGCTTTTTAGTATCTTCTATCTTGACAGCCTGGGTTCTGTGCAGGTCTCTATGTGGGAGCATTTAGTCCATATGGACCAGAAATCTTACAGCTCCGGCAGAAGTATGGCAACTGGAACAGTACTGATGATGTGGAGTTTTTTGAGTATGTTGAAGCAGTGAAGTTGACTGGTGATCTGAGTGTCCCTGCTGGCGAGGTCCGCTACCCTTTCTCTTTGTTACATTTTGGTAATCAGGCTTCCATGTTACTTTGACTGATCAAAGTTCTTCACAGATAGCATTCCGGGCTAAGATTGGGAAAGGCGGGCTACTTGAAAATCGTGGTGCTTACCCAGAAGAATTTGGTGTGGTAATTTCTATCTGCAGGCATCACTGTATTTATGTTTTATGTAATATTAGACGTTTCATGTAATGATTCAGTTCTATTCTGACTAGTGAAAATCACTTGATGTAATTAGTTTCAAAGCTATTGTTTATCGGTGCACCTAACTGAACGTCCTGTGCAACTTTTTCATCCTAAATTTACTTCCATATTTTTTCTGCAGATTGCCATTTACAAAGGCCAGGGTAGAATAGCACAACCTGGATTCAAAAATCCCTCATGGCTGCCTGGTGAGCTATTAGTGCTCGATGGCAAGGTAAAATACCAAATAGTTAGTGCTCCTGGTACTACAAGCTGTTGTCCGGCCACTTTTGGGCATATATTCAAATTTGTATGAGGCAGCCTGGCAATATAAATTATCTTTGCCTTTTCGAACTGTCCGTGCAACCTGCCAATTTAGGATTGCTCTTGATATGCAATGAATTTTGATCTAGTTCAGGATCGCTCTTGATATGCAATGTGTATTTTGCAGAGTACAATCCCCCAACTTCGAGGTGCAAGGCTCGGTTTCCTGTACATTTTACCTGAGCAGAGTGTCCTGGTTCTTTTTGACCAGCTTAATCTTCCTGAGTGAAGACAGAGAGGCTGCCCCGGTGTCAACTGATTGAACAGATCACCTGAGCGTTTTCTATCCTCTCTACTCCTAGCCTCCTGACATATACTCCTGTATAAATGATAGATTGATAGCTGACCTCATGAGTTGAGTTAACTGTACAGAGTCGTGATAAGTTGTATCCCCTCCGTCACCAAATACAAATATTCGTCATCGGTCATTACCATGTAATGCTCCTGAGTGACAGATCCGGTTTAGATGAATTTGGTTTGAGCCCGACTGATATGCCGAGTTTTTTTCTTCATTGTTCCTTTTAATTTTAATAAGAGGCTGTTTAGATTTCAGGCGCCTGAAATTTAAAAAAAATTCAGACACCGTGTATTTACTAGCTAATTACTATTATTAATTAATAATATTTATAATTAATCATTACTCTTTAACTTTTTAGGTTAATCAACTAAAAAATTATTTAATTTTATTGTTTTACAATTAACATAATTCTTACAAATTATAAATTAACAAATAATAAAATAAATAAAAAGAAAAAACTTACGTGCTGTCCGGTGCTCGTCCCCGGCCAGTGAGCGAAGCGTCGCCTGACCGCACTGTCGCCTGACATGAGCGCCAGGTTCAGGCGCATACGTTTTAGTATTATTGTTTTAATCAACGATAAGGCTGTGGATTCCTAGGGATGAGGGTGCTCCGAGCAAGATGTATATCCTCTGCAGTACTGTAGGTGTAGTAACAGTCACTGACATGTGAGTCCCATAGCTATCTGGACCTACATGTCAGTGAGTGTTACTGCACCTGTAGTACTGCAGGTGATTTCAGTCCCTCCGAGCACTTGCTCGCCCTGACCCGTGCAGCCATGTCAGTCCTGAACTTGACTCGGCCATGGGATCTGGTCGGACTCGACATCCGAAGGCGATGACGGGCACCTGTGTTGACGGGCAGCCCTAGCCACGAGATCTTCCTTGGGCTGTCGAACGCTGTCCAGTTTCGAACTTGGCTGGTCGTCGACCATCGGATTAGTTAGCCACACACAGGTGGAGCTCCACCAAGGAAAAATAGTATGATGTACTTCTTTCGATTTCAAAATTTTATCGCTTTGCTGTTTTCAAAGACAATAATTTTTTTAAAGATAAAAGGAGTGCTAGTAAATAAGTAATATATGGCTATTCGGTATTGACTATCGGTACATTATAGTACACTTTTTGTCTCAAGATATTTGTCATTTTTTAGTTTATTTTTGAGCTAAAAGTGACAAGTATTTTTGAGATGGAGTACTTCTTCCATTTCAAAAAATTTATCACATTTCAAAATGAATTAAAAGGTGATAAAATTTTGGGAGGGAATGAGTATAGTTAAATTTTTTAGTCCCCCGGATGACGTTCGCGTGACTACGGTCCGGGGCAGAAAATCCTAGTACTGTTCGACGCGAACGCCGCATTGTTGTCCGCACTCGCCGTAACAAACGCGCCGCCGGTGGTGGAATCGCCATTGCCATCGCCCCTGAGGTGCGGCTGCGCGTTGCCATTGCCGTCGCCGCAGTCCTCGTACGGTTGCTGGTGCCGCGTCGTCTGGATGTCGTAGCCAAGGTACGTGGTGGTGAGGAACTTGAGCGAGTTGCTGAGCTTGCTCGTCTTCATCAGCGGCGGGTACGCACGTCGCCGTGTCGCGCGTGAGGTAGGCCGGGTAGTCCATGCTTAGCGCGTCGAGGTCGTGGTCCAGGCCGTGGCCGACCAGAACCCTCGCCCTGCCGGCGCCGCGGCAGCTGGTCCGCACCTTCCACGGATCACGCTCGCCGTTGAGCAGCAGCTCCTGCACCTGGTCCCGCGCCTGCTGCTTCACCGTCGTCACGCCGCCGCCGCGGAGGTGCTGCTCTGGCGGCAGTGGGATCCCCGTCCGCTCGTACCTGTACTGCGTCGTCACCGGGACAAGCGGCTTCACGAAGGTCTCGTACACGACTACTTCCTCCCGCTCGTCCACCAGGCACACCCGCGCGCACACGTCCAGGGTACCGTCGCTCCCGGCGCCGACCATCTTGCAGCCCAGCGCGAGCGCGCCTCCTCCTCCTCCTCGTCCCTGACCGCTGATCTGCAGCCTAGACATGGAAACCGTCGTCGGAGTGCGCGAGAGCCGGCACTCGTCGTCGCGGTGTTCTCCGAGCCTGGCGGCGGTGGTGGGGAAGACGCGCGCCGAGGCAGAGCGTGCATCGTCCGCGCGCGGCGAAGACGGCGGCGCAGTGCGCGGCCTAGGGCAGCGACGAGCCGCCGGCGGCGCCGAGGTGGTCCCTGATCAGCGCCTCGAAGGAGCGGCAGTGCTTGCCGCAGACGGCGCAGCGGGGGTCGTGGTGGGACGAGTGCCGCGCCGCCCGCGTGTGCTCCACCAGGTGCTCCATCCTGTTGAACTGCCGGAAGCACGCCGCGCACTTGTGGCGCCTGCCAAAAACAATCACATTTACAAGGGTTTAGTTACTACAGTTGTATTGGGATCGAACCAAAGCCCTATTGGGATACGATATGATATATAGGTGGCCAACGGGCCGTGTCGGGCTGGCCTGGCTCGTGTTTTAAAAGCCTCGACCTGGAAAAAAATCATGTCGGGCCAGCCCGAGGGCCAAGGGTCTAGGCCCGGGCATGGCCCGAATTCATTTTAATCGTGTCAGGCTGTGCCGGGCCAAAACGGACCGTGTCGAGCCGGCCCGTGACTCATTTTAGTTAAAAAAATACAATAAAACAGCATAAAAATCACCATTCAGACTTAAACAGGCCGTGCCGGCAAGTCCGACGGGCCAGACATCAAGGTCCGAGCACGGCCCGTGTCGTGCTTTGGGCCGGCCCGGACTCGAATTTTTTGGGCATGCTGTGCTCGTGCTGGCCATTTTGGTCGTGCTTCAGACTGGCCCGTTTAACCCTACTCATTTGGCCACCTCTATTATGATATGATATGCCGTGAACACACACACCCCGCCGTGCTTTGGCGCCGTCGCGATCGCCGAAGCCTGCGTCAGTGCCCGGATTATGCATCCAGACGGGAACACGGCACCTATACTGCTGCCGCGGCGTGTAGGTGTAGGTGGGTGGCCGCGCGCGCATGGCGTGGCGTGGCGATCGCGAAGGGGAGGACGATGAGCGGGAGTTATTATGTGCGTGGTGATGCTCCTGGCGCCTTCCATCCATTGCTTTGGTCGATCGCGCCGCGCGGAATCGATTCGGGAAAGCAGCCGAGGTGTTGCCTTCATCGGATTCCAACATGACGCAGCAGGTGGCGGCGCATCCGTTTCAGACGCGTGTAATGGAAATCGAAGGTACGTACTCACACGAGCTAATACAGGGAAAATACTCTCACCTTTCTCAAAACATTGTCATTTTTTAGTTTATTTTTGTACTATAAAGTGACAATCTTTTGAGAAATAAGAAAGTACTAATACAGCAGGCATGACTGAAAGAGACAAATACATGCATAGATATATATATGTAACACTCAATTTACTTAACATGTAGTACTACTATGCACTAGGCATACGATTCCGTTTAAAAATTAAACTGATCACTCCCCCAGCGCAAAGGCTGGCGTCGAAGTTGTCAGACAGGCCGGTGCCAGTCTTGAAGGTGACGCGCGGCATCAGGAACGTACACTTCAGTTGTATTGTAGCCTGTGTTTTCTGTAGAACTTGCTGCATTGTGTTACAATACAAAGTATATGCCCACGTGACCTCCATTGCCGGAAACCGTCGGCGGTTACCGATGGCGTCTCATCACCATCGGGCGTGTCTCCTTGTCCATGTCTCCTTATCATGTATAAAAGGAAAGAAGGAATGAATAAAAAGTTAGTTGCAAATCAATCTTTGTCCAATCTCTCAATTCTAATTGCAATACGTCATCAGCACTTTGCTCCAAGAACAGAGAAGAAATTCAATAACGATTTTACGGGAAACTTCCGATGGAAGAAGAAATGTGCCTTGTGGATAGTTGCACCACAAACTCTATATTTAGGGATACAAAATATTTTCAGACTCTAACTAGGAGGTCGGGAAATGTTTTGACCATCGCAGGACGTGATGCGACAATAGTTGGCTCTGGACAAGCCACTATTACTCTTCCTAAAGGGACACAAGTGATGATTGAGGATGCTTTATTGTATTCCGATTCTACACGTACTCTCATAAGTTTTAGAGATATTCAGAAAAATAGGTTACATATACATACTCATGAAGAAAATAAAGAAAAATTTCTTCTTATTTCAAAATCTTTCGAATATGGCCAAGAAGTTTTAGAAAGAATTCCTTCTACACCATCTGGACTGTACTTCACGTACATAAAACTCGTACCTCATGTTGCATACATGGTGATTTTACATAATGTTGATATATTTAAGACCTAGCACTCACGCCTAGGCCACCCAGGAATAGGGATGATGCGGAAAATTATTGGAAATTGCACCGGCCATGATTTAAAAAATAGTAAATTCCCAAAATCTAATGATTTTATGTGTACTTCATGTGCTATGGGCAAATTGATCTTGCGGCCTTCACCGCTTAAGATCCATGCTGAACCTCTAAAATTCCTTGAAAGAATTCAAGGAGATATATGTGGACCCATACAACCAATGTGTGGTCCATTTAGATACTTCATGGTTTTAATTGACGTATCTACTAGATGGTCACACGTGTGTTTATTATCTACACGTAACCACGCTTTTGCCAAATTTATGATACAAGTCATAAGGTTGAAAGCAAATTATCCTGAATATAGGATTAAAAGTATCCGTATGGACAATGCTGCTGAATTTTCATCTCGAGCCTTTAATGATTATTGTATGGCTCAAAGAATTGAAGTACAACATTCTGTTCCATATGTACATACACAAAATGGTTTGGCAGAATCTCTAATAAAGAGGGTTAAACTCATAGCTAGACCATTATTACAAGGATGCAATTTACCAACATCTTGTTGGGGTCATGCAGTTTTACACGCTGCTGATCTTCTACAATTAAGACCAACTGCATATCATATCACCTCCCCTTTACAACTTGTACGTGGAGATCAACCCAATATCTCCCATTTGCGGAAACTTGGTTGTGCTGTGTACACACCAATTTCACCACCTAAGCGAACTTCTATGGGACCTCACAGGAAATTAGGAATATACGTGAGATATCAATCCCCGTCTATTATTAAATACCTGGAGCCTTTAACAGGAGATTTATTCACGGCCCGGTTTGCTGATTGTATTTTTAATGAGGATCATTTCCCGGCTTTAGGGGGAGACAACAAATTTATCAATGACCGCCGAGAAATAAATTGGAACGACAAGTCCATCCCAAATGTTGATCCACGTACAAAATAAATTGAACTTCAAGTTCAGAAAATTATAGAGTTACAGCAACTTGTTAGTAACCTGCCAGATGCATTTATTGACTATAATAATGTCATAAAGTCTTTGAATCCTGCAATAAATGCTCCTTGCCGAGTGGAGGTACCATCCAAAACCACTCAACCTCCAAAAAAGGGGAGAGCAAGTAAGGAAAAAGATGCTTCAAGCAAGCGTCCGAAGACTAGACCTTCTTCGAGGAAAGTAAATGCGAGTCAACAAAACGTTGACTTAAATCAAAGGAATATTTTGAATCCTTTATCTAGCCCTCAAGTGTGCACTATAGAACAGGCTAGACAATCGGAAAATCCTGATTCTTCTATGTTGGGAAGTCATGAAGAATTACAGGGGATAAAAGAAATTTCCATCAATTATATTAGTTCTGGAGAATTACTTGACCGTAATACAACAGTTATCAACTCATGCTTTTCAACCATGATAGCTGATCTTCTCCAAGATCCTGATCCTAAGACCATGGCAGAGTGTAAACAACGCTCGGACTGGATCAAATGGAAAGAAGCAATCAAGGCAGAACTTGACTCACTTAAAAAGAGAGGTATTCGGAAATGTAATACCTACTCCTCCTCGAACTTATCCTGTTGGGTTCAAATGGGTTTTCGTTCGAAAACGAAATGAAAACAATGAGGTTGTGAGATACAAGGCAAGGCTAGTTGCACAAGGGTTCACGCAGAGACCCGACATTGATTTTAATGAAACATATTCTCCTGTTATGAATGGAATAACTTTCCGATACTTGATATCTCTGGCAACACAAAAACATCTATCTTTGCAGTTGATGGATATCGTGACTGCATATTTATATGGGTCACTAGATTCGGATATTTATATGAAGGTTCCCGATGGGATACCTATACCGAATGAAAAAATAGGTCGCAATATGTTTTGTGTTAAATTTAACAAGTCTTTATATGGCTTGAAGCAGTCTGGGAGGATGTGGTATAACTGACTGAAGGAGTTCCTTTTAAACAAAGGCTACTCAACTAATGATGATTGCCCTTGTGTCTTTATTAGAAGATCCTCAAATGGTTTTTGTATCATATCAGTATATGTTGATGATTTAAATATCATTGGTACTGAGAATGACATTAAAGAAGCACAAAATCATCTTAAAAAGGAGTTCGAGATGAAGGATTTAGGTAAAACTAAATTTTGCTTAGGTTTACAACTCGAGCATCTTCAAACGGGCATTCTCGTACACCAATCTGCTTATGTTCAGAAAGTATTGGAGAAATTCAATATGAACAAAGCATATCCATCAAAAACTCCTATGGTAGTAAGAGGCTTGGAGAGGGATACAGATCCATTTCAGCCATGCCAAGAAGGAGAACAAGTGTTGGGTTCTGAATACCCATACTTTAGTGTCATTGGTGCACTTATGTATCTTGCAAATAATACAAGACCTGATATTGCTTTCGCAGTTAATTTATTAGCAAGATATAGTAATGCTCCCACGATTCGACATTGGAATGGAGTAAAGAATGTATTAAGATACCTTCAAGGTACACAAGATCTTGGACTTTTCTTTCCAAAGAAACAAGATCTAAACCTCATTGGCTATGCCGATGCAGGTTATTTAAGTGATCCTCATAATGGTAGATCATAAACTGGTTTCGTATTCTTACACGAAAATACGACAATTTCTTGGAAGTCTTCTAAGCAGACCCTAATTGCTACGTCTTCAAATCACTCCGAAATCATAGCTTTATATGAGGCTGCACGTGAATGTGCTTGGCTACGTAGAGTGATAAATCATATACAAGTCTCAAGTGGAATTGGATCCATTGAGTCACCTACTATTATCTATGAAGATAATGCAGCTTGTATTGCTCAGATGCAGTCAGGTTATGTGAAGACAAATGTCACTAAACACATAGCTCCTAAACTCTTTTACCCACATGAACTACAAGTAAATGGAGAAATTGACCTCCAACAAACTAAGTCATGTGATAATTTAGCCGATCTGTTCACTAAGTCCCTACCATACTCCACATTTTCTAAATGTGTTGCTGGTATAAGTATGCGTAGACTTAGAAATATACAATGTTTAGGGGGAGCTTCATCAAAAGTCACCTGACTTTGAACATCAAATTGTACTCTTTTTCTTATATGAGTTTTACTACTAAGTTTTCTCACAATAAGTTTTAATGAGGCAATGAGAATGCAAGAAAATGTATGTTTTCTTATTTTCCACACATGGGTTTTTATTTGAAAACAATAATGATATTTATGTTGTGCTTTTCTCCTATTCTATAAAGTTAAGGAGTTTTTACACAACATTTTATATGTGAATATTTTATTAATCTTTGATTTTTTTTCTCCCACAGATGTTATTTAACATGGAGCTCAAGTGTTCAAGGGGAAGTGTTACAATACAAAGTATATGCCCACGTGACCTCCATCGCCGGCAACCGCCGGCGGTTACCGATGGCGCCTCATCACCATCGGGCGTGTCTCCTTGTCCATGTCTCCTCATCATGTATAAAAGGAAAGAAGGAATGAATAAAAAGTTAGTTGCAAATCAATCTTTGTTCAATCTCTCAATTCTAATTGCAATACATTGTTCTGAAACTGCAACACAAAAGTATTCTGCACGACTAATTCACAGTGCAGATCAAAAGACACCTCTCAGTTCACAACGTGGAGGGAGGGACATTTTTTTTCACCGGTGACATTGTTTGGTGGTTCGCGAGTTGATAATCAAACAGGAATTCATGCGAGATAATTGCTGAGCTAATCAAGATATGAGCTGCTCACTTGAGAGTGCACAACCAAGAACAGAGGGCGCAATGGAGCTCCATGAATGCATCCCCGACCTCAAGGGCGTGTGAAACAGACAGAGAACGGTCAAAGCATTAGATGTAAATTATTATCTTTAAGTGGCATTGTTGTCAAACCACATTGTCCAGCAGTCAATGCAACATGGAAGTCCCGGGACATATTTCATACAGTTGAAACAAAACAAACAGAAGAAAGATAAAGGCAGGAAATGAGAACTTCCTCATGTGGAGGCCACCATTGTTCTCAGTAAAACTCAGCGGCTGAATGAACTATAAGCCTACAGATTCAACTGCTCTCCTCCTGAGTCCCGAACAATGAATAAAGAAAGGTCTTCATACAGAAACTAGTATTAAGCCATGGTGCCGGTCTCCTCTTTCCTTTTGCGAGCCCACCGTGGGCTAACCTCAATAAGCCGGTGCGGCATAAGCTGCCTCTCCTTTCTGGTCAGCTTCTTATAGTTGCTCACCCTGAGTTTAGCAATCTTTGCCTCTTCCTCAGCTGTAGCTTCTCTAACCACCACTGTCAATCTGCACCTTGGTCGTACCATGACACCGCACCTCCCTTTTGCGTGGTATGACAACCTCTTCAGGTAAAGCCCCTTTCCCACAAAAGCCTCCTCTGCAGATTTGAAGATAACATGAAATGACTTAATAAGAAAAAGGATATATGTGGGTAGCACATTCTTAGTTGAGAACTTAACTTACCCACAATAAGTTTATCAGGATCCAGCCCATGGTTGTGAGCTGCATTTGCACGGGCAGAATGGATCACCTGCACCATTTGGTAAGAAATGCACACGAAAAACATTGATGATCCCTTTGATCCTATCAATTACAGGAAACAGTTGTGTAGTCAAAAGTTTGCTAATTAACAAACCTGGTATACAGTTTTCGCGGCCCTTTTAACTGTCACTTGCAGCTGCAATAAGGCATCTTCCACACGCATACCTCGAACAAGCTTGGCTACTAGATTCACCTTCTTGGGGCTCTAATAAAATTCCAAAAGTCATCAAGAATATTAGAACTAAAAACATCTATGAAGGATACTAGGAAAATGTGGGTGCAATATAGATACTCCCCCTGTTTTTGTTTTCTTGTCATTCAGACAAAGGAGCTAGTTCATTTTTGAACTAGCATATCTGTCCTAGCATCAATAAAACAAAAACAGAGGGAGTACTAGTTAATGAAGTTTCTGTACAATGTTTCCTCAAAAGGAAGTTAGGGAAACCTTCATTTTTGTAAATAGATATGTTTAAATATTTTAATCAAGTGTTAAACCATTGTAAAGTAAAGGTAGGCGATGGGTGCAGCACCGCAGCTTAAAAAAAAGGCACTCAACAATATTGAATCAAACATTTTCTATGTAACTACTAAAATCTCAGTCTCACGAATATTACAAGCCAAGAGCAACATGGACACCAATTTTATGATACTTTCCTTGTTGAAAGTTATCTTATCAGAGGCAGATCTGTACCTAGTCATTTTCATGGAAGGAACATAAGTATATAACTCTGCTGTGTTGTTTACCTGTTTGATATCCTTTTTTATAGCTTGGACCTTCTGTCGTTTAACCACAGCCCCGCTTTTGCCAGTCACTTCAGCATCACCCGATGGGGGCATCAAAGGAGAAGAAATGGGAACCATAGCATCATCTGCAGCGAGCAGCCTTGTAGTTGATATTCCCTACAATGAACTGTATCAATGATGCATGTAAATAATTACTCTAAAGTTTTGGTGCACCATAACAATACAATTTTCCCAAACGTAGCACAGTCATTCATTAGTTATGAACACGTTATTCTGTATGCACTTGTGTCAGCACCAAACAAAAGTTGATGTTTCAGTTGTAATTGGAAATCAAAATGTCTAGTTGTGAAGTAATTTATAGATCCTTGGATGGGATTTTCCCTTTCTCTTCCCCCCCACACACACGAAAAAAAAGGCAAGGCATACCAAGCACAACAGCATGAGCAGAGTGCGTTACAGCATAGTGGAACGATCCATTTCTTCTCATACCCGGATAGGAGGGAACAACTTCGTGGTGCCCTTCCCGGAACTCCCAACCTCGGCCGCGAGATCCGGACGCAACGCCGCAGCGGATGCCCCGGTCTCGCGGAACCCCAACCACGCCGGCGACGAGTGGAACCGCATCGCCGCCGCCGGAAGCGGGACCAGCGCCCCCGACAGCTGCTGCTGGAGCAGCGTGGCCTCGAGGGCGGATACAGCATGCCGCCGGAGAGGCGCCGCGCGACGTAGCACGGAGTACATGGCTGCTCCTGACGGGCGGCGGCGGTTTAGGGTTTACGGATCGGCGCGGAGACGAGAGAACGGAGCGGGTTATTGGGCGCAGGACTGAGGCAGTCGAGCGGGGCAAGGGATGGGCGCCGCGTTGCAAATCCGACGGCTGCTGATTTTCCGTGACGTGGATTGGCACGGTGATGAGGCAGGATCAGTGTGTCAGTCAGGGCTTGTTTGGATAGGAGTGGATCCACTTCAATCTAAGTGGATTGTGGTGGATTTAGAAGAAAATTAGTTTATTTTTCACTCCAATTCACTTCAATCCACTTATATTGAATGCACCCAAACAAGGCCTCAGTGTGATCGGCCTCAGTGTGATCTGTTCCCCCCTGCACACAACGAAACGAAAATTGAGATTCCAATGTTCCTGTAGTGACACGTATTTCCTATTCTCAATACTTCCTCCGTTCTGAAATAATTGTCGTTTCAGACAAACAAATGAACTAGAAATGAATTAATGAAGGTTGCCCTAACGACAATTAAAACGAAACAGAGGGAGTATAATATATGATTTCATTGTTTGAAGAGTGCCATATTATTAACAGTGGTTTGGAATCACAAATTGAAAAACCCTTCTAATTTATATCTGTCACCGACCGAATCGGATGACAGCAGAGCGAGCAATGAGAGTTTGGGTCGTGCGTTCTTTGTATTGCAATTAGAATTGAGAGATTGAACAAAGATTGATTTGCAACTAACTTTTTATTCATTCCTTCTTTCCTTTTATACATGATGAGGAGACATGGACAAGGAGACACGTACGATGGTGATGAGGCGCCATCGGTAACCGCCGGCGGTTGCCGGCGATGGAGGTCACGTGGGCATATACTTTGTATTGTAACACTCCCCCTTGAACACTTGAGCTCCATGTTAAATAACATCTTTGAAAAACTCAGTGAAAAAAAAATCAAAGATTAATAAAATATTCACATGTAAAATGCTGTGTGTACAAACTCCTTAACTTTATAGAATAGGAGAAAAGCACGACATAAATGTCATTATTGTTTTCAAATAAAACTCCTGTGGGGAAAATAAGAAAACAGACATTTTCTTGCATTCTCATTGCCTCATTAAAACTTATTGTGAGAAAACTTAGTAGTAAAACTCACATAAGAAAAAGAGTACAATTTGATGTTCAAAGTCAGGTGGCTTTTGATGAAGCTCCCCCTAAACATTGTATATTTCTAAGTCTACGCATACCTATACCAGCAACACATTTAGAAAATGTGGAGTATGGTAGGGACTTAGTGAACAGATCGGCTAAATTATCACATGACTTAGTTTTAGTTCATGTGGGTAAAAGAGTTTAGGAGCTATATGTTTAGTGACATTTGTCTTCACATAACGTGACTGCATCTGAGCAATGCAAGCTGCATTATCTTCATAGATAATAGTAGGTGACTCAATGGATCCAATTCTACTTGAGACTTGTATATGATTTATCACTCTACGTAGCCAAGCACATTCATGTGCAGCCTCATATAAAGCTATGATTTCGGAGTGATTTGAAGACGTAACAATTAGGGTCTGCTTAGAAGACTTCTAAGAAATTGTCGTACTTCCGTGTAAGAATACGAAACCAGTTTGTGATCTACCATTATGACGATCACTTAAATAACCTGCATCGGCATAGCCGATGAGGTTTAGATCTTGTTTCTTTGGAAAGAAAAGTCCAAGATCTTGTGTACCTTGAACGTATCTTAATACATTCTTTACTCCATTCCAATGTCAAATCGTAGGAGCATTACTATATCTTGCTAATAAATTAATTGCGAAAGCAATATCGGGTCTTGTATTATTTGCAAGATACATAAGTGCACCAATAGCACTAAGGTATGGGTATTCAGAACCCAACACTTGTTCTCCTTCTTGGTATGACCGAAATGGATTTGTATCCCTCTCCAAGCCTCTTACTACCATAGGAGTTTTTGATGGATATGCTTTGTTCATATTGAATTTCTCCAATACTTTCTGAACATAAGCAGTTTGGTGTACGAGAATGCCCGTTTGAAGGTGCTCGAGTTGTAAACCTAAGCAAAATTTAGTTTTACCCAAATCCTTCATCTCGAACTCCTTTTTAAGATGATTTTGTGCTTCTTTAATGTCATTCTCAGTGCCAATGATATTTAAATCATCAACATATACTGATATGATACAAAAACCAGTTGAGAATCTTCTAATGAAGACACAAGGGCAATCATCATTAGTTGAGTAGCCTTTGTTTAAAAGGAACTCCTTCAGTCGGTTATACCACATCCTCCCAGACTGCTTCAAGCCATATAAAGACTTGTTAAGTTTAACACAAAACATGTTGCGACCTATTTTTTCATTCGGTATAGGTATCCCATCGGGAACCTTCATATAAATATCTGAATCTAGTGACCCATATAAATATGCAGTCACGACATCCATCAACTGCAAAGATAGATGTTTTTTTGTTGCCAGAGATATCAAGTATCGGAAAGTTATTCCATTCATAACAGGAGAATATGTTTCATTAAAATCAATGCCGGGTCTCTGCGTGAATCCTTGTGCAACTAACCTTGCCTTGTATCTCACAACCTCATTGTTTTCATTTCGTTTTCGAACGAAAACCCATTTGAACCCAACAGGATAAGTTCGAGGAGGAGTAGGTATTACATTTCCGAATACCTCTCTCTTTTTAAGTGAGTCAAGTTCTGCCTTGATTGCTTCTTTCTATTTGATCCAGTCCGAGCGTTGTTTACACTCTGCCATGGTCTTAGGATCAGGATCTTGGAGAAGATCAGCTATCATGGTTGAAAAGCATGAGTTGATAACCGTTGTATTACGGTCAAGTAATTCTCCAGAACTAGTATAATTGATGGAAATTTTTTTTATCCCCTGTAATTCTTCATGACTTCCCAACATAGAAGAATCAGAGTTTTCCGATTGTCTAGCCTGCTCTATAGTGCGCACTTGAGGGCTAGATAAAGGATTCAAAATATTCCTTTGATTTAAGTCAACGTTTTGTTGACTCGCATTTACTTTCCTCGAGGAAGGTCTAGTCTTCGGACGCTTGCTTGAAGCATCTTTTTCCTTACTTGCTCTCCCCTTTTTCGGAGGTTGAGTGGTTTTAGATGGTACCTCCACTCGGCAAGGTGCATTTATTGCATGATTCAAAGACTTTATGATATTATTATAGTCAGTAAATGCATCTGGCAGGTTACTAGCAAGTTGTTGTAACTCTATAATTTTCTGAATTTAAAGTTCAGTTTCTTTTGTACGTGAATCAACATTTCGGATGGACTTGTCGTCCCAATTTATTTCTCGACGGTCATTGATAAATTGATTGTCCCCCCTAAAGCCGGGAAATGATCCTCATTAAAAATACAATCAGCGAATCGGGTCGTGAATAAATCTCCTGTTAAAGGCTCCAGGTATTTAATAATAGACGGGGATTGATATCCCACGTATATTCCTAATTTCCTGTGAGGTCCCATAGAAGTTCGCTTAGGTGGTGAAATTGGTGTGTACACAGCACAACCAAATTTCCGCAGATGGGAGATATTGGGTTGATCTCCACGTACAAGTTGTAAAGGGGAGGTGGTATGATATGCAGTCGGTCTTAATTGTAGAAGATCAGCCGCGTGTAAAACAGCATGACCCCAACAAGATGTTGGTAAATTGCATCCTTATAATAATGGCCTAGCTATGAGTTTAACCCTCTTTATTAGAGATTCTGCCAAACCATTTTGTGTATGTACATATGGAACAAAATGTTGTACTTCAATTCCTTGAGCCATACAATAATCATTAAAGGCTCGAGATGAAAATTCAGCAGCATTGTCCATACGGATACTTTTAATCTTATATTCAAGATAATTTGCTTTCAACCTTATGACTTGTATCATAAATTTGGCAAAAGCGTGGTTACGTGTAGATAATAAACACACGTGTGACCATCTAGTAGATGCGTCAATTAAAATCATGAAGTATCTAAATGGACCACACATTGGTTGTATGGGTCCATATATATCTCCTTGAATTCTTTCAAGGAATTTTAGAGGTTCAGCATGAATCTTAAGCGGTGAAGGCCGCAAGATCAATTTGACCATAGCACATGAAGTACACATAAAATCATTAGATTTTGGGAATTTACTATTCTTTAAATCATGGCCGGTGCAATTTCCAATAATTTTCCGCATCATCCCTATTCCGGGGTGGCCTAGGCGTGAGTGTCAGATCTTAAATGTATCAACATTATGGAAAATCACCTTGTATGCAACATGAGGTACGGGTTTTATGTACGTGAAGTACAGTCCAGATGGTGTAGAAGGAATTCTTTCTAGAACTTCTTGGCCATATTCGGAAGATTTTGAAATAAGAAGAAATTCTTCTTTATTTTATTCATGGGTATGTATATGTAACCCATGTTTCCGAATATCTCTAAAACTTATGAGAGTACGTGTAGAATCGGGATACAATAAAGCATCCTCAATCATCACTTGTGTCCCATTAGGGAGAGTAATAGTGGCTTGTCCAGAGCCAACTATTGTCGCATCACGTCCTGCGATGGTCAAAACATTTCCCGACCTCCTAGTTAGGGTCTGAAAATATTTTATATCCCTAAGTATAGAGTTTGTGGTGCAACTATCCACAAGGCACATTTCTTCTTCCATCGGAAGTTTCCCGTAAAATCTATCAAATAAGAATAATAATAAGTTGCATTTAAATACAAATATGTATATACAATATTAAAGTGTTGAATAACCCTAATACAATATAGTTAATATTACATTACAACACACTTATATTTACATAAACTTAAATATATGTAAATTTCTATGGTAGAAGATCTATAGAAGATCATCGAATACATCGTTCGAAATGTATTCCACCATAGCATTGTCCAAATCCATGTGGTCATCATTATTCAATGTTGAATCGTTGTTTCTAGGATCTTCAATATCCTTGCTTGAACAACCGACTTCAAATGTTGGCTTTGTTTGAATACTCAAATGAGTTTCATACTCATTTTCAGGTCCTTGAGCTTTCTTATCTTTTCCCAGTGATTTCTGGTATAAAGCCACAAGGTGTTTAGGCGTGCGACATTTATCAGCAGTATGCTTATAAGTTCCACATGCCTTACACTGCACTATTTTCCCTTTGAAGGGAACACCATCCTTTCTCATTTTGTTTGAGAATTTCTTATTCTTTTGCCTATTACGGCGGCGTCTAGTAGATCTACCATTTTTCTTAGAATATAAATTCTTAGAAGCATTTGCTTTCTTCTCATTATGATGAATTTCAGGTAGAGGAGCAGCCCCAACACAACGTTGGTGATGATTCTTAATAGTAAGTTTATCATGCTTCTCTGCCTGAAGTAAATCTCTAATGAGATCAGCATAATGTTGGTAGTTGCGAGCCCGATATTGATGTTGTAAGACCCTATCAGAAGGGAGCATAGTTTGAAGAGTCTTCTCTATTTTGTCCTCTTCTGATGGTTCTTTCTCACAAAACCTTAATTTAGCACATACCTTATGAACAGCATGATTATAGTCTTCTATAGACTTAAAATCTTGAAGACGTAGTTGAGTCCATTCATGATTAGTCTCAGGCAATAGAATTGCCTTTTGCTGTTCATAACGGCTTTTTAATGTCATCCAAAGAGTATGTGGTTCTTCTTCCATCACATATTCTGATTTCAAATCAGGATGTAGATGATTACGGATGATGTATAGTGCCTGGTACTTAAATGTATCCAGAAATGTTGCAGGTCTTTCTTCAGGAGGAATAAGAGCAGTCATGAGTCCTCTGAAAGCCAAACTTATCTTGATATCAAGAGCCCATATTGGGTAATTATGACCATCAAGTGCAAGTTCTTCAAACTCGCGAGACATTGATTCCTACATGTAGGAAACCAGAGATTTTATTAATAAAATCATCATGGTGGTGTTATAATGTGTGTTAATCATGATGAAAAACACATTAAATTTATTCTTTCTTATCTAGCCAAATATAGGAAAATGGCTTGACAAAAAGAACTAATGTATATATATTTCATGTTTAAAATGGCCAATTAAAGAAATAGCCAAATTAAAATGAATTATACATATTCTCACATGTTAGGGTGTGGTTCATATTGTATGAAGCCAAATTATTGCAAAAATGGCTTAATCAAATATGACATATTATTTTTACATTTTATGTGTATTTTATATCCATCATTGGCCAAAAGTTTGCAAATTGGCTTTAAATGATGAAAATTTGTAAAATTTGTGAATGTAATAAACAAAATTCAAGATTGAGGCCAAATTATGAAAATGGCCTAAAATTTGAATTTTGGACAATGTAAGTTTTAATTTTATCAATATGGCCAAAATTTGAAAATTGGCCAAATATTGATCTTATTGCAAATAAATACCATTTAAATGCAATATATACATTGTCATAATAAATATTTACATTACACAAAATATTACAATATATTTACACATACACACTTGCTGAATTTAAAGTACTCTTGAACTTTAAATTTAAACTGTAATTGAAAATAGTAAAACAATTAAGTTATTTGGGCTTAAAAGGGGCCCAACCGTGGGCGTGCGGCCCGGCCAAGCATGCGGCCTAGGCAAGCGCGCAGCCCAGCGGCGCGCGGCCCATCGGCGCGCAGCCCAGCCAGGCGCAGCCCAGCGGTGCGCGCAGCCCACGGCGGCGGTTAATAAAGGAAGGAGGGGAGGAGCCGAGAAGGTTCGGGGCTGGGTCAAACTACAGCCGACCGTGACTCCTCGGGTCCCTCCTGCCGCTTTGGTTCCACCGCCCGCCGCCTTGCTGCTTCGGTTCCGTCGCCGGCCGCCTCGCTGCTTCCTCCTCCGATGCCGCTCCCCCTCAACCCCTCCCACCCCCCCCCCCCTCCCCACCCCCACCGCTCAGTTAGAACCGGCGGTTGAGGCCCAAGATCCGGACCTCCGGGATGGTCCGGTCGGGGCGGCGAGGTGAGCAAACCGGCGAAGTATTCGGTTGCCGCTCGGGCTCATGAGTGTCGGCTGGGATCCGGAGGTTGACGGGCCGGCTTCATCTTGAGTTGTCGCCGGTGCCGTTGTCGGGTCTTCCTCGGGTGTGATCGCCGGATCCAGCAAAGAGGACGTTGTCCTCGGGGCTAACGATCCTCGGGGAAGTCCCCTTGGACCTACCCGGATCCTTGCCGTCCGTCGTATGGCCAGCCTTAACACCGGCGGCATCTCGCGGGTAAGTTCACCTTCTCTCCTTCCTTCCTCCCCCTGTCCACTCGATGACGAGGGACCTCAGATTGGCGCAACCGGGTCCGGGGTTTCCCGACCAAGGACGGCGGCCGATCCCCCTTGACGACCCGATTGATGGGCGTCTAGGTCCGAGGGTTGGCGGGGATAAGGGGTCGGAGACCGATCCTCAACGCGGCGGTTTGGTCGGCGCGGATTCGGTGGTGGTGTCACTGGTTGAGGACGACGGCGACGGCCTCCACGGTGACCATGGCGACGACGAACACCATGGTGATGGTTCGGACGGGGGCGCAAGCAGCAAGGTCCATCTTC
The DNA here is from genome assembly GCA_036927565.1 of Tuctoria greenei. NCBI lineage: Eukaryota > Viridiplantae > Streptophyta > Magnoliopsida > Poales > Poaceae > Tuctoria > Tuctoria greenei. The sequence goes on from JAYESD010000003.1 coordinate 230,930,924, forward strand.
CCCAATGAAAAATATGACGAAGATTGTATCGGTAAGGTTTTCCATCTTACCGTTATTGAATTTCTTCTCTGTTCTTGGAGCAAAGTGCTGATGACGTATTGCAATTGGAATTGAGAGATTGAACAAAGATTGATTTGCAACTAACTTTTTATTCATTCCTTCTTTCCTTTTATACATGATGAGGAGACATGGACAAGGAGACACTCCCGATGGTGATGAGGCGCCATCGGTAACCGCCGGCGGTTGCCGGCGATGAAGGTCACGTGGGTATATACTTTGTATTGTAACACTTTGGACAAAGCCCAACAGATCGACCAATGGGCTTTCCACGGATGTAGAGCCGGGTCTGCCGCTTAATACTAGAGCCCAACATAAATTCATCTACAAACTAAAATGCTCCCATCGTTTTGAAAATTTACTTTTGTTAGGGAAATAATTTTAGGACAATGACTATATGAAAATTAGCTATTTTCTTGGTTGGTTTCAGTAAAATTTTAAACGATTCAAAATCAAATGATGACACGCACTCTGATCAAATACACGTATGTATGTACACATCCATCCATCCGTCCATCCATCGATCCAGAACTCAGCAATCGTTGGAACAAAATACTAATAGAGGATTTTCGGAAGCGCTGCCAGATAGTACAAGTCGCCGTCTTGAAAGGAAGCCGGCTTCTCGTTGGCGAAAAAAAAAGCTGGGAAAATGCCGTCTAGCTCGTCTTCCATGCACATCCGTGTGTAGTGCGAGCCGGCCGTCGCAAATTCCATGGCGTTTTATCTCAGAAAAAAGGGCGTCAACTTTTTAATTTCATGTGGGCTGTGGCACGGTGAAGAAGCGAGACGCTCCAACTCCAAGCTTGGCGTCGAGCCGGTCCCGGTCACATCACCATGAGGAGTTGAGGATGGCAGAGGCAGCAGCGACTTGCGGTGGACGTTGACCACGGCTCTGGGCTGCCCTGACCAGCTGAGGAGCGAGCACGTCAGGTCAGGTCAGGTTCAAAGGTTCAAAAACACATGCTGGCGAACGCTCGAATTTGGTCCGAACACATGTGGTGGAAAGGAGAAGGAAGAACGGCACCGATCTTTTTTTTTTCAAACTCGTGGGTGCGAAATCAAACCACGTGGAAGGAAGAGAATCACCTCACTTGGTCTGCGGCTCCTGCTACCCGGGCCTGACTCACCTGATTGGCTTACCATTACCATGTTCCAACAATTCGTTGGAGTTTAACTAATTAATTAACTGTTACTCTCTGTTTCTAAATACTTCGTCTTCTAGTACAAAAATAAATAAGAATACGACAAGTATTTAGAAACAGAAGGACTACACAAATGTGTGTAAACCAACTCGTTTGGCACCATAAGCATGATTACTACTTAGTACTTACTACTTATCGTGGCTCCATCTCTCTTTCTTTATACTCTCTCCGTTTCTATATACTCTCTCCGTTCTTTTATTTAACACTGGTTAGTTCAAATAAAAAAAGAAAGAGTAACAGAGCAACACCAATATATAATTTTTAACGGTAAACCAATATTTTGTTTGAACTATACTAAAAGTTGGTACAAAAGTACATAACACCACGAAAGAGCCGCCCAAGCCACTATCATGAGCCCACTACTTGTCCACACTCGCAATACAAAAACCCATCCATCTCATCTCTCGGGGGAGAGGGAGCAGAGAGCAGAGTGAGGAGGAGGAGGCATCAGCAGCCTGCGCTGGAGTCATAGGGCTCTCAGATTCCCATCTCGTCTTATCGCCACTCAATTTCCGCCCCTGTTTATATAACTCCCTCCGCAATCTCCCTCCCTCTCCCACCACCACCACCACCACCACCACCGCGGCGTCTTCTCTCTCCCCGCTCCCGGCCATCATCATTACCTCGGCCTCTACTACAAGAATCCAATATGGCAGCAGCTCCTCTGAAGGTTGCCTCGTTCCCGGGGGAGCTCAGCGCCGTCTCATTCCTGGACTCCAGCAGGGGACCTTTCGGCCAGCTCAAAGGTTCGACTCTTTCTCTTCTTGCCGATCCTTTTTTTTTTCTCCGATCGGTGTATGAACTTCTCTGCCTGCTTTTCTCCACTTTGCGGCTTCCTGCCATTTTCGTGCTTAATTGTTTACTTCTGGGTAAGTGGCTAGCGAGCTTAATGGATGATTACGCAAGCATACGTTTATAGGTAATCTTAATGGTAGAGTGGACAGTTTCTCCAAATACGAGGCTTTAATTTACGCCGTACTGTTTCTCGAGTCTGTTCAATTCCGCACTCTCGAAGTCCATGCGGTTTCCGCGATCAGGAAATACTGTCAGCGTCGAAAGGTTTCTTGCTAAAGTTTTGAATGAATTGGAACGCAATTGTAGGTTTTCCTGGAATTATTTTCCAGGGACATCTCTATTTTTGTGCATGGGAACTGCGAACTTCGCAGGCTGTAGTCATTATAAAGCTGCAAACTCTGATTCTAACTGTTTTGATTTTGACATCCGAAAAGGCAAGAATTTTTCAGGTTCTCTGGAAAACAGTTAGAATTCCTTATTACTTTGGGATAGAAGACAGAATTTTCCCCGACACGGGCAAAAGACTGAATTTTATGTCATCTTTCTTGGTTGGGAATCGTTTCTTACGTGCCTGGAATCGCTTCTTCAGCGATCATCTTAGTGCGTTCAATTCCGAAATATGTGAGCCCCATCGTGTCGTATGCTACATCAACAAGTGGAATATCTAATTGTCTTGGAACATATTCTGCATAGATTCTAATTCTATTTCGACTTTCTAGCGATATGATATTATTCAGAGGTGGTAGCACTTCTGTTGTGCAACGCTTTTATAGCTCTGTTGGTTAGTGGTAGCAGAATCAGTGCTATGAATGAGCAGAACAAGTAGCATGTCAATCAAGAAGATCAAATCTCCACCATGAGATACATAACCCATGTTTTACAGTTGGGTTCCTTGAGCAGCTCACATGTGGTGTTCTTTTGGTGGTGATAACTTGATTGATGCTAGAGTGAACTCTCGTTTGTAGTATTATTTTCTAATCTTGATGTGATCTGTCTTGGTGCAGTGGATTTTCCATTTAAAAGGAAGGGCAAAAGAGCAATTTCACTGAGAAGGACATGCTGTTCCATGCAACAGGCTCCACCATCAGCATGGCCTGGGCGAGCTGTAGCTGAGCCTGGTCGGAAGTCCTGGGATGGCCCAAAGCCTATCTCGATTGTTGGTTCAACTGGTTCCATAGGAACACAGGTAAAGACACTAAGCAAAGATTCATGTATGCATGTTGTTAATCATAAATTGCATTCTTAGTTATTAGAATTGGTGCATCTAGACCGATTATCCTAAAAAAAAGAATTGGTGCATCTGTCTGAAGCTGTAAAATTAGTGCATAGTTTGCACGTGGATTCAGCTAACATGGTTAGAAGCAGTTAGATGTAATCTACTTATCAATTAATTTTAGTTTTTCCCAACGTGCTTGGGACAAAGGCTTGATTGTTGTTGCTGTTGTCTAACTAATCTGTAAATGTGTCCATAAGAGTTGATCTGAAATCAGTCAATGTGTCACATGATATACTAATTACTGTTGTGTCCCCTTTAAAATTTTTGCATGATTAAAAGACATTGGATATCGTCGCGGAGAATCCTGATAAGTTCCGAGTTGTTGCTCTCGCTGCTGGCTCCAATGTGACTCTTCTAGCTGATCAGGTACAATAATATTGTGATTAGATTGTTCCTCTTTCACATTACTTTTTTCCTTTCAATATTTTATAGATAATTTTGCACGCATTCTAGCCTCAAATGTATGCAAAATACTATTTATTTAATTTTATAAGTAACTTCTATTAATTTTTACAGGTGAAAACATTTAAACCGAAGCTGGTTGCTGTAAGAAATGAGTCTTTAATTGATGAGCTAAAGGAGGCCTTAGCTGATTGTGATGACATGCCAGAGATTATTCCCGGAGAGCAAGGCGTCATAGAGGTAAGGCATTTCTTATGATGCTATAGATGTGAATAACTGTTTTTGGCCCTAAACTCCATAAACATTCAACTCTTAGGTTGCTCGCCACCCAGATGCAGTTACAGCTGTTACTGGAATCGTAGGTTGTGCAGGGTTGAAGGTAATTTCCCCTCTATTTCCCGTATTTCTCTTTTCTTTTATGTTGGGTATTGTAATATCCGGCTGTTGGTCTGATGTTTTTCTTTGGTGCCAAGCATAGATATGCATCTTTGGCATACAAAGTTTAAGTATGACAACCAACTTGTTGTGGTATATATGGTCCAATATCCTATCACCTGCCCTATTTTTTTTTCAAGCTCAAAGAACCATGGTCTATGGCCACTTCATTATTTTTACACAGTAGTATCAGGACCATCCTGAGTTGATTCTTCTACTCAGACTTCTGAATTCTTAATTTTATTTTTGGGATGGACAGATTCTTTTACTTTGTAATTCTGACATTTCTTTCCTTCATTTGGGCGGATTTATGCAAGGGAATTATGCCCAAGATAGCAAACTAAATTATCAGATAGTCTGGCAGTTCTGGTTGCTCCATAACTTTATATTGCTTATTCTATCAGCCTACAGTTGCTGCAATCGAAGCTGGGAAAGACATAGCACTGGCAAATAAAGAGACACTTATTGCAGGTGGTCCTTTCGTGCTTCCCCTTGCACACAAACATAATGTGAAAATTCTTCCTGCTGATTCTGAGCACTCTGCGATATTTCAGGTATCTCATAAAATAATCACTTGTTACTGCAGTTTTACCTTTCTTTATGAATACATGTATGGTGTCATGGCTGGAAAAACCTAAGTTTGTTTTGAGTAAAGTTATAATTCTGGTAGATTATCTGTGAGGCATGAAGCGATGTAGTACAGTACTACTATGGTGTATCTTTCTATGGCTTTCTTTGTTTATCGTGATATGCCAATTTGGTGTCTGTTTCTCCTATGCCAGTGTATACAAGGTTTGTCTGAAGGAGCACTTCGTCGCATTATTCTGACTGCATCAGGTGGTGCTTTCAGGCAAGTCTATTCACGTATGTGTTATATGTACTTCAAGCTATGAATTAATCTAATATCAAATTGATCATGACAGGGATTGGCCAGTTGACAAGCTGAAAGAAGTAAAAGTTGCTGATGCTTTAAAGCACCCTAACTGGAATATGGGGAAGAAGATCACAGTAGATTCTGCTACTTTATTCAACAAGGTATTTTGGACTTCCCTAAAAAAATTCAATATTTACTGAAGTTTTACCTTCTTGTATTAAGCACTAAAATGACAACTTACAGGGTTTGGAAGTTATTGAAGCACATTATTTGTTTGGGGCCGAATATGATGACATTGAGATTGTGATCCACCCACAGTCTATCATACATTCTATGATTGAAACCCAGGTGAATCCTAGAACCTGATTACATGTTTATGCCCTCTGTTTTTAAATTGATGACGTTAGTACATCTTTTTTGGTTCATTAACGGCATCAATTAAAATAGATGGAGTATTAAGAACAAAATGTTTAAGTAATCTGCTCAGATGTCAACATGTAGCGATCCCTGCTATGGGACAGGTGGATGCTTAATCCTGTCAAGATGCATGCTTTTATTTTTTTTTTCAGTTTCTTTCAGGTTCATTATGACACATGCAGAAATGTTTCGAGTAACTTTATATGTGTATTCATATCGTTAAGCATTCATTAAAAGTTGTAATTCCTCAGGATTCATCCGTCTTGGCTCAATTAGGCTGGCCTGATATGCGGCTGCCAATATTGTACACTTTGTCTTGGCCGGATAGAATATATTGCTCTGAGGTCACCTGGCCCCGGCTAGATCTTTGCAAGTACGTATCTTCATCTGAGTTTCTATGCAACTTTTGCAATACGGGCATACATCCGATATTATTTGTTTTGAGAAGGTCCACCAGTAGTCCAATCCATAATTTTCTTGTTATATATGAAATACTTTTTCAAAATCCGTTAGGAAATGATGGGTCATCGTCGTAAGCTGTAAAGCTGTATATGCCTTCGGGGTAGCTGATGCTGTTCTTTATGTGCATTTTTGTGAGTTAGGAACATGTCTTGGTTTTGACTGGTTAACCGTATGACAGTAATATGCGAGTGAAATTAACAAAATCTCCATAGAAAATCTTGCAGTCCTGTTGTATGATTATATAAGTTAAACAAGTCTGTGGCAATCCATTTCTAAAATTGCTGATAATAATCAACTCGTTACTGACTGGTTGAACCATGCTTAGATAGTTACTTGTGAAAACATGAATATACTAAAGATGTTGAATTAAGAAAGGGTTAAGATCGTAAAGGAACGCTACCCAATCAAACTTGTGTATAAGCGCTGTGCAAGATTAAACATTCAACACACTCAAATGCATTTGGATTATGCAGGCTGGGTTCACTGACGTTCAAAGCTCCTGATAATGTGAAATACCCATCAATGGATCTCGCTTATGCAGCTGGGCGAGCTGGGGGCACCATGACAGGAGTTCTGAGTGCTGCTAATGAGAAGGCTGTGGAGTTGTTCATTGATGAAAAGTATGATTCTTACCTTGCAATATCATTCTTGATCTGTTTTTCTTTTAGATAAGCATTGTGCATCGGATTTCATCTCCTGATTTGGTATAGGAATATATTCTGCAATTGTTAAGGATTATCATGTAATGCGAATGTAGCAACACAACTAACGTGCTTTGGAAAAAGTCCATGAGCATCTGTTGCACTTTACTTCAGAAAGTATATCGTTAAAGCTGTTATGGTCGAGCAGCTTTTGAAACCAACTTGCATTATGCATTAGAACAACTCTAAAACATTTTGGTTTAAATCATGGTTTAAATATTTTAGCTTCACGATAGTCTGTCTTCTGTAGCCATCAGAAGGTGGATTGAATACCCAGGTAAAATCATATTCGAAAGACGCAAACTTGGGTCTTCTGTGCCTGGGAAGATACAGAATGCTAACACTCGGTGAATTCAATCATAAGTGTCATGCCCAAAATTTGAGCTCTATCTTGAGCACATTTCCATTGCGAATTAGCTCATATAGGATAACTTTGTTCTGCACATAATTTTGGTTGTTAACTTGTTACATAGGGATATGAATTCCTTCAAAAAAGATAGGGATATGAAATCATTTTGCTTCTGCTGTTGCAGGATCAGCTACCTAGACATCTTCAAGGTGGTGGAGCTTACATGCGATGCGCACCGGAAGGATCTGGTAACAAGCCCATCGCTTGAGGAGATCATCCATTATGATCTGTGGGCGCGGGAGTACGCAGCCGCCAGCCTGCAACGATCAGCTGGCCGGAGCCCTGTTCCTGCATAAGTAGGTAGATGTATATGCATGCAATAGCCGTGTACTTACAAGGGAAGCTCAAAAGTGCGGGCAAGCAGGTGCAGCTACTCCCGATTGAAATGGCCAATTGGTCATTCTGGAGCTAGATGAAGGTTTAGGGATCGTCTAGGTTGCTTCTCTGAATCTGAATGTACCACATGCTCTTGCATGAATAAATTGCATGCGTTTCATATAAATTTTGAGGGGCATAAATGTTGTCGTTTCAGGCAGAAATCAGTTAGATGCATACATCGTCTTGATCCCTGCTCGATCGTTTCTTTTGTGAATTTGCTCGATCTTATCTTTTAACCCACCTTTACAGCCGAGTTTAACCCGTGCAACCTTATGATTCTGATAATAAGGGGCAAATAATAGGTACTCCCTACTTGTCACTTGTTAGTTCATTTCGAACTAACAAGTGACAAGTATTTATATACAGAGGGAGCATACAACAAGCACATTGGTGCACATGCACAAACCACTGGCGACCGTAAGATCTGAGAAATGGCTTAACATATTTGAAGCTTGAAAACATCAAAAGCAACCATGAATTCAGAACATCTAATCCAAACATTTAACTTTGAACTATTCTGTACCATAAGTATAGGACTCATGCATTCAGTTACAAATTTCGATTTTTTCATTGTGGTAGGATAACATTGTTTCATTTCTAGCCGACCCCAACTTGTTTGGGACAAAGGCTTGGTTGTTGTTTGTTTGTTTGTAGGATAACATTGTTCCAGTCCTCGAAAGCAGCAAATTATGGCCTTGACATGCTTGTGAACTGCCAGCAAATATGCCGTTCATCACTACTAAAATGGAACATTCAATAACCTATATGCTCCACTATTCCACCAGAATTTGATGCTAATGCTATCCGGAAACATACATAATCGTTTACACTTAAAGATTGCCAACCCACGTCATGCCAAATCAAGCTCAAGTCACACAACAAAATAAGAGTTCGAATAATAGAAGCACCAGACTGTATGAAAAGCTCACTTATGAAAGATCCCCAGGAAATTGATAAGGATATACTATAATACAACTCTCTAGGAATCATCCAAATACACTCCCAGGATGGACATTACTACCTGTGCAGTTGACCAACAAAGGACGCAAACATTGAAAGTTGCAAAAGATGGAACCGTTCGGCAGATAATAAGATTGCAATAGTAGCCAGCAACAATCCCCATCAGCACAGGAGGTTGTTTAGTGGCCATATTTCTGGAACTCCCATTCACTGTTATCTGCAAAAATAGAAAACTACAGGTCAGTACCCAACGCCAGAAAAACAGGTATAAGATCAAATTATAGAAGAGAATTGCAGTTACCTAATGGGCATACTTGGCGAGTCTTAAGCCACCTGCTGATGCAGTGGAAGTGAAAAGCATGATTACAGACACCTGTAACGCATCATGTTGGATTCAGTTCTTAAATATTCATACACGACAATACTTCAGAAGCATAGGTAGTCTCTGCTTGTAACTGCGAATAAAAGGAGGCATTGTGCGGATGTTCTGATGCCAATAAGTTTGTTGTAGACAACCAGAAAGAAATTTCAAATGAGCATACATGCATCATGGCATTTTCTTTTATATTCATCAAAATAATGATAAAGGTTATGCCTATATTACATCAAGTAACAATCTAAAGATATATAAGCCTCATCAGAACTAATGCAACACACATCAGATAATATTAATAACTCTATCCAATAACACACTAGTGAGATTACTGATAAATTGAAACTCCTAAATGACAATGAGTAAGATTCCTACTCCCTCCTTTTTAAAAGCAGAGCAGAGTTCCAATGAAACAATAAAACATACGGCATGATGCAAGCACTAGTGTAAAACGAATTCATCTGCATGAAGGGACACACAGATGCAATTAAACAAGTGGCGACATACAAGCACAGCATTTCAAAAATAGTGGAGACTGAGTCAGTACCCCAAGCGACGGTGCACTCCTCGCTGGTGGCGCTGGCCTGGTTCGCCTGGCACTCGATGCCTGCACCCAACAAACAACAACGCACCAAAACAGGCTTAAACACTAACCTCGGACCCCAAATCCCTAACCAGCACCGAGTCGATGGACCGAACTTACACAGATCCATGATGTGGTTGCGGCAGATGGCGCAGTTGTCGACGACGATATCTGCACGGACGGAATGGGAGGTTAATCTCACATCCCCAGATGCGGCATCCAATTAATCTCGTAATAGCAACGCTAGGTTCACCAGTCTAGAGAAGGATGCATCGTACCCCATGCCCAGAGCGCGACGGCGTTCCACTTCTTGATCTCGAAGCGCTTGTTGGACTTGCGGGAGGAGGAGGAGGAGGACGGGGCGGCAGCGGAGGAGCCGCCGTCTCCGGCGGGTGCGGGTGCGGGTGCGGGCGGCGGCGGCGCGTTGATGTCTGTCTCCATGGCGGACATCGTGGTCGCCCGCTAGGTTTCTGAGCGCTCGATTGGAACGTGTTCGAGGACAGCAGGAGGAATGGAGAACTACGGGCTGGTTTAGAATCTCAATTTTCGGGGAGCACAGGGGGGGTTCGTTGTAAAATACAGTCCTCCCCTCCGCCCTGCCGCTGCCGGGCCCCCTCTTGCCAACAAGCACACGGAGTATGTCGTCATTGTGTTGTGAAACGAAAATTTCGACGGCTGCCGTGACCGAGCGTATCATCTTTCTTTTCTGGGAAAACGAAACATAGATAAAAAGAACTCAAGTTTCTATAACAAGAATTGTGCAGTTGAATCTCGCCTTTGGTATTTGGATGTTGACAATGTACAATGAATTTGAATTCATCACACGTGCGGACAATAGTCTTCTTTTAATAACTACTCCTTCCTTTTCAAATTACTTGCCACTGTCTAATTCATTTTTAAACTAGAGAGTAACTAATTCGAAATTAAGAGAGTAATATATATTCGCTCAATTTTTAAATTGCTATCGTTAGTTAAAAAAATAGTCTACAAATGAATTAGAGTTGTGACAACAACTTTAGTTTCAAAATATAAATAATCATGGGAAAATATTCAGTATCGACAGGAACAAACAACGCAAACAGTTCCTAGCTCTCTTAAGTTTCCCAATCCCAACTGACCCATACCTACAAGCAACGGGACGTGATCCCTTAACAACCGCAGGGGTTTTCATGCTCTCAACGAAACTATGGAGACATCATTTCGGTCGCCTATGGGAATCAAGGGGCAGAAATGTGATCGCCCCAAGCAACAAGTTACTCCTCCCGGATCTTTTTATTTGTCACCGGTTAGTTAATTTTTTGAACTAACCGGTGACAAATAAAAAGATCCGGAGAGAGTATAAGTTACGTCTATCAACTACACTTGAGTCTTAGAGACGCCTGAGCTACACAAGTTTATCAGGTCCATCAGGGTAGAGTACAGCACTTCCAGAGACAGATGCCCCAAAAACTGTCGCTTCTCTAGCTCCGGATTATCTGCTGACATCTTCCCGTCCTCTGTCGGGTGATCAACGGTTAGGTACCACGAGATACACCCATAACTGTCCTCCGGGTCGACATGTGCCACTAGACCAAGTGTTTCGCCTTGCTCAAGATCAAAGTAAAGGCACAGGAAGTCTCTAGTCACATTCATCCCGAGAACCAATGCTTCTTCATGGAGCCAATGCATCACTTGACTAGCAACCTGCAGATGCAAAAGACGTTATTAAACTATTGTTCAGATAATGTTCCAATATAACATATCAGATAAACTGCATCATCGTGACTGTTGAGTGTACTATGTTTATTCATGTATGGAGGGGCATTTTATTCATTAGTCAAGGGTAGTTTGGTCATTAGGTTTAGGGTCCTTGGTCCTCAAGTCTTGTACCACATTTGTACCCCTTGACAGCACATCAATGGAATGAAGTTTCCCTTCCAATCGTGATGCATAGCTAACTGTCATCCATGAGTTACATTGGTCCAGCAGTGGCACAATACAGCAATTATCACGGATTTGGTGACATAAAGTAACACTTAAATTGCAGAGCTTCAACATGCAGCCGTGCATAGAGCATATGTGGTGGTCAGAAAACAATACAAGAAAATGCTTGCTCCGATGAGGCAAAACAAATTGTTCTCTGTTCAATATAGTTCTATAAAAAAATTAATCAAAAGATTTCACAAGTTTACCTGCTGCAGAAGCATCATTGAGAGGTCTTCCAAGTTACAATTATAATTGTTTATCAAGTGTCCATCAGAGGGCTTCACTAATCCAACAATGCTTGGTGAGCCTTCACCCATCAAACAAATTTGGCTGTCCTTTAAGATCATCTTGGTATTAAACTGTGATCTCGATTTGTACTTAGACTCATGGTTGTCTGAAGGCTTCATGATCCAATCAATGGTCAGGATTGACTGAGGAACTTTCAATCAGATAGACCAGGAAAAGGTTCGAGAATGCCACGTAGGAAGAGACTGCAGATGGAGATAAGGAACCCTACTAACCTGCATTGGTTAAACAGAGTCAGAATGGCAAACTACATTCAAATCATTTGCATAAGATGACAAGTACCAATGTAGCCATACCAAACTCTCCAGCTCTGAATGTACTTTATTAGCAAATATCCTATGAGCAACTGTCATGCAGAAATGACCTAGCAGGCCAGAATCATCAGGTGCAGCCTGAGCATAAGTCTGGACGCAGACAACACTGCGAGATTTCTCCCTCATCTTCCTGAGAATGTTCACATGGAACATATGCAGCAAGTAAATTTCCAAACTTTTAGGGTTAGGAAACCCATACACTACCTTATTTAACGATTCTTTATTCCCATTGACAATTGCTACCACAAGATTTCCGGCATCCTCTGTATCCATGTAGTCTGCTGGACCTACTGCTTATGTGTCATTTTTCTGTCCACTGTGCACAAGCGAGAGGCACAAAGAACACTCCTGACCAATAGACAATTGGAGAAAATTTTCACACATTCCAGTAACATTGATGCCTTGCGATTGGACAAAAGTCTCGCGGATCACCGTATCAAATACCTAAAAGAGATTTACCCCAAATTAAGCACTGAATAGTATAAGTACAAAGAGTGGAACAGGGAGGGAAACACAAATGTCTAGTGATTGACGGTCCTTTTTCTTCCCATAGTATCTTGGTAGTAAAGACTTTGCTTGAAAACACAGGCACAAACCTGATCCTCAAATATTGACTTGTGGATGTTGCGAAGGGTGGAATGTGCATGTTTGACAGACTTATTAACATCATCGTTCTCCAGAGTATCCTTTTCCGCTTCAGAAGATGTGCTGCTCAAAGTGGCTGCTTTCTTTCTGCTGGCATTGCCTTCAGCATTACTGTCACTGTCTCTAATAAACTGAAGGCTCAAGGAACAGAAAGACTCTTGCGGGATTGTTACAGACAAAGTGCCTGACGAATCTTTATCAATAGGAACTAAAGATAATGGTGACGATCTAGGCATTGCTGTTGGGTCTAATTGAAAACTATCAGACAAATCAAACATGAAGCCCTCACTACCTGGACCACTCCCAACAACCCGTTGACGCTTCACTTTCCAGTTCTGTTGCAATCTGTAAATGCACCAGCACTGATGTAAAAAAAAGTAACTTCACATGGATTTACAATCTCACAATTTCTCAAACAAGGTTTACCTGATTAATGAACTGTAGAACCTAGTCTCCTTTTCAAACTGTTGCTCCATCGTCTTGGCAGATTGTTTGAAGTACAGTGACAAATGCTGGAAGACACAAAGGTTGCAGCAGTAAGCACAATAACAAATGGCATAGCTTCAAACATCAACTACCGAAACATTCTCTAATACAGTTTCTCAGCTCCGGTTTTTCCATTTTAAAAAATTCCGAGAGCTCCTCCACGCCTTCATTCCATCAACAGAGACACACTATCAAAGTACAGGGCTAGAGATGGTACAAAAACATACCCGAAGACGCTGTAGCTTGGTGGCGGAAACTGCCATGTCAACTAGTATTTCGTTTAGCTGCGACTTGGGATTTGTTGTTGAGACGACTGTCACAGCATCATTGGCCTCAACCTGCAGCACAATTTCCAGCATAGCCGTAAGTTGGCCGTGTGGCATTCACAGGGAGTGAAAAACTCAGGTGTGCATGTGCATGTACCGACCATGCCAATGAGGTCAATGACGACGGAGAGCTCCTGTTGTGCCTGTTGCAGGCTCTCCATGAGGCCCTGCCACAGCCATGCCTGCTGGGAGGTGTCAGCTTCGGCTGCTTTCTTGGCCTTCTTGGCATCCTTCTCGATGACCCATGAGAAGTCGATGTGGCGGATGGCTGTGAGGCGCTGCTCCTCGTCGCTGGTGTCCCTGTAATAACAACCCAAGAGCAATGAGCTAACGAGTGTGTACTTGAGCAGAATTGATTGGAGGCACAGGCAGGCCGTCTTACGGTGGGTAGTGCTCGTTACCGGCCTCATCAATGGCCTCGAGGCGCTTGATCGGGAGGTTGTCGAGGTCCACCCGCACATCCCCTTCCACCATGATACCCGTTCCTTGGTGCTCCAGGGCAGACCTCTCTAGGGTTCACTAAAATGCCCACAGTTTGTGCAACAGCTTCTTAATTGGGGAACGGCAAGTGAGCTAGACCGAAGGATCAATGAGTGGAGAGAGAGCGTTGGATTTGATGGACGCAACCATGGAACGAGCGGGTTCTTCCGAGCAAAGCTGCTTACCGTCAAAGGAAGAAATCAATCCTGGTCGAGCAGGTCTCTGCTCCGAACCACTCTGGAACAACAAGGATGGAGGGGCGGCTCCAGCGCCGGCGGCGTGGCGTCGGGAGCCGGCCGTGGAGAAGGAAGCCGGAAGCTGGCCGCGCCGGGGAGGCGGGGAGCACCTAGACGCAGGCCGACGAGGCAAGAGTGGACGTCGGCCCAACTAATAGCAGCCCGTGGACCAGACTAGCACCGGTTATTTTTTTAATAATTAGCATTTTTTTTAACTTGGTACAACAATTCCGAAATACTTGACCCAATATGTGGTAGATTCCACAATTTTGATGTCAACCGCAACAACTCTTGTCCAAATGGTAACTACATAGGCATGATGGACCTGCGACATCAGTAACATATAGTACTCTTCCCTACATCTCAAAATACTTATCACTCTTTAATTCAAAAATGAATTAGAAAGTGACAATTATTTTGAGATGAAGAGAGTAACACACAAAACAGTGGCACAATAACGCACTACCATTCACTGGAAGTTCCATGCCAAAGTCCAGACCATCATATTATTATTAAAACGTGGCAGCTACAATTAACAGGAAATCAAGCATACAGTAAGGTCACTAACTGCCGAGAGGTAAGAGCCATAAATCCTTACAGCAGATAATAAGGCTATGGGGGAGTGCTAGTAGAAGGCCCGCTAAGCATCTTGTCAACTTGCGCCAAAAGGCCTTGCATATCTGCTATAAGCTTATCTGAGACAGGCTTCAGTCCATCCGCTGAGGTTGCATTCTTCAGAGATGAATGACAAGCCAAAATCATTTTCTCAAGATTCTTTCTGACATCTGTAAGTGGAGGTCTGGAACTGGAAGTAAGAGTGTGTGGAGGTGAAGGCGGGCTCAACTCAATTGGAGGCAGGTCACCAAGCTTTAGAGTAGCAAACGGAGGCCCAAACTGACCAAGAAGTTCTGCTCGTTTGTATGCATTCTCAGCTTCAGCCTTTTTTCCGAACACGACGCGAGCACTGCAGGTGCCTTTTGCAATATTTGTTTGAGACTCGATCACGAAGCCAAACTTGCCAAATGCAGAGAGTAGCTCCTCTCTGGAAGGTATAATAACACCAGGTGTAAATTCCACAATAATTTCTGCTGGATCAACAAATAGTTGTGTGGTTTTCTTCTTATTTTTCTTTTTTGGGGTAGAATTAGCTGCATCAGGATCAGTGTCATTCACAGCTTGAACGGAAAGATGATTTGTCATGGATCCAACAGTTAGCTTCACCTTATGATTAGGCTGTTCATCCTTTTTGCGCTCATCTTTCAGTGCATGGTTCACAGGGATTACATCTGTAGCATTACTGTTTGTCACTTTCTTACGCATTTCTGGAACCGTGGCTTGCAGAGAAGCACAAGACTGCTGGACTTTATGCATTTCTACACTTGAATGCTCTCTGTTTTCATCTACATCCTGAGCTACGCCTCCATTGACAGGAGATGGTTCACTGCTGACAGGCACATCTGCACCAACATTTTGCACAGCCACATCATCTGCACCAACACTTTGCACAGGCACATTTGCACCAACACTTTGCACAGGCACACCTGCACCAATACTTTGCACAGGCACATCTACGCAATCATTAGCTTTGGACTCTGGTGCTTCCCTTGAAACATTTGCAACAGGCAAATCAGTAACAACACTTTGCACAATCACATATCTGTGAACCTTAGCTTCTGACCCAGTTGCTTCCATCTGAACACTCCTGATAGGCACATCTACAAGAACACTTTCTACTACATTTGTCTCTGACTTTGTTACTCCAACCATTGCCTCACCATTCTCTTTTGCAGATTGCTTAGACAAGGTATTGTCTGCCACCTGTGGTGTCATCAGCACAGATAAGCCACTTATATGTACCTGCTCCTGTCCTGGCTTTATAGCCCCTGGAACAGCAGCTAAAATAGGACATGTGAACAACAATGGTTCACTCTTCTCATCTCCAAACTTAGCCTTGTCATTCTTTTTGGCAGATTTCTCACAAAAGGTGTTGTCAACAGCCAATGCTGACTTCTCAGCAAATCCATCAACTTGTTGCTCCAGTCCCGATTTTACTATCCCTTGAACAGCAGCTGGACTAGCACAATTGAACAATGATGGTTCGTTCTTCTCATTACTGAACTTAGCCTCGTCGTTCTCTTTTGCAGGTTGATCAGAGAAGGTAACCTGCTCCTGTCCTGGTTTTGTCGCCTCAGGAATTGCAGGTGAAATCTCGCATTTGGACAGTGATGGTTTGAACTTCTCATCCTTGACCCTGACTCCAAGAATCCTCGCACCACTTCCTGCTTTCATTTGGCTTCTTGTATCCTCCGTTTTCACTTGCCTGATAGGATTAGCAGGGGTGATTGGTGTGTCACAACCAATTGTAGCAGCAGGAGAGTATTTATCCATCTTCTTTCTTTTGGTAGAAGAACTGCCTCTCCCACCATCATCATTTTTCTTGCTCCTCTTTGCTGCGCACTTGCTTTGTTTTGGAAAAGTTTGTGAATCAGAAACCACACCCACAACAATGTCTACATCAACTTTTTGAATAGCATGTGCCGGTGAAGACGTATGCCCCTCATATAACTCAGTATCAGGACATTTGAATTCCGTTCTTCTAAACGAATGAAGAAATGCATCAGCGGCCTTTTGAAAATGACATCCACTGCTGACATCCTTCGCTAAGCCCAGGACCAAAGAAAAGACCTCTTCCACACCTATGCTGCATGGCAACACCTCACTGTCAGATTCAGCAGCACTGACCGGCAATGCCTTTGGCAAATCACTCGTCTTACGGGGCTTCACAAACACGCCCAAATTGGTGTACGGCGGCGAGAGGTACTTGCTCCTCTTACGCTCTCGTTTCCCGGATGTTCCAGTCCCAGCGGCACTGTCATTCTTGTTCTCATCCTTCCCTGCATCCAGCTCCTCCATTTGAGCAGCGGCCCTGCTCTTCTTGTGCGGCGCAGGTGTCTCTTGCGGACGCTCCAATGCTTTCCCATCCTTGGCATCGGTGAGCCGCTCATCATCCTCTTTGTCGGGGACGTCAAGATTAACCTTGTCCACGAGCTCCTCCAGCACGCGCCGCGGGTAATAGTGCCTTGCGCCGCCTGGGCCCCAGCCCTCCCCGAACGCACGGGCCCAGCTGTTGAGCCTGGCCCGGTCCACCAGACTAACGGGGGAGCCTCCCAGCGCCGCGCTGCGGAGCGCCGCCAGGAATTCTGCAGGCGAGAAGTTGGCCACCCCGACGACGACGCTGCCACTGCCAGCCTCGGGCAATGGTGGTGGCGGCGGGACGCAGCCGCAGGTGAGGGAGGCCCGCAGAGCCGCGACGGCGGCGGCGTGGGCCTCCTCGACAGCCGCGAGGAAGGCGTGCGCGGTGTTGCCTCGGGCCATGGCGTCCGCGTCGGGGTCCGCGAAGCGCCGGACCTGCGACGCGGCGGGACCCGGCGGCGGCGCGCCAGGGTCGCCGAAGTAGCAGACGCGGCCGACGTCCCGGGCGGCGGTAGCGGCGGGGCACGGAGCGAGCAGGCGCGCTGGCCACCAGCGGCCGGCGCGGCGGCCCTTGGGCTTGGCCCAGACGAGCTCCCCGGCGGCTAGGGTTCTGGGCGCCCTCCCGCCCGCGTCAGGGTTCAGGGTTTTGGCCTCCATTGGTGCGATGATGCGTGATGAGGCTGCTGCGTGCGGCGTCGAGTGAATGGTGGACCGGTGGGCTGGTGCGGTTGGGTGGTCGGGGTGGCACGGATGGGAATGGGAGGGGCCGGATCGGAATCGAGAAGGGAATCCCGGCCGGCGCAACGGGAAACCAGGCCGGCTTCACCGCCTCCGGCGGCGGCGGCGGCGGCGGCGGCGCGCGGTATGTCAAGTCGTCGGGCTCGGTGCGCACTTTGAGCCAGTCACGGGCTGATTCACACTAGTGTGGTGATGAGTGAGCGGAGTGGCGTGACGAGTGACGAGGGACAAGCGGATGCGCTCGGTTCGCGTGCCGGCGACGGAGGACCTTGTACTTGTAGCAGCTCGCACATGGCAGTAACTACTACAGTACCCTGTAGTGTAGCGGCTGCAGGGAAAAGAGGCCAGAGGCCTCGCTCCGATCCATGTCGAGGGCGTGCTGTACCAACCTTGCCGAATGCGTGGAACAAACAGGCGCCACCACTGCTCAAGCTCAACAACACCCGTGCGATAACTACCAAAGTAAATAGGGCGCACGACCAGTTTAGGCGATGAACCACAAAAGTACACTGCATATGTAGGCATGTTCAGTTCGGAACTAAACCTGCCAGTCACGGGACCGAACTGCAATCCCTAAACCAAAAGGTTTTGAACAAGCCTGCAAAAGTTCACTAACATACTAACAGCACTTCAAGATCACAGCAAGAGCTAGAGATGCCAAAACAAATAGCTGAACTACCAATCATGCAATCTATTTGAAAAAGAGGCTACTACAATATTACATTTTATCGAGGGAGAGGTATGGGTCATATTGCTGCAAAGTTAATTACATCCTCAACCCAACAAATTAGAGGTGTCACTATGCAGAATCGGGCTGGAGAGCTCGTCCATGTCCCTCTCCTAACTATCTAGATACATCCACACTGTTTTCCGAACACCATTTCGCCCTATTTTTTTCTGTATAAGAACTACATTAGTTGTCCCTCTTAAGACACCTCTCCCGTCTCTGCTGATTGAGAGAGATGACGATCAGCAAAGTGGAGAAGCCGCCTCAATCTTAGGACCATATCACAGTGGAAAGGCAGGGCCGTGCGCCTTTCCATGTAGACCGGGCTTACAGTCATCCACGAAAGCGAGTGAAGCTCAGCGGCCACAGCTTCCAGGACACTGCGCATCTCCATCTCGTGGTCTCGAGTCCCTGTTTCCTGAGTGAAACTCCTTCCCTGTTTGCTCATGATGGCACCACCAGCTCCACGACTCATCTTTTCTTGAACAGACGCAATGCTTCCCCCATAATGATCAATGATACTAACCGAAAGGACCGAGGGCTTGTCTTCTTTGGTGATTTGTGCAGAGTCTTTTCTTACAGGTGGAACGGCTTTGGAGACAACATAGCCCATTGCCAACGGGATTGCGGTCCCTTTGCTGTGCAAAAGATGGGCAAGGGGTGGAGATTCTGATGTAAGGCATGTTGGGAGCTGTAATGTTGCAGGAGACAGGTATCTCATGCTTGGTGAAGGAACTAGAAGATACGAGTTCGATGCCAGCATTGACCCAACAGACTTCACAGGGGTAAACCCTTCCAAGTAACTAGAAGGGGCATTACTACCACCTTCACCTGTAAAAAAGGCCACAGTTTGTAAAGCTGCCATCATGTATTATTGATTTCCTTAAAAAGCAAGACATGCTTTTTTTAAAGGTATGCAAGAGATCTATCAGCAAATTTGGACCACCCAAAAATCAAAGCAAGACTTTTCTAATTGAATTACTATGCAGATAAATATGTCCTTGGTTAAAATGATTTAATGCAGTAGACTCATGCAGTGATAATGTCAAAACAATTACTGTTCAGGAAAAAATGCATCTTTGAAAATGATCCACACTACATGGGAACAGACTGATATATGAAATATATCTATTATGTAATATGCGGTGGTATATATATTCAGTAAGTACTAACCAGAAGTAGGTCTGGTCAACAAATCAGCTTGGCATGTGAGATGCAGTGAATGATCTTGGGACACTGCAACCAAACTGATGCTGCGAACCAAGTGCAATGAACCCCTTGAACTGTCCATTCCAGTTTGTTCCACTAAGATCTGCTTTTTGTTGCCTGATTGTCCAAGTCCACCTTTCATAAAGCTAGACTTAGAATGTGGGCTGTACAATGGGCTTGGCGAGGATGGCATGCTCCTATCTTGAATTAAGGTCATATCTTGCTGCTGGAGTGTCGGTCCATTAGTGTTAGATGGAATGCCCTCAGGTATGGATCGGCGTAACTGCAGAGGCCACTTCTTGACTTCATTGCCACCAAAAGAGTATATTGCCTTTTGCCACTCTGTACACAAAATATATAGGATAATCACACATTATAGTCTAAAACAAAAAGAATTGAGTTTATTATAAAAGGCAATACCTTGAATTTCAAGTTCAAGGAAACCCCCAATACGGGTTATTATTACATCTCTTGGTCTCATATTGTTTGCCTCAGGTGAAGATGACATTATTTGACAACCCTGCTGCAGAATTTGGATGAAAAGGCTTTGAAGAACTTTGGTGTCTTGGCGGCTACTGATACCACCAAAGGGAAATATTAAGCTGTCCAGTAACTCTCCTCTTGAATCTGTCCAGATGCATACTAACCATCGCCAGTCCTCAGTCCATCCATAACAGCAATGAAGACTTGCTGCATTGTCATTCTCAGATCCGTCGAATAGAGGACTAACTCCACTATCAGGGCCGCCTCCTGAAATTGAGTTATAAATCCCACTGCCACTTGCATCCACCCCAGATTTTGAGGATTCCATTAAAGCGTTATGATCGACAGACCCAGGTTCTGCTAGTATAAAAAGTGGCTCAAAGGCATACTTCCTATCATCTTGAGCACATAACTCTGGGATCTTACCTGGGTCCAGCAAACCTCCAGTACGCGGTTGCCAGGAGTTATCCCAAGTTACTGGCCTCATAGATCCATCAAAATCTGTTTCTCGTGAAAGAGTTGGTCCGGACATCCGAGGAACTAAGCATTCTTTCCAAAGTGTAGGGCCAGGAGATGTAACATGCATCATCGTGGGCTGAGACCTACCCACATAGTTAGGTGACTGAAACATATCACTTGTGGAAACAGCCCGTGGGATTCGTCGAGCCTTGTTGTACACTGTGAATGCTATGTCCTTCAAAACAGTAAGCTCGTTGTTTGGCTTATGGAGCCTCAGTAAGGTTTCAACAGTAACAATCTGCAAGACAAGCTTAGGTATACTGAACCCAGATAGCATCACAACATTAGATGCTGATGCTTCATCTACAGAAGCACTGCAGTTTAGGGCTTTGGCAACATGAGAATGTAGGAGTGATTTCCTTTCCCTCTCTGGGGATGAAATAACATACCCAAGAGCAACAGAACATTCAATCAGTGTCTGTAGAACTGCAGAGGGTTCTGGAAACGGGCAGATTACATAAATGACCTGCAAGAATAATAGATTACTGGTGTTAAAATAAGTTACAATAAACTATCAAATTGCCACTGTGCAAAAAAACTACCCTAAGGCCAACTTCACAAGGTTCAGAACAGACTAAGATCCCATCCATCCACGTGAAATTTCAACTACTTTCAAATGGTAGGCCTAAGTTGAGTCATCTTGGCCCCTTCTAAACAAACCTTAATTCACCTTTTCCCTTCTTTCTAGTACAAAACTTTACATGAAAAGCATGTGATGTCAATTCAAACATAGTGCACAAGGGTTAAATATCATAAACACATCAGGGAATGTGCTATAGATGCTTTCTATGGGCAGAAATACAGGCGGAACAACAGAGGCTAAGGGGGGCGCCTGGATAATTAGATAAGGAGGGAGCTAGTTTGTTGTTTCTGTTTGCATTCTGTTTGAGCCGGTTGTGGTCGGTTTGTATTAGGATCATCAAAAGGAATAAGATTATCCCTCCCTGGGCGAGTTATGTTTCGTCGTCGTGGCTGGTTCTTCATCCAGCCAGGGCGACAGGAATTCCTTGCCCCTGAGTTCTTCCAGATAACTGTTCCGATTCCCAAGCTAACCTATTGCTAGTCTCTCCCCTGCGGCACTCCACCCAGGAGGACTCGCCATAACAGAATGTTAACAGTTTTAAGCATGAAGAAAGGTTTATAAATAGGACTGATGGAGATAACAGTAGAAACTATATCTATCAAGGAAACAACCAAGAGTTAAAATAGCCTTGTCCCTCTCTATTTTTGGAAAATTCTTTTCGATGCCACTGTTTTTTTTGGGTGGTTCACTCAACTGGCTCTTTTGTTTTTGGAAAATTCTTTTTGATGGCACTGTTTTTTCTGGTGGTGGTTTTATGGAGGTTCACTAAACTGTTCTCGATGCAAAAACGAAAGAGAAAATAAAAACAAAAGACTAGAAATGCCAAAATATAATGAACAATGTGGATGGAATAAGCAGGAAATATGAACATGAAGTTAAGTTGGCTGCCAATACAAAACATTAAAAGGGAAAAGAGAAGCATCTATCATATTGTTAAGTAAAATCAAACCAACAGAAAAAAGAACAAAATTAGCAAAGGCCTTACAGTGCATGGTCCACTACTGTTCTCCTTCTGATTTGTCGAAACGTTTGAAGCCAGCTTGGTATCCTTAAGTATCCTTACCAGAGACGTTACAAAGCTTTTCACACTCCAATTTTTTGAAAGAGCTTGAAAATAGTCACTTATTGAGCTAATTGAACTTAAGTGACTGCCTCCAACCTTGACTTGATCAGGACACTCAACAAGAACAAGTCCTGAAGGCAAATATTTTCCAGGGGATAATTCCATTTGCCCTCCACTGTTTTGTGCCGAATGAGTTCCGAGTTTGCAAAGTTCATAAACTATAAAGACAAAATTAGTATAGTACAGCAACTGTTGTCAAAAACACATTACTGCATCACAATAAAATATAACGATGGTTTGGAGATTATGAGATTGCTAAATTATGATATTCCGCTGCCGTAACAATATTTTTGTCCTACATCTGTTGTGTCATCAAAGAGGAAAGGAATCAGGTTTTCCATCTGATGTTAATGTTGACAAAAAATTGCAAAGACTGTCCTCTTTGAATTCCACCCACCAATGTTTCAAGTATATGTGCTCAGGCTTCAGAATTTTGAGTTTATATAGCATTTCTAAAACAACAACTATTTAGGGATGGACTCCTTTTAGCGAATATGTACTCATGAGCCACGGCTAGAAATGATCTGAACTCTGAAGCAAGATGGAAAATGAAAGACACTTACTTGTACCAAGCTGCAGGAAAAAATCAGTGGCTGCTGAAGTGAGCATATCAATATCTGGGCACAGTGCATAGTAACTAACCTAAAAGTGTGGAAAAAAATTAAGAACTTATAAATCAAGTGCTTTCATTCAAAGCAATCAAAACAATGGATTGAAGCAAGCATATCAATATCAGCAAAGAATGTAGTAACATACAACAAGTCAAGTAGTCAACAACAACAACAAAGCCTTTGTCCTGAGCAAGTTGAGGTCGGCTATACATGAAACCCAATATTTTTTTAAAAAATAACAAAATACAATTAAACTAATATTCTGAATTTTATTTATTTTAAAATGACGTAATAAGAAAGGATAAGAGCAACAAAATACAGGGTTGCAATAGACTTGGAGAGCCAACAACTTACTTAGCCATTCTCATGGAAATGAAACCCATTAACGTAGTAACATAAAACCATGAAAAAAACAAGAAGCTTGTGAATCACAAATTATTGTGTTTTCACACTGTTAAGCTACCATGCGCTGACCAACTGCACCCAAAAGCTTAAGCTGATGGGGAAGGATAGCCAATTCACTTATACACTCTCCCTCACGTGAGGCTCCCTCACCTCATACGTGGAAGTAGAAGTGGCCTTGCGCCCACCAAGATTCGAACTCGAAACCTCTGGCTCTGATACCATGATAAGCTACTACGCGCTGAACAGTTGCAGCCAAAAGCTTAAGCTGATGGGGAAGGATAGGAAATTCACATATACACTCCAACACACATACATCCAAGCAACGGAAACAATTGATGAAATACTAGTCTACTGTTTTTTTTTTTTTGGGGGGGGGGGGGGGCATTGAGTTGTAACTTGTACCATTCAACACTACCTTTTGTGTTACAGAGATATACATAAATTATAGCAAGATGTAGATGTAGGTAGTACAGTTCAAAAACCACATTAAAAAGGAATAACTTTCTCCATGCCATTGCAAACATCCCTAATCTCGTATTTGCCAGTGCGTGATAGAGGTAGCACCATCTGTCACTGACACACTAATGGCTAATACGGGATGACAACTTTCCCCAATGGCAAATACAAAACTTAAAAATTTCAAATACTTAGGCTCTGTATGGGGAAGCCTCCACTATTCCAGAAAAGCAGTTTTTTTAGACATCTTCACACTGCCTTTTCATTTCTGGTTGTTTACTGATACCCAGATGGTGTGTATTGTTTGGGGGAGCGTGGATAATAATGCATTAAGGCAGAAAACTACTGAATCAATCTTACTGGCTTGGGCGATGCATAAGGTTCAAAAGGACCCTTCTCCCACATTTTAAGACCATTCACTGATGTCTTCAACCAATCATCCTGGTACCTGCAGTTTCAGTATTCATATCAGCAATTTGTGATGAGACATATACTTAACTAGGTAGAACAAATTCATGAAGAATAAAGGTACATCACCCAACAAGCAACGAAGGTGAAGGGAGGACAGCAATGGTTGGTCTAACATGATGAAGTCCCTTTTGATGCTCCAACTCGGAGGTGCCTGCGTTGATGTGAACCATCATTTCTTGATCCCTTATCAATACTAAATTTGCAACAGAATTATCAAGTTCAGAGGGCATGTCAATGTAGACTTGCCTCGGCTGCTGGTGCTAGGCTGGGGTGGGCTCATTGAATCACCACCACCAATAGATATAGTGCCTAGTGGCTCCCGAATATCATTGGTGGAGTACGGAAACGAGTATGCATCTCCTGTAGCTGCAGACTCAGCTGCATTGGCTCGACCCCTGCACCAATCAATCACTGATAGTGGGCCATCCATGTTTGCAAAGGAAGTTTTAAGAGCTGCTTTTATATCCGACTGCAACAAGCTAATCATGGACGAGTCTGAAACCTGTACCCAGATAAAGAAGTTGATCATGAATATAATAATATATGGAGAAAAAATGTAATGCAAGTATCATCAGTCATAAAAGAAGTTAACATCAGATTTCACCTCAGCAGAAAGTGGATCAACTAAATCAACACCAGCACAATCCTTCGAATGACATGTTCCTAGGAGACCACCACAGCCAGCATGAACCATTGAAGGATCACATGAAAACCCACGCCGCTTCTGCTCATCCAGGGAAAGCCAGAAAAAAGAACCATCCCCGTCATTCATGTCTAGTGAAATATCAACAAATGAAGTAGATTGTTGAACAAGCAGAGCCATGGCACTGAGAAGATCAACAGGCTGTCTTTGTAAAGATAGACTTGGGCTTGCACCGATAAATGTTTTGGCAGACAATGACTCAAGAGGTTTTGCTCCTTTAGGGGCCCCAACCGGCCTCCACACTCCCACATTTTCCATTAACGGTCTATCATACATTTCATGATCAACATCACTAGATAGCCTAGCTGGCATATTTTCTTTCTTTCTTATGTCATACTTGGTGGTGACATCTGACTTATTGCTAGCCTCTATCTGCATGAAACTGGACAAAGCACCTTTGGATCCAGCAGATACTTTTCTTTTAAAAGACAATAGTGTATGCCTTATTCTGCACATGGCAGCCTGGAATGTGATGCATTCGAGTTCAGTCGCAAGAGCAGTCTTCATTGACAGCAGAAAATACCTGGCATTAAACATGCTGTCACTCTTCTTTTGTGAAACCAGGGAAGAACTAAATGAAGTCACACCAGAAATAGGTGGTGATGTTTCTGCTTTACATGACTGTAACTCCGTATTGTTGAAGCTCTTGTCACTCATTTTCTTCCCACCTTGGACAACAGTGTATAAGTTTGATGGAACAACATCACGTGAAAGTTTACCAGAAGTTAGTTTGACAGGCTTCTGAGGTTTGTCTTCTGTGGATTCAACTTGAGAACTTTGTGTAACGTCGTATGAGTAAACTCTTGAGCTAAAATTAGAACTCCCTGGTTTCTTTGAAATGGGCAAGTACGGATTTGTAAACAATGATGTTGGCACCTCAGAAGCAGGAATTTTAACTGCAGCATATTCAGGTGCAAATGTGAGAATTGCTTCAGCTTTGGTAAGATAATCAAAGCTACCAGATGATAACACTAAGGATTGGGACTGTGCAGGTGTTGTGATCTCTTTCTGAGGCTCCTGAGCATTAGAAACAACATCCTGAACAGGTGCCATGCTTTGGTGGTCAAATGTATCCAAAGATGTGAAACCAACTGGAGAAAGTCTTTGTTCAGGGATTTCCATAGCTGTAGACGGACTATCAGTGAATGTAACATCTCCACAGTCGGATTCAGGAATTACAAGAGCATGTGATTCGGCAGTACCTGGAGGCTGTATACAATGAAAAGTTAATCCCATGACTAAAACTGCAGGTAAATCATAAAGATACAATTATAAAAAGCAATAAATTATATATCACGAAGAGTCTCATACAACATACATTAATCAAGTCACTTAAATATTGTTGTAATCACCAGTACATTGGTAAATAAATAAATATGGCAGGACGATTATAAAATGCCTACCTCACCAAAATCTAATTCTTCTTCTTGAAAGAAGTCACTAAAATCTCCAAACTCTGAGAGAAGTATATTGATGTCCATCACAACACCCTCTTCATCCCAGCCCCAGGGGCGTCCACCTTGACCACTTGCACCTTGCATGTTTTCAATAACTTCTTTGCCAGCATGAGAAGAAACTTCTGTTATTTCAGAACGAGACCGCTTGGATAGCTGTTTTCAAGGATACAGAGTATCATGAGTCCATTAACACAATTGCATGTGTGGCATAGTACCGTAACAGTATGAGTGCATGAGATATTGCTATCAAGATTAGTATTAAAAAATACACTAATCTGCAGTGTCAATAGAGTAAATGCAGAATGGTTTATTCACCATAACAGATCTTCGTGCACATCTGGCTACATTTAGGAAAAATTAGAGCACTTAACGTAATTGCACATAATGGAATGAATGCATGGGGGCTGTGTTTTTTGTACACATAGATGCAGGTTAAATTCGTATTCAAACACAATAAACATAATTGCACTTGCACAAAACATTTCAATGTACAAACCAGCATAGTTGGTGGTAAGGGTAGGTGTGGGTGAATGTAGACCCCTAATACTTTTCTAATAAAAATCACCAAGTTCCTACTAGCAGAAACATTGCTATGTGAGAAAGTGTAAGCCTCTGAATCGTGTCCTGCAACACACTAAATAATCTGTACCCACTTGATTTATCTATTTATATCCAGATTCTTGGTTCAAATTTAATTTCCATCAATAACTACATCATCTTCCCCTCAATTAGAAAAAAGTATGAATACATTGTGCTCCTTCTGTATATATTTTTTCCATCTTAAACATGACTTCAATGTCAAAAATATGTTGCAATTGCATACATATTCTTCCCGGGATAAAAAAGGTGATATAGTTACTGATCAGTTACTATTTCAAGAACTACACATTTACAAAAAAAAAAAGATGTGGACATATTCAGTCTATCCGTTTCTCTGAATTTCTGCCCCGTTGAATTTGAGTGTAAAAATGCAGATCAATAATGAGGTAGCGATCACAAGGACATAGCTAGACAACCTCGGTACTAGGTGAGAAGAAAAGGAACAAACACCACTTCATTAGTGATGTGTAGTAAGAAGATAAACTCTATATGCTAAACATGAAAGTTTAGGACTGTAAACAGTACCATCTTGCTACCAGCATTATCAATGTTGAATGGCATATCAGACTCACGGCATGCCATAGAATCAGCATCAGCTATAAGATCACCTTCAGTACCAACTGTATGATCACTTCCATTGGAAGTGCTGCTCACACTACTAATACTACTAGCCATGCTGTTGCACTTCTTGTTCTTTCGTCTTCTCAGTCTTAGAAAATTGGAATTCACTCCAAGTCCACGAGAAGATCCAAGGATAGAGCTGCTAACAGATCACAACATTTAGGTGCAAGAAACTATGGACAAAGCAAAGTTATTAACAAACAAAACCATCATATAAAACAGGTTAACCCTATTCCTTGGTAGTCAATCATGATGATCAATGGGCACCAACGAATTACATTCTGTTCTGAAAGAATTTATGAACTGTGGTTCATAGGTTAAGAAAACACGTATGAAGCTTTTTTAGGGAAATACAGTACGGGAAAACGCATATTAAGTTGTATAGATGTAATGGATATACATGCTAGTAACTAGTGAATCTAAGTTCAGACACTGCTTTTGTAAAAGGTAGTGATTCTTTGGTTCTCCAAATAGTATGCATCATATCATGTGTCCATCTGTCATGCGGGGTTTAAAGAATTAGAAAATATTAGAGTTAGAGATTGAGGTCAATAAAGCAGAATAGAGTCCGGTTGAATGAAAAGAAAATTTGAGTCTGTTGGGTTCGGTTGAGTCAAGGGTTAGGTTAAGTCAAGTTTAGATCAAGTTGAGTCAGAGTCCGATTGGGCAAGAAAAGAATGCATTCCATATGTAATGCGCCATGGGTGCTATATATTGGTACCCAAACCAATGAATAAATCAAGATTAGTTTCGGGTCAATTATCCCCTACCCCCCGGTTGGTGTAACGTCCTCGACGGCGCCGGCAAGCAGGAGACCGGTTCAGCAAAATTCAGAGAACCATTATGACACCATCATAGTTTTTAACTTTCATTAAGTCTAATCCAAATCGCAAACACTGATTGTTACAAGATCTGGGTAGGACATGGACCAAGATGCTGATTCAAAACGGTCATGTTTCAGCTGCCAATTCAACTTATATATTATACGAAAAGGGAAGTACAATGGTGGGTTCTGGATTCCGCCCTAGTTTATAACCTTTTAAAGCAGCAGCACAAGATCAAATTTGAGTGCTTTTATTTGGTTGCAAAAGAAAATCAGTTTTTTACGCTGTCAGAAAGTACATTGAGTCGCTGAGAGAAAATAATCCAGTTAAACACAAGGGCGCAAAAGGAATTCAAATGTGCACAGTGATAACCAAGAGTCCAAGACCAATCAGTTTTTTTCTAAGTGCTTAACTTTCATAGAGACACCAACTTGTGGACAACAATGTGAGTGGACAAATATGATGGCAGTGGTCCAAGAAGCCAAAAGAAAAATAAATCAAGACTGACCTATTTCGAAAGTAAGAAGATGGAGAAAAATTCCAGAATGGCCATGCCTCCCATGATGAACTTCCGAACCAGCCCTGTAACCAAATTCTGCAAAGAAAAGATAAATCATGTCCTCCCCGGCTATATTGAAAATATCAGAGTGAGATTAGTACCTTTTACTAGAAAAGCGAACAAATGCTTGATGGACCATAGGAACCAAAACAGCTTCAGGTGGGTAAATAAATGTCCTTTCAAGAACTGGAATGCTATCAGGTGATTCTAGCTTTCGCTGTCCATCTGCACCCAACTGAAGGTCCTTCGGTGAATCCAATTGTTTTTTTATCTGCTTATTTTGCAATTCAGAAAATTTGTCAGCTGAAGCTGCTGGAAAGCCGAGTGCAACTTCAACATAGTAACTTTGGCCTCTGAGCTGACATAAGGTAGGCTGAGTAAATCCTGGTAAATTAGGCGCCGACGATTTGCTGAAATTGTTACAGAAACTTGACATGAGACACAGGAACGTAATGAACTGTTCTGGGTATTAAGAATTTCCCTAAAAGTATAACCATAGTAGAACACCCGTCATAGAATATCCAATTAAATCTTATGCAAGTGTTCATGTGCAAACTGCAAATAAAATTCCAACCAACAAGCCAGGAGGTGCAGCAAACAAGTCTAACTCATTTCTGGGGCTTGAAAAAAAATACTTGAGAATATGCACACGTATTGAATGTAGAATGCTAAAAGAAAAAATAAATCAGCTTAAAATACAAGTCAATTTAACTTCACTTGAAATACCTTGAGTAAACTTGTCTCACAAGATCACTTGGACAACAACCAACAAGCCTACCAAGCATCCCACTAGGAGCAACAACAACTGCAACATTCAATGTAACAAGTCATGTAGTAAAAACAAAGTATAACTTGACGAAATGGTGGAAACAGGTGCAAAAGTGAAAATATAATACAAGTCAGTAAAATCTCTGGTGCAAGTTTGTTGAGTCAAAACGCTGAGAATTTAGTAGAATCATGTTATGGGAATAGATGGGCCTGCACGGTACTGCAGCAACCCGCTACTGTACCATCGGCTAGGGTTAGGGTTTTGGGTAGTCCCCTCTGTATAAAAAGGGTCATTGTGTACTCTAAGGGGTCAAGCAGGATTCAGTTAGAATTCGGTTAGAAGATAAACAGAACCGATCAGGACAGCCTGATGTGGTTGCTGGTTATAGATATATGTAGTGTCGAGTCTGTTACAGATTGTGACATTGTAATAGAGCTAGGACTCTTCCTGTACCGGGCTATATAATGCTGGCCTAGCCATCCAGCCGCAACCCGCAAGTATCCCATCAATAACAATTGTGTTCCACCAGAAGAAAGCCAAGTAGCCTAAGAAGATCCCTCCGGCAGAATACATCTAGATGAGTTCAGAGAACTCGACTAGACCAAAAGGGTCTGTGAGGGTTCTGTCCAAATTTCTCTATGCCCCTTCCCTCTCCCTGTTCTGCATCCCAGGGACCAGAACAGATCAAGATTTCTCTCTGCGTCACCAACAGAAGCCTCTCCTCCCCTCAGACCATCTGATCAGATCCGTTCTAAACATAACAGAGCTGTTTCGAGGTGATCGAGGGCCGGAAATCCAACAGAGCCTCCAAGGGAGAACGAAGTAGTGGATCTATCTTGCTAATTATCTGTGAATAATCCCAGACATAACAATCATCTTTACTCTTGGCTCATGAGAAGCATTTAGCACTTCACTGGCCGCTTCAAGGCACAACTCCAAATATAATGTACCACTGTATGTCTGTAGTTCAGCCAATAAACTATAGTCCTGTTTGGAAAATAACTACCAAAAAATTCACTTCGATCTAGATTCTAGACAGTGCAAACTATGAAAATGAAAGAGTCATCCTTGTAATTTAGCAATAGGGAAAGATAATTGTATTTTTGAACTATAACCTTACCTGTTACCACCTGCCACAGCTTTTACGAGTAAAAAAAAACAGATTTTATACTTTTGCATTTAAGTGTGTCACCCGTTCACCAAGATGCATGTTTGTGAACAGAGTTTTGAGCAATAGCATTTCAGACTATTTCCTATTGTAGCTTAGTTCACTTTTTTTAATTTTGCTTGAATCCAAAAAAGTTCTAAAGTTTGAACGGAAACAAGCAGAAAATAAGAGCAGATTAAAAAACATTGTAACAGTTAGCAGTAAAGTAAGAAACACAAAAACATAAAGTAATGGAACAGTACCTGGAAGACCTTCACCAATAGAACGGGATGAATGTGAGAGAACTTTCTCTATATCATCACTACAGAGGTTCCGCATATACCTGGTAGAATAGATCATTAAAAGTTTAAAGGTCATCAATACATAAATAAACTGAAGGGACTGGTAATATAATCGGAAGTCATGATAATTGAGCACTGACCTAGCAGATACTATAACATGCACAAATATTGCTTCTTCAGTGGCAGCAAAGACAAACTCTACTGTAGGCTGTGCTCGCCTGGAACGATGAAACAAGAATAAAGAATCAAGAAAAAGATAGAAGTATTAAATACTAGCAGCTGCTTATATATGCTCTTATTCAAGATAAGATAATCAAAAAATGATATCAAGAGCATAAATGGATTCTTCCTATAGCATGTAAATTGTAAAGATCAACATTATGACATGAAACCATTAGTGACACCTATAGTGAAAGAAGAAACAACAGCAAGTTAAGTTGTGACACTTCGTAATGAATTTAAGCTGGATTATTCAAAAGAAGGTTAGTACCAGCATAAGCAGCTGTGCAAACACAAAATAATAGCAGGCTACAATGTTCGATGATCCTGAGCATTGTGGGCTGCGGACGTGGTTCGGGCTGTAGGATGTTGAGATCAAGGGGAGAATTTTAGGTGATCTCAACAGGAGATTAGAGAGTGTCCTAGTTAGATTGGAGTTAGGGGTCCTAATAATAGGAAATAGCCCGTTTCGAAAAAAAAAATAGCAAACAGCTGCAGATTAGTTGAGTTAGAGTCCTAGGAGGAGTCAAATTGGTTGTAACCCGGCTATACAATACCGAGAATCCCATTGGAATAAAGGCACCTCCCAGTTTGAGATCCCGGATTTCCAGCATACAATACAATAAGTCCCATATTACTTTAAACAGCAGTGAGCAGCGAACAGCATTTGCTGCCATTTGTAACAGAGTAAGGTCGCATGGCTCCCTAAATCCTCTCAAACTATGCATGGAACTTTAACAGGCACCTTATCCAGCGCTCACTAGGAAAAACGAAAATAACAAACATAACATAAAATCTTTAGTTAACAAACCTAAAGCTGTTTTGATTCCTTGTTGGGGGGTTGTATTTTGTAAAAACGTCACCAAATCTTGCATAGGAAAGTCCTCTCAGTGATCTGCACAAAGCAAATACCAAATTGCAATAAGAATCAACAAGCCGCACAACTTGAAATTTCATACTGCAACATCAAAACAAAATACAAGTATACCTTTCTAAAGAATTTCTTAATGCCTGAGTTAGAGCAGCTGCAACCTCTTCTGAGTTGCCTGGGGCTACCCACAGACCATTTGAAACAACTATACAAAACAAAACAAAACAAGCAGCGGAAATAAGCAAACAAAAGCACTGGACTAGGGCAATTCAGTCAAAAACGTTCAACCAGAACAAACCTCTTAATTTGTTTACAGCAGTTTGAGCCATATCAGATACAACGGAGTGACGACCAGGAAGAAACAGCCAAAGCTTAATCTTCTCATCTGTAAGTAAATAAATTTTTGAGGTTACATAACTACTTAGCCTAAACATAACAGTAAAAATGAAAAACAAATACTTGTTGTTGTTACAAGCAAGTAGGTGGTGTATTTAATTATTAGTGTATTACCAGGATTATGCTCTCCTTGAGATGGATCCCATGGACCAACAAAGGAATTTGTCCAAGTACATAAGAAACCGTCACTCTGTAAGTTAAGGTATGCCGACAGCACGAGATTATTAAGAGCATCTTTCTGTTCAGCCTTCGAACTGGATGGAGAAAAGACGATCCACAGAAAGAGGGAATACTTCAGATTTCAGAACATAAATAAAAGGCCAAAGACAGATAAGATACAACATCAAAGACCACGAGGAGGAAACATAAACCTTCTCTCAGACGTTGTAGTTGAATCTAGTTCATTAGGAAGAAACTGAAACCATGAAACTGTTTGCAGCTCCCCCTGTTACAAGAGAAAAAACACATAAATGATAATAGAGCAAAAAGAATGTCAGTTGTGATACAGAAGCAAAATTAGGTAACCTAGAGGGAAACAAATCTTGTTGAGCTACAATATTTGGAGTTCAATATGTACATGTAAAAGATCCTGGTAATATGTATTTCTCATCACTTATGATCATCTCAGGAAATCAGGGTGAAGCATTTGTTATCACTTTCATATTTGGAGAACTCCGAAAAATTATCACATCATGCAATTACTTCTTTGGGTGTATGTAACCAGATAGTTGTTTAAAAAATGTCATATCATGCAATTACTTCTTTGGCTGTATATAACCAAATACTAGTCATACATGAACCCAGGAATAAAATAAATAAATAAATAAACATTATACTGCTTAAACACAACTGGATAAGTGACAAGAACTTGAAACCAGATACATAAACGCAGGAAAGTTTGCATGTTCAGAAAATAATATAACAGGACGAAACAAGTTACAAGGTCTGCTGTTGCAAAAGGAGGACCAAAGGAATTGAACATAATAAAATGGAAATAGCAGTATAAGATCTGGCATACTATTTTGAAAATGTTGGTCCACATGATTAGTGTAGAAGTCAAGGCTACTGCTTCATGAGGTCACCACAATGCGTGCCTGGAGAGTACAAGGTGAAATTGAAGCATATCTGGCCATCTGTGATATAGGAAGTTATTTAGTAATTGTCTCTGAAAACAAATCATTCATATGTGTATGGTGGAACCTAACACTCTACTGGAAAAAAGCTATAGTTGAGGATGCATAATCAACTTAATACACAACAGATAGTAAGGAAGTCACCCACGGCAAAAAGATTCATTGAAAAAAAGGAAGCTGAAAAAAACATGTCCGCTAAAATTTAAATAAGAAAACGCATATTCTGGTTCCCATGTCTCATGCTTCCATGTTTCACGGACTAAGCCATCAAGGAAGTAAGCATTTTTTTTAGGGCGACAACATCAACAACTGTTTCCAGAGAAGGGTATGATGGCACATTTTAATTCACATGAAAGTTTGAATAACTATCATACAAAAACAACCTCTTCGGACCCCCTCTCCTTTATGACACTTCATTTATGTTTTAACCTCCAGTCCTCCACATGACACCTTGCATACATATCTCCTCGTCAAAAGATGTTAAACAAACTACAGAGAAGAGTGCTAAAACAACCAGCAATGTCCTTCGAGATACAATTTCCCAATGCCTACGCCGAGAATCTTCTGTAACAACACCATCTCAAACCCCACCCGCAACACCCTTAGCGGAATCAGGATTGCAGTTCACTCACCTACCAATACAGCAACATTTAGAATTTTGAACCATTCTGAATCTGACTTCCACTCCATGACTAACCCGTTGAATGGAAGGGGCTGACAGAACTCTAAATAAACCCCCTCCAGCAGGAGAATTTTTACTTCTAGACTTTCATTTCAAGTGGCTTCAATGCACTGTTTTCATGGGCTTCCATTCGGCCAGGGCGGGAGCGATGGCCCCCATCAACATTAAGCGGAAATTCTCGCTTCCTCCTAGGGAAAAACTAAACCTCCGTCTACACGCCCCTCCTTCTTCCTCCTTGCCCTGGCTCGATGGTGAGGATGGCACTCCATGATTAGGGGTTAGGGCTTGGGGCTGCCGATGATCTATTTGTGGTTTTCTGCCATAAAAGGAGATTCTAACGACGACGATTGAATTGACAGTGGGTTGTGGTCTAGGAGGGTGGCAAGATAGAGCTGACACCGGAGCCATGGGCGGCGGAAGGGTGGTCGGCACGATCGGTGGCTGGACCTTGGCAGGTTGTGGTCTGGGCAGCAAAGTGGTGGTGCCACCATACCTGTGGGCGTCAGAAGGGCAGTCAGTGGGGTCAAAAGTGGAGGCGTTGTGGCCATCAAGTTAGTTAGTGAGCGGCGGCGCGGCAATGCAGCATTGGAAAACTCGATAGCAACTTAGCAAGAGTGTGAGCCTGTGAAGAGGGCTGAGAAGTGAGGCGTAATAGCAAGCCACTCTGCAGCATATCGTCTAGCGTAGTTGCGCCTGCTTTTGCTGAGCTATTCCAACAGCCTGCTGCTCCACCCGCTCGCAGGGCTATCGGCAAGCTGATTTGGGATCTTTGGGGAAGAGAATGGGAAGGTGGGCAGGACCACAGGGGGGCTCAGGTCGATGTCATCGCGTGCAGAACTGATGCCTCCTTGTTGCACGTGAGTGGCTCCGCACTGGGCAGTGTTATCCTGAACGGGTGTCTACTACACAGTTTATGGAATAAA
The DNA here is from genome assembly GCA_036927565.1 of Tuctoria greenei. Taxonomy (NCBI): domain Eukaryota; kingdom Viridiplantae; phylum Streptophyta; class Magnoliopsida; order Poales; family Poaceae; genus Tuctoria; species Tuctoria greenei. The sequence goes on from JAYESD010000003.1 coordinate 230,966,510, forward strand.
CAGGCTGTTTGAACAATCTAAACGGGTTAAATGACACGGTTTTGAATCGGGCTTAAATGACGGTTGGACTTAGTGAAGTATATAAATCAATCTGAGGTTATAAGTCGGATAACACTGCAACTGAGACACCTCAACTGGTCTGATGGAGGTGTTGCATCATGCCTAAGCTGCAAACTTCAAGCAATATAATCTAATGACTAGACTCCAAAATTGACGTACTGTCAGTGTTAGATAATATAACAGTGAAAGGGTGGTTAGATAAAATTGAAGTGCTGTTGAAAGATTTGCAAGCTCTACTGCTAAGGATCACTATTCAGAAATGGTAGTAGCAGCGCGGCAGTCCAGTTGATCTAAAGTTTCGCAAACCCTACCAAATCATAAATACTCACGAATCGAGAAGATAGATCGAGGGTGAGGGTACAATACCCAGCGCTGTAGAAGTGTGCCACGCCGATGCCTCTGCCGCACAAGGGCGCTGTGCTACCGCCGCCCTAGGAGATGGGCGTTGCCGACGCCGCCGCCGTAGAAGGATACCGCCGTAGGAGATGGGCACTCGATGGCATAGGAGAAGCGCGCTGCGCCGCCGTCGCGAGCCTGCCCCCCTGGCCCGTGGCCGTCGTCGTCGCCGCGTCTGTGCTGTGCGCGAGGCGTAGTAGGGTTAGGGTGCGCCGTGAGGGGTGCCGTGCCGACTGCCGAGTTGCAGATCCTAACGGCCGGGTGAGTGGACTGCCGTGCCGAGTGTCGGGTCCGGTCCGCTCTGGTCAAAGGAAAACAGGTCGCATTTTTACTGAACGTATGTACTATAATCTGATCATTTCTACAGTAGGTCTGATCCAATCCGATCATTTCTACTGATCCGTACTGTTTTATAGTACTCTCTCAGTTCAAAAAAATTTATCGCTTTATAGTTTATTTTTGAATTACAAAATAACAAATTTTTTAAGGCGGGAAAGTACTTCCTTCATCTTAAAATATTGTCACTCTCTAATTCTGTTTTGTTTCAGAACTGTATGATTATTGGACAATCAAACATATTTGAATTTTAACAAACAGAATGTTTTCGGAATCTTGGTTTGATCGAGTGGTAAAGTTTTGCTATATATTTAACCACTTCACAGTTTTCCCGTTGAATTATGATGTTGTTCCGACAGCACATTTACCATTTAATTTACTCACTGCAGCCCGACCGCTCGTTCCTGCACAGCAACGAATGTCTTGAACCCTTGTTGTCGCCTCTCGTCGTCCTTTGGCGCCGTAAGGCAGGAGGAAGCACACCTCCATGCTCCGGAGGATCCTCGACATGGGCAGAAACACAATCCACCTCTCAGTGGTCGAGTCGCCGTCTGTCGGTGAATGAGTAGAGGTGAAGGAACTCGACACGGAAAACATGATTTGGACGACGGACAGTGAACAATCTTAGATTGAACGGGTTGACCTTATTTATCGGCTCGGATCTCTTTTTTTTTTTCTTTCTCTTTCTAGACTGGGTCTTTTACGACGGATCGCGTCTGACTCGGAATGAAGGCGAGACGGGTTGCGGCTGCCCGCCACGCCGTCGTAGTCACCGCGAATTTGATACAGGAGCCGCTGCAACCTGCGCCCCGTCCCGCAGAAAAATTGCGTCGCGATGCGGCGCCTACCAGCCTGCGTTCTCCCGCCTTCGCCTCTGTGTTTTCGACCGCTTGCTCGCCGGCCACGACGCCTCGCCACTCGCTCGGCCGCCTGCCCGCCTCGCTCGCCAATTCACCAGCTTGACTCGGCTTGCCAGTTTGCCCAAGTCTACATGTTGATGAATACGGACAACAGTTGCTTCGAGTGTTTGACTTTATTCGAAATATATATGTTGCACATTTATTTGAAGTATACATGCTCTGAAATCAACACAATCAGATACATGCACATTGAACGCGATGGATCGGCAAGCAGTGCAATACATGTTCATCATAGATTTTTCTCGAGCGGCTTTGGTGTTTTTGTCTACCTGTAGTAGCGGTCCTCGAGTGGCTTCGGTGTTTCAAGCATCGATATAGTTTCCGCCTTTCTGGGTTACGAACTCGCGGCTCCGTGCGTCGCCCGACGGGCAGACGTGGTCACCCTTGTGGCGCCGCTTCAAGTTTGCGGACCGGATTGAAATTTTTTTGCGGCTGCAGCACGGGCCGACCTGGGCTGCGCCACAGCCCGCGCCACTCTCATTTATAAGTCTAACTACTGTACCTCCAAAACCCACCTGAAATTACCGTCAGATCCCACAAGAATTGGATCTAAGTTGTTTTTATGGATGATGAAGCACAAAAGGAAATATTTTCTCCATCGCCAAAACCTTATCTAACTTTTAGTTCAGATTTCAAAATTGATCTAAAAGATGACAATTTTTTTGGACGGAGAAGGGAGTACAGTAAAATGAAATCCAGTGCGCAACAATACTAACTGGGCCGGCCCAGTGCGTAGCGCGACTGAGAGTCCAGTCCAGTCCAGTCCAGTGATAAGCCAAGCCACAGGACAAAGCGGGCTCTGTTCTGTCGCCTTCCTGGTTCCTTGTGCTGAACTAAAACCCTAACCCCGAAACTGTTCCTGCTCCGCGGCGGCGGCGGCGATGAGGGCGATCGCCGGCGCCGTCGTCTCCTCCGAGCCCTGCACCCTGACAGAGGCCCACGACATGCTCTCCAGCTTCTGCAGTCACCCCGACTCCTACCTCGCTTCCTCCGATTGCGCCACCTACACCCTCGCGCTCGACGACGCCATCAGAGAACACCACAAGTTCCTCCGCAGCCGCGCCCGCCTTGGACAGCAGCAGGGAGCTTCCGACCGCGACCAAGGGCTGGTGGAGCGCCGGGGCCTGGAGAAGGACGGGGACGCGGAGGCTCCCCTTGGTGGTCCCGTCGAGGAGGCGGAGGTAGCAGTCGCCGCCGGTGAGAAGAGGAGGAAGAGGGAAAAGGAGCCTCGTGAGGATAAATCTGCTGATGTCGTAGCTTCCGACGTGCCCGCCCCGGCTCCACCCGAAATCGCCTCCGAGCAGAGGAAGCAGAAGAGGAAGAAGAAGGAAAAACATTCCGATAAGGAACTAAACAGTGTTGTGAAGCAGGAGCCTGATTCATTCACGGAAGAAGATTTGGGAAGTGAAAAGAAGAATAAGAAGAAAGTAAAACACTCTGATAAGGAGTTACTCGGTAGTGTGAAGCAGGAGCCCAGTTTGGTCGTGGAAGAAAAACTAGCAAGTGAAAAGAAGAACAGTGAGAAGAAAAAGAAGAAGGATCATGTAAAAGTGGAAGAGGGCATGGTGGAGGTGAAGGTGGAGGGACAGATAGTGAGTAATGGTGTGGCAGGTCAAGGAGTTGCCGATGGAGAAAAGAGAAGGAGGAAGAAGAAGCGGTCAGATGAGGAAGGCGATTCAAAGGGTGTCAAGGAGGAGAGAATGGCTATTGATAGTGATCTGAACAATGAGAAAAAGAAGAAAAAGAAGAGGGTGAGAATGGATGATGATGTTCAAGAGCAAGGTGAGCATAAAAAGAAGCAAAGGAAGGAATTGTGAGAGGAGATTCCTACTGATTGGAATTTTATGGGGTTTTTGTGCGCGGTGAGGTTCCTGCTGTTGTAATTTAGGATTCATCTATCAGGGATGTTGGTTCTTTTGAGAACTCTGCTGGACTTTAGGATTTTTTATTATGTAACATCCAATTCATATGTCATGGCCATGCTGTTCTAGAAATGAAATCTCCATTATTATTGTTACTTTGAAGTGCCCTGGGTTTTGTATTGAAGTTTCAGCATATGAGAATTTGTTTGCTGTATCGCAATGAAACACTTGATGTGAGTTGTAGACAGAATCTAACATGCTATATGAGAATATGTTGCTGTGTGTCAATTGGACTGGTGACTTGTCTCACTGTTATTGTTTTAATAGGAAATTGCAATGGACAGGGTTTGTGATAACAAAGTCCTTGCAAAGGCTGTTAAGAATTTTCTTTTCTGAGATACTGTACTCACTGAAGTTTCACTGAGTACGAAGATATCTTTGCAGATGAAAAGAGAATGAAGACCGCTGGCATATCAATGAATTCCTTCTGTGGTGGTGACTTTATTTTGTTGTTATGTATCAGATCAGAAGCGGAGATGTTTTGGGACAAAGATGGGGCAAAATAAATGTTAGGTTGGAGTTGTTGAGATGTGTTGATCCTTTCTTCTGGAAGGATTGTTTTGGAGTACGAAAATAGTTAGCTCAATCAGGTACTAAGAGCTTTATCGACTCAGGGGCTGCTCTCCTCAAGGTACTTATAGTCATGGTAGTGTTTGATATGTTTTGCCTTCCTTATTTACCCCACAAAATAGTGATTTCAACTTCTACCTACTGTTGATGGAAAGTTTTTTTTTCCTCCTTACCTACTCAAAATACTTCAATTCAACTATTGTTTTCTCAAATATTTCAGGTTTATTTGTCTAATTGCCAATTGGGTGTAGAAAGATAAGGAATCTGTTTGTGGATTTTGTAGTAGACAAACATCTTGTACAATAACAATTGCTCAAATCACTTTGCATTGCGCGCACACACTTTCACATTGTTTCAACCTTTCTTGTACGTGCTTGCAGGGTGATTTGTTAGATCATGCAAGCCTGGTAAAGGCCATCACATGTGCTGATGTTGTCATCTCAGCGGTGGGCCCCCATGAGGTCAAGGAGCAAACAAGGATCATCACCGGGATTAAGGAGGCAGGCAATGACAAGGCCAGTTTATTGAATTTACTTTTTGTTTGCTTTTCTATGGACCTGTTTGGCCAACTTCTAGCACAACTCCACAAAAATAAGTAGAAGTTGTGCCAAACAGCAGACTTCTGTTTAGCAGCTTATTAGTCAGTTGCTTTTCAGAATGAACTAAAAGTAGAATATAAGTACAAGTTAATTTTCACCAGATTCTCCAATAAGTTATTTTCTCAAGAAGTAGAAGCCCAAAATGGCTGCAAAATAACTAAAGAGTGTATTGTGCAGAGGTTCCTGCCGTCTGAGTTTGGCTCTGACGTGGACCAGATCAACACTGTGGATCTGGCGAAGAAGTTGTATGCCGTGAAAGCCAACCTCAGGCGACTTATTGAGGCAGAGGGGATACCCCACACCTACTTCTCCTGCAACAGCTTTGCGGAGACATACCTTCCAATCATCGGCGACGTCACAGCCATCAGAGCTAGACCTCTGGCTAACAAGATCACTCTGTCCTAGGTGATGGCAACGCCAAGGGTATAAGTAAATTGTAAGAAGCATACATTCTGTGATGATTCTATGAACTATGATGTTTTCAAATAGCCATCTCGGTGTCCATGCCATGCCTTATTCTTAGGTGTGTAAAAGAGTCAGAAATACAAGAAAATTAACTAATTTTTCAGAACTCCCCCCCCCCCTTTTTTTTTTGAAAAAACTAGTTCGTTTCTCGAACAACCTTATGTGCACCTTTTACACCCCTACTAATTTTTGATATTTGCATGGTTGCAGCAGTGTTTATGGTGGAAGAGGACATTGCTGCCTACACGATGAGGGCAGTCGACGACGGGAGAATGCTGAACAAGATCTTGTACATGAGGCCGGCTGCCAATGTGTTGTCCTACAACGAGCTAGCTCATCTCGCTGTGGGAGGAGGCTGGTAGGACGCTGCAGCGAGTACACATCCCAGAAGAGGAGGTCCTCAGCTGGATCAAAGGTATAATCACTACTACCCGGGCCATACATGGATCTGCAGAACTACTGCCTCGATCTCACAGCGCTCCTGGCCACGGTTAACTCACAGAGGCTGCGTTCCCTCTTAACATAATGCTCTCACTGACGCTCTCCGTCTTCGTTAGAGGTGTGACCAAACCAACTGACCCGAGCATCGGCGTGGACGCCACCAAGCTGTACCCCAGCGTCAACTACACAACCATCGAAGACTTCCTTTCCCGCCTTATTCTGATACAGACTGCCGAACTGTCCACTGAGAGCATATGGGGGATGTTCGGTGTCTGGCCGTCTGCACTTGATAATACCTTTCTAAACTCGTTCGAGCCCTTTAAGGCATAGACATGGATATATGTATTGAAATTTTAGCTGCTACTTGTACCCTTTACTGTAAACGTGATCACATCAACAATCAGATTTACCGCCAAAAAACGTTAGCATAGATTTTGCGTCCAGTATATTACAGGGCTTAATTGGCACGATGAAACTTTCCTCCAAACAGACCAATAGTGGAATGCTCAAATGAAATGAAATGCGAATCTTTATTCGAATGAATCACACCAATTCTATGACTTCTTGGGAGAAAAAGATGGATCATCACGGTTGGTCATGTGTCCTTTGTCTCCTTCGTTGTCATTTTCTCAAACACTTTGAAGACAGCATCTCTACTAATCAATGCTCAAGCTACAACTTGGTGTCCTCGCAAGAAAGCTACAACTGCGGTGCTGCCATCAACATATTTTTATCAAAAAGGAATATCTGCCAAATCCATCAACATCATACTTCGCAAGATTTTATTCAATTTCACATATGCCAGCATCATATTTCATCAAAAACAGATCAATTTGTCTGATCCATCAAGACATGGAGCACAATTTCTTCTTTTGCAAATTCCGGGTACATATTGCACTTTTGTCTTCACAGAACATATTTCACATGTTCTTTATTTTATTTGACATTGGTTAGGTCATTTTTGAACTAACTAGTGTGAAATGAAAATGAATAAAGGAGTACACACTGGAGAACCGGCGCTCAGCCTCGTGCTGAAATCGTTGTGGTTCCATCGCACCCACCCGTAAATGAAAGATACTATGAACATGGACAATCACTTGTCCAGGTGCAAAGAGGATGCTACAGAAAATATACTAAACATTTATATCACATTTTAGAACGGAGCAAGTACTAGCTGATTTCTGATCTTTGATTGAATTCACTGTATGCCGCCATGAACACGGAGGGCGCAGTTTATTCCCACTTCGCCGGAAAGACGGACAAGTTCAGCGTGAACGAACGCCCATCGCGCGTCCAGGTGCCGTGCCCGTGCAGAAAGTGACATGTTCACTCCAACCGGCGAGGCTTCGTTGGCCATACATGTTCACTCCACCAACTGGAAATGATTGGAGAAGCGTCAGGAGGACGCCAGCGTGATGCGTGTTCTTACCCACATACCGGTCGTGCCTGGAGCTGGACACCTGGGCAAACACAAGCAAATGCATTTAGACGGGTTTACAGTCTTACAGGTGGTAACTATCTTCACAAAAAAGTTAGATGTACCATATCCATATTAATTAAAGAGACATTTGTTTTGATCGTATTCATTCAATATTTAATATGTATCATTATTCAAGAATATTTGTATTTCTATCCATTTTAAGCTACTATTGAATCAATATTTGATATCCATTTCCCACCCTTAATTTTTCTCCGCTCTCAAATTTTACTTCCAGTAAATTCTCGGTAAGGCAGCGTGCGAAATCATAGTGTTAGGTGAGACGGGCTGAAAATAATTTAGTAGGTGTGCTTGATTTGATCATACGTAAACTAGGAAAGCAGAAAATGACCTACTTAGTTCCAGCATGTAGGTATTTCTAATCATATACTCCCTCCGTTCTGAAATAATTGTCGTTTCAGACAACCAAATGAACTAGAAATAAACTAATAAAGATTGTCCTAACGACAATTAAAACGAAACGGAGGGAGTATTAGGTGAACGAAAGTGATGTGAATCTGATGCATCGAAAATGAATGAGCCTGAACACCCAAATTCACATAAATTATTGTCAAACGTGTATTTGGATTGAAAGCAAAGGCAGATTCTAATTGACCGTAATAAATTCTATTTGAATGGTTGAATAATGGGGAGAGAGAAAACGGGAGGTCTCTTTCGCTGGAGCAACAACCGCTTCTAGAAGTCGAGACCTTGCAGTGTTGCTTAGGGAAGATGGGAGACCTGACCGCTTGGTTGTGCTGCCTCCGATTATTTATATATGGACCTGTCTATTTATCATGTGCTTGAAATTGAGAAAAAAAAATCAAGCACAGGATAATTAGAAGCTAATTATTGTAATTAATTACTAATTTTGTAATTAGTCATTACTTCTTATTTCTATAGGTTAATCAATTACAATTTTTTTGTTTATTTATTTTACAATTAACATAACCCTTACAATTACGGATTAAAGAGTACATATTACAATTAACAAAAAATTACTTCACATTCTTCTTCCATCCCGGCAGGCCGCTGGCGGTGTCGATGCCGCCCCCACCACCGCCATCGAGAGCCTGCGCTCCGTTGCCGCTGTCACAACTCGCCTGCGCGCCGTCACGGCCGCAAAATCTCGACACTGCTCCACTTCATCCGCCGCCCTTGTGCCCTGCCGTCGCGTTGCCGCAACGAGTCGAGCCGCCGTCATGTGTCGCCGCAGCCGGCTGAGCCGCCGTCGTGCATAGCTGCAGCCACCATCGCACATCGCCGTTGTCGAAGGGTAAATGCGACACTTCTCCCGGATCTGCTATGGAGCAGCCCGCGGAGGTTCTTGTTCGGCAGGGCTTAGGTCTCAAACTAGTGTTCTAGCAGAAGAGTATGAGACAGTTGTTTTTACGTGATTCGGGCCGCAAGGAGCGTAACACCCTACTCCACGGTGGATTGTATTGCTTGGTGAGCGTGTATGCGTATGTGTGTGTATCGAGGATTCTGAGTGTGGTCCCTTGTATCGGTGGTGGTCCGAGCCTTTTATAGGCAAGGTCGGACGCCTTACAAGTGGGTCACGGGGCCCGACAGGTGGTCCCGGGGCGATCTTATCCTAAATATCTAATGCTTCTTCTGTAAGCTTGCTCTGACCGCGGTCTTAAGGATTCACCGTCTTGCCGCCTGCGTTGTCAGTAGCCCACGCGCCGTTGATGACATTGGCAGGGAATGTCCCATCCAACTGTCTTTGGCGCCGTAAGCTACCCACTTGGCGAAGTGGGATAGACCTGCGACATCTTCACTGCAATGCGATTGGTCGTAGCGGTACTTGACATTAGGCGTGCGCCGCGCCATACGTCTGGGGAAGTCACGCATCTTCAAGGCTTGATGGAGACAAGGTGCACTGCCCTCTTAACTTCCTTCCTATCTGCTCAGGGCAAGTTGACCGACCATGCGGTTGCTGGGGAGCTCACCGCCATGGTGGAGGTCGTGCCTCCCTCCGTGGGCCACGTGTCAGCTCGGGAGCTCATCTTCGAGGGGAAGGTCAGTTCTCGACTTCATAGGCCACATGGTAGCTTGGGAGCTCGCCTCCGTGGGGGAGGTCAGGTCTTGCCAAGTGGACCATAAGGCAGCTCGGGCGCTCACCTCTGCGGGGGAGATCGGGTCTCGTCTTTGTGGGCCATGTGGCATCTTGGGAGCCCACCTCTGAGGAGGGAGGTCAAGTCCCGTCCTTCCGAACACGTGGCTGCCTGGGAGCTTGTCGTTGAGGTGGAGTTGAGCTCCCCTATCAAGATGTCTTGTGGGCGCCCCGGACCCCCCATCTGGGGCAGGTAGTCCAAGTTTCTTGAACACGTGTCACCCTCGGACCTTGTCTCTGCAGGGAGACGAGGTACCCAGGCGCCTTTAGCTTGTGTGCGAGGGTACCCGGTATGCCAGGTACCGACAGTGGCCCCTGGGTCCACCTTGGGGTGAGGCGACGAGCCAGAGTGTGGGGCCTTATCCTGCTTTCCATGCGGTTTTTTTAACTTTGTCTTGACCAGCCGAAGCGGTGCGCGTCCCTGCAGTTTTCACCACGCATCCCTCTTTGGTTGAGGGGTCGTGGCGACAGGATCTTTGCTTGCTGCAATTTTATCGCGATGGTTCCCAAGGCGCCTACTGCACTTCTGCTGCTTTCACTTCCGTCTTTGTGGGAACCGTTGGGTTGCCTTCTCTGACGGGGAACTACTCGGGTTGGCTTTTTTGACAGGGGACTTGGGCCTGTTTGTCATGGACGTTGCGGTACGAGCCACCGATTTGGAGCCCGCTCAAATTTGCACGGTGCGTCCAAACGCCACTAAGGACCTTTTAAAAAGGTACCTTTGTGGGCAACGGAGGCTCTTTTCTTCTGCACGCCCCAAGCATTCGAGACTTCGATTCCCTCCTTGAGTGTCTGCCCATTCTTGAGGTTCTCGACCCCTGCTCCAATGGACTCGGCTCTGCCCCCTTCTCGGATGGAGGATGTATCACCAGTGAGGCGACTTTTTGGCTGGGAGGACGAGGATCGACGTGATCTGTCTCGATACCTTGCCTCTGAAGTTGGGGGAGAAGGAGATCGTCTTCCTTCAGGCGTATGCATACTCCGGGTTTGCCCTCCTATTTCTTCCTTCTTGGTGACACTCCTGGAAGTCATTGGGCTTCAGCTTCACCACCTTTCGCCAAACTCTCTGGTGGTGGTCGCAGTGTTCTCGCATTTCTGCAAGATGTTTGTCGGGGTGTACCCATGTGTGCTGCTGTTCCGAAAGTTCTTCGTGCTGAGGCGGACCGGGAAGAAGAACAAAGCCAACTTCCTCGGCGGCCTCTGCTTCCAGCATCAGGCTAACAACCCCTTCAAGTACATTACCCCGCTTTCCCCGGTGAAGTGGCCCGGCTGGAGGAGCGATTGCGTGGTCGTACACGCTGATGCCCACGATCGCATGATCATGCCCACCTATTGGCCGGTGATTAGGAAGGTGGCCTGGGAGGAACGCTCGGAGCTTGAGGCAGAGTACACACCGGTGATGGAGAGGATCCAATTCCTGGCGGATCACGACCCGTTGGAGCTGGTAGTGATGGCCAATTTCGTTCACCGTCGTATGGCCCCTCTCCAGCACCGTTGCCGACCTGCGTGGCTCTATTTCGGGCTCCAAGATGGTACCAGACTGTAGAGGGGTCGTGACACAGAGACAACCCGACAGGAGGTGTTCAAAGCAATGTCCAAGGTGTGCGACGACCTACTGTCGAACGGCGTCTTCAACCTTCCGCAAGCTTGTCCACCGCTTTGCACGGATTGGGACCTTCGGGCGAAGGTTCTGAAGGAGATGTCCAACATGGACGCGATTGGTCTCGCGCCACGACAGGTTGGCGATGAGAGCCGGGGTTTGTCCATCGTCGACTCTTTGGAGGATCATCAGCTTCTTCAGGCTTCGAAGCCTCCAGGATGGAGGAGGTGCCCGCTGTTGGTGGGAAGGGCAAGGCGCCGGTCCGTGACATAGGTAAGGGGAAAACGCCGGTCTCCGACGCAGGCAAGGGGAAAACACCGGTCCCCGATGCAGGCAAGGTGAAATCCCTGGTGGTCGAGGTCGTGAAGGGGAAGCGCCCTCGGTCACCACCGAGGGCACCACCACAGGTAGCCTTCGCTCCGAGTTAGCATCCACCAGTGCACCCCTCTTCAACATTGGGCGTCGGCGGCTCTTCAGGGGGAGGTTTGGTCCGTCCAGTGACAGCTCTTCCGACATTGGTGGTTGGCATGTTATCCAGCATCCTCGTCACCTGCGCAGTCCAGGGTGCCATAGGGGGCTCTGGCTGCATTACACCTACAGAGTCTCAGGCAAAAAGTCCTCGAGCCAACATCGTTGGCAGCTCGGGAGGCGGTTCTGCTGGGGTTGGTGGAAGCACACCGGCGCAGGACGATGGCGCTGCTGGCGGTTTTGGCAGGGGCCCTGCCGGGATGGACTCGCCGGTTACGCCATTGCTAGGGTCCGCGGCTTCAGGGTCGACAAAAGTGGAGGCTCGCTGGAGCTTTCGGGTATGTTGGTAAGGCATTCTTGCCCAGGCTTGCTCTATTATCTCGCCCACCTTTATTGATTTGGTCAGGGCTTGACCTTGATTTGCAGGGCTACGTCAGCTGTTGTGAGGCCCTTACCATCGGGGGTTGTGCCCGGAAGCGCTTCAAAGGCAGTCGAGGATGTTACGGCTGTGCCGGCGGGGCAACCTGCCAAGCTTGCTCAGGGGTGCGCTGTTCCGGCGTCTGTGCTCAGCGTGGGAACTGAAACGTCTCCGGGTGCATCACTACAGGAATATCGATCAATTATGTCGGCTAAAGCCGATGTAATTAAGGCCTAAACCAACGTAAGTAACTTAATTATGTCAGTTTTTCGTTAATTATGTCGGTCGTTGGCCGACGTAGCAGTTTGGACGTAATTAAGGTAACTTACGTCGGCCACTGACGTTAGTTATCTTAATTACGTTGGTCTGCAACAGCCGACGTAAGTCACGTACCGGGATGGGCCGCGGGCTGGGCCAGAGTACTTACGTCGGCCACAACATGCTGACGTAAGTTATGCCTCATAACTTACGTCGGTTGAACCAAACCGACATAATTTAAGTGACATAACTTATGTCGGTTAGGACAAACTAACGTAAGTGAAACTGGACTAACTTACGTCGGCATGGCCATAGCCGACGTAAGTTAAGTTTTCGATTTTTTTTTTTAAAACAGAAACTGACTACCTCGCACGATGGCGAGAACACAGAAAAGATACAGATAACAGATACACAGCACAACAGCTACAAAATATTATCCAAAACATCGATAACAATACAATTTGCAAAATAAGTTCCACCGGGCTACACGCTAGCCCCTCCACTACCTCCATGATCTTCTCGGTGCGTTCCCGAACCCTGCAGAAGAAACATAGTCACTAGTAAGCATCAATTCCAACTCAATGATAGCATCAGAGTCCAAGAACATCAGTGATAATGTTAGAGTTGGATTGCTTCACATTAAGTCATGCACCTGGGCTATCACAAAAGGTTTCAAGAGGTAATGTAGTGGTCTTTGATATTTTTTGACAGTCATTCTACTTTATGAAGTATTTAGACCATGGAAGATTACTTTATGAAGTAATATCTAACGTTAAGCTCATTACATATACCCTGAGTTGTTGCACTGGTTGGCGTTGGTTTATTGGACAATCATGGTCACTATAGCTTGGTCTGGAAATGGAAGTGTCTGAATGAACTTAAACAGTAGAAACGATGATGAAGTAACAGGTCAAGCTTATACCACTAGCCTTTTGTTAACTAGAAGCACTGACAACATATTAACTACTAATCATTTCTGCCATCTATCCTAAGTAGAACGACTGTCAAAAAATATCAAAGACCACTACATTACCTCTTGAAACCTTATGTGATAGCCCAGGTGCATGACTTAATGTGAAGCAATCCAACTCTAACATTATGGTATTACCCATCAAAAGCTTGATTACACTTAACTTCCTCACCACTATAGGAATCAAAGTCATCAAGATGTACCTCTATGTTCTACCTCCTTATCTCTCTATGTAAAATACTAAAATGGATACAACAATATAAAAGAGAGAGTTTATCACCTGCTCTGGTGTCTGCTGTGGCGGAAGCGTAGGAATCTCGATACCCTGATCGCTGTGTCGAGCAAGAGACTGCCATTGCAAAATATTAGAAGATATATGCTATTGAAGTGCTGTGAAATTTAACTACGGTACTTTAAATTACTTACCGCCACCGCTGCTTGCATCTGGGCCATCATTAAGGCCATCCTCTGCTGCTCCTCCCTTGCCTCCGCTCTCGTCCTCTCCAGCTCTGCCTGGGTTTGCGTCAGCATCTCCCTCATGGCCTGGAGCTCCAGCTGGGTCTGCGAGAGACGACCACTGGTCCCAACAGACGAAGCCTGCAACGATGAAGCACCTCTCAAAGGTCGCATCGACCTCGAGTCGACAACTCCATTAAAAATGGCAAACCTGCAAAAGAATGAAAACACTAAGTAGAAGAAGATTAATTGAAAAATAAATGAAACACATGAAGAACTCACCGTCCGTGGGCCTTCCCGCCTCCGCTTGCGTACGCGGCTTGGGGGTCGATCAACGCGCTTTCCCAATCGTAATCCGCATCGTGTATCTTCGTGACCCCATGCACGTACTTTGTCTACAAAACAAATAAATCGTGTAAGCATGTCAATAATAGTATTAGTTATAATAAAATTGATGAATTTTGAAAACTTACCAGTCAGTCGGCTGCGACCTGATTACACTGCCTTGGCTGAGAAGGGTCACTTCCCTTGTGATCTCTCTTCCAAACCTGGGTCAGGGTCGGCTCATGACCCATCTCTCGCTCCTGTACAACCATGTTAGTGAGACAAATAATATATTAGGAACACATAAATAAATTGAAAAGATACTTACCATGCGTTTAGCCAAATGCAAGTAGCCGTCACCGCCATAGTTGTGCTTGCCCTCGGACCCCATGCGACACCGTCTAGCCTTTGTGGACTTATTGATGAAAGCGTCGCTAGCCCATTACCGACAGAGAGCTAAGTACACCTCGATGTTACCCTGTAACCAGGCAATACTAACCTGCACATATTTCATTTTTCATCAACGCAGTTAACATACGTAGATATTGTAAATATTTAACAATATTAAAAACTTACGTCCGCGTACTGCTCCTCTGTCAAGTACAAGTCAAAGTCCTTCCTAAATACACCCCTTTGCTGCTCCTGCTCCTGCTCCCGGGGGTGCCGCTTGTAGTACGCGTTGATGGTCTGAATCCGGGCGTATGACAACGCCACCGTCGTGAACTTCCAAGCGTTGTAATGGAACACTCGTCTCGCGTGGTCCTCCTTGCCCGATTCCTCTACTTGGTACCTCAGCTTTAAGCAAACAAATATTTAAGTGATATGCATTAACAATTCAAACGAGTTGAAAAATGAAACAGTTAAACTTACCATAAAATCGTGCCACACGACTCCCTAAATCGTGCCGTGGATTGGGTGAGAGACATGAGCGTAGTCATCCCATGACAGGGCAGGAAAACCGTCAATGACACCGGGGTAGTGCAAATTCACGATAGCACCTAGGACACTATTAACCTGCTTGTGGTGCTTCTCGGCCCCCGTGAACGAAAAGTCGTACCAACATCTTCAAAATATATTAAATCATTAAGTAAAGTAAAATAACATCTAATATTTAATATACTATATACATTATTTACCTGTCTCCAACTGGACGGATCGTGGTCCGCTGAGTAGTAACCGGAGGAGGAGCCGCAAAGCGGGTCCTCCTCGTCCGTCGCCTCTGCTGCGATGCTGCCGCGTCTTGTGACCCTGAAGGCTCTGCAGAACCACCGGAGTCTCCAGGAAGGCTAGTGGTACCCGGCTGCACAGGGAGGCTAGCACTAGCCGGCTCCGAAGGGAGGCTAGCGCTAGAGGGCTCTTGTAGTGGCCCCCTAGCCTCTGAGTCGGGCTCCTGTAGTGGACCCCTAGCCTCTGACTCTGACTCAGAAGTCCCTGAGTCAGACTGCACAAAAAGAAAAGATTGGCAATAAATAATTAATAACAACTGCAATTTCTAAAATAACTTTATTGTAAACTAAAATTTACCTCCATCCGCTGAAAGCACACAAGCTGAGGGTGGAGCGTGCGCCAGAAAGAGGGAAAGTCAGCTCGAAGGTAACGAGGTCCCTGAGCAAGGGTCTCGTGGCGGCTGAAACCCTCTTACTGGCTTCCCCTTCCCCTTCCCCTTTGACGACATCCTGTTGCAAGAAATAAATGACTAATATGCAAAGATAATATACAAAAGTAATGTTAAATTAGTGAATAAAACGTTACTTCAAAATTCATCAACATCACGATCATGCACCCTACTCCTTAAACCAGCCCATCGATCTTCTTCTTCCGCATATCGTTTTCGTTTGCGCAAATCAGCAGGTTCGACTATGTCATCGATATCTTCAGTTTCTGATTCTGATTCTGTTTCCGCTTTCATGCCAGCCTCGATATCTTGAGCGTCTCCAACTAAGTCATCGAGTCCTACACCAGGCTCGATTGAGAAGGAGTCTGGCAACTCTTCCTCTTGGTAGACACAATCAACCTCAGCTTCGACGTGGTAATCATCATCTTCTGGAGCGTATAACCGCTCACGAGGATTCACCTTATGTACCACCCACCAAGCTTTGAATTTATTGCATGGATAAGGTAGATAGTACACTTGCTCTACTTGGTGTGCAAGAACTAATGAATCGAATCCTTTCAACCGTTCCTTGTGTTTTACTTCGACCATGCCAATTTCGTTTACTCGAATTCCACGAATGGAATCAAACCATTCGCAGTCAAAGAATACCGCTCGAATTGGCTTGTTTGCGACAAAATTAAATTCAAGGATTTTTTTAATAATCCCATAGTATTGCGTTTCATGATCTTGCGAATCGATTGCCCTCATCACAACTCCGGTATTACATGTTGCCGCGAGAGGACGAAGAGATTCAAATTGAGTTGTACGGAATCGAAAGCCGTTGACGTCATATCGACCATAACTTCTAACATTAACCACTCCACGGGATAGTTGTCGCAAATCTTCATGGACGTTGGCATCTTTTTGGCACTGTCCAAGATATGGAGTTATTAGAAAACATAAGCATTCTTATGTTATAAGAAAACGTTGTTAACATTGATTAGTTATTGAGAAAACGTTACATGATCTCGAAACCCGGAGAGAAAATTAGATCCCCCGTTTATTCCTCCCCGTCGAATCTGTTCTATTTGTTTGCTCGTGGGTTGATGTCTATGTCTCCAATTTTGCTTGTCGAACATACTACACGAAAAGGAGAACCTTTTATAATACATGTGTCGGAAAAGATGGTGAGAAGCATAAGTGTAGGAGAAACACTTACTTGAAATATTCATTCATTTCTTCCATATTAGCGTACATGTAGAAGAATGTAACACGCCTTTCTTTTTCGCCAACATCATAGGAAGTGTAACTACCAACAGTAGTGCCTCTTGTTGCAAAAATGGAGAGATCGCTACAAGGAGGTTGCTCATCCATATTGTACCGCATTACCGAAGTATAAACATTGTGTTCCTCCGCATCTGAGGAAATTTTTTTCCATCTTACACAAAAGTACCGGAATCTCCTTTTCCAATTTAGTCATCATCTCTGGCGTGATTTCTTTAGCACAGAGTTGCCTATAGAAGTGGCTAAGCTCGGCTAACACCTTCCACACTGCATCGTCAAAATAGCCTCGAAACATAACAGACAGAAGTCTTTCCATGATTATGTGATAATCATGACTCTTCAACCCAATGAGCTTTCCCGTTTTCACATTCACGGCTCGTCTCAGACTAGCTGCATAACCATTTGGGAATTTCAACATTTGCAACCATTCGAGAACTTCTTTTTTTTTTTCTTTAGGTCGAAGACAGAAAGGAGTGCGTGGTTTACCACCATTTTCGGAGAGCTCAAGAGTTTGACGGTTACAAAGCTCGGAAAGATCATTTCGAGCCTTTAAATTGTCTTTTGTTTTGCCCGTCATGTCGATGCATGTGCTTATGATACATTCGGCCATGTTATGCTCTTGATGCATAACATCAATGTTGTGCCTTAGAATCAACGACTTCACATACGGTAACTCTCAAAGTCCACATATGTGAGTCCAATTGTGTTTGTCTCCGTAACCTTCGAAATATCCAAGACGACCTTCATCTGGCACCAATTGGTCCAACATATCAAATATTTCTGACCCGTTAAGATGTTTCGTTGGTCCTTTAGTGACAACGGTGTTCTTTCTGAAGACATTCCTCTGTTGTCTAAACAAGTGATTCAGAGGCAGCCAATGTCTATGATAATCGAAGTAAGATATCTTGCCTCCATGGGTCATTCGAAAGCAATCGGTATCCGAGGAACATATCGAACACGTCAACCGACCATGAGTGCTCCATCCAGAAAACATATCGTATGCCAGAAAATTATGAACGGACCACAAATAAACAGCTAGGAGGTTGAATTTTTTCTTCTTGTAACAGTCGTACGCTTCGACTCCTGTCCACAACATTTTCAACTCTTCGATCAACGGTTTCAACATCACATTGAGAAGTGACCCAAGATGATCTGGCCCAGGTACAATGAGGCTAAGAAACATAAACTCATTCTTCATGCAAAAAGACGGTGAAAGATTGTACAGAATGACAAAGACGGGCCAACACGAGTATGGTGCGGTATTTGTGCTGAACGGCGTGAACCCATCTGTCACCAACCTGATGCGAACATTTCTCGCTTCACGAGCGAATTCTGGGTCGAACCGGTCCAGCGCCTTCCATGTCTCACCATCGGACGGGTGCGTCATGACTCCACTGTTCTCACGCTCACCTTCTTTGTGCCATCTCATGTGTCTGGCTATTTTTTTTTGAATGGAACAACCGCTTCAACCTCGGTGTCACAGGTAAGTAACGAAGCTGATTACGTGCGACTTCCGTCGTCACAGTATTACCATCATTATTAACAACTTCGACAAACCTCGATTGACCACATTTCAAACATTTGTTCTCATTAGCATGCTCTCTCCAGAAAAGCATGCAATTGTCCAGACACATATCAATCTTCTCGTGCTTCATACCGAGACCAGAAAGAATTTTCTTCGAGTTGTACATATCCTTAGGCACTTTGTTGGGTTACGGAAGGGAATCTTTGAACAAATTGATGAGCATGTTGTAACAATTGTTAGAAAAGAAGAACTTAGACTTAATTGTCATAAGTCTAGTCACAAAATTGAGGATTGACATTTTAGTGTGTCCATGCAGTGCCTCTTCTTAATCTTTGAGACGTTTGAAGAACTCTTTAACCTCTGCTGTTTGAGGATCTTCTGTAAGCTCTGGTCGTATAGCTTCCAGCATCTCATCCATCATATCAACCTCTGTGGCATCATCATTGTCCGTTTCCACTTCTTGTACAGCTTGAGAAACTGTCTTGCTGTAGAAGTTCCACAACTCATAATGTGACACGTAACCGTTTCGACACAAGTGCATCGTAAGTTCCACTTTGTCCAAATATGTTCCGTTTCGGCATTTCGTACATGGGCACCACTCCTTATCGCTATTTGACAATGAAAAAGCTCGTTCCACAAAAGCTTCTGTCTTGGCGTACCACTCATCTGAGTGACCACCAGTTCTGCTCTTCCAACCAGTGTACATCCAACTACGATTTTCACCCATGTTTGACTCTGCAATTAATAGTTGGACAAATTACTGTTAGTTTCTCATTAATTTATGCATGATAGAGGAAATAATGAGAGAGACAGTGAACTGGGTCTGTGCCAGTTCGAAGCCCGACAGGAGCCATGCTCGGGCTTGACCTCAGACCCAGCTTGGCCGCCCTCGGCTCCCTCGCCTCGTATTGAATCTACGAGGATGCGAGGCGAGACGACGAAACTGTTGGCGAAGAAGTTGTGGAGGAGGCCACAACTTCAACGGTCTACACGGCACAATCACACTTATCACGCTACATATATACCAAGGCTCGGCCAGGCTTCGGGCCGACAGGACAAGCTCGGCCCGCGAACGGGCCCGACACAGCCAGACAGGGGAAAATGGGATATGTCGTGCTTGGCTTTGGCTTATGGCCCGTCGTGCTGGCCCGGCCCAGCACGACAAATTTGTCGGCCGCACCGGGCATAATGTTTTTGTCGGTACCCCGCAGACCGGGTACCCCCGCGCACAAGGAGAAAACGGCTAAGGACTCGGCCTCTACTTAAGAGGCCGAATCCGAGGCTGCCACGTCGTGGAGGGAAGGACCAGATCCTACCTCTCCGCTGGGGCAGGCTCCCGGACTGCCGCATGTTCGGCAGAACTGGACCCTCGCCTCCCCGCTGAGGCGGGCTCCGGGGCTGCCACGTGGCCAATCGGAACCTCGAGGCCAGGCCCTCTTCCTCGCAGGGAAAGGCATCAGAACTACCACGTGGCCCGCAGGGCTGAGCCTCCACCCCTCCACGGGGGTGGGCTCCGGATGCGCCACATGGCCTGTACCATCGAGTGCTCGACTCCACACAGAGGCAGGCTCCGGTGCAACCACGTGACGGA
This sequence comes from Tuctoria greenei, assembly GCA_036927565.1. Lineage (NCBI taxonomy): Eukaryota > Viridiplantae > Streptophyta > Magnoliopsida > Poales > Poaceae > Tuctoria > Tuctoria greenei. The sequence continues at coordinate 230,986,300 of JAYESD010000003.1, forward strand.
TGGCCAACTCAGTGCGGTAGGAGGCCGTAGTAAAGGAAGGCGTGCGCTGCTCGGACAGGCATTAAAGTACAGACCCAGGCGAAGCAGAGTTGCGAATGCGTAAGTCAAGGCTCCGGTGTCCTGTCTTGTCCAAGTAGCCGGTACAGACCCACGTCGCAAGACGGACGAATGGGCCACAAGGACAAGACGGGCGGGACGTGCACCGCCATCATGACCAACTATGTGTAGCCCTGGCGCACGACGCGGCTGGACGGCGCATTGACGCCCCTGACAAAGGGAAGTAGATAGCATTTAATCCTAGATCTTATATAGGATTTGGCTCTCCCCAGGACCACCTGTCGGGCCTCGGGGCCCACCTTGTGACTGCAGAGTCCTTGAACTATAAAAGGACTCGGCAGACGACCTTGGCAGAGGATCGAAAAATCAGACTAAGGCTCATTCACGCTCAGGCAAGGCAATACACAAACACTCCCGTGGACGTAGGGTGTTACGCTCCAGCTACCCGAACCACGTAAAATCATCTGTGTTCACCATCCTGATGCGCTCAATCTCCTGGGACTAGCCACGTGAATCCAAAGAACCTCCGCGGGTTGCTCTCTAAGCAGGTCCGGGGGAAGTGTCGTTTAAGACCTTCGACATTTGGCGCTCCAGGTAGGGGGGCTTTTCCCGGCAAAGATCTTCACCGGCAGCATGGTGAACGCCCGTTCCAAGGCTAGCTCCTACAGGCCATGCTCGTTGCCACATATTCTCTGTCATATGCTAGGGCACTCTCTTCTTGTCTCGCACCTAGTGTAGTTATGCAATCCTGCTGCTGGCGGGTCTGCTTGAGGTTCCTGTGATGTATTTGGGTTCTTTGGTTGTTTTCCTGCTCGGGAGACCGTGGCGCCGAAAGGTCACTCCCCTGAAAAGCTAACGACCATGGGAGGTCCAAAATGTACAGCCTGCTTAGCCTGGTCCTGCACCCTAAGCATGTACACTTTGCCTCTTTAGCGCTAACGGCTGAGTACAGGGGGCCCGACGGCACACACTCCAAAGCAGGGCGATAACCATAATCCGGATACCTTCGCACCGAATTACCCACGCACCGTAAGCCCGGCTCGGGACCGTAAGACATAACGAGACTAAAAGCAGGAAGGGAGTAACCGACGAGCAAAATTATTTACATTATGCTTTAATTTTTTGCTTACTTTCACATATTGTCTGCTGTATGCCCGCTTACATTTCTCTTGTCTCGTCCTAGTTGGAGTTGTGCTATCCTACTAAAGGCGGATCCGCATGAGGTACCTGCAATGTGTTTGGGGGTCTGATGATCATTTTCTTGGTCGGGGTCCATGGTGTTGAATGGTTCTAACTTCGAAAAGGCTAATGTCGAGCTGGAGGTCCAGGGTGTGCAACCCACTTAGCCTGGTTCTGTACCCTAAGCATGCAAACCTTGCCTCCCAGTGCTAACAGCTGAGTACAGGGGTCGGACGACTCATGCCTTGAGCAAGGCAGCGACCATACCCTAGATGCTGTCGCACTGAATTACCCATGCCCCATATCTTAGCTAAGGATCGTAAGCCATAACGAAACTAAAGAGCAGGGAAGTGGTGACCGACGAGCAAAATTACTTTTTGTTTACCGTGTGTGCAGGACATATAGGGAGCCGCCGCTTACGTTCTACACGTCCGTAGTAGGCGCCATTGATGCTTCTCCGAGCTCTGGCACCCCCCAAGGGGGCCGCCGAAGTAACTTCTCCGAGCTCCGACGCCCCCCGAGGGGGCTCGCTGGTGTCACTTTTACAAGACAAGATGAAGGCCCCACCCACGGGATCGTCATCTCTCTCGAGGTGGGCCCGGGGGCCACTGTCGGTACCCCACAGACCGGGTACCCCCGCGCACAAGGAGAAAACATCTAAGGACTCAACCTCTACTTAAGAGGCCGAATCCGAGGCTGCCATGTCGTGGAGGGAAGGACCATATCCTACCTCTCCGCCGGGGCAGGATCCCGGGCTGCCGCGTGGCCGGCAGAACTGGACCCTCACCTCCCCGCTGAGGCGGGCTCCAGGGCTGCCACGTGGCCAATCGGAACCTCGGGGCCAGGCCCGCTTCCTCGCAGGGAAAGGCACCAGAACTACCACGTGGCCCGCAGGGCTGAGCCTCCACCCCTCCACAGGGGTGGGCTCCGGATGCGCCACGTGGCCTGTACCATCGAGTGCTCGACTCCCCACAAAGGCAGGCTCCGGCGCAACCACGTGGCAGATGGCCAACTCAGTGCGGTAGGAGGCCGCAGTAAAGGAAGGCGTGCGCTGCTCGGATAGGCATTAAAGTACGTGCGCCTTCCCCAGGCGAAGCAGAGTCGCGAATGCGTAAGCCAAGGCTCCAGTGTCCTGTCTTGTCCAAGTAGCCGGTACAGACCCATGCCGCAAGACGGACGAATGGGCCGCAAGGACAAGACGGGCGGGACGTGCACCGCCATCATGACCAACTATGTGTAGCCCTGGCGCACGACGCGGCAGGACGGCGCATTGACGCCCCTGACAAAGGGAAGTAGATAGCATTTAATCCTAGATCTTGTATAGGATTTGGCTCTCCCCGGGACCACCTGTCGGGCCCCAGGGCCCACCTTGTGACTGCAGAGTCCTTGAACTATAAAAGGACTCGGCAGACGACCTTGGCAGAGGATCGAAAAATCAGACTAAGGCTCATTCACGCTCAGGCAAGGCAATACACAAACACTCCCGTGGATGTAGGGTGTTACGCTCCGGTGGCCCGAACCACGTAAAATCCTCTGTGTTAACCATCCTGTTGCGCTCAATCTCCTGGGACTAGCCCTCGTGAATCCAAAGAACCTCCACGGGCTGCTCTCTAAGCAGGTCCGGGGGAAGTGTCGTTTAAGACCTTCGACAATTTTCATGCACGAGACCGGCCGAGCTCGGACCGGGCCGGCCCGTCACAATCCATTGGCCATCTATAGCCAGTACACAACCTAAGTGCCCCAACAGCCGGCCGCCCCGACGTCGCCCTCAACATAAACCAATTAAGCATAATCTACACTACACTAATTAAGCATAATCTACACTAAGCGAATTAAGCACAATTAAGCAACTTAACCACTTAAGTATAATAAAACATAATCTAAAGTAAGCAAATTAACTAATTAAGCTAAATTAAACAAACAATTAAGCAATTTAAGCATAATTTAAACAATTCAATTTAATTCAATTTCAAAATTGAACAATTCAATTCAAATCAAATTTAAACGTAGCAATTCAATTAAATTCAAATTTCAATGTGGAGGGGGTGTGGGGTGGGGGGTGGGTGGGGGGGGGGGGTTCTGTGGAGGGGGGGGGGGGGTTGTTCTGCTGGGGAGGGGGGGATTGGGGGGGGGGGGGGGGGAGGGTCTGTGGAGGGGAGTAGACCTGGTAATGGGCTCACAACCGGCCCAAAACCGAAACCAAACCATTATATTTCTATAAAAGGCCCAACCCAAACCACTCCATGTATATGTTTTTCTAAACCAAACCAAACTAAACCAAACCATCAAACCAGCCCAACCCAAACCACAGAAACCAGTTTCAGCCCAGTTCTATAACCGTTTGAGCCCACGAGCTCAACCCGCTCCATCCTGGCATGTCCAGCACAAAATCCCCCCCCCCCTCCCGCTGGCAGCGACACCTCTCATGGCAGCTACACCCCACCGTGACGTCGCACCTCCAGCACCCCCCTCCCTCGGCCGCCTTCGGTGCTTCCATGGCGGCGCCCCCCCCCCCCCCCCCCAGCCGCCGTTGGTGCTTCCATGGCCATGGCGGCGACACCCCTCTGGCTCTTGGTCCGTGGCAGCCCCCACGCCTCGTCGTCGGTGCTTCCATGGCCATGGCCGCGACATCCTCCAGCTCTCTGTCCAACGATGTATCTCACGCAACCTCATCATCCATGGCGTCCCCCGCCCGGACCGGTGATGGGTTTCACGCCCCGCTCTTTATCTATGGCGCCCTCCTCGATCTGGCGAGGGTTGAGATTCACGTCCTCTAGCGCCCCGTGGCCCCCGTGCGTGATCTGCCATGGCACGGTGTGAGTCTTCGTGGTGAAGCTTTCCCTCCGACGACGACGAGCTCTGGTTCAGTCCATGGTGGCGCTACCCCCACCCCAACGGTTCCGTTCGCGGGCGCTCTACCATGGCGGGGCCGTCGGCGGTGCTCACCCCCGGGACCCAGCTCGCTCTTCCGAATCCCAAAACCATCCGATGTGACCACAGTTGAAGACCGGTTTCTAACTGTTATTATCCAAACTGTTTGGAACCAACCCAACCCAAACCAAACCAAACTGTTTATGTTGAAAAACCAACCCAAACCAAACCATTAGCTCCATTCAACCGATTTAACCGAATCCAATCTTAACCAAAAGAGGAACCAATCCACTCAAACTGGTTTCGAACCAAACCATTACAAGGTTTAGAGGGGAGGGGGTGGGGGGTATGTGTAGGGGAGGGGCAGGGCCGGCTCTATAGTTTTGTAGGCCCTAGGGCAAGCTTGACGTTGGGCCCCTCCCCCCTCGAGAGTATGTAATATATGCTCTCACGTTTCATTTTATTTGATACTAGTTAGTTCAAATTAAACTAATTAGTTCAAACTAAAGTAACTAGTTCAAACTAAACTAACTAGTGTCAAATAATATGAACAGGAGAGTACTTCACTCGTATTTGTTTTTGCGATTTACTTCACCAGTAAATTATTCTCTCTATTTCATATTATTTGACATCAATGTTATTTAAAATGAAAGGGAGAGTATATATAATAGTAAAAAATAATAAAACATAAATCATCTAATAAGAGTAGCTATCTTGTAACAATCTGTTACCTGTTCTGGCTAATGAGATAGCGAAGAAATCTTTTAATAACAAAGAGTAAATATAGTAATCTTAAAAAGAAACAAAACTCTAAAAACTTTCTATCTAACGGGACAAATGTGACCTAGACACAGACTTCGTTAAACCATAGCTTAAGCATTTTGCCTTTGATGGCCACAGGCGGCGTGAATCCATCAAATAATTATAGTGTATGATTTGTGGGCTGCCTGTTAGGCACTATAGATCGGTGTGTGGACCTGCTTGTTTAGGCTTGTACATTGCTTGTGGAGAGAGATTGTCTGAGTTCTAAATAATTCAAGGTGGCATGAACCAAACAAAAAATATGAGCATGTGATTTTTCTTAAAAGCTAACCTAACATTTAAGATCATGGGCCCCCCTCTAGGCTGGGCCCTAGGTGGTCGCCCCTCCCGCCTAGGGTCAAAGCCGGGCCTGGGGAGGGGGGCCGGGGAGGGGAGGGGGGGGGGGGGTAGGGTGGCCGTCGGCCAGGGAGGGTAGGGGGAGGGGGGGTCGGAGAGGGGAGGTGGAGGGGGCCGGGGAGGGGAGGGGGAGGGGGGCGGTGCTCGGCCGTGTAGGGGAGGTGGAGGGGGGGGGGGGGCGGACGGTGGTGATCGGGGAGGGAGGGCAGGGCGGCGCTAGCTAGGGGAGGGGGCGGGGGAGCTGGGCGGCGGTCGACGGGGAGGGGAAGGGAGGGGAGGGGAGGGGGGTACCTGGTGGTAGTGGTGGACGGCGGCGCGGCGGCGGGGAGTGTAGAGAAAGTGGCGGGTACGGAAGAAAAGAGAAGGCGCGCGGGGTAGGTTAAAATACGTAACTTACATCGGCTAAATATTCAACTTACGTCGGTAGATGTAACTTACGACGACCATCCTATTAGCCAATGTAAGTTAAGGCTTATTTATGTTGGCCCACTTATTTACGTTGGCCAGTTGTCCGTGCCGACATAAGTTATCATTAACTGTTGTTGGACTAGTTACTTACGTCGGCAGCCGACGTAGGTTAACATACTTACGTCAGTTTTCTACAGCCAATGTAAGTTAATTAAATTACGTCGGCCAAACGACATAAATTAAACTGGTCGACGTAAGTATCAACGTTTCCTGTAGTGCATCTCCGACCGTCCTACCAGAGGCATCATGAGATGTCACACCGGGGGCACCTCCAGCCGTCGCACCAAAGGCACCTCCAGCCGTCGCGGTAGAGGCACCTCCGGCCGCCGTGGCAGAGGTTATGTCGGAGCCGACTCCAGGGGCTGAAGGTCTGACTTCCCCTGCTGCTAATTCGGCTGGCGGCTCCCTGAGTGATGGTGGCTCTGCTGCTTCAGGTGGCACCTCGACTCGTGCTCCGTCTCCGAGGGCAATATCCCCAGTGCTGGTGGCCTTGCCTTTACCACTTAGTGAAAGTGCATCTAGGAATCCCTTGTGGGTTTTGGTTAATTTATGACAAGCAAATGAGATCCTAACCACATTGTTGAGATGAGCACAAGTTCTAATGAAAGAATGAACAAGCACAAAAAAGAAAGGAGAATGAGGAGCATTGCATAAAAGTGCTCAAGAACCAAGTGTAGTAGATCATTGTGTATGGAGTGTGTTAAGGAAACACACCCCAAGAGCTCAAGCACAAATAATCTCACACATTGCACAAAGTTATACAGGACCGGACTAGTCCGACTGACCCCGAACTAGTTCGATATCCTTCTGTACCAGATCGGACAAATCCTCACAATGCAGACTTGTCCACACAACCCAGTTTTCACTAACCGGACTAGTCTGATATCATCACGGACTAGTCTGATATCTCTCTGACTAGAATCAGACTAGTCCTTCCCAGTGCGGACTTGTCCCCCAAACACTTCACGAGTTGCACGAAATCGGACAAGTCTGTTAACACCACAGACTAGTCCGATATCTTTCTGATGTCAATCGGACAAGTACAATTTTAGCACGAACTAGTACGAAATCCCTCTGACCTAAATCGGACAAGTCCTCCAAGTGCGGACTTGTTCCCCAAATTCACTAAGGGATTCACCTATCCAGACAAGTCTGATATTCATCAGACTAGTCTGAAGATTTCCGGAACCAAATCGGACTAGTCCGCTTTCACTTTGGACAAGTCCGATATTTCAGGACACTTAGGGTTTCCTACACGCCGCACACAGGACTATTACAGTGTCCACCATGGACTAGTCCGATCTTTCTAAACCCTAACGGTAACTTTTGGGAACCCCATATAAATAGGTGTGCACGACCCAACTTTCACCTTACTCGACACCCCGCGCCGTCACACCCTCCAAGAGCCTAGAAAACTCATCTCTCCATGTAATACAATGCAGGAAAGCTTAATCCTTTGAGGATACACTTTGGATCCAAGGAGAGACAAGGTTCTTCACTTGTTGAGCTCTTGGTTTGATTCCCTAACACACTCCTGTGGTTTTCATTGTAATCTTAAGAGTGTGTTTTTGGTGGTGATCATCTTGTAATCTTGGGGAGCCCTAACTTGTGAGAAGGCCCCTTGAATTCAGTTATTTGCCCCTTGTGATTAGTGAAAAGGATTGGCCTCCGTGGCGATCCAACGAGGGTAGGGTTGGAGAAGACTCGGTCCTTTTGTGGACTCCTCAACGTGGATGTAGGTTGCCTCTGTGGGAACCGAACTGCGAGATAAAAAGCTTGTGTTCTTACTTTGCGCACATTGTTCTTAATCTTCATATCTATCTAGGGTTTCAATCAATCTTGTTTACATTACATTGAAACATTGAATATAAGATTAACTTGTGCTACATCCTAGTTCATAATAGTGTGACACTCCAATTACAAGTATTTTTTCACTTCATACAGTCTAGGATCGAGATAATCGATTAAGATTGATCAATCTAGTCCGCACGCACACCGGACTAGTCCGCACTATCGAAGGTCTTAAACGACACTTCCCTCGGACCTGCTTAGAGAGCAGCCTGTGGAGGTTCTTTGGATTCACGAGGGCTAGTAACAGGAGATTGAGCGCAGCAGGATGGTGAACACAGAGGGTTTTATGTGGTTCGGGCCGCCGGAGCGTAACACCCTACGTCCACGAGAGTGTTTGTGTATTGCCTTGCTTGAGCGTGAATGAGCCTTAGTCTGATTTTTCGATCCCTTGCCAAGGTCGTCTGCCGAGTCCTTTTATAGTTCAAGTACTCTGCAGTCACAAGGTGGGCCCCGGGGCCCGACAGGTGGTCCTGGGGAGAGCCAAATCCTATACAAGATTTAGGATTAAATGCTATCTACTTCCCTTTGTCAGGGGCATCCATGCGCCGTCCCGCCGCGTCGTGCGCCAGGGCTACACATAGTTGGTCATGATAGCGGTGCACGTCCCGCCCATCTTGTCCTTGCGGCCCATTCGTCCGTCTTGCGGCGTGGGTCTGTACCGGCTACTTGGACAAGACAGGACACTGGAGCCTTGACTTACGCATTTGCGACTCTGCTTCACCTGGGGAAGGCGCGCGTACTTTAATGCCTGTCCGAGCAGCGCACGCCTTCCTTTACTGCGGCCTCCTACCGCATTGAGTTGGCCATCCGCCACATGGTTGCGCTGGAGCCTGCCTCTGTGGGGAGTCGAGCACTCGATGGTACAGGCCACGTGGTGCATCCGGAGCCCACCCCTGTGGAGGGGTGGAGGCTCAGCCTTGCGGGCCACGTGGTAGTTCCGGTGCCTTTCCCTGCGAGGAAGCGGAACTGGCCCCGACGCTCCGATTGACCACGTGGCAGCCCTGGAGCCCGCCTCAGCGGGGAGGCGAGGGTCAAGTTCTGCCGGCCACACGGCAGCCCGGGATCCTGCCCCGACGGAGAGGTAGGATCTGGTCCTTCCCTCCACGACGTGGCAACCTCGGATTCAACCTCTTAAGTAGAGGCCGAGTCCTTAGCCATTTTCTCCTTGTGCGCGGGGGTACCCGGTCTGCGGGGTACCGACAGTGGCCCCTGGGCCCACCTCAGGAGAGATGACAATCCCGTGGGTGGGTCCTTCATCTTGTCTTGTAAAAGTGACACGAGCGAGCCCCCTTGGGGGGGCGTCAGAGCTCGGAGAAGTTACATCGATGGCCCCCCTGGGGGACGCTGGAGCTTGGAGAAGCATCGATGGCGCCTACAACGGACGTGTAGAACGTAAGCGGCGACTCCCTGTATGTCCTGCACACACGATAAACAAAAAGTAATTTTGCTCGTTGGTCACCACTTCCCTGCTCTTTAGTTTCGTTATGGCTTACGATCCTTAGCTAAGATACGGGACATGGGTAATTTGGTGCGACAGCATCTAGGGTATGGTCGCTGCCTTGCTCAAGGCATGAGTCATCCGACCCCCTGTACTCAGCTGTTAGCACTGGGAGGTAAGGTGTCATGCTTAGGGTACGGAACCAGGCTAAGCGAGCTGCACACCCTGGACCTCCAGCTCAGCGTTAGCCTTTCCGAAGTTAGAACCATTCAACACCATGGACCCCGACCAAGAAAACGATCATCAGACCCCAAACACATTGCAGGTACCTCATGCGGATCCTCCTTTAGTAGGATAGAACAACTCCAACTAGGACGAGACAAGAGAAATGTAACCAGGCATACAGCAGACAATATGCAAAAGTAAGCAAAAAATTAAAGCATAATGTAAATAATTTTGCTCGTCGGTTACTCCCTTCTTGCTTTTAGTCTCGTTATGTCTTACGGTCTCGAGCCGGGCTTACGGTGCGTGGGTAATTCAGTGCGAAGGTATCCGGATTATGGTTATTGCCCTGCTCAGGAGTGTGTGCCGTCGGGCCCCCTGTACTCAGCCGTTAGCGCTGAAGAGGCAAAGTGTACATGCTTAGGGTGCAGGACCAGGCTAAGCAGACTGTACATTTTGGACCTCCCACGGGCATTAGCTTTTCAGGGGAGTTACCTTTCGGCGCCACGGGCTCCTGAGCAGGAAAACAACCATAGAACCCAAATACATCACAGGAACCTCAAGCAGACCCGCCAGCAGCAGGATTGCATAACTACACTAGGCGCGAGACAAGAAGAGAGTGCCCTAGCATATGACAGAGAATATGTGGGAACGAGCATGGCCTGGAGGAGCTAGCCTTGAACCGGCGTTCACCATGCTGCTGGTGAAGATCTTTGCCGGGAAAAGCCCCCTACCTGGCGTGCCAAATGTCGAAGGTCTTAAACGACACTTCCCCCGGACCTGCTTAGAGAGCAGCCCACGGAGGTTCTTTGGATTCACGAGGGCTAGTCCCAGGAGATTGAGCACAACAGGATGGTGAACACAGAGGGTTTTACGTGGTTCGGGCCGCCGGAGCGTAACACCCTATGTCCACGGGAGTGTTTGTGTATTGCCTTGTCTGAGCGTGAATGAGCCTTAGTCTGATTTTTCGATCCCTTGCCAAGGTCGTCTGCCGAGTCCTTTTATAGTTCAAGGACTCTGCAGTCACAAGGTGGGCCCCAGGGCCCGATAGGTGGTCCCGAGGAGAGCCAAATCCTATACAAGATCTAGGATTAAATGCTATCTACTTCCCTTTATCAGGGTCGTCAACGCGCCGTCTCGTCGCATCGTGCGCCAGGGCTACACATAGTTGGTCATGATGGCGGTGCACGTTCCGCCCGTCTTGTCCTTGCGGCCCATTCGTCCGTCTTGCGGCGTGGGTTTGTACCGGCTACTTGGACAAGACAGGACACTGGAATCTTGACTTACGCATTCGCGACTCCGCTTCGCCTGGGGAAGGCGCGCATACTTTAATGCCTGTCCGAGCAGCGCACACCTTCCTTTACTGCGGCCTCCTACCACACTGAGTTGGCCATTCGCCACGTGGTTGCGCCGAAGCCTGCCTCTGTGGGGAGTCGAACACTCGATGGTATAGGCCACGTGGCGCATCCGGAGCCCACACCAGTCGAGGGGTGGAGGCTCAGCCCTACGGGCCATGTGATAGTTCTGGTGCCTTTCCCTGCGAGGAAGCGGGCCTGGCCCCGAGGTTCCGATTGGCCACGTGGCAGCCCCGAAGCCCGCCTCAGCGGGGAGGCAAGGGTCCAGTTTTGCCAGCCACGCGGCAGCCCGGGAGCCTGCCCCGACGGAGAGGTAGGATCTGGTCCTTCCCTCCACGACGTGGCAGCCTCGTATTCAGCCTCTTAAGTATAGGTCGAGTCCTTAGCCGTTTTCTCCTTGTGCGCGTTGGTACCCGGTCTGCGGGGTACCGACACACACTCTACCGGACTAGTCTGATATCTCGGGATTTGATCAGTTTGTTAAGTGTTGTAGGTTCCGACTAAAATTCAAAAAGGCCTATTCACCCCCCCTAGGCCGCATTCACTTCGGGAGGAAGAGGTCCCCGAGACGAATCATCGGATGGCCTTCCCTGACTTCGGCACAACCAGAGCGCCTCTCCAACGTCATGGACTTGACACAATCCAGCATCCTTCAGGTGAAATACAACCTCCATCGGGCGCAGGAGGCTCTTGCCGCCGAGTGGGAGAAGCTGCGTATCGAGGGCGAGCGCCTCCAAGGCTGGGAGGATCTCCTGAGCTCCAGGATCGCCGATACGAAGGTGAAGTACCTAAAGGTGAGCAAGGAGCTGGAGGTGAGGCACAGCTTGGTGAGGGCCTCATACGCCCTCACCCAGAAGATTCTAGCTGACGCCAAGGCAACCAGCAACTCGGCTAACGCCCGCCTGTGCGCTCTTGAAGACGGACAAGAAACCCTGAGTCGCCAAGAAGCCGTTGTTGCCAAGAGGGAGGCTGCTAATGCTGATCAGGAGGTGGCAGCACATGCGATGATGGCCCGGGCTAAGGCCGATCGGGACAGGCTACAGTCCCGCCTCGAAGATCTTGAGCTCCAGGAGAGCAATTTGACGCGGGATCGGGCACAACACTTGGCTGAGCGTCAGGAACTCCTCCTGCGTGATCTGGATGTCCAGACCCGGGAGCACGAAGCAAGTCGCCGCGCCCGGGAGTTTGAACTCCAGGAGCGTCAGCTGGTTCAGCGTCTTGAAGCCTAGGGTAGGGCCGTGGCGGAGACGGTGGCGTCTCATGTCTTGGTGTGTTACCGGAGTCGGTATCCCGACCTGCCTTTGAAGCCAGTTTTTGAAGGCCCTATTGTAGAGTGCGAGGCGACAACGGTGGCAGAGGAAGTCGCCAAGCACGTCATAGTGCAATTCAGTCGGGGCTGAGGCTGGTAGCTCGCCTTTGTATCTGGGGTTCACCCCTTTGTACAAATTCCTTAATGAATTCCTCGCTGCGAGCTTTTGCTTGTTGGCTTTGTCTCATGCTAATCAAAAAGTTGCCCCAATTCCTTGTGTACGGTCTTGAAGAGTCTTTGTTGTCGTCATTAGCCTTTTAGGGACCAACGCTTGCACAGTTGACACGGCCGGTTTGTCTCTAGGTGACGTCTTGCCTATGGAATGCCCCTGAGAGGCCCCTTGGTAGACGTGACCAGATTGTTGGGTACGCCTGCCACTTGAACCAGACCCCCAATCGGACGGGAGGAGCACGAGTGACTAGTCTCGGCGTGCCCCTTTCGGGAGCGCCAGGCTTTTCCTGAGTGTCGTCGTTGACGGTAGACCCATTGGGAGGTACCGGAGCTGGATGCTCCGACGTCGTCCGCTATCTTCGTAGAAACGTCGATGATAGACCCCTTGGGAGGTGCCGGAGCTGGATGCTCCAGCGTCTTCCACCATTGTCGTTGAGACGTCGACGGCGGGCCCCTGGTATACAGGCTATCGCAAGGGGACCATGTTAGCAACAAGTGCAAGGTAGGGGAGTTTACCCTCTTATCCGCGCTTGGTGTCGTCGTTGACGTTTTGGGACGTCGACGGCATGCCTCTTGGGAGGTGCTGGAGCTGGATGCTCTGGCGTTGCCCAACATCATTGTTGAGACTTTGACTGCAGGCCCCTTGGGAGGTGCCAAAGCTAGATGCTACGGCGTCTTCCACCATCGTCGTTGAGATGTCGACGGCAGGCCCCTTGGAAGGTGTCGGAGTTGGATGCTCCGATGTCTTCCACCATCGTCATTGAGACGTCAACGGAAGAACCCTGGTATACAAGCTATCGCAAGGGGACCATGTTATCAACAAGTGCGAGGCAGGGGAGTTTACCCTCTTATCCGCGCTTGGTGCTGTCGTTGACATTCTGGGACGCTGACAGCAGGCCCCTTGGGAGGTACTAGAGATAGATTCTGTGGCATCACCCAACATCATCGTTGAGACGTTGACGGCAGGCCCTTAGGGAGGTGCCGGAGCTGGGTGCTCCGACGTCTTCAACCATCGTCGTTGAGACATTAATGGCGGGCCCCTTGGGAGGTGCCGGAGCTGGATGCTCCGACGTCTTTGACCATCATCGTTGAGATGTCGACATCAGGCCCCTGGTATACAGGCTATTGCAAGGGGACCATGTTAGGAACAAGTGCGAGGCAGGGGAGTTTACCCTCTTATCCGCGCTTCGTTCTATCGTTGACGTTCTGGGACGTTGACGGCAGACCCCTTGGGAGGTGCTGGAGTTGGATGCTCCGGCGTCGCCCACCATCATCGTTGAGACGTCGATAGCAGGCCCCTAGGGAGGTGTTGAAGTTGGGTGCTCTGGTGTCTTCCAACATTGTCGTTGAGACGTCGATGGCAGACCCCTGGTATACAGGCTATCGCAAGGGGACCATGTTAGCAACAAGTGAGAGGCAGGGGAGTTTACCCTCATATCCGCGCTTGGTGCTATCGTTGACGTTTTGGGATGTCGATGGCAGGCCCCTTGGGAGGTGCTGGAGCTGGATGCTCCAGCGTCACCCACTAATATCGTTGAGGCGTCGACGGCAGGCCCCTAGTATACAGCTTATCGCAAGGGGACCATGTTAGCAACAAGTGCGAGTCAGGGGAGTTTACCCTCTTATTCGCGCTTGGTGCTGTCGTTGATGTTCTGGGACATCGATGGCAGGCCCCTTGGGAGGTGCTAGAGATGGATGCTCCGGCGTTGCCCAACATCATCGTTGAGACGTCGACGACAGTCCCCTAGGGAGCTACCAGAGCTAGGTCCTTCGACGTCTTCCACCATCGTTGTTGAGACATTGACGGCGGGCCCCTTGGGAGGTGCCAGAGCTGGATGCTCCGGCATCTTCCACCATCATCGTTGAGACGTCGACGGCAGGCCTCTGGTATGCAGGTGTAAGACCTATATGTGCTGAATACATTGGCTTGTAGTGAATACACTTGGTTTTGATGATAAAAATTTTAAATATCACCAAAACACCTTTTTGTCAAGGTCCGACTCTAGCTCTGAGCTATAGCAAGGTCCGACTGTAGGTCCGGCTTGGTTTGGGTAGCTCCGGTTACGTTCGATGGTCCGACTAGCTTTGGTCAGCTCCGGTGAAGTTTTGTCTTTAGCTCCGGCACGTCTTTGATAGCTCCGACACGTCTTTGATAGCTCCAACATGTTTTTGATAGCTCCGACATGTTTTTTGCTAAGCTCCGAGTTGATTTTTCTAGCTCCGGTTTTTGGGTTTACTAGTTCCGATTAGTTCTGGTTAGCTCCGGCGTTAGGTCCTGCTAGTTTTGTAAGCTCCGGCGGGAGCTTGGTAGTACTAGTTTTGGTAAGCTCCGGCGCTAGGTTCTACTAGCTTTTGTTAGCTCCGGCTCAAGCTCCGGGTTGCTCTGGCAAGGTCTGGAACTTGACTGCAGTGCTTCTGCTTTTCATTTGCAATGTTTCGTACTTGCTTTACATTGTTGGAAAGTTTGCTTAGTATTCTTTTACTAAGTTTTCTGTGCGCTTTGGATGATATGGCTGATATCGTTTTGCTATGCTTTGCAACATGCTTATGTGAGGTTCTCACATAAGGTGTTGTGTTTGGAACTAACTTGAGTCAAGTCGAGGACTTGGGCTCGTATGGATTGGTTGTTTATTCATGTGCAGGTATTGCTTGAGTTAAAGACATGGCTGGTGACGGGATCCATTGGACTAGTCTCAGGGAGGAGATGAGGTTCCAACAACCAAATTCAGGAGGAATTGTGGTTGAGCTGATGAGGAGGTTGCGCAGCATGATTGAATCAAGAACAATGCATATGAAGGTATCGTGGACGTCATTGGAAGATGTTTGCACGTGTGCAAGGAGTGCATGAACGTGGCTACATGGTTCCGAGACGTGATGAAGAGATGTGGACGTAAAGAATTGGTCGGAAAGGTCCAACCGACTAGGTTATGAACTCAGGCTGTGGCTGAGTCGGGTTTGACTCAGATATGGAAATATTTGAGTTGGTTATGATAGGATTTCGTGTGGGTCACGAATTTGAGTTGTTAAGGAATGTGGGATACGTTCCTAAGGTGTTTGGAAGTCTTAAGATTGCTTCTATATGCGTATAGAAGAATCTTGAGCAGTTATGGAAAGTTACGATTCGTGATCTGAGTAGGATTGGAGTCCTAGTTGATATTGGGTTGGCCTAAGGGCTGGTTATATAAGCAAGGGAGCCTAGAGCTCGTGGTGCACGACTTTTGGGTTGTTCCTCTTGTGTTCTATTGAATAAAATTCGTAGTTTGAAGGAACTTTTGTGCTTGTTCGTCCGAATTGTTCCAGACAAGTTTTACTCGTCGAGCTTCAGGACAGCACTACCTTTCGTTGGTGGTTTTATCATAACTCGAGTTTTACAGATCCAAATGACGTGATTCTTTTTGGGTTGTCTTCACAACTTGATTATATATCATCTTTCAAAATTTTACGATCATTGGATTTGTGGTCTATGATCTACACGAGTTTCTTTGCAGCATTCCAGAACTGTTTTTCCTCGGGTAGGACAGATTGACCATTGTTTGATCTTTCGATCATAACTTGAGTTTTTCTCGTCGGATTTGAGTGATTATTTTTGTGTTGTCTTCGTTACTTGATTCTCTATGATATCTAGCACTTTTTTCACGGTGAAACACATTTAGATTAGTCTCACACACGATTTCTTTAACAGATCATTTTTCCGCCGAAAGGGTTTGGGGTTTAATTGTTTCCGTTGCGTAAGATTTTTAAATCTACCATTAACCCCACCCCCTCTGGTAGATTTTCACGTGCTCTTCGATCCTACAATTGGTATCAGATCCACAGTGCTCTAATCTTTGTGATTTGCACGTGTTTTTGACTAATCATCATGGAGAAGTACTCCGCCAAACCTTGTGTGTTTGCTGGTATTGATTTCCAGGTTTGGAAGGCACGCATGGAGGCTTTCATCCAGGCACAAGGCTTTGCAATATGGGAGAAGTTATACAAGCCTTACTAAGTGCCATCAAACGATCAAGTTACAGCTACAAATCTGAGAGATGTCGACAACAACAACAAGGCTCGAAACTTGATCATACAAGGATTAACTCAAAGCGACTTCGACCGTGTTGCACACCTCCGATCTGCATACGATGTGTGAAAAGCACTTTGTGACTACCACGAAGGATCCAACACAATCAAAGAGGTAAGGCAATACATGTTCAAAAAGGAATACATGCGCTTTGAGATGCAACTCGGTGAGTCTATTGATGACCTTTCTACTCGCTTTAATAAGATTCTCAGCAACTTGCATAGTGTCAATGTTAATTTTTCAGATGCTGAAAATGCTAGGCAATTGCTAAGTGCATTAGATATGTCAATTTGGGAGATGAAAGTTACATCTATTCGTGAATCTACTGTCATGAGTACACTTACTTTAGATGTGCTATATTCCAAGCTAAAAACTCATGAAATTGATATAATATCACGTAAGAACCCCAACAAATCTATTGCTTTTGTTTCTCAACGTGATATGCCTAGCTCCGGCCAATCTTCATCTTGTAGTACACTTGCTTTGTTGTCCTCTCTAACCCTTGAACAGATTGAGGAGTTTCCAGAGGAGGAGCTAGCACTTCTCTCTACAAGGTTCTCAAAAGCATTGCAAAATGTGAGAACTAGAAGGAGAGGAAGCTCCGAACCTCAACGGTGCTTCGAATGTGGTAAGATAGGACATTTTTGTTTAGATTGCCCTAACCTTTCAGGTCCTACTTCCCGGGATGAAAAGAAAACAAGAACGAAGCACTCCTCTGCAAAAGATATGAAGAAAAAGAAGGGTACCATAGGACGCAAGATGATTAACAACTTCATCACCGCACTTCAAGAACCTAGTTCAAGTGATGTAGACTTTGAAAGTGATGAAGATGATGACGATCTGGCCAACTTATGCTTCATGGCGGGCAAAACAAGATCAAGATCAAGTCAGGAGAATGCAGAACACAACAGTGAAGACGATGATGTATGTTCTACCTGCAATGAAATGTGTGATGCTATTTCTCGTGCAACTATTATTGTCAAGAAAAAGGACAAAAAGCTTTGGGATAATGCTGCTAAAATTGAATCACTAGAATATGAAATTAACCGTTTAAAAACTTTGATTCCTAGTGATGATGAATGTCCCTCATGTGACTTAATCTATGAACAATTATCCACATTAAGAAGTGCACACTCCTCCACTCTAGATAGACTTGATGAAGAAATTGAAAAGAACAAAGAGCTTGCTGCACTTAATGATAAAAACTTGAAAGATGCTAGCTGTTCTACAATTGATTTGTATTGTTCTACTTGCGAGGATCTTGATAAGAAACTACAGGATGCTATGAATGAAATTTCTATATTGAACAATGCTTTACGTTCTCATGAAGTTAAATTTTGTTGAAATTGCAAACTAAAAGGAAAAACTTCATGTGAAAATTGCCTTGATCTGTCCAATAAACTTGATGACATGCATAGGACGTTAGATCGGTTTTGTAATGGGAATAAGAACCTAAACTTGCTGCTGAATTCTTCCAAGTCTTGCAATAATAAAACTGGTTTAGGTTTTGATTCTCATGCTCATGCTAAGGCACATCCACCTAAAATTGTAAATTCATTAGGAAGTGGTTTGATTTAAACAGTTCCTAAACAAAAAGGAGTGGTTTTCAAATCTACAGGAGTGTTGCCTCATTCGGTTTCAAATAAAAATATTGCTTGCTCATCTAGACATGAACACAAAGTTAAATTTCATTGTACCTTCTGTGGTAGAGATGGTCATGTCATAGATTTTTGTTATAGACTAGCTAAACAATAGAAAAGGGAAAGAATGGTTGCTAGATCTCATAACTTTCATGCGAAATTTGCTGCACACATTGAACCGAATGTACAACCTGCTGCTTTGAGTCAAAAACATTCAAAGTTTACCTCCGGAGCTACTGATTTTTGTGCTACACAAGTAACACCTTATAGGTCAGTAGTTAAGAATAAAAAATCTCAAACTTTGACTCATAAACCTGTTGTTTTGTCTCAACTTTTGTGTGTTTTTCCTACTGCACGTCGCGTGACTCAGTACTGGATTCCTAAATGCCTTTTGACTAACCCCAGTATTGAGTCATCGACGTATTGTGCTTCTATGTAGGTTACACGTTTGAGGAAGGAGAACATTTGGATTGTGGATTCAGGTTGCTCACGCCACATGACCGGTAACAAAGATTGGTTCTCCTCCCTCTCTTTTGGGTCACGTGTAGAAAATGTTACTTTTGCCGATAATTCTTAAACTCCTATAATTGCAAAGGGTTCGGTTAGAGTAAATGATCACTACACTTTGAAGGATGTGGCACTTGTCAAAAATTTGAAATACAACTTGCTTTCTGTTTCACAATTGCTAGATGAAAATCTGGAAATTATTTTCAATAAAAACTGCTGCAAAGTTGTAAGTTCAAATAGTGAGCTTATTTTTAACATGTCTCGGTTTGGAAGAGTTTTTAAAGCTGATTTTGATATGTCTTCCTCTAAGCATAGGTGTCTAGTTGCTAATGATTCAAAGGACTTATACTTTTGGCATCGTAGACTTGGTCACGTAGGCTTTGATCACCTAACGCGTGTTAGTGCTCTTGATTGCATACGTGGGCTGCCTAAGCTTAAAGGGGACAAAGAAATTGTATGCTCTTCTTGTAGACATGCTAAGATGGTTGCAGGTTCACATACTCCTCTCACAATGATCATGACAACTGAACCATGTTAACTTTTGCATCTTGACACCGTAGGGCCTTCACGTGTTCAATCCTTCGGAGGTAAACGGTATGTTCTTGTTATCGTTGATGATTATTTTAGATACTCTTGGGTTTACTTTATGGCGTCTAAGAATGAAGTTTTTAGTCACTTTAGAACTTTATTTCTTAGATTATCAATTGATCACCTAGGATCATTAAAAGCAATTAGAAGTGATAATGGAACTGAATTTAAAAATCAATCTTTTCATCACTTTTGTGCTGAAAATAGAATAGATCATCAATTCTCTTCACCATATGTACCTCAACAAAACGGTGTTGTAGAAAGAAAGAATAGAACCTTAGTTGAGATGGCTAGGACTATGCTTGATGAATATCAAACTCCTAAGAAATTTTAGGCTGATGCGTTAGCAACCGCTTGTTATGTCTCAAATCATGTTTTCTTGCGTGCTAAGCTAGGTAAAACACCATATGAGCTCCGGTTTGGACATAAGCCTAGTGTTACACACTTTCGGGTCTTTGGTTGCAAATTCTTTGTTAAGAAACATGGTAATCTTGATAAATTTGAACCTAGATCCATTGATGGCATGTTTCTTGGTTATCCATCTCATACTAGAGGCTACCGTGTGCTTTTACTTGACACTAACAAAATTGTGGAGACTTGTGAAGTGTCTTTTGATGAAGCTAGCCCAGGTACTAGCTCTGGTGTTGCAGGACCAGATCTGTATCCTTAGGGGGAGGGTATTTTCGAAGATGAAGAAGAGCCGGTGATACTGCCTGGTAGTTCCGAAGTTGACACGTGTCCAGCTCCGGACATTGAACAAGCTTCGGCTATCATCTATGCTGGTCCTGATTGTCCACAAGTCACAAGCTCATCAATCTACGATGAACCTAATGAAGAAGAAGCTTGTGAGACATCTGTTCCCCTACGTTTTTACAAAGATCATCCCCCACAACAGATGGTTGGAAGCTTGCACGAACGAGTCACACGGTCCAGGTTTTGCGATCCAAACTCTCATGCTCATTCTGCTTTTGTTGCTTCTTTTGAACCCAAAGATATATCACACACACTCACTAATGAATCTTATATTATTGCCATGCAAGAAGAGTTAGAAAATTTTGAAAGAAATAATGTTTGGAAACTTGTACCTCCACCTCAAGGTCACACTTTAATTGGAACTAAATGGGTATTTAAAAATAAACAAAGTGAGGATGGGGTTGTGGTTAGGAATAAGGCTAGGTTGGTTGCTCAAGGTTTCACTCAAGTTGACAGTCTAGATTTTGATGAAACTTTTGCTCCTGTCGCTAGATTAGAAGCCATAAGAATTTTGTTAGCTTTTGCAGCATCTAAAGGTTTTAAGCTATATCAAATGGATGTTAAAAGTGCTTTTCTTAATGGCTACATAGATGAGGAGGTTTATGTCAAACAACCACCGGGTTTTGAAAATCCAGATTTTCCTAATCATGTTTACAAACTGTCCAAAGCCTTATACGGTCTCAAACAAGCCCCTAGAGCATGGTATGATAGGTTAAAAACATTCTTACTTGAAAAGGGGTTTACCATGGGCAAGGTTGATAAAACTCTTTTTGTGCTTAAGCATGGCAATGACTCATTATTCGTTCAAGTGTATGTGGATGATATTATCTTTGGTTGTGCTTCTCATGATCTTGTGTCCAAGTTTTCAGAAATGATGAGTTCCGAATTTGAAATGAGTATGATAGGTGAACTCACTTACTTTTTGGGGCTGCAAATCAAGCAAACCAAGGAGGGTACCTTTGTGCATCAAACGAAGTATACCAAAGACCTCCTAAGGCGCTTCAACATGTACAAAAGCAAGCCTCTTAGGACACCAATGGGAACAGCAACAACACTTGAACTTGATGAAGATGGTGAACCCGTGGATCAAAAAGAATATAGAAGCATGATTGGATCACTTTTGTACCTCACGGCATCAAGACCGGACATACAATTCAGCGTATGTCTTTGTGCACGGTTTCAAGCCTCCCCACGTGCTTCACATCGTCAAGCCGTCAAAAGGATTCTCAGGTACTTACATGGAACTCAAGAATTTGGCATTTTTCTTCCTTCTTCCTCAACCGTTACTTTGAAAGCTTTTTCGGATGCTGATTTTGGGGGTTGTAGGATTGATAGGAAAAGTACTTCTGGTGCTTGTCATTTTCTTGGTAATTCTCTTGTTGCTTGATCCTCTAGAAAACAAAATTCAGTTGCACAATCCACAGCCGAATCTGAATATGTAGCTGCTGCTAGTGCTTGCTCACAAATTCTTTGGATTGTTCAAACACTTAAGGACTATGGGGTTGATCTAGATAGTGTTCCACTATTCTGTGATAACACTAGTGCCATTTGCATTGCTAAAAACCTCGTGCAACATTCTAGAACTAAGCACATTGACATTAGGTATCACTTTCTCCGAGATAATGTTGAAAAAGGAAACATTGTGCTTCACCATGTAGATACCGAACAACAATTGGCTGACATTTTTACAAAACCTTTGGATTTCACTCATTTTTGTTACATTCGTAGTGAAATAGGGGTTATGCATCCGCATGGCTTAAACTGAGGGGGAGTTTTGAAACTTGGGAAGTATATGTGTGAATCTGAAATTAAAATAATATGAGCATAGTATTTCATACATATATGACTTTGTGATTCCTTTTTCATGTTGAAAGTTCTTACTACATTACTCGTGTTATACATTTTGTAGTTTTTGCCATGTCTAGTAATTGGAATAATTACTTACACTAAAACTGGTCATGGTCGAACTTTCTTGCTGTTTTGAACTTGTTACATGTTCACAAGTGCTTTTAATCATTAAGAATTCATCAAGTAATCAACTCACATGTTGAGTTTTTATGAACAAATATAAATTGAGAAAAGATCAAGAGAATATGCATGCATCGCACTTCTTCTTTTGAGATAGCTTATCATTGCACTTAGATATGAACTTAGAAGAAGTTGTGTATGACTAAAACCATTTCCTTAAGCTTCTGATTGTCAAATGACATAGGCTTGGCTTGGTTGGTTAGAATAAGGTAGATGCGCATATAATCTCTTGCAAATATCATATGATCTAAATTTATGCTTTGAAAAATATTAAAATGCAAAAACTAGTGTCATGCTTTCAGGTTTTGAAATAGTTAAGTTTGTGATATCATGACTTGCTTAGATTGAAAATTACATATGATCTCTAGCATGTCTTACACTACTTTATGTATTTCATTGATGTGATAATGCAAAGTACTTGATAGTATGACTTGGATGAGCTTTGTTTATATGAATATGTTATAATATGCTCATAACAACTAAAGAGGGAGAGATAATTTGTTTACATGCTCATGACTTGCTGAATACATTGTCAAAGGGGGAGAGATAAGCATGAAGAGAAAGAGAATATGTGCATAAGGAGAGATAATAAAGGGGGGGAGATAATATGGGATAAATTTTTGGATTTTCTTCTCATTTTACTTTTGATTTAGAAAGGGGAAGAAATTGCCTTCGAAACTTTTATGTGAATAAGCCAATGTTCGGATTTTAAATGGTGTTGCCAATGCATTCATCAAGGGGGAGATTGCAAGACCTATATGTGCTGAATACATTGGCTTGTAGTTAATACACTTGGTTTTGATGATAAAAGTTTTAAATATCACCAAAACACCTTTTTGTCAAGGTCCGACTCTAGCTCTGAGCTATAGCAAGGTCCGACGGTAGGTCCGACTTGGTTTGGGTAGCTCCGGTTACGTTCGATGGTCCGACTAGCTTTGGTCAGCTCCGGTGAAGTTTTGTCTTTAGCTCCGGCACGTCTTTGATAGCTCCGACACGTCTTTGATAGCTCCGACATGTTTTTGATAGTTCCGACATGTTTTTTGCTAAGCTCCGAGTTGATTTTTCTAGCTCCGGTTTTTGGGTTTACTAGTTCCGACTAGTTCTGGTTAGCTCCGGCGCTAGGTCCTGCTAGTTTTGTAAGCTCCGGTGGGAGCTTGGTTGTACTAGTTTTGGTAAGCTCCGGCGCTAGGTTCTACTAGCTTTTGTTAGCTCCAGCTCAAGCTCCGGGTTGCTCTAGCAAGGTCCAGAACTTGACTGCAGTGCTTCTGCTTTTCATTTGCAATGTTTCGTACTTGCTTTACATTGTTGGAAAGTTTGCTTAGTTTTCTTTTACTAAGTTTTTGGTGCGCTTTGGATGATATGGCTTATATCGTTTTGCTATGCTTTGCAACATGCTTATGTGAGGTTCTCACGTAAGGTGTTGTGTTCGGAACTAACTTGAGTCAAGTCGAGGACTTGGGCTCGTATGGATTGGTTGTTTATTCATTTGCAGGTATTGCTTGAGTTCAAGACATGGCTGGTGACGGGATCCATTGGACTAGTCTTAGGGAGGAGATGAGGTTCCAACAACCAAATTCAGGAGGAATTGTGGTTGAGCTGATCAGGAGGTTGCGCAGCATGATTGAATCAAGAACAATGCATATGAAGGTATCGTGGACGTCATTGGAAGATGTTTGCACGTGTGCAAGGAGTGCATGGACGTGGCTACATGGTTCCGAGACGTGATGAAGAGATGTGGACGTAAAGAATTGTTCGGAAAGGTCCAACCGACTAGGTTATGAACTCAGGCTGCGGCTGAGTCGGGTTTGACTCAAATATGGAAAGATTTGAGTTGGTTATGATAGGATTTCGTGTGGATCACAAATTTGAGTTGTTTAGGAATGTGGAATAAGTTCCTAAGGTGTTTCGAAGTCTTAAGATTGCTTCTATCTGCGTATAGAAGAATCTTGAGCAGTTATGGAAAGTTACGATTCATGATCTGAGTAGGATTGGAGTCCTAGTTGATATTGGGTTGGCCTAAGGGCTGGTTATATAAGCAAGGGAGCCCAGAGCTCGTGGTGAACGACTTTGGGGCTGTTCCACTTGTGTTCTATTGAATAAAATTCGTAGTTTGAAGGAACTTTTTTGCCTTGTTTGTCCGACTTGTTCCAGACAAGTTTTACTCGTCGAGCTTCTGGACAGCACTACCTTTCGTCGGTGGTTTTATCATAACTCGAGTTTTACATATCCAATTGACGTGATTCTTTTTGGGTTGTCTTCAAAACTTGATTATATATCATCTTTCATAATTTTACGGTCATTGGATTTGTGGTCTATGATCTACACGAGTTTCTTTGCAGTGTTCCAGAACTGTTTTTTCTCGGGTAGGACAGATTGACCATTGTTTGATCTTTCGATCATAACTTGAGTTTTTCTCGTCGGATTTGAGTGATTCTTTTTGTGTGGTCTTTGTTACATGATTATATCTGATATCTATCACTTTTGACACAGTGAAACACGTTTAGATTAGTCTCACACACGATTTCTTTAACAGATCGTTTTTCTGCCGAAAGGGTTTGGGGTTTAATTGTTTCCGCTGCGTAAGATTTTTAAATCTACCATTCACCCCCCTCTGGTAGCTTTTCACGTGCTCTTCGATCCTACAGCAGGCTATCGCAAGGGGACCATGTTAGAAACAAGTGTGAGACAGGGGAGTTTACCCTCTTATCCGCACTTGGTGCTGTTGTTGACGTTCTGGGATGTCAACATAGGCCCCTTGGGAGGTGCTGGAGTTGGATGCTCTGGCATTGCCCACCATCATCGTTGAGACGTCGACGGCAGGCCCCTAGGGAGGTGTCGGAGCTGGGTGCTCTGGCGTCTTCCACCATCGCCGTTGAGACGTCGACGGCAGGTCCCTGGTATACATGCTATTGCAAGGGGACCATGTTAGCAACAAGTGCAAGGTAGGGGAGTTTACCCTATTATCCACACTTGGTGGTGTCATTGACGTTCTGGGACGTCGACGGCGGGCCTATTGGGAGGTGCCGGAGCAAGAAGCTCTGGCGTCTTCCACCATCATTGTTGAGACGTCGACGGCAGGCCTCTGGTATACATGCTATCCTAAGGGGGCCATGTTAGCAACAAGTGCGAGGCAGGGGAGTTCACCCTCTTATCCGCGCTTGGTGTTGTCGTTGAGGTTTTGGGACGTCGACGGCAGGCCCCTTGGGAGGTGCCGGAGCTGGATGCTTTGGCGTCGCCCACCATCATCGTTGAGACGTCGATGACAGGTCCTTAGGGAGGTGCTAGAGATAGGTGCTCTGGCGTCTTCCACCATCGTCATTGAGACATCGATGGCAGGCCCCTGGTATACAGGCTATCGCAAGGGGACCATGTTAGCAAGAAGTGCGAGGTAGGGGAGTTTACCCTCTTATCCGCGCTTGGTGCTGTCATTGACATTCTGAGACGTCGACGGCAGGCCCCTTGGGAGGTGCCGGAGCTGGATGCTCCGACATCTTCCACCATCGTCGTTGAGACATCGACAGCAGGCCCCTGGTATACAGGCTATCGCAAGGGGACCATGTTAGCAACAAGTGCGAGGCAGGGGAGTTTACACTCTTATCCATGCTTGGTCCTATCGTTGACGTTCTGGGATGTCAGCGGCAGGCCCCTTGGGAGGTGTCGGAGCTGGATGCTCCGGCGTTGCCCACCATCATCGTTGAGGCGTCGATGGCAGGCCCCTAGGGAGGTGTCGAAGTTGGATGATCTGACGTCTTCCACCATCATCGTTGAGACGTCGACAGCAGGCCCCTGGTATACAGGATATCGCAAGGGGACCATGTTAGCAACAAGTGTGAAGCAGGGGAGTTTACCCTCTTATCTGCACTTGGTGCTATCGTTGACGTTCTGGGATATCGACAGCAGACCCCTTGGGAGGTGCTGGAGTTGGATGCTCTGTTTCTTTGTCCTGCATATAGGAAAAGGGGGGCTATCCTTGTTCGTCGGTTATACCAGTTCCTCTCCTTAGCTCTGCCATGTCTTACAATCCTGGCCTGACGCACGAGGCTTGGGTAATTCGACGCATTGGTGCTCCGGGGCCCGACTCGTGTCGTTTTTAGGGTGTGAGCTCTCTGGTTCCAGTACTCAACTGTAGCGCTGAGAGGCAGGGTGTGTTTACTTAGGGTGCAGGACCAAGCTAAGCAATTTGCACCCCCTGGACCTCCTGCTCGGCATAAACCTTTCCTGGGGAACCTTTTGGCGCCACGGGTCCCTAATGATGAGAGCAGCTAGGAGAACCTTTCACACACTACAGGTACCTCAAGTTGGCCCGCCTGTAGTTGGATTGTACAACCTTAGCTAGGATGAGTTACAGAGTATGCGACTGTGAATATGAAAGTAAAACATGGTAAACGAGGTTATCATGGCATGCTCATAAAATTAATGCATAATTAACTGAACAAAGTTTTTAAGAAGCCATTAAGTAAAACAGTGAATTTCTGATAGGAGTTTGTAGGAGGAGACATGCTTTTACAAAAGAGGGCAACGGCTTGCCTCCAGATGACGAGGGGGGCAGGGTGCACAGGCTTAGGGTTTGGAACCAAGCTAAGCTGGTTGCGCACTCTGGACCTGACCCTCCCGGTGCTCGATTGTCCTTAGTGCTGCTCCTAAGCCCTACAAACCTTTTACACTGTTCTACTAAGCCTAGTATTTACAATAGGGGCACCCAAAGCTCCATGGGTAGCTGTGATGGTTGGTGGGCAACCTTGCTATCAACAACTACTTAGAGGGGTGATGATCAAGTTATCCTTATTTCCCGCCTTGACCGCCCTTCATGCGAGTGGTCCAAGCAGATCCGGCACTGGGCTTGGCAGCTTTGATGGAGGTGTCGGTGCTATCGGAGGGCTGCAGCTAAGGCACAGCGAGTGCTCTGCGCTGACGCGAGCTTGGTGGGGGGCGACTTGATCTAACGTCGCCCGGTACAGGTGTTGGGTCTGCTGTGAGTGCTTGGAGATGCTCTAATGCTAATATTGCAGTGGTGCAATCTCCCTGGATCCTGAGGACGCTGGAGGGGGTTGGCATCTTCAAGACGAGGTAGCCGTAGTGTGCTACAACCATGAACTGGTAGAGAGCCGACCTACTGATGATGGCGTTGAAGGGGAGGCTGACATCGGCGACGTCGAAGAGGATGTTCTTCGTCCTTATAGTTGTCAGGTGTCTCGAAGGTCACCCGCAGGTGGATGTTGCCATAGGGGATGATGCTCCCGGGTCCCACCCCCGAGAATGGGCTCGAGGGGGCAAGCTTGGACATTGGGATATGTAGCTGCTCAAATGCTGCTCGGCTGAGGAGGTTGAGGCCGGCCCCGCCATCTATCAAGACGTAGTGGATCTTGACGTTGGCTATAGTGGGGGCGACTAGGAGAGGTAGGACCCCTGCCCCGGCCATGTTCTTGGGGCAGCCAGAGGCGTCGAAGCTGATTGGCATCTCCTTCCAGCGGTGGTGCTGCGCCGGAGTGGGTACGGGGGCTATCGAAGACAGCACACGACGAAGGGTCTTGACCGTGTTCCAGGACGTGGGATCCCAAGACCCCCCGAAGATGACGTGGAGGGTCTTGCAGCGCTTGTTGTTGCTGCTCGCGTCGGAGTCCTCATCTTGGTGGACCACTTTGATGGCTTGCTCTTGCTTCTGGTACTCCAGCTCCTCATCATTGTCGACCTTGGGTTCAACCTTATGCTTGCCCTCCCATTGGTGGAAGGGGGCACCGTCCGGGCGATGCTGTGCCCACTCTTGATAGTGTTCGACGCACCTCTTTATCTCCTGGCACTCGCTCGCGATGTGTTTGCGAATCTTGTGCACCGGTCATGGCTCGACGTCCTCTTTAGTGATAGGTGGCTGATGAGGGAATTTCTCCGGGCATGGCAGCTTGCCTCCTTCGGTTGCGGCTGGTGCCGCGACGGGGGATCCATGCAGCGGCTTGTTCTGGCCGATGTCCCGATTCTTGTTCTTCTTTTTACCGCTACCAGGGGTAGCGGCTCCTTCTCCGGTCTGGCCAGCCCCGCCCGCTCCGGGGGCGGGTTGAGCATGCCAGTCGTGGTCTTCTGCCTCTCTGGCACACCGATCGGCTATGGAGAAGAGCTCGAAGACGTCTTGCACGTTGAGCGTGGCTAGTTTCTCGAGCATCTTGCGGTCTCGCTCTCCCTGGCGAAATGCCACTATGACAGAGGCATTCAGGATGTTGGGAATGGAGTTGTGTACCTAAGAGAAACAATGGATGCATGACCGCAGTGTCAACTTGGGTTGTTGTCGCATGGCGTGGAGGTCAGGCTCGGTGTCGGGGCGCGTGTAGGAGCTGCCAAAGTTCGCCATGAACTGCCGGCACAGCTCATCCCTAGAGGTTATGGACCTCTCGGGAAGGTTCATCAGCCATGAGCGGGCTGATCCAGTCAGAGCGACTGGGAAGTAGTTCGCCAGGATGGTCTCGTCCGCTCCTGCAGCAAGGAGCGATGGTGTAGATCTGCAGGAACTCCGCCGGGTTGATGCTTCTGTCGAACCTCTCCGAGATATGTGGCCATAACTTGTGTGGCCACATCGCGAAGCGTAGGTGCGGAGCCAACGTCGCGAAGCCTCCGACGGGCTTCATCGGAGAGGCAGATGGGACAGCATACCCCAAGGGGGTCTGCTGCACGACGTGCGACACTTGCTGGACCTGCTGCTGTGGCACCGGTTGTGCCATGCGTTGCTGCAATGGTACTGGTTGTCCCAAGTATTGTTGCTGCACACCCTGCTGTACCGAGT
Organism: Tuctoria greenei; assembly: GCA_036927565.1. Lineage (NCBI taxonomy): Eukaryota > Viridiplantae > Streptophyta > Magnoliopsida > Poales > Poaceae > Tuctoria > Tuctoria greenei. The sequence continues at coordinate 231,014,724 of JAYESD010000003.1, forward strand.
ACTACAGGGAGCTGTCGAGATGATGTGTTCCTGATCAGGTGGCGAAGGGTTTACCTACGGCTCACCTTGGACGGAGGATGCCTCGTGAACGGGGCATTGAGTTCCATATTCGGCGTCGAGGTTGCGCCGCCTCTCTCTTTGCCGCTTGATGATGACACGACCGTCCATGTGAGCTTGACGACAGTCAAGCTCAGCCCTAAGGTCCTCCGTGGGGAGCCGGCCAACACTCGTAGGCTTGGAGGAGCTGGAGTTGTCGGTGTGACGGTCGATGGATGGCATGCACGACAGTGATATGAGATGCCTTCCTGTGTTGGGGGAGTTGATGGCTGCGACGACGAAGTGGTCGATGTGTTGGACCCACTGCTGAGCTGCCCCCTGAGAGGCGTTCAGCGACGGTGGGTGGTGGAGGAGAGCTCTGGCCACCGCCAAAGCGCTCGCTGGTTGGGGAGCCAACTGAGCCGGGGCGTGTCCTGATGCGCTATCTTGGCTGGTCGTTCCTGCATGGGGGCAAGACGGACCAGAGAGTGCCGCTCGAGCGGATCTGGTCACCGGGCGACGGCCTCAGAAACCGCCTTCCACGGGCCTGATGAACACCATGGCGGTAAAAGCGCTACCACTTTTTTGAGGGAAAAAGGCCCTACCTGGCGCGCCAAATGTCGAAGGGTCAATGTGACACTTCCTCCAGATCTGCTATGGAGCAGCCCGCAGAGGTTCTTGTTCGACTGGGTTTATGCCTCAAACTAGTGTTCTAGCGGAAGAGTATGAGACAGTTGTTTTTACGTGGTTCGCCCCGCAAGGAGCATAACACCCTACTCCACGGTGGATTGTATTGCTTGGTGAGTGTGTATGCTTATGTTTGTGTATCCGGTATTCTGAGTGTGGTCCCTTGTATCGATGGCGGTCCAAGCCTTTTATAGGCAAGGCCGGACGCCTTACAAGTGGAGTCCCGAGCCCCGACAGGTGGTCCTGAGGTGATCTTATCCTAAAGATCTAAGGCTTCTTCTGTAATCTTGCTATGACCACGATCTTGAGGATTCGCCGTCTTGTCGCATGCGTTGTCAGTAGCCCACGCGCCGTTGATGACATTGGCATGGAATATCCTATCCAACTGTCTCTGGCATCGTAAGCTACCCACTTGGTGAAGTGGGATAGGCCTGCGGTGTCTTCACTGCAATGCGATTGGTCGTAGCGGTACCTGACATTAGGCGTGCACTGCGCCATACGTTTGGGGAAGCCACACATCTTCAAGGGTTGATGGAGACAAGGCGGCACCGCCCTCTTAACTTTCTTCCTATCTGCTTAGGGCATGTGGACTGACCATGCGGTTGCTGGGGAGCTCGCCGCTATGGTGGAGGTCGTGCCTCCCTCCATGGGCCACGTGTCAGCTCGGGAGCTCATCTTCGAGGGGAAGGTCAGGTCTCGACTTCGTGGGCCACACTGCAGTTTGGGAGCTCGCCTCCGTGGGGCAGGTTTGGTCTTGCCCAGTGGACCATGAGACAGCTCAGGCGCTCACCTCCGCGGAGGAGATCAGGTCTCGTCTTTGTGGACCACGTGGCAGCTTGGGAGCCCACCTCTGAGGAGGGAGGTCAGGGCCCGTCCTGCCAAACACGTGGCTGTGTGGGAGCTTGTCGTTGTGGTGGAGCTGAGCTCTCCTATCAGGATGTCTTGTAGGCACCCCGGACCCCCATCTGGAGCAGGCAGGTCCGAGTTTCTTGAACATGTGGCACCCTCGCCCTCGAACTTGTGTGCGAGGGTACCCGGTATGCTGGGTACCGACAGCCGTGAACATGCAGCCCGGGCTGTCGCGTATGCGTCGCCGCCCGTGGTGTCGCTAGCGCTCGCTCGTTTTCTGTAGCTATCGGGTGGTAAGGTTACGGGAGGAACTGAGAAAAAGATAAACTTGGCCCGCACGAATCTTGATGCACGATCGAGGGTTCATCCCGTCGCCTGATTCATTGGTATATTTCAGGCGCCTGATGAAAAACATTTCCGTTTATATATAGATGATCCAGGTGCAGGCATCTCTCACACCGAACCATCAACTAAACGAATTAGAGCTTCAGCAGGTCAGCAGCTCTGCCACTATCAAGCCGAGCAACCTCGGTCGTGTAGGTGGAAGACGATATGGCGGCTGAGAAGAGCAAGATCCTGGTGGTCGGCGGCACGGGGTACCTGGGCAGGCACGTGGTGGCGGCGAGCGCGCGGCTGGGCCACCCGACCTCCGCGCTCGTCCGGGACCCGGCGCCGTCCGACCCGGCCAAGGCGCAGCTGCTCAAGAGCTTCGAGGAATCCGGCGTCACCCTCGTGAAGGGTGACCTGTACGACCACGGCAGCCTGGTGAGCGCCGTCAAGGCTGCCGACGTGGTCATCTCCACGCTCGGGGCGCTGCAGCTCGCCGACCAGACCAGGCTTATCGACGCCGTCAAGGAGACCGGCAACGTCAAGGTTCATTCTCATGGCTTGTCTTGCTTGCTCTCTTTTTTAGATGATGGAAAGTTCGACTTTTTTCATAAGAAGTTATGGTCGATTTATTACAAACGATTACAAATACAGATACTCATAATCTATTGACTGGAACAAGGGACAATAACTGGATAGCTACGACTGTGGACCGAACTCACAACCTATTGTCTTGCTTGCTCTCTTCTCTTGCAGTCGTGATCACCGGTGTTTTCTCTCTGCTGATCACTAGAAGGTGAAGGTGATGATGATTACTTTGCCGTGTCGTGTCGTGTAGAGGTTCTTCCCGTCGGAGTTCGGGAAGGACGTGGACCGCACGAGCGCCGTGGAGCCGGCCAAGTCCATCTACGCCGGCAAGGCGGCGATACGCCGCGCCGTGGAAGCCTCCGGCGTCCCGTACACGTTCGTCGGGGCCGGGTACTTCGCGGGCTACGGGCTGCCGGGCATCGGGCAGGCCCTGTCCCCCTCGCCGCCGACGGACAAGGCGGTCGTCCTCGGCGACGGCAACACCAAGGTGGTGTTCGTGGAGGAAGGAGACATCGGCACGTACACGGTCCTGGCCGCCGACGACCCGCGCGCCGCGAACAAGGTGCTGTACATCAAGCCGCCGGCCAACATGCTGACGCACAACGAGCTGCTGTCCCTGTGGGAGAGGAAGTCCGGCAAGACGTTCGAGAGGGAGTATGTTCCCGAGGACGCCGTGCTCAAGCAGATCCAGGGTCAGTCAGTCAGACGCCATCCGATCCGAGCTCTGTTATTAGATGGAGACGATGAACACTCAAATTCGGACACGGATCTCTGACTTTGTGCAGTGCGTAACTTGGTCACTGAAATGTGGTCCCGGACCCACATGTCGGTGACTGAAGATTAAGTCAGAAGATCCTGATCCCTCAAATTCCTCTTGACAATTTCGTTGCTGTACATGCAGAGTCACCGATCCCTGTGAACATCATCCTGTCGATCGATCGCGCACGCGGCGTACGTCAGAGGGGAGCAGACCGGCTTTGAGATCGACCCGTCGTCGGGAGTGGACGCCAACGAGCTTTACCCGGACGTCAAGTACACCACCGTCGACGAATACCTCAACAGGCTCCTCTGAAATCTGAACAGCAGCAGGCACCTCGATCTGAACAAAAACAGGCTCCTCTGAACAAACTGAAGGCCCTGCCAGTGAAGGTTGTTGTCTGAATAAGGGGACTAAAACTATCTCTTCCGTGTGCTACTATGTGAGCTTCACAGTTCAGCTTGTGCTTCCAGATTCAGTTTGATACTTTTGTACTCTGTGTTGCATGCATTCAATAACATTTTGTTTTTATAGATTATTCCATTGTAACACCGCCTGGTACATGTGGTTTCAAATCATTTCCTTTATACTTCGTTCGTCCTTTGTCACACCCCATTTTACATACAGTAAAACAGGGCAAACCTGCATGTATGCCAGGATCAGTTTGATCATACATGCATGACAAAATATGATAAATAATTCTATATCGAATAAAACAACAATTAAATACATTAAACCAATTACGAGCATAGCAGCGGAAGAGGAAAAGCAAGCAGGGCACGCCACAGGCAAATCGACTGACAGCAACGTGACCTTCTAAACTCTATCTTCACTTGATCATCTTTTACCTGAGCAGCATGACATGCACAAAGAGAAAAAGGAAGCAAGCACGCGTGAGTACCTAATGTACTCAACAAGTGTGAGAAATTATGACATGCGAGTTATTCAATGAGGAAAGACTGACACGGGTTAAGCCTCTATGCATCCTTAATTTCCTATGTTGACCTTAACATCCAATTTACTAGGTGAATGATCCATATAACCAATAATAGCATAAACAATCGGGTTACACCACCCGACTCACCACCGTCCAGGTTACCCACCTGGAAACTAACTCACCGGGTTAAACCACCCGGCTACCAACCAACCAATCCCATCCAGTCCCATCTAATCAAGGCAGTACTACCAGGCGCGCTCGTGACCGTGAGCCCGACTATCTAGATAGATTCATACTCTGCAGAGTTTGTACCACTTTACCCACATGTTGTGATTTCATCCCCTGTCTCTAGGTGGACTAAGAACCTTATTTATACTGGTGAGGATCAGTCACACTTCACACTACCTAAGGTGTGTGACCAGAAGGTCAAAACAGAGCCTTTACAAAGGGTCTTCCAACAAATACGAGCACTCTAAGGTTTTGCATACCACGACATACTGGAGTACACCCTCCGACGTGGCAGCCCCCTCTTGAGCCATGCGGATCCCAAAGCAGGTAACACTGAACTTGTTCCCCGCACCAATCCATTGCCCATACTCATTGAAAGATCTCCTAATTAATTGCTAAGTCGTTCCATACCGTCATGTGGTGGCACGGTAATATCTGGTCGCAATGTCACCAAGAACCGGTCCTTAGAATCTAGAACAGACGCCAACACAATGAACCCGAGTCTCGTGCGTACTGCACCCACCACTCAATCCTGTCTGTCTAGATTCCTATCTACTATATACATATATAACCATATCCATCCAATAAACGATATTAAAAGTATTATATCAAGTTATCATTACCACCCAACTAAAGACAGCAGGGCTAAGCATAAACACAATACCCAAATCCCAACAAGACCATCCAAACACAGCGATAAGGAATAATATGGAAATCTAAGTAAACTTCCTAATATAGGATTCAATTTAAGACTTGCATGCAACTAATTCTATCTATGTCTTTAATAATTCCTAACCGGTGCAAAGTGGTCAAGGGCACTTGCCTTTTCTTTATTTCATGTAGTTGCTCAGTCTTCCGGGAGAGAATGCTTGATCTTCCAAGTCTTCATGTCACACCTCGATCACGACACAGGAACGAATAAACTACCGAAAAAGAGATAAATACGCACATTCAATAACAATACACCATACAAGCAAAACAAGTAATAAAGAGTATTACGCGAATACCCTATGGTATACCGAGAGCCTACGCGTGATATCGTCTTAACACGGTGTTACGAGTGTTTATCAAGTTATAACAATGTTCATAATTTAACTAGCATATTTTAATGATGATTAAAATAACAAAATGGGTTTCTATGGCAATTTATTGATTTTAACAAGAGAATACACATTTATATTACTATGCATGCAATAATACAGTAAGCGTTGATTGAGAATCACTTTCAAATGCAAGGACATATTTATCATACATGTAATGCTATATTAAGTCTAGATGCAAGAATATATTCACAAGTATATTTCTAGATCATAATTCATTATCACATGAGATAACACATTTTTATTACATACTTTCGGTATTAATATGCTTTATCAAATATTGAGGAGTGTATTTCATGTAAGTACAAATATTACAAGAGCGCACAAGCAAAACCTACACATTTTAATTGTGCAACCTATTAATTATTTAATTTTAAGTTATACATAACTTTCATGCAAATTAGTTTATTAGGAACATACATCAGGAAGCAAGAGTGTTTACATGAAATTATATCTATACAATGGCTTCTATGTGGAAAACACGCTACTGCATGTGCTAACAGTGCAAAAGCAATGAGCTAATGAGGCTAACATGCAATACCAGCAAGTACTAGGTGTTTAAATGCAAGAACAACAAGTACTAAAGTTATTTACACATTATTACAGAGCCCTATATGCTAAAACAACATGCTCTCAAGATATTTGTGTGATTTCAGAATTAATCAAGGGCCTTTATTGTGAAATAAACATTACAGCAGGGGCTAACCTATTATTCATAACAGTTCTAGGGATTAAAATGTAAAGACAACAATTTAACAGGTGATTTATGTAAATTTAGAACTACGCAAGGACTTTTATTTATAAAAACAGACTACTGCAGGTGCTGGGATGTAAAAATAGTAAACTGCAAGATCCAAATGTCATTTGATAACAATTACAGGGGCAACCATGAATAAAAGTGCACTGCAGGGACCCAACTGCAATAAATCAGAACTGCACAGGGGGTTAAATGCAAGTTTCCAGGGTTTATAGGGGCCTAAATGTTAAGTTCAATAGATTTATAAAAGCAAATCCGATTTTTTTAAAGTCCAGGGGCATTTCTACTAAAACCAGGGGCCTGTAGGTAAAGGCATACAAACATACAGGGGGTTACATGTTAAACTACCGAAGGCTGGGTGCAGATTTAATAGGAACCGTTGGATCTAAAGGGAACACACCCGATTTAATTAAGCGAAAGGGTATGCGGCCATCTAATCTCGACCGTAGGAGATGGATCTAACGACCAGGGTTCAACCCTACCGAGCCCGACCGGCGGCGGCGTCTGGCTGCGGTGGCGCGCCATGGCCGGAACCGTCGAGCTCGTCGGAGCTAACTAAATCTACGCGGATACTACCGTAGGTATGAATCTAGGCACATTAATCGAAAGAGGAGGACCTTGCGAGCTCACCTAGGGTATTCTCGCGCTCCGAGGAGGTTCGGGAAGGGGCTCGCGACGGAGTGAGGCGGATTGACTCGTCCGTGCTCACTGGGAAGACATCTCGGTGCCGAACTCGCGCGCACAATTGGACGGAGATGTGTGCTGTGCCCACGCAAACGTGATGAACATGTTAGTGAGGAGGTTAAACGCGTGAGACAAGAACGCGCCGAGAAGGGGCGAAGAAGCTCACCGGAACCCGTCGGGAACCTCGGCAGCGACATCGATCCGCGATGGGGAAGATCGGGATAGCGTCAAAGAGGCTCGACGAGACACTAGGAGGGGATAGCGTGGGCTAGCAGTGAACATCTCGCCGGAATTTTGCACGGCGGCGGTGCTCCTTGAGGAAAGGAGGTGGCGGCGCACGGCTTGGAATAGGGAGCAGGAGGCAGTCTGTCTAGGGTTGGGGCGGCTTTATAGAAAGGGAGCTCCGTGGGCGGCAAGGCAACAAGGGCCGGACTTCACGGGGGTTGGCGTCTGCGCCCGGGGACTTTTGGCGTCTGCGCCAGGACGCTCACGCGATCTGCGTGACCAACACGAGAGAGGAGCAGGGCGAGGGAGAAAGCCGCCAAGTGGACCCCGCGAGCCGGTGAGAGAGAGAGGAGACGGGAATCCAAGGCTTGGTACAGAAATGAGGAGGAGCGCCAACGGGTGGGGCCTGAAGGTCAGCGAAGGGAAGAAAAAAGCCAATTGAGAATGCCCTGGGCTGAGGAGGAGTGGGCGCGAGTGGGCCGGCGGCTTTGGCCCAAGCAGAGAGAAAGAAAGAGAGGGAAATGGGGAAATGGGCCAGCTGGTTAGCTAGGCCCAGAAAGGTATTTTCTTTTTATTTTAAGGTGCCAATTACTTTCTTTAATTTCAAATTTGGATTTCCAATTAAAATCAAAATGTTAGCAAATTTGATAAATTAAATTTTAATTCAAAACCCACATTCATGCATTCAATTACAAGAAATAAACACACGATTTCACTCCTTGACTTAATTTAATTTTCTTCCTTGCTTAGATTTTAAATGATTAAATTATTATAAATTCAAATTTGATTATGTTAAAATTTGGGGTGTTACATCTTTGAAAGTTTATCATTTTATAGTTCAAAATTGTCGCTTTCAAGAACAGAGAGAATATTTGCAAGTTTGTTCACCCCCGCCTCAGGCAGCCACTAAAAATGTTAGTCCAACAACAGAATGATAATATTAAACGCATCTATTGAATAGCGTAATATTTTGTCTGATCATCAAAAGCAGATCAATTTGTCTGATCCATCAAGACATGGAGCACAACTTCTTCTTCTATTGCAATCTAGGTACATCACTTTTGGCTTCATAGAACATGCTGTCTCTATTTCTTTTTATTCGATGCTGGTTAGTTCATTTTTTAAGTAACCAGCGCTAAAAAAGATACCAGCCGGAGAACTGGCACTCAGCCTAGTGTTGAAATCGTTGTGGTTCCATCTCACCTACCCGTGAATGAAAGATACTATGAACATGGACAAGTCCTTGTCCAAGTGCGTAGAAGATGTTACAGATATGAACACTCACAAAAATACTAAAAATATTTATTATGACATTTTGGAACGGAGCGAGTACGAGCTAGCTGATTTCTGATCTTTGATTGGATTCACTGTATGCCGCCAGGAAGACGGAGGCGCGGTTTGTTCCACTTGGCCGGAAACACGGACAAGTTCAGCGTGGACGAGCACCAATCGCGCGTCCAGGTGCGGTCCAGAAAACGGCATGTTCACTCCAACTGGTGAGGCTTCGTTGGCCATGCTTGTCACTCCACCAACTGGCAATGATTGGAGAAGCGTCAGGAGGACGCCAGCATGATGCGTGTTCTTACCAGTCGTGCCTGGAGCTGGACACCTGGGCAAACACAAGCAAACGCATTTGGACGGGTTTTCAGCAAACTCATGCATCTCGCTTGCTATCGACGTTGCAGCTAACTGAAATGACAATGCTCCTTAACGCAAACAAAAATAGTAATACATGAGAAAATAATAATAAAGACGATTTTGAGAGGAAAAAATATGGTAACTATCTTCACAAAAAAGTTAGATGTACCATATCCATATTACTCTAATTAAAGAGACATTTGTTTTGATCGTATTCATTCAATATTTCATACGTATCATTATTCAAGAATTAATATTTGTATTTGTATCCATTTTAAGCCACTATTGAATCCGTATTTGATCCATTCCCACCCTTAAATTTTTTCCGCCCTAATAACCATTCAAATTTTACTTCCAGTAAATTAATTCTCGGCAATTGTGGTGACGGCAGCATGCGAAATCATAGTGTTAGGTGAGACGGGCTGAGAATAATTTAGTAGGTGTGCTTCATAGGATCGTACGACGTAAACTAGAAAGCAGAAAATGACCTACTTAGTTCCAGTGTGTAGGTATTTCTAAGCATATATTAGGTGAACGAAAGTGATGTGAATCTGATGCATAGAAAATGATATGAGCCTGAACACCCAAATTTTGCATAAGCTATTGTCAAACGTGAATTTGGATTGAAAACAAAGGCAGATTCTAATTGACCGTAATAAAATCTCTTTGAATGGTTGAAAAAGCGCATTTGATCCATTTTCACCCTTAATTTTCTCCGCTCTAATAACCATTCAAAATTTACTTCCAGTAAATTTTCGAGAATTGTGGTGAGGGCAGGACGCAAAATCATAGTGTTAGGTGAGACGGGCTTAAAAAGAATTTAGTTGGTGCTTGAAATATATTGGTCATACGCCAACTGGGAAGCAGAAAATGACCTACTACCGTAGTTCCGGTATGCAAGTATTTCTAATCATTTATTAGGTGAATGAAAGTGATGTGAATCTGTACAAGTATTTGAACCGATGCGTAAAAATGTTCTGAATCTGAACACCCAAAATACATGAACTATAATAAATAGGATTAAACGTGAATTTGGATTGAAAACGGTGTCAGATTCAAATTGACCGTAATAAATTCTCTTTGAATGGTTGAATAATGGAGAGAGAGAGAGAACGGGAGGTATCTTTTTCGCTGGGGCAACAACCACTTCTAGAAGTCGAGACCTTGCAGTGTTGCTTACGGGAGAGTGGGGACTTGACCAGTTGGTTGTGCTAGCTCTGAGTATTTATAGATGATCCAGGTGCAGACATCTTATCATCTTTTACACTGAACCAGCAATTAGAGCTTCCATCGGTCAACCGAGCAACCTAGGTCGATCGTGAAGGAAGAAGAAGAAGAAGACATGGCGGCTGAGAAGAGCAAGATCCTGGTGGTCGGCGGCACGGGGTACCTGGGCAGGCACGTGGTGGCGGCGAGCGCGCGGCTGGGCCACCCAACCTCCGCGCTCGTCCGGGACCCGGCGCCGTCCGACCCGGCCAAGGCGCAGCTGCTCAAGAGCTTCGAGGAATCCGGCGTCACCCTCGTGAAGGGTGACCTGTACGACCACGGCAGCCTGGTGAGCGCCGTCAAGGCCGCCGACGTGGTCATCTCCACGCTCGGGGCGTTGCAGCTCGCCGACCAGACCAGGCTTATCGACGCCATCAAGGAGGCCGGCAACGTCAAGGTTCATTCTCATGGCTTGTCGATCTTGCTCTCTTCGTTCTCTTGCCGTCGCCATCATGCACCGGCGTTTTCTTTCTGCTCACTGGAAGGTGAATTGAAGGTGATGATGATTACTACTTGTCGTGTCGTGCGCAGAGGTTCTTCCCGTCGGAGTTCGGGCTGGACGTGGACCGCACGGGCGCCGTGGAGCCGGCCAAGTCCATCTTCGCCGGCAAGGCGGCGATCCGGCGCGCCGTGGAAGCCTCCGGCGTGCCCTACACCTTCGTGGGGGCCGGGTACTTCGCGGGCTACGGGCTGCCGGGCATCGGGCAGGCGCTGTCCTTCTCGCCGCCGACTGACAAGGCGGTCGTCCTCGGCGACGGCAACGCCAAGGTGGTGTTCGTGGAGGAAGGGGACATCGGCACGTACACGGTCCTGGCCGCTGACGACCCGCGCGCCGCGAACAAGGTGCTGTACATCAAGCCGCCGGCCAACACGCTGACGCACAACGAGCTGCTGTCGTTGTGGGAGAAGAAGTCCGGCAAGACGTTTGAGAGGGAGTACGTTCCCGAGGACGCCGTGCTCAAGCAGATCCAGGGTCAGTCAGTCAGACACCACGCCATGCGATCCGAGCTCTGTTATTGGATTGAGACGATGAACACTCGAATTCCTCTTTAACGATTTCGTTGCTGTGCATGCAGAGTCGCCGATCCCTGTGAACATCATCCTGTCGATCGCGCACGCGGCGTACGTCCGGGGGGAGCAGACCGGCTTCGAGATCGACCCGTCGTCGGGAGTGGACGCCAACGACCTGTACCCGGACGTCAAGTACACCACCGTCGACGAATACCTCAACAGGCTCCTCTGAAGTGAAGTCTGAACAACGACAGGCTCCTCTGAACAAACTGAAGGCCCTGCTAGTGACGGTTGTTGTCTGAATAAGGGGAATAGGACTATCTCTTCCGTGTGCTATGTGGGCTTCACAGTTCAGCTTGCGCTTCCAGATTCAGTTTGGTGCTTTGTACTCTGTGTTGCATGAATTCAATAACGTCTCGTTTTTACAGATTCCAGACTATCCGCAGTCGTTACTCTAAAACACAATCTATATACTATTTTTTTTCTAATTTTCCAATATATACTCTAAATCTATACTATCCAGCATATTTCCTAGTATTACCAGTGCAGACGGTCTAAAACCGCCTGACACATGTGGTTTCAAATCATTTCCTTTATATTTCGCAATGTTTGTTCATAGCCCCACGCCTCAGGCAGCCACTAAAAATGTTATTCCAACAACAAAATGCTAATATTAAACGCATCTATTGAATAGCATAACATTTTTTTCTTGAGTGATGTCTTTTGAATATATGAAACCACTCCCCTGTTCTTTTTTTCTTGTCGTTAGAATAAAGTTATTAGTGCAATAAGGATACAAATTTACAATATAAATAAATAAGTGATATAAATTAAGTTTATGTGGATAAGATCTAGTTTTCTGATTGAATTCAATATATAGCTCGCAACACTAGATTTTTAAAATGAACCAAAAGTCCGATGATGCTTTGCCCACAAGCGAACAAAACGCAAAAGAAACAACCATGATATTGGTCGAAGCATCATATATTTAAAAATTGATAGTTGAAGTTTCAATTCTCTGACTGGATAAATATTATGAAATGGAAGAAGTATATCTTGGAATTAACTATATTTATACTCACGCACCATTGATTCCCCAATTCAGTATAACTCAACCAACCAGTGCTTCAAAGCTATTCAACGAAATTGACAGGTAACCAACCAGAGATTAGAAATGATTAATTGAAAGTCTCACCAGTACCAACCGGTAAGCATATACTCTCTTCTTTCTCGAAAGTTTGTCCTCTTCTAATAAAAAAAATAAAAAGAGGACAAACTTTTGAAAAAAGAAAAAATACTTTCTTTCAAAAACGAAGGGAGTAACTTTTTGGAAAATCACTTCAACTAGACAAATTGAACCATCACAACACTATCCATAATTTTAGTTAGATGACCGCATACCTCATGATTGTTTAACTAAGCATACGCTTATATCAACTCATCACTTCCTCAAAAAATGAGTGAGATGACCATTACCATCCCACTCCAACCAAACACACCCTTTTAAGTCTGGCAACGCCTCAAACGGGGAATGAAAAATATTTTCAGAAGATACATACACATTGTTGGCCCAAAGATTTGCAGGCTCTATTGTGATACAAAATCAACCGCCTACTGCTCCAAATGTCTCAGCAGGACAAGTAGCTGTTGTAGGCCAGATAATAATTAGGGAATGAATTGCACTATATACGCACAGGAGAATGCACTAGCACAAGATCTGATTAAAATAGTGAACCCAAGTCAGAAACAGAAGTGAATATCCTTCTAACTCTAGATATGAATGAAGTATTACACTTGGTTTTTAGCATATTAAATATCATCCACTGTATCTTGTTCCCCTCCGATGCCCCTAACAGGGTAGGTCCAGAATCAGTCTTTTGAAGAACTGCTGTTTGCACCACTCTTCTTCCCACCATATTTCTGGCAATATAATTGAGGAAAATAATGAAATACAAACCAACACTGTACTTAACAATACTGCTGCAACTGGACTGGTGATCCGTGAATATCAAAAACAAGGAAACAGAAAATTGATCTATGCCGTCAGGATTGGGCGAAATAAAAATGACTTTGTTGTAGATTCTCTGTATGTGTTCAACATGCAACTCCGGTAGTACCCAAGCCAGTTGACTTCCAGCACAGCACCATTCAGCAAGTAAAAGGAAGTCAGAAAATTTAACAGTACATACTGACCTGCTTCCCAATACTGAAGGGCACGTATTTGTATTTGATCATATGCACAATCTGGCGCTTCATTGTAAGGACGAAGAGAACAATCCAGTAGCAAAGGAGAATAGGCCAGAAGACAGGGACATCAAATACAGAGAAGAAAGTCATCACAAAAGCTACAACAAAAGCTTTTGTGATTGCATACCTGAAAGATGAGGAATTGATGTTATGAGAACCTTGCATTTGAACTAAAATTGACATTCAGAATTCAGATTTAACGAAATGGAATAATTGTTTTAGAAAAGTGGATCAAGGAAATGAAGAAATCACGTATTTCTATATCTATGAATGTTGAGTGCCTCTAACTCGTTCCTAAAACACAAAGACACATGAATGACTACTTCGATAGTATTTACTTTCGATATATTACAGGTATCTCTGCAAAACAATTATCCATCTAGATAATAAAGACACATGTCCAACAACATGGTGAAGGTGAAGGTCGTAAGGCCAATGGGAACGACTGCTCCGTATAACCCCCTGCAAAAAGTACATAACAACATGGGCAGTGCATAGAGCAGACACAGCAAGCGTATGGATCTGAGGAGGAGCGGAGGCAGATCTGGTAGAGAGAGGGGAGGGGAGGAGAAGGGATCTGAATATCTGACCAGAACTTGAACTCGGGGAGGCGCCTGATGAAGGGCTTGAACTCGTCGGATCCGCGGGTGGGGAGGGCCGGGCCGTCGGCTGCTGCGGCAGCGGCGGAGGGGTCGAGCTCGGGGTCGACCATCGGCGAGAGGAAGCCGATGAGGAGGTTGAGCAGGTAGATCCCGAGGCCGTAGGAGACGATGTAGAAGCCCTGCACGAGGTAGACCCGCAGCGCGTAGACGGCGGCCACCGCGAGCGTGGCGACCCAGCGCCCCGCCGCGTGCGGCGTGGAGCGGTCCAGGTAGTACTGGAACGCCCGCGACGCGTCGCTCCGCCACTTGGCCGCCGTCGCCGCCGCCGACCCGCCGCCGCCGCCTGAGTCGCCGCCGTCCATCGGATGATCGGGTGCGGTGGGAAGGGACCCTAGCCTGGGCTGGGTCGGAGGGGGTAGGGGAAGGAGGACGGGGGTCGGAGGAGGAGACGAGGACGAGATGAGACGACTCGGCTCGGCTGGTGGTCCGGCGGTCCCGTTTTCTCTGCTCTCGTGCTGCTTGGTTGGTTCGTCCACTTGATCGATCGATCGAACACGAGCCACGAGGTGGCAAAGCATGTAGGGTCTGTTTGGTTGGTTGTACGTTTAAGTTGTCTAAGCCTAACGTTAGGCATGTTACGTTGTTTTACGTGGGTGTTTGATTGTTGACTAGAGTTAGACGCGTCACAAAAGTTAGGCAACTTTTACATCCATTGACTAATAAAAAATTGGCTCAACTAAGGTGCTCGAATTGACCGCCTAAGCATTGCTACACTTTCTTAGGTGCGCCTAAGCTTAGGCTACGGTAACAAACTAAACAACAACTAACATTAGGTAACTTAGGTGTGCCACAAGTGTGGCAAGTGACTAAGGGCCTGTTTGGAACCTCTAAAACTAATAGTTAGCTGCTAAAATTAGCTATAGAGGTTCCAAACCCCTCAGCTAATAGAGTAGCTAATTATTAGCCAATCCCTCAGCTAATAGTTATCTCATTAGCTGCTCAACCCCAGCTAATTCTAGCTAATTTTTGCCTAAAGTCTATTTTGCCCCTGCTCATATGGACGATCTGCTGCTGTGCTATTTTTTCTTGAGGGCAAAATAGTCAATTAGTGTTTAGAGACCAAATTAACTCTAGTGGTTCTAAACAACCTCCAACTAATAGTTAGCTAGCTAATAATTAGCTGACCCGATTCAACTAATAGATTATTAGCTAGTTAACAATTAGCTTTAGAAGTTCCAAACAGGGCCTAAAGTTAGGCTTAGTCATACAACCAAACAGGACCGTACCGTCCTCTGTATACACAACAAATGTCGGCACCCTGGTGGATGGGCCCGCCATCTGCATGAACGTCAGCATGCTTGGGCCGAGCCCAACTACGGGTGATTGGGCTTGGTTCTGATTCACTCGTCGGCCGGAATAAAGGGCCCACTCGGCTCGAGTTGAGGAAACGAAGCGAAACGACATCGGTAACTCATAGATAAGAAACCACACACAAAAAAAAACTACAATTACAGCTTCGTCCAAGTTCATCGTAAATATGTTTCTCTCCAGGTGCATTAGCCATATATCTCCCTAAAATGCACTTTGTAGTAATTGGCGTAGGCACTAATAATTGTACAAATTGCTCTCAGAAAGAGAGAACGGTCTGAAGAAATTTGATGGATTGAATTTGATAAAGTTTGAAACCTAAAATTTCAATTTGATGGAATCTCAAACTTGAAATTTTATTTTTTACTAGGGACAATCATACTTGGAAATCATTGAATTGTATGAAATTTGAAATACATAAATGCACACATACAATATCCATGATATCTGTTCAAAACTGCAAACAAAACATATCACACCAAAATTCAAACTCAAGTCACCAGATTTGGAGTTTGTAGTTCTAACCACTACATTATTATATAATTGTTTACAACTTATTTTAGTAATAAACCTTTTTAACCAGGGGGCTTGTTGCAAAATCCGCAAGAAGTAAAACTCACGAAAAAGTCCCTGGAAGATGAGCCGCCCTATGGAGTGACGGTTTTTACAATATAGCGATGAATCACCCTGAATGTAGGCCTAGAGGGGGGGTGAATAGGCCTTCTTGAATTTTCTTGGTTCCTGTAGGACTTCAACAAAAAGGTCAAATCCAGATATATCGGACTAGTCCGGTAAAGTGCGGACTAGTCCGGATTTCACGGGCTAGGTTGATCAAGTTAGGTCAATTTGATTGTTTCGTTGTCGTTTGCAGCGGAAATATAAACTTTAATGACAGTTCAATAGTTGTATGTTAAGTTTTATTGCAAGTATGATTCTTGTTCAACTATTTAACTTGAATTCAACAAAATGAATCAAACCCTATATAATGTTGATCAACTAGAGTGATGAACACAAACGAACAAGACACAAGATTTATCCCGTGGTTCGGTTACCACGAAGGCAGCCTACATCCACGTTGAGGAGCCCACAAAAGGACCGGGTCTTCACCAACCCTTCCCTCGTCGGATCGCCACGAAGGCCAATCCTCTTCCACTAATCACACAGGGGTAAATCACCAAGTTGAAGGGGCGATCTCACAAGTTGAGAGCTCCCTTGATTACAAGTTTCAAAACCATCAATAACACACTTCGAAATATACAAATTGAGATGCAAGAGTGTGTTAGAGATTCAAACCAAGAGCTCAATCGTGTGCCAAGTGCCTCTCCAATGATCTAGAAGTGATCTTCAATGGATTGATTGATTTTTCACTCAACTTCGTGGAGAGAGATGGTTTTTGAGTCTCTTGGGAGGTGTGACGGCGCTAGGGTTCGAGAGTTATCAAAAGTGGGCCGTGCACCTCTATTTATATGGGGTTTCTAGAAATTACCGTTAGGGTTCAGAAAGTTCGGACTAGTCCGTGGTGGAGACCGGACTAGTCCGGTGTGCTGTGTGAAGCAAACCCTAAGTGTCCAGGAATATCGGACTAGTCCGATTGAAAAACGGACTTGTCCGATTTCGCTGCTGGAAATCTTCGGACTTGTCCGGTTGCCATCGGACTTGTCCGGACCTGTGAAACCCTAAGTGTTTAGAACGACAAGTCCGCACTTGGAGGACTTGTCCGATTTAGATCAGAGTGTATATCGGACTAGTCCGTGTAGTCACCGGACTTGTCCGAAGTGGATCAGAAAGGGTATCGGACTAGTCCGGTGGTGACCGGACTTGTCCGATCTAGTGACTTGTGCATTGTGTTGAGGACTAGTCCGCACTGGGGAGGACTAGTCCGAAGTTGAACAGAAAGATATCGGACTAGTCCGGTGGAGACCGGACTTGTCCGATCTTGTGCAGAATGTGTTATCGGACTAGTCCGGTTGATAGCGGACTAGTCCGGTCCTGTATAGCTTTGTGCATTGTGTGTGTGTGATTAAATGAGATTGAGCTCTTGGGTGTGTTTCCTTAACACACTCCATACATACTAATCTACTAATTTCTTCTTCTTGAGCTCAAATCCATTCTTCTTCTTAATTTCCTCTTCTTGAGTTCAAATTCATTCTCCTTCTTAATTTCCCTCTTTTTGGCATTTTACTCATTTTTCATCATTTTCCTGCATTCATCTCAACAAAAGGATTAGGATCCCAATTGCTTGTCATAAATCATCCAAAACCCACAAGGGAGTCCTAGATGCACTTTCAATCTCCCCCTTTTTGGTGATTGATGACAACCAATTGAGATTTCACAAAATGAGGTATAAAATGAGATTTTCATAAAGTATGCACATATGACTCAAAAATGCATCAGGCAACAAGATAATTATTCATATGTGCATTCTTTATGGTGGGATGCATACTAAGAGCATGAATGCATTAAGAATGACAGAATTTTCATTTACCAACTAATATCAAGTGAATATGGCACTTCAGGAGCAAAAACTCAGATTTCATCACACACTTGCAAATTAATTGAGCAATTCATCACAGGACCAAACATGATATGAAAAGAGAGTTAAGCAAATACAATCACAATTAAAAAACATAGAGAGCTCTCTCCTCGCATCCTATTCAGCAAAAGCTTAGACTAGAGACTCCCCCTCAATCTCTCCCCCTTTGGCATCAAGACACCAAAAAGAGAGAGAGGAAGGTCCTAGGGCTTCACTCTTCGCTGTCAGTCCTCTCGTCGTCTTCATCGTCTTCATCGCTTTCGGCTTGACGAGGTTGAGAGGTAGGAGGAGAGTGTGGGGTGAAGGGATTAGGGTTTGGTGGCGGCTAGGGTTATGGACACGAAAAATCGGACAAGTCCGGACAGGACCGGACTAGTCCGAAGTCCTCCAGAAACCTAAATCGGACTAGTCCGTGGTCTGTCGGACTAGTCCGACCTAACCGGCACACTGCGGACTAGTCTGCAATGGCGGACTAGTCCGGGTAACCACGGACTTGTCCGTGGTCACCAGGAGAGAATTGCATAGCCCATTCATATATATTTGAAGGTCCAATAATTGAGGGTAGAGAGGCAAAACAATTCAAATGATCCTGATGAATTTTATCAGTAAGCAAACAACAATCATACTATGATCAAAAATTCATCAAGATCTAATAATTGACATAGTTTTTCGAGAGAAAAATGGGGAGGAATAATTTTCACAATTCAATCAATATTTTGAAGCAATCATACAGGTATGCAACTTTTCAAGCCACACTCCGAGAATCAAGGATGTTTAGCTCATTTCAGAGTTCGCAAAAACGTTTTTCATCAAGTGGCTTGGTGAATATGTCGGCCAATTGTTTTTGGGTGTTGACATGAGAGATGGATATGTCTCCTTTCATGGAATGGTCTCTCAAGAAATGGTGTCTTATGTCAATGTGTTTAGTTCTAGAGTGCTCAACTGGATTGTGGGCTATTTTAATGGCACTCTCATTGTCGCAAAGAAGAGGAATACGGTTCATATTGTAACCGTAATCCCTTAGAGTTTGTCGCATCCAAAGGAGTTGTGCACAACAACTCCCGGCTGCAACATACTCCGCTTCGGCTGTGGATAATGCAATGGAATTCTGTTTCTTGGATGACTAAGAAACTAAGGATCTTCCTAGGAATTGGCAAGTGCCAGAAGTGCTTTTTCTATCAACTTTGCACCCGGCATAATCTGCATCGGAATACCCAATGAGATTGAATTTTGAGCCTTTTGGGTACCAAAGACCAAGGTTGGGTGTATGAACTAAATATCTTAGGATTCTCTTTACGGCTGTCAAATGACATTCCTTAGGGTTGGCTTGAAATCTTGCACACAAACATACACTCAACATAATATCTGGCCTAGATGCACATAAGTAAAGTAAAGATCCAATCATGGAGCGATATACCTTTTGGTCGACGCTCGGTCCATCTTCATTGAGATCCAAGTGACCATTCGTTGCCATGGGAGTCTTAATGGGCTTTGCCTTGTCCATGCCAAACTTCTTGAGGATGTCCTGTGTGTACTTGGTTTGGCTTATGAATGTTCCTTCCCTTTGTTGCCGCACTTGGAATCCCAAGAAGTACTTCAATTCTCCCATCATTGACATTTCAAATCTGTCTGTCATAATTTTACTAAACTCTTCACAGAAAGATTGATTAGTTGATCCAAAAATTATATCATCAACATAGATTTGGCAAATGAAAAGATCATTATTCAGATTTTTCGTGAATAGTGTATAATCTACTTTGCCAATTTGAAAGCCATTATCAATTAAAAAATCTCTAAGACACTCATACCAAGCTCTGGGAGCTTGTTTGAGGCCATAGAGAGCCTTACGCAGTTTATACACGTGGTCGGGGAACTCTTCATCTTCAAATCCGGGTGGTTGCTCCACGTACACCTCTTCCTTGATCGGTCCGTTGAGGAAGGCGCTTTTTACGTCCATTTGGTACAGCTTGAAATCATGGTGAGTAGCATATGCAAGTAATATTCTAATTGATTCAAGCCTAGCTACTGGGGCAAAAGTTTCATCGAAATCCAAACCTTCGACTTGTGAGTAACCTTTGGCCACAAGTCGTGCCTTGTTTCTTGTCACCACTCCGTGTTCGTCTTGCTTGTTGCGGAAGACCCACTTGGTGCCCACAATATTTGCATTGGGTCTTTCCACAAGTTCCCAAACCTCGTTTCTCTTGAAATTGTTCAACTCTTCTTGCATTGCCACCACCCAGTCAGGATCCTTTAATGCATCCTCAGTCCTGCGGGGTTCCAAAAAGGAGACAAACGAGTAATGTTCACAAAAATTTGCTATACGAGATCTAGTGGTTACTCCTTTTTGGATGTCGCCGATGATGTTGTCGATTGGATGATCCCTTTGAATGCATTGGTGTACTCTTGGGTGTGGCACTTGGGGGGTCGTATGTTGGTGTTCATCTTCTTCTCCCCCTGAGTTGTTGTCCTCGTTGATTTGTTGATCATGTTCATATTCTTGTGATTGATCTTGTATCGAGGCTCCCCCTTGATTGTTGATCTCCTCTTGTGGTTCACTTTCCTCTTGTATTTGTGCCGATGACTCTTGTGGTCGTACTTCGCCTAGAGCCATCCTCTTTATTGCTTGATAGGGGGCTTCCTCTTTACCTAATTCACATTGATCAACTTGCTCCTTTTGGGAGCCATTAGTTTCATCGAACACTACGTCACGTGCCACTTCAACAAGTCCGGAGGCCTTGTTGAAAACACGATAGGCGTAAGTGTTCGAATCATAACCAAGCAAGAAACCTTCATCGGACTTCGAAGCGAACTTTGAAGTCCTGGGCTTCTTGTTCAAAATATAGCAAGGAGAACCGAAAACTCGAAAATATGAAATGTTCGGTTTGTTACCGGTGAGTAGCTCATAGGGGGTCTTCTTTAGTAGTCGATGAAGATAGAGTCGATTTGTGGCATGACAGGCGGTGTTGATTGCTTCCGCCCAAAATCGATCCGAAGTCTTGTATTCATCGAGCATTGTTCTTGCCATCTCTATGAGCGTTCGGTTCTTCCTTTCGGCAACTCCGTTTTGTTGTGGAGAGTATGGCGCTGAGAATTCATGCTTGATTCCTTCCTCATCAAGGTACTCCTCCACTTGTATGTTCTTGAACTCCGTGCCATTGTCGCTCCGAATACTCTTGATTGATAGTGAGAACTCGTTTTGCGCTCGCTTGAAGAATTTCTTGAGTGTTCCTTGTGTTTCTGACTTGTCATGCAAAAAGAAAACCCAAGTGAAGCGGGAAAAATCATCAATAATGACTAAACCGTATTTGTTACCGCCTATGCTTATGTAAGCAATTGGACCGAAGAGGTCCATATGAAGTAGTTCGAGCGGTCTTGTCGTGGTCATGATGTTCTTTGTGGGATGTTGTGCTCCAACTTGCTTTCCTGCTTGGCACGCGCTACAAGACCTGTCTTTCTCAAACACAACATCTTTCAAACCTCGGATGTGATCGCCCTTGAGGAGTTTTTGAAGGTTCCTCATACCAACATGTGCTAGCCGTCTATGCCACAGCCAACCCATGTTGGTTTTTGCAATCAAGCATGTGTCGAGTTCGGCTTTATCCTTGTTGAAGTCAACAAGATAAAGCTTTCCCTTTAACATACCCTTGAATGCAATGGAACCATCACTTCTCCTTGAGACGGTCACACCCTCGTTAGTAAACAGACAATTATAACCTTTGTCACATAACTGAGATATGGACAGCAGGTTATAATCTAAAGATTCAACGTGTAAAACATGCGAAAGAGTATGTTCAGAGGATATTGCAATTTTACCGGTACCGAGGACCCTTCCTTGACTGTTATCCCCAAAGTAGATGCCTTCGTTTGGGTCCTGGTTCACTTCATACTCCACAAACATCCTCCTTTCTCCGGTCATGTGGTTGGTGCATCCACTGTCTAGCACCCATTTGGATCCACCGGAGGAGTAGGCCTGCAAAAACAAATTACGCCTTGGTTTTAGGTACCCAAGCTTGCTTGGGTCCTTGGAGGTTAGTAAAAATACATTTGGGCACCCACACATGGGATTTTGTGTTCCCATGGCGTGGCCTAGCATAATAAGCATACACTTTACCAACATTATTTTTCATTAAAACATAGGAGGCATCAAATGTTTTAAACAGAAGTTGCTGTTGATTATGGGTCGGACTAGTCTGTGTGACCGGACTTGTCCGGATGACCGGACTTGTCCGGACCACAACCGGACTAGTCCGATTTTCATGAGAGTTCAGATTTTTAGTTTTCGAGTTACCAGGTTGTGAGGGTCCTCCCTTCACAAAGGTGATCCTTCCCTTGTTATTCTTATGATTTCCAGCTGTTTGCTTTCCATCACAAGAGTAACCAATGCCATACTTGACATTTGGAGGTCTTTGGACCAAATATGCACTACTTGCATAGTTGATCCTCTCCTTGTCAAATATTACACATTGGGTAGGATTTTTGTCCTTCGTGGAGGTAGGATTTTCCTTCAACCTGGTGTTAGTTTTATCACATTTGCAAACATGAGCGATATTAGTTAAAGTGGGTTGAGAAGGTAGGGTTGAAGAGGAGGAAGGTTCACTAAGCTTGAGTGACTCAACCTGCACTTCATGGATCTTGTTGACCTTGATTTGGTCATCAAGTTGATTCTTGATTGCAACATTTGAGTTGGTTAACTCCAAGCAAGTTTTCTTGCTTGAAGCTAGCTCAAGCTCTAGTGAGTGATTTTTCTCCTTTTCAAGAACTAGAAGATTGTCAAGTTCGACATGCTTCTCCTTTTGGGAGATAATCATGTCTTCTTGACGATCAATTAGCTCTTCCTTCTCAATAAGTTGGTTAAGCAAGAATTTCATTTTTGCAGCAGTTTTTCTATCTAAACCAATTAACATTTCTTCATCATCACTGTCTAGATCATCATCACTTGAGTAAGAATGAAAGGAAGGGGTTTTGATGTTTACCTTGCGTTTACCTTCCTTAGCCATGAGGCAAGTTCCATTTGCCTTCTTTGCACAGAGCGTGGGGAAGAGTGTGGGTTTCTTGGGCATGCTTTCAATGGCTATGCTAGCCATTTCTTCTTCATCGGACGATGAGGACTCATCGTTTGAGTCCCACTCCTTTCCGATGTGTGCTTGTTCAGCTTGTTTCTTCTTCTTGAAGAACTTTTTCGGTTGAGGCTTGGACTCTTTACTCTTATTCTTGTTGTCCTCATATGGGCAATCAACTATGAAGTGATTGTACTCACCACAATTATAGCATGCCCGCCTCATCTTCGGCTTTGTCTTCTCCTTGTATTTTCCTTCACTCGATTTTGTTCCTTGTCTTTTCTTCATAATTCTTTTGAACTTCTTCATGAACAAAATCATATCTTCTTCGTCCAGCTCGCTGCTTTCATCATCACTGTCCTCCTCAAACTGAGCTTCTCTTGCTTCTTTGGATAGAGGTTTGAGTGTGGATTTTAAGGCAACTCCCTTCTTCTTGGCCGATGTGAGGTCAGCTATTTCTTTGACGTGCTTGGCTTGCTTCTCCATCATCTCAAAGTTGATGATTTTGCCAAGCAGTTCATCCGGAGTCATTTTCTTGTACCCGGGACTTTCTCGGATCATAGAGCAGAGTGTGACGTTGCGAGGCATAAAGGCTCTAAGGATGAGCTTTACAACTTCGTGGTCATTCCACTTTTTGCTACCATACGATCGAACCTTGTTCACAAGAGTCTTCAGTCTGTTGTACATGTCCTGGGGAGATTCATCTTCCTCAATCGCGAACCTTCCTAGTTCGCCTTCAATCATTTCAATCTTTGCCTCCCGCACATGCCGGTCCCCTTCATGTGCTGTCTGTAGTGTGTCCCAGATTTCTTTGGCAATTTCCAATCCGTCCACCTTTGTGAATTCATCTCTACTTAGAGATGAGGTGATAACGGCTGCGGCTTGGGCATTCCTGTGGATGGCTTGCTCTTGACTTGGCGTGAGTTCTTCATCGTCATCAGGGATGTTTATTCCTGTGCACACAATATGCCATAAACTTGGGTTAAGGGAAATCAAGTGCATCTTCATGTTTTGCCTCCACATGGAGTAATCACTCCCATCGAAGTGTGGGGCCTTTCCGAGAGGGATGGATAGATAATGACTGCTGTTAGAATTTAAACGGTCATAATTAAAAGGATATCGGGAGTAGTCGGTGTGACTACTCCCCTTCTTCTTTTCTTCAACTTTAGCTTTCCCTTTGGAAAGTGCTTTCTTTCGGAGCAGTGCTTTCAGCTCCAATGTCTCATCATCATCATCATCGAAGTCTTGAATGGCTTCGAGATACTTTTCAAGCTTTTGGTGCTTGTCATTGTTCATCTCTTCCTAGTTGTTGATTTTCTGGACTTCCTTCATGTCCGACATGATCTCTTCGAGTGGTTGCACTCTTTCTTGAAGAACCCGCTCTGATACCAATTGAATGTAGGCCTAGAGGGGGGGTGAATAGGCCTTCTTGAATTTTCTTGGTTCCTGTAGGACTTCAACAAAAAGGTCAAATCCAGATATATCGGACTAGTCCGGTAAAGTGCGGACTAGTCCGGATTTCACGGGCTAGGTTGATCAAGTTAGGTCAATTTGATTGTTTCGTTGTCGTTTGCAGCGGAAATATAAACTTTAATGACAGTTCAATAGTTGTATGTTAAGTTTTATTGCAAGTATGATTCTTGTTCAACTATTTAACTTGAATTCAACAAAATGAATCAAACCCTAGATAATGTTGATCAACTAGAGTGATGAACACAAACGAACAAGACACAAGATTTATCCCGTGGTTCGGTTACCACGAAGGCAGCCTACATCCACGTTGAGGAGCCCACAAAAGGACCGGGTCTTCACCAACCCTTCCCTCGTCGGATCGCCACGAAGGCCAATCCTCTTCCACTAATCACACAGGGGTAAATCACCAAGTTGAAGGGGCGATCTCACAAGTTGAGAGCTCCCTTGATTACAAGTTTCAAAACCACCAATAACACACTTCGAAATATACAAATTGAGATGCAAGAGTGTGTTAGAGATTCAAACCAAGAGCTCAATCGTGTGCCAAGTGCCTCTCCAATGATCTAGAAGTGATCTTCAATGGATTGATTGATTTTTCACTCAACTTCGTGGAGAGAGATGGTTTTTGAGTCTCTTGGGAGGTGTGACGGCGCTAGGGTTCGAGAGTTATCAAAAGTGGGCCGTGCACCTCTATTTATATGGGGTTTCTAGAAATTACCGTTAGGGTTCAGAAAGTTCGGACTAGTCCGTGGTGGAGACCGGACTAGTCCGGTGTGCTGTGTGAAGCAAACCCTAAGTGTCCAGGAATATCGGACTAGTCCGATTGAAAAACGGACTTGTCCGATTTCGCTGCTGGAAATCTTCGGACTTGTCCGGTTGCCATCGGACTTGTCCGTACCTGTGAAACCCTAAGTGTTTAGAACGACAAGTCCGCACTTGGAGGACTTGTCCGATTTAGATCAGAGTGTATATCGGACTAGTCCGTGTAGTCACCGGACTTGTCCGAAGTGGATCAGAAAGGGTATCGGACTAGTCCGGTGGTGACCGGACTTGTCCGATCTAGTGACTTGTGCATTGTGTTGAGGACTAGTCCGCACTGGGGAGGACTAGTACGAAGTTGAACAGAAAGATATCGGACTAGTCCGGTGGAGACCGGACTTGTCCGATCTTGTGCAGAATGTGTTATCGGACTAGTCCGGTTGATAGCGGACTAGTCCGGTCCTGTATAGCTTTGTGCATTGTGTGTGTGTGATTAAATGAGATTGAGCTCTTGGGTGTGTTTCCTTAACACACTCCATACATACTAATCTACTAATTTCTTCTTCTTGAGCTCAAATTCATTCTTCTTCTTAATTTCCTCTTCTTGAGTTCAAATTCATTCTCCTTCTTAATTTCCCTCTTTTTGGCATTTTACTCATTTTTCATCATTTTCCTGCATTCATCTCAACAAAAGGATTAGGATCCCAATTGCTTGTCATAAATCATCCAAAACCCACAAGGGAGTCCTAGATGCACTTTCACACCCCTTGATACGGTGACATTTATGCGTTTATGCAATTGTTTGAAACGGTCCTCCTTTTTGAATTTACTATTTAAAGTACTATTTCAAAAAATATGCGGTGATTGGGCTTGGTTCTGATTCACTCGTGGGCCGGAAGAAAGGGTCCGCTCTGCTCGAGTCGAGGAAACGAAGCGAAGCGACATCAGTAACTCATAGATAACAAAAACACACACACACACACACACACACACAAAAATACAATTACAGCTTCGTCTAAGTTCATCGTAAATATGTTTCTCTCCAGGTGCATTAGCCATATATCTTCTTAAAACACCCTTAGCAGTAACTGGCGTAGACACTAATAATTGTACAAATTGTTCTTAGAAAGAGAGAATGGTCTGAAGAAAATGGATTGGATTTGATAAAATTTTAAACTTAAAATTTCAATTTGATGGAATCTCAAACTTGAAATTTTATTTTTTACTAGGGACAATCATACTTGGAAATCATTGAATTGTATGAAATTTGAAATACATAAATGCACACATACAATATCCATGATATCTGTTCAAAACTGCACACAAAATATATTACACCGAAATTAAAACTCAAGTCACCAGATTTGAAGTATATAGTTCTAACCACTATATTATTATATAATTGTTTACAACTTATTTTAGTAATAAACCTTTTTAACCAGGGGCCTCGTTGCAAACTCTGCAAGAAGTAAAACTCACAAAAAAGTCCCTGGAAGACGAGCCGCCCTCTGGAGTGACGGTTTTTACAATATAGCGATGAATCACCCCTCGAGAGGGTGACTTTTACACGTTTATGCAATTGTTTGAAACGGTCCTCCTTTTTGAATTTACCATTTAAAGTACTATTTCAAAAAATATGCGGTGATTGGGCTTGGTTCTCTGATTCACTCGTGGGCCGGAAGAAAGGGTCCGCTCTGCTCGAGTCGAGGAAACAAAGCGAAGTGACATCAGTAACTCATAGATAACAAAAACACACACACAAAAAAAATACAATTACAGCTTCGTCTAAGTTCATCGTAAATATGTTTCTCTCCAGGTGCATTAGCCATATATCTTCTTAAAACGCCCTTAGCAGTAACTGGCGTAGGCAATAATAATTGTACAAATTGTTCTCAGAAAGAGAGAATGGTCTGAAGAAATTTGATGGATTGGATTTGATAAAATTTTAAACTTAAAATTTCAATTTGATGGAATCTCAAACTTGAAATTTTATTTTTTACTAGGGACAATCTAAAAGTGCATCTAGGATCCCCGTGGTTTTTGATGATTGATAACGACAATTAAGTGACTAATGAGCTCAATGATGTTAATCACAGGTGTGTACTTAAGTGGAAGCACAATCCCTCTAAAAGGAAAAGGATGAAAATGGCGATGCCAACTCGAAAAGGAGAAACTAGGGTTTCTAGTGTGTCGAGTTTGGACTAGCCAGATACGTGTGAGGATGTGTGTGTAAAGTGCATTGAGATCAAATTGGGAGCTCAAAGCGGTTTAGAGGTCAAATCCATTGAGAGAAAAGAGTTGGAAGAAGTCTGGCAGTAGGGCTGGACTAGTCCGTGCAGGTGGCCGGACTAGTCCGCCCCTGCTCGGCCAAGTCCGTTTTCAGCCGGACCAGAAGGGTATGACTGAGTTCAGACTAGTTCGTGGTGGGATGGACTAGTCCGGGTAGTCGTGAAGGGGGTTTTGGGGACTAAGTCCCAAAACCACATACTTGTCCGTTTTGGTCCGGACCAAGAGGTCCTGACTGAGATCGGACTAGTCCGCCCTTGGGGTCGGACTAGTCCGGGTGTGAGAGAAGTCGGTGCTTCAGAGACTAAGTCTGGGAAGGCCGGACTAGTCCGCCTTGGGGGCCGGACTAGTCCGTGGTCTTCAGACTAGTCTGTTTTCACACGGAACAAAAGGTTCTGTGTGAGATCGGACTAGTCCGGTGAGGGCCAGACTAGTCCGTTGTTGAAGTGACTGTTTGAATTTGAAGTTTGGCGGGCAGTGTGACGATTGTCGTGCAGTGCGACAGTTGTCAGGGACGTCAGTGGTCCCCTAGGCCGGACTAGTCCGGGCTGTAGGCTGGACTAGTCCGCCCATCCGCTGAAGTCAGCAGTATGGGCTTGGGACCTCTATAAATAGAGGACCCCTGGGTTCATTTGAACCAACCTTTGAGCAAGTTGAAACCCTAGCGCCGCCACAACAACCTTGAGCCTCCCAAAGCCTCCTTCTTGCCTACATTCCCTCTAAAACTAATTCTTGTGTGGATTAGGGTTTAGTGAGGTGAATAAGAGGAAGAACACCGCTCTTTGGCTCTCGGCTTGATCTCTTGCACTTTGTGAATCTTTGTTATCTGTGGCTTGAGTCAATTTTTGTGATTTGTGATTGTATTTGTGGTGGGAGTCTCAGATTGTGAGAAGCCCCAACGAATCTCGTATTCACTCATTGTGATAGTGGAAGAACCAAGTTAGGCCCGTGTGGTAAACTTGGTGAGGGAAGGGTTGTTGAACCTGGTCCTTCGTGGACTCCTCAACGGGGACGTAGGTTACTTCGTGGGATCGAACCTCGGGATAAAATCCTTGTGTCCCTTGTGTTCTTTAATTTCACTTATTGCTCATTACTTCTAGGGTTAACTTTATCGGTCTTGTTCATCACTCTTATTTCATCGTGATCCTTAGTTTCATACTTGTCATATAACTTGTTAAGGCTCACTAAGTCATTCTAACAAACCTTGCATCACGAGAATTGGACTAAAACTTGTTAGAAACCATTTTTAGGCTTTTCCCTGTAGGAGGACCGGACTAGTCCAGCCCTAGACTGGACTAGTCCGCCCCCTGAGTTCTAATCTCATTTTATTAAGTCATTTCAGGTTGTTTAGCCTATTCACCCCCCTCTAGGCAACTTTCAATTGGTATCAGAGCAGGACTCTCCTAAAAGAGTCTAACAGCTCGGAGAGAAGATCACCGGAGTGGGGTACGAAGAAGTCTCAACCAGTGAGGTCCAAGCAACACCAGAAGAGATTCTCTTCTATCAAGACAAGTCAACGGATGACGAAGAGATTCGTCAGCTCAAGTCGAAACTTCGAGAGAAGTTGAAGATTCCCAAGGTTGACACCTCAACCTCCACATCGAGTGGCACAATCAACTACAACCAACAAGGCTACAACTATGAACGCCTTGTCTCCAACAACCACTATCTTTCCATCCCCGTGGGGAAGCCTCCCCAATTCGATGGAACCGACTACGGGATGTGGAAACACAACATGAAGATCCACCTTGTGTCACTCAACCCCTCACTATAGCAAATTGTGTTGACCGGGGTGCACATCCCTAAGAATGAAGAAGATATCACTCCGGAGCAACCCGTGCTCCTTCATCGCAATGCTCAAGCGGCCGGAGTGATCATCTCATCTCTCTCAAGAGATGAGTTCAAACGAGTGGATGGACTTGAGGTGACCAAGGACATTTGTGACACTCTCAAGACGGCTCATGAAGGCAACCGAGTCATGAAAGAAGCTAAGATTGAGCTCATAGAAGGAGAGCTCGGGAGGTTTGTCATTATGGATGGTGAATCTCCCCAAGAGATGTACAACCGCCTAAAGATACTCATCAAAAAGAGTAGATCTTATGGCTGTACCAAGTGGACGGACCACGAGGTGGTGAAGAGGATGATTCGGGCATTCATGCCTAGAAACGTCTCTCTTTGCTCCATGATTCGAGAAAGTCCGAGGTTTGCCAAAATGACCCCGGAGGAGGTCCTTGGAAGGATCATCAACCACGAGATCATGGAGAAGGAGGCGCTCTTCTACAATGACCTCCAAAGGTTCACCGCCTCCAAGATGAAGAATGTTGCACTCAAAGCAACATCCTCCTCAAAAGAGCAAAACGAAGATGATGAGGAGAGCCTTGACACCGATGAGGAAGAGGCCTTCTTCATCAACAACTTCAAGAGGATGATGAGAAGAAGAAAAGGAGTATACAAGCATGAGAGTAAAGGCAAGGAAAAGGCAAGGCCCAAAACCAAGAGGGCTTGCTACAATTGTGGCGAGTACGGACACTTCATTGTAGATTGCCCACATGAAGATGGCAAGAAGAAGAAGGAGGGCAAGCCACAAGATAAGAAGTTCTACAAGAAGAAGAGGCCCTCCGGTCATGCTCACTTAGGCAAGGAGTGGGACTCTAACGATGAGTCCTCCTCGTCCGAAGATGAAGAGAACATGGCAACCATAGCCATCAGGAGGAGCTCCAAGGGAAGCAAGCTCTTCCCAAATCTCTACGACCACGAGCCAACTTGCCTCATGGCAAAACAAGGAAGGAGAAAGGTTAACTCTAACTCATCCTCTTCCATATGCTCCCATGATGATTTTGATAGTGCTAGCAAAAATGAACACATGTTTAAGGACATAAGTAAGAGCACATTGCGAAGAATGAAATTGCTTTTGGATGGGATTTTTGAGAAGGAGGAACTCATAAATAGGCAAGAGGACTTGCTTATCCAAGAAAAGGAAAGATGTAAAGAGCTCATTGAGCTCCTTGAGCTTGAGAGAGAGAAGAGCAAGGCATTAGAGCATGAACTTGCTCTAAGCAAGAAAACATGCTCAAGTCTTGAGGAGACAACCATTTAGCTCAAGGACGAACTTGGCAACTTGGCAAAAGTTAACAAGATCCTTGAGACTCAAGTTGAGCCCCTTAAGACTAATGTAGCCTCTTCCTCCAAAAGCTCATCCTCCTAAAAAGTTGCATCCGAAGCAATATCAACTTGCAAATGTTCTAACTTGATTCTTAAATTAAAGGATGAGCTTAAGTTGACTCAAGGCAAGCAAGCACCTAAGGGTGGCATCTTTGACAAAGAGAAGGTGGCGTATGCACGAAGTGCATACACCAACACAAGACCTCTCAATGTCAATGATGGTCTTGGTTATACTAGAGGTGAAAAGCGAAATGCCAAAACCTCCAAGTATGGCAAAGACTTGATTGTCTTTGTCAAAGGAAGCTCATCCCCAACTAAAATTGAG
This sequence comes from Tuctoria greenei, assembly GCA_036927565.1. Lineage (NCBI taxonomy): Eukaryota > Viridiplantae > Streptophyta > Magnoliopsida > Poales > Poaceae > Tuctoria > Tuctoria greenei. Next base: position 231,045,626 of record JAYESD010000003.1, read on the forward strand.
AAGAACACTTCAACTAGCACCTACTTGCCTAAATCTGAACCGCATCCTCTATTTCATGACTTTGATGCATCATATGTTTTGATGAGGAACAAGAATGGCAAAGTATATGCTAGATATGTTGGGCCACTCCGCAAGAGCCCCAAGCCTTGCGTGTGGGTGCCCAAATGCCTCACTACTAACGTAAAAGGACCCAACTCCGCTTGGGTACCTAAAAGGAAGGCATAATCTTGTTTTGTAGGCATACTCCTCCGGTGGATCCAAATGGGTGCTCGATAGTGGGTGCACAAACCACATGACCGGAGAGAGGAAGATGTTCGAGGAGTATGAGGAACATGATGATCCAAATGAAGGAATCCTCTTTGGGGACAATAGCCGAGGGAAATTCCTTGGCTCCGGTAAAATTGTCATTTCTCCTCAACATACTCTTTCTAGTGTTTTACATATTGATTCTCTTGACTATAACCTTTTGTCCATATCACAACTATGTGACAAGGGTTATAATTGTGTTTTCACTAATGAGGGTGTGAGCGTCCTTAGAAGAAGTGATAACTCAATCGCTTTTAAAGGTGTGCTCAAGGGAAAGCTTTATCTTGTGGATGTCTCGGATAAAGCTCAACTTGACACATGCTTAATGGCGAAAACCAACATGGGATGGCTTTGGCATAGACGGCTAGCCCATGTTGGGATGAGGAATTTACAAAAGCTTCTTAAGGTTGAGCACATTCATGGTTTGAAGAATGTTGTCTTTGAAAAGGATAGGCCATGTAGTGCTTGCCAAGCCGGGAAGCAAGTGGGAGCTCAACACCCCTCAAAGAACATCATGACGACAACAAGACCGTTGGAGCTGCTACATATGTACCTTTTCGGCCCAATAACCTACATTAGCATTGGCGGTAACAAATATGGTCTTGTTATTGTTGACGATTTTTCTCGTTTCACTTGGGTGTTCTTCTTGCATGATAAGGGTGAAACTCACGGTGTCCTCAAGAGGTTCTTGAGGAGAGCTCAAAGTGAGTTCGCCTCAAGAATCAAAGCTATAAGAAGTGACAACGGCACCGAATTCAAGAACACTCAAGTGGAAGAATTCTTGGGTGAGGAGGGCATCAAGCATGAATTTTCAGCTCCATACTCCCCTCAACAAAATGGGGTGGCGGAACGGAAGAATAGGACACTCATCGAGATGTCAAGGACAATGCTTGATGAGTACAAGACATCAGATCGGTTTTGGGCGGAGGCGGTTAACACCGCTTGCCACGCCGTCAACCGATTGTACCTCCACCGCCTCCTCAAGAAGACTCCCTATGAGCTTCTAGTTGGTAAGAAACCCAATGTCTCTTACTTTTGTGTTTTTGGAAGCAAGTGCTATATTCTCAATAAGAAGCCTAGGACTTCGAAGTTTGCTTCAAAGTCCGATGAAGGTTTCTTGCTTGGTTATGACTCAAACACCCACGCCTACCGTGTCTTCAACAAAACCTCTAGTATTGTTGAAATAGCACGCGATGTGGTGTTTGATGAAACTAATGGCTCCCAAGTGGAGAAAGTTGATCAAAGTGTACTAGATCAAGAAGACTCTCCACAAGAAGCTCTTAGGAGAATGGCACTTGGAGATGTTCGACCACAAGAACAACCTCAATGCTCAAGTGACCAACAACAAGATGATGCAAGCCACTCCCCACGCGATCAAGTTGAAAATGAACAAGTGGCACCTCAAAACGATCAAGAAGACGAAAGTCAAGGGGGAGGCATTCATCAAGGGGGAGATCAAGAAGAAGAAGAAGATGATGATGACTCAAGAGCTCAACCTCCACATCCTCGTGTGCATCAAAATTATCACCCCGTTGACAACATACTAGGAGATATCACTAAAGGGGTAACCACTCGTTCTCGCGTTGCAAATTTTTGTGAACATTACTCTTTTATTTCTTCTTTGGAGCCCCATAAGGTTGAAGATGCCTTGAGAGACCCGGATTGGATGGTGGCCATGCAAGAGGAGCTTAACAACTTTGACAGGAACAAAGTTTGGGAGCTTGTCAAGCGTCCACAAGCAAATGTTGTGGGCACCAAGTGGGTGTTCCGCAACAAGCAAGATGAACATGGTATTGTAACAAGGAACAAGGCACGACCTGTGGCCAAGGGGTACTCACAAGTCGAAGGTTTGGATTTTGATGAAACCTTTGCTCCCATAGCTAGGCTAGAGTCAATTCGTATATTACTTGCTTTTGCTACTCACCATGATTTTAAGCTCTACCAAATGGACGTCAAGAGTGCTTTCCTAAATGGCCCAATCAAGGAGGAAGTCTATGTGGAACAACCACCGGGCTTCGAAGACCAAGAATTGCCAAACCATGTCTTCAAATTGCGTAAGGCTCTCTATGGCCTCAAACAAGCTCCTAGAGCTTGGTATGAGTGTCTTAGAGACTTTCTAGTTCAAAATGGTTTTAAGATAGGAAAAGCTGATTACACTCTCTTTACAAAGCATTTTAATGATGATCTCTTTGTGTGCCAAATATATGTCGATGACATTATATTTGGTTCTACTAACAAAGTATTTTGTGATGAGTTTTCTAAGATAATGACAGAGAGATTTGAGATGTCCATGATGGGGGAGTTGAAGTTCTCTTTAGGTTTTAAAGTCAAGCAACTCAAAGAAGGCACGTTCATAAGTCAAACAAAATACACTCAAGACATATTAAAGAAGTTTGATATGGACAAGGCCAAACCCATCAAGACTCCAATGGCAACAAATGGACACCTAGACCTAAACGAAGACGGTCCAAGTGTGGACCAAAAGGTATATCGTTCCATGATTGGCTCTTTGTTATATCTTTGTGCATCTAGACCGGATATTATGCTTAGTGTGTGTATGTGTGCACGTTTTCAAGCTGCACCTAAGGTGTGTCACATGATCGCCGTGAAGAAAATTCTTACATATTTAGTTCACACACCTAGCCTAGGACTTTGGTACCCCAAAGGATCCAATTTTAACCTCATTGGCTATTCCGATGCGGATTATACGGGGTGCAAAGTTGATAGAAAGAGCACATCCGGGACATGTCAATTTTTGGGTAGATCATTAGTGTCTTGGTCCTCTAAGAAACAAAATTCCACTGCTCTCTCCACAGCTGAAGCGGAGTATGTCGTAGCCGGAAGTTGTTGTGCACAACTTCTTTGGATGAGACAAACTCTAAGGGATTATGGTATAAACTTGCGCCATATTCCTCTCCTATGTGAAAATGAAAGCCCCATATAAATAGCCCATAATCCAGTTGAGCATTCAAGGACCAAACACATAGACATTAGACACCATTTCTTGAGAGATCATTCCTTAAAGGGGGATATAGTAATTTCCCATGTGAGAACCGAGAACCAACTAGCCGACATATTCACTAAGCCCCTAGATGAGAAGCGATTTTGTGAGCTTAGGAGTGAGTTCAATATCTTAGATTCTCGAAATGTGGCTTGAAACATGCACATATGAATGTTTACCTTTTGCCTTATTCAAAAGAATGCATGTGGTTGAAAAATTCATCTCTATCTCGATTTTCTTCAAAATATTTGAAAAACTAGTGACTTTTTGAGTTATGGTCATAGTTTGAATGTTGAATGCTTACTGACCATATTCATAAAGTTTTGTTGTGGCAATATGTCCAAAAGTATCATCTATAGTGGCTAAACTCAAATATATATGTTTTCAGCCTCCCTGGACCGGACTAGTCCGCCCTCTGGCCGGACAAGTCCGGATTCGGACTGGTCCGGGTTTGGTCCGCTGACTGGACTAGTCCGACCCCTTAACCGGACTAGACCAGCCCTGGGGACTTAAACCCTCTAGGAAGCGGCCGACTCCTCCACTTCTTCCTTTGGCTTTTTCTCTCTCCCACGCACGCAAAACCGCCCTCTTTCAGCGATTTTCGATTCCAACCACCAAAAATCGTTTCCAATCTGTGCATAGGAAGCTCCGGAGGTGTGGGAAACTTTCCCCGATCACTCGCGACGTGATCCATCCCCGATTCCATCGATTTCTCAAGATTTGAAGAGGTATCCCCCATTTTTCAAAAACTTGCCTCGTTCTTGATTCATTGAGTTTTTGATAGATGCCTCTTCATTAAAGTTACTTCTAGTGACCTTGTGATCATAGCCTAGGAATATTGCGAGTTGATTCCAAAATTTCTCGAAAAACCGTTAGAGTTAGGATTTAACCTGTGTAAACCGGACTAGTCCGCCCCTGGGGCGGACAAGTCCGGTGTACACAAGTCAAACTCCAACTTTGGTCGTTTCTCGAGATTTCTTTCGCATTATTCCAACTCCTTGACCTACTATCTTATGGCCTCTATTCTTTTCAGCTAAAATGGCCACTCCTCGCCGTTCCGCTTCTCCCCCCACTGACCCCGAGTGGGAGGCGGAGCAACTTCGCCTCGCCGTAGAACGAGCAAGAGCCGAAGTTGAGGCTGCCGAGAAGTATCTCGAGCAGCATGAGAAAGCAATAGCAGCCAAGAAGCAACAAGCAAGGGCTGCAACTTTGGCCTACAATGAAGATGAAGCAATGGCTCGGGCCATTGAGGAGTCCTGCAAGGAACTCCAGAAGAAGAAGAGAGAGGAGCGCGAAGCTCATAACTCTCAGGATGCTGCTGCACAAGTCTCCAAGCGGAAGAGGCTTGTGAGCCTTGGAGAGAAAGAGAAGGGCAAGGATCCAGCCCAAGGAGAAATTACTGAACGCCGGATCGAGCGAGATCCGAAGAATGGCAAGGCTTCGGCTCCCGTGGAGCCCAAGAAGAAGAAGCACACAGTAAAGGTCCCGGCTGCGAAGGCCAAGGGCATCTCTATCAAGGAGAAAGGGAAGGCCAAACCGATTGGACCCCTGGAGGTGCACACTCCCGAGAGGAATCCCAACAGGCAGCGTGAAATGACTGCAAATGTTTTCTATGGAAAGGGAGCCGAGAAAGCAAGAAGGCTCAGGACGAACAAGGTGTACAAGTATGAAAGGAGCACCGCTGACCCTCGGTTTTGGTGTGACTTTCATTGTGATTATTACCGTCTCATCTACCAAAGCATGAAGAAACCTGTGATTGAAGCATAGTGGGTAGACTGGGAGTACATGGCCAAGAAGCAACATTCTGCTTTTGATGCGGTCATTGAAGCAGCTGAGCGCCATGTGCTCAAGAACATCATGGGATTCAAGTATGATTGGAACGTCGAAGTCATCCTGCAGTTTTATTCCACCGTCTACTTCACCACCTCTGGTGATAGAAGGATCATATGGATGACGCATGGCGAGCAGCTCTCAATCACATTTGAGGAGTTTGCAAAGATTCTAGGTCTTGAGGCTCATTTGAATCATGAGATCATCATCTCTAACCTCAAGGCCGTTGACAGAGATCAGCTAGACTACATGTACCTGAGCCATGTGTCCTATGAGCCAGGACTTGCTCGCAACATCAAGCCTTTCTACAACATTCTCAACAGGATCCTGAGGCGGACCATAGCACCAAAGTATGGTGACACAGGGGTGATACAAGGCAACCTGAGGCACCTGCTACTTCTCATTGATGGGGAGGAGAAGTTCAATCTCGTTGACTACATCTTCGACGACATTTTCAACATCTCGCATACCCCCAACCGTGCTTGCGGGTATGGCCCCTACATCATGTACCTCATTGAGAAGGTGTCGGGCGTGACCTTCATCAAGGATGTGACTCATCGCCCGCTCCATCCTCAGACACCCCCTGCTGTCCCGCCTCCTCTGCGCTGGAAGAATGCAGAGCCTCCCTCCTCCTCGGCGATGCCAGCTTCTCGGCCCGTGACGCCTTCCTCCCCGCCTCCACCTCAATCCATGAGCGCCTTCTTCAAGTGTTTCAAGGCGATCTTCACTTCCTGCCAGAAGTAGGAGATTAGGAACCAGAGGGCACACAAGCGCCAAGAGAAGTACCTCAAGGCGGTGTGTGACATGCTGGAGGTTCCTATGTCCTCTCCGGAGGCGAGCGACGGGGAGATCACACCATTCCCCAACTTCACCCCCGACGAGCTCGCCCAACTCCAAGAGGACGGGAGCTCTTCCCGGGCAGCTCCTTCAGCTCGTGCCTCCGACAACGACGATGATCACAAGGACCCGAAGGCCACGGAGAGCGACTCTGACGCTGGGGCCGATGATAGTGAATTAAATGATGACTGAGTGGTTAAGGGTTCAAGTTCCCCCTCTTCTTTTCCTTTTTGGTGTCTTGATGCCAAAGGGGGAGAGTTAGATGGGAGTTAGACAGGGGAGAGTTAGAAAGGAGGGTAATTAGTTGTATCCCTTTATTTTGGATCCTTGGATATGTTGCACTCCTTATTGTAATATTTATGTCATGTCGGATGTTTACAGTTGTGCAAGACTATGTTTTGAATGTTCAATGTCAATATGATGCTTTGAATGTCTATCTTTTGATCATATTCATACTTATTATGTCTTGTCACAAATTGTTGAGCACAACACGTAGGCACCCCACCATAACATGTGTATGTATGAAGGACTTCCTCAATGTTTCTTTTATGATGCATTCATTGAGGGGGAGTCACTCATACACCCGCACATTATGAAAACCACAAATTTATACTCTTTTATATGAAGACTTAATGTGTTGTCATCAATCACCAAAAAGGGGGAGATTGAAAGTGCATCTAGGACCCCCGTGGGTTTTGATGATTGATAACGACAATTAAGTGACTAATGAGCTCAGTGATCTTAAGCACAGGTGTGGACTTAAGTGGAAGCACAATCCCTAAAAAAGGAAAAGGATGAAAATGGCGATGCCAACTCGAAAAGGAGAAACTAGGGTTTCTAGTGTGTTGAGTTTGGACTAGCCAAATATGTGTGAGGATGTATGTGTAAAGTGCATTGAGATCAAGTTGGGAGCTCAAAGTGGTTTAGAGGTCAAACCCATTGAGAGAAAAGAGTTGGAAGAAGTATGGCAGTAGGGCCGGACTAGTCCGTGCAGGTGGCCGGACTAGTCCGCCCCTGGTCGGCCAAGTCCGTTTTCATCCAGACCAGAAGGGTCTGACTGAGTTCGGACTAGTTCGTGGTGGGACGGACTAGTTCGGGTAGTCGTGAAGTGGTTTTTGAGGACTAAGTCCCAAAACCACGGACTTGTCCGTTTTGGTCTGGACCAAGAGGTCCTGACTGAGATCGGACTAGTCCGCCCGTGGGGTCGGACTAGTCCGCCCTTGGGGTCGGACTAGTCCGGGTGTGAGAGAAGTCGGTGATTCAGAGACTAAGTCTGGGAAGTCCGAACTAGTCCGCCTTGGGGGCTGGACTAGTCCGTGGTCTTCAAACTAGTCCGTTTTCACACGAAACAAAAAGGTTCTGTGTGAGATCGGACTAGTCCGATGAGGGCCGGACTAGTCTGTTGTTGAAGTGACAGTTTGAATTTGAAGTTTGGCGGGTAGTGTGATGATTGCCACGCAGTGCGACAGTTGTCAGGGACGTCAGTGGTCCCCTAGGCCGGACTAGTCCGGGCTGTAGGCCGGACTAGTCCGCCCATCCGCTGAAGTCAGCAGTATGGGCTTTGGACCTCTATAAATAGAGGACCCGTGGGTTCATTTGAACCAACCTTTGAGCAAGTTGAAACCCTAGTGCCGCCACAACAACATTGAGCCTCCCAAAGCCTCTCCTTCTTGCCTACATTCCCTCTAGAACTAATTCTTGTGTGGATTAGGGTTTAGTGATGTGAAGAAGAGGAAGAACACCGCTCTTTGGCTCTCGGTTTGATCTCTTGCACTTTGTGAATCTTTGTGATCTGTGGCTTGAGTCAATCTTTGTGATTTGTGATTGTATTTGTGGTGGGAGCCTCAGATTGTGAGAAGCCCCAACGAATCTTGTATTCACTCTTTGTGATAGTGGAAGAACCGAGTTAGGCCCGTGTGGTAAACTTGGTGAGGGAAGGGTTGTTGAACCCGGTCCTTCGTGGACTCCTCAACGGGGACGTAGGTTCCTTCGTGGGATCGAACCTTGGGATAAAATTCTTGTGTCCCTTGTGTTCTTTACTTTCACTTATTGCTCATTACTTCTAGGGTTAACTTTATTGGTCTTGTCCATCACTCTTGTTTCATCGTGATCCTTAGTTTCATACTTGTCATATAATTTGTTAAGGCTCACTAAGTCATTCTAACAAACCTTGCATCACGAGAATTGGACTAAAACTTGTTAGAAACCCTTTTTAGGCTTTTCCCTGTTGGAGGACCGAACTAGTCCGCCCAGGACCGGACTAGTCCGCCCACTGAGTTCTAGTCTCGTTTTATTAAGTCATTTCAGGTCGTTTAGCCTATTCACCCCCTCTCTAGGCAACTTTCACAATCAGAATTTAAAATAATTGAATTGGGTGAATTTGAAATACATAAATGCACACATAAAATATCCATGATATCTGTTCAAAACTGCACACAAAATATATCACACCAAACTTCAAACTCAAGTCACCAGATTTGAAGTATGTAGTTCTAACCACTACATTATTATATAATTGTTTACAACTTATTTTAGTAATACACCTTTTTAACCAGGGGGCTCGTTGCAAACTCCGCAAGAAGTAAAACCCATGAAAAAGTCCCTGGAAGATGAGCCGCCCTCTGGAGTGACGGTTTTTACAATATAGCGTTGAATCACCCCTTGAGACGGTGACTTTTACGCGTTTATGCAATTGTTTGAAATGGTCCTCCTTTTTGAATTTACCATTTAAAGTACTATTTCAAAAAATATGCGGTGATTGGGCTTGGTTCTGATTCACTCGTGGGCCGGAAGAAAGGGTCTGCTCTGCTCGAGTCGAGGAAACGAAGCGAAGCGACATCAGTAACTCATAGATAACAAAAACACACACACACAAAAATAGAATTACAGCTTCGTCTAAGTTCATCGTAAATATGTTTCTCTCCAGGTGCATTAGCCATATATCTTCTTAAAACGCCCTTAGCAGTAACTGGCGTAGGCACTAATAATTGTACAAATTGTTCTCAGAAAGAGAGAATGGTCTGAAGAAATTTGATGGATTGGATTTGATAAAATTTTAAACTTAAAATTTCAATTTGATGGAATCTCAAACTTGAAATTTTATTTTTACTAGGGACAATCAGAATTTAAAATAATTGAATTGGATGAATTTGAAATACATAAATGCACACATAAAATATCCATGATATCTGTTCAAAACTGCACACAAAATATATCACACCAAAATTCAAACTCAAGTCACAAGATTTGAAGTATGTAGTTCTAACCACTACATTATTATATAATTGTTTATAACTTATTTTAGTAATAAACATTTTCAACCAGGGGGCTCGTTCGCAAGATGTAAAACTCACGAAAAAGTCCCTGGAAGATGAGCCGCCCTCTGGAGTGACGGTTTTTACAATATAGGGATGTATCACCCCTCGAGAGAGTGACTTTTATGCATTTATGCAATTGTTTGAAACAGTCCTCCTTTTCGAATATACCATTTAAAATACTATTTCAAAAAAAATCTGCTCTCGAGTAGATAATGATGGAGCATGTGATGCAGGCTAGATATATATATGCATGGAACCCGTGAGCGGACGGAGTAACACATCAGCTAAAAAGAAACTCCGCATATACAAAGCTTTATGCAGCAGTAAAGTTATTGTCTTGTGAACGTGAGATTACAGGTTCGAGTCATGTAAATAGCCTCTTACGTAAATAAAAAGAAAGTTCACGTACAGAACATCCTCTGAACTATGCGCGAGCAGGAGCTATGTGCACATAAGTAACTTATATAAAAGAAAAATCACTACAGGAATCACGATCAATTACGTCGGCCAGGGCTGACGTAATTAAGGCTCAAACCGATGTAAGTTACTTAATTACGTTAATTTTTCCTTAATTGCGTCGGTTGTTGGCCGATGTGGCAGTTTGGATGTAATTAAGCTTACTTACGTCGGCTTTAGACGTAAGTTACTTAATTATGTTGACCGACTCTTAATTACATCATCCGTCCGTATCTGACGTTAGTACTTACGTCGTCCGTTGGTAGCCGACATAAGTTACATGACCTAACTTACATCGGTATGGTCTGATCGACGTAAGTTAACCTCAGGTTAACTTACGTCAGCTTTACCAACGCCGATGTAAGTTATGTATTAAAAAAAAACAGAAACTTCCCGCCTCGCACGATGGCGAGCCCACAACACAAACAGAACAACAATACCGACAGAACATCAACAAAAACAGTCTCAATCACAACACAAACTCTATCAATCACAACACAAACTCCGACCGGGCTACAACTAGCCCCTTGACTACCTCCAGAGCCAAAAAGGTCGTCTCCGCGTGTCCTTTCGGGCGCCGGTAGCTATGCTGAAGAAGTTTGCGTCGCCATCGCCGAACCTTGCAAAAGAACATTAGAGTTAGACATGTTACAAATTCATCTCACACTCTTCCTCTCTCTCTTTCTCTCACTCTCTTCCTCTCCCTCTCTCTCTCCATCTCTTTCTACCTTTCTCTCACACTCTCTTCCTCTCCCTCTCTCTTTCTCTCTTTCTCTCACTCTCTTCATCTCTCTCACTTTCTCTCCCTCTCTTCCTGTCATAATTTCTCTCTTCCTCTCCTTTATCTCATTCTCTCACTCTATTCCTCTCTATCACTTTCTCTCTCTTCCTCTCCCTCTCTAGCATCCTCTCTCTCACTGTACCCTCTCTCTCGCACTCCATCTCTCCCTATATATATATATATATCTTACTCCACCTCTATCTCACCTCTCTCTCAACCTATGTCTTTCTCTCTTACTCCACCTCTATCTCACTCTCTCTCACCCTATGTTCTACCTCCTCTCTCAATATGAAATACTAAAATGAATACGACAATATTAAAGAAAAAGTTTATTACCTGCATCGGGGGTATTTGTGTTTGGGGGGGGGGTCACTTGCACCATCGGAAATAGAGGAATCTTGATGTGCTGACCACTCTGTCGAGCAAGAGTCTGCCATTGGAAAATATTAGAAGATATATGTTACTAAAATGCTATGAAATTAAACTACGGTAGTTTAAATTACTTACCGTTACCGTTGCTTGTATATGAATCATGTACAAGCTCGTGACCTCCTGGAAGGCCCTCAACCTCTCCTGCTCCTTCGTCGCCCTTGCCCTTTCCTGCTCTGCCCTCGACCTCTCCAGCTCCGCCTGGGTCTACGCCAGCGTCTCCTTCAAGGCATTGAGCTCCAAGTGGGCCCACGAGAGATGACCACTTGACGGCCCAACGGACGAGGCCTGCGTCGAAGAAGCGCCTCTTGAAGGTTGCACTGAAAACTTCATCAAAAATGGCAAACCTGCAAAAGAATGAAAAATACTAAGTAGAAGAAGGTAGATTGAAAAAGAAATAAAACAAATGACAAACTCACCGTCCATGGGCCTTCCCGCCTCTGCTCACGTACACGGCTTGGGGGTCGATCAACGCATTTTCCCAATCATAATCTTCGTCGTGTATCTTCACGACCTCCTACGCATACTTTTCCTAAAATACAAAGAAGTCTTCTAAGTGTATCAATAATAGTATTAGTTATAATAAAATTGATGAATTTTGAAAACTTACCAGTTGATCGGCTGCGACCTGACTGCACTGGCCTGGCTAAGAAGGGTCACTTCCCTTGTGACCTCTCTTCCAAACCTGGGTCGGGGTCGGCTTCTGACCGGTCTCTCGCTCCTACATAGTCGTGTTAGTGAGACAAATATATTATGAACACATAAATAAACTTAAATTATACTTACCATACGTTTAGCCAAACGCAAGTAGCCTTCGCCACCGTAGTTGTGCTTGCCCTCGGACCCCAGGCGACACTATCTTTCCTTTATGGACTTAGCGATGAAAGCATCGCTAGCACAGTGCCGACGGAGAGCTACATATGCCTCGGGTCGACCCTGTAACCAGGAAATACTAACCTACACATATATCATATTTTATCAATGCAATTAACATATGTAGGTATTATAAGTATTTAACAATAAAAACTTACCTCCGTGTACTGCTCCTCTGTAAAGTACGAGCCGGAGTCCTTCCTAAATAGACCCCTTTCCTGCTGCTGCTCTCGGGGGTGCAGCTTGTGGTACACGTTGACGGCCTGGATCCGGGCGTTCGATAATGCCGCCGCCGCGAGCTTCCAAGAGTGGAACACACGTCTTGCATGCTCCTCCATGCCTGGTTCCTCTACCTGGTACCTTTGTAAGCAAACAAACATTTAAGTGATATGCATTAACACTTTAAACGAGTTGAAAAGAATTAGACAGTTAAACTTACCATAAAATCATTCCACACGACTCCCTGAAGAGTGCCGTGGACCTCGTGAGAGACACGAGCGTAGTCGTGGGGCAGGGAAACCATTGATGACACCGGGGTAGTGCAACTTAACTATAGCGCCCAGGACAACGTTAACCCGCCTGTGGTGTTTCTGGGCCCTAGTGAACGAAAGGTCGTACCAACATCTACAAAATATGTTAACACATTAACTAATAGAAGACAAAATCTAATATTTAATATACTATACAATTTTTTACATGTCTCCGACAGAACGAATAGTGATCTGCTGAGGAGGAACCGGAGGAGGAGCTGCAAAATGGGTCCTCCTTGTCCGTCGCCTCTGCGGCGCCACCACGTCCCATGACCCATAAGGCTGGTCACCACCAGAGCCTTAAGGGAGGCTAGCTGGCTTCGGAGGGAGGCTAGCCAACTCATGTGGCGGTCCCCTAGCCTCTGACTCTGATTCATATGACTCTGAGTCAGTCTGCAAAAATAAAAAGATTGATGAGCAATAATTATTCATAAGTGCAATTTAAAATAACGTTTTTTGTCAATTAAAATTTACCTCCATGCGCAAGTCACCCGACTGGACCCGAGCCGCAAACTCTAGAACGTGCACCAGCAGTTGGGAACGTCTGCTCTCAACTGACGAGGTACTTGATAAAGGGTCTTGTGCTATTGCAAACCCTCTCACTGCCTTCCCCTCCGATGACATCCTGTTATAAGGAATAATTGATTAATATGCTAAGATAATATACAAGGTTCATGTTAAGTTAGTGAAGAAAACGTTACTTCATAAATTTCAAAATTCATCAATGTCACGGTCACCCTACTCCTTAAACCAACCCATCGATCTCCTTCTTTCGTGACCGTCTCGATTGCATTTTGTCTTCATTTCCGCATGGCAGTAGGATCGACTAAGTCATCGGTATCTTCAATTTCCATTTCCATTTCCGTTTCCGTGTTCGTCTCAATATCTTGAGCGTCTCCAACTAAGCCATTGAGTCCTACACCGGGCTCGACTGAGAACGAGTCTGACAACTCTTCCTCTTGGTAGACGTCATCAACCTCAGCTTCCTCATGGTAATCATCATCTCATAACCACTCACAAGAATTCACCTTATGCAGCACCACCAAGCTTTATGTTTATTGCATGGATAAGATAGATAGTACACTTGCTCAACTTGGTGTACAAGAACTAATGAATCAAATCCTTTCAACCGTTCCTTGTGTTTTAGTTCGACCATGCCAAATTGGTTAAGTCGAATTCCACGACTCGAATCAAACCATTCACATTCAAAGAATACTGCTCGAATTTCCTTTTTTTCGACAAAAGTAAATTCAAGGATGTTTTACTAATCCCATAGTAATGAGTATCACCGCCGGTACCCAGCATACGGGGTACCCTCGCACACAGGCTGAAAGCACCTAAGTACCCTGCCTCGTCGCCGATGCAGGGTCCAATGGTGCCATATGTCCAGAAGGCGTCGGACCCCGACCTTCCTCAAGTATGAGTCCCAACACTACCACATGGACCTCAAAGTGGGACACAGCTCCCCTGGTGAGACGGGCTCCCAAGCTACCACGTGTTTAGCGGGACAGGACACCAGTCCACCTTAGGAGTGGGCTCCGGAGCAGCCATATGGCCCGAAGCACCAGGCCGGACATCTCACGCGAAGGCGGGCACCAGCTCCACCACGTGTCCTGTAGTCCTGGGTTCCCATTTCACCTCAGAGATGGGCTCCAGGGCTGTCACGTACCCCGAAGTACTGGACGTGGCCTCCCCTGCAGTGGCCAACTCCAATACTGCCATGTGTCCTGCAACTTGCCATGGACGGTGGGTTGTGGGAGTTAAAGGCTGGTGCACCCTGTCTAAATCAAGCATTGAAGACATGCACCCACCCCCAGCACATGACGCGGCGCACGCCTACGGTCAGGGACCGCTGCGCCCAACCACATCACAGTAAAGGCGCCGCAGGCCTACTCCTCTTCACCAAGTGGGGTAGCTTACAATGACAAGACAGACAGACGGGACATCCCCTACCATAGTCAGCAACTACATGTGGGCCGCTAGTGGCGGAGGCGACAAGACGACAAGTCTCCAAGACGAGGTCAGGGTATTACGCTCATACAAACTCAACACACGCATTCACAGTAGCAATACAACTCATATTACGCTCTGGCGTCCCAAACCACGTAAAGCCATCATCTCACCATCTTTCATATGCGCAATCTCTCCGGAGGACTAAGCCTTGCCAATCAAGAACCTCTGCGGGCTGCTCGCATAGCAGGTCTGGGGAAAGTGTCGCAAGAACACTTCGACAATCACGTTCTTGAGAATCGACTGCCCTCAACACAACTCTGGTATTAGATGTTGTCGCGAGAGGAAGAAGAGATTCCAAATGAGTTGGTACAGAATTGAAAGCCGTTGACGTCATATCAACCATAACTTCTAACTTTAAGCACTCCATAGGATAGTTGTCGCAAATCTTCATGGACGTTGGCATCTTTATTGCACTGTTCAAGATATGAAGTTATTAAAAAACTTTGTCAATATTTGTAAGTTACAAGAAAATGTTGTTCATACTGATAAGTTAACGAGAAAACATTACATGATCCCGAAACCAGGAAAGAAAATTAATTCTTCCGTTTATTCCTTCCCGTCGCATCCTTTCTATTTGGTTGCTTGTACGTTGGTGTCTATGTCTCCAATATTGCTTGTCGAACTCACCGTATGAAAAGAGAATCTTTTAGAATAGATGTGTTGCAAAATATGATGATTAGCATAAACATAGGACATGTCGATGCATGTGCTTATGATACATTCAACCATGTTACGTTCGTGATGCATGACATCAATGTTGTGACTTAGAATCAATGACTTCACAAATGCTAGCTCCCAAAGTCCACATATGTGAGTCCAATTGTGTTCGTCTCCGTAACCATCAAAATCTCTAGGACGACCTTCATCTGGCACCAATTTGTCCAACATATCAGATATTTTTGACCCTTTAAGGCGTTTTGGTGGTCCTTTAGCGACAACGGTGTCCTTTCTGAAGAAATTGCTCTGTTGTCTAAACACGTGATTCTGAGGCAACCAATTTATGTGACAATCGAAGTAAAATATCTTGCCTCCATGGGTATGTCAAAAGCAATCGGTGTTCGAAGCACATATCGAACACGTCAAGCGACTGTGAGTGCTCCATCTAGAAAACATCCCGTATGCTAGAAAATCATAGACGGACCACAAATAAGCACCCCGAAGGTTGAATTTCTACTTCTTGTAACGGCCGTATGCTTCGACTCCTGTCCACAATATTTTAAAACTCTTCGATCAACGGTTTCAACATCATGTTGAGACGTGACCCAGGATGATCCGGCCCAGGTACAATGAGGCTAAGAAACATGAACTCATACTTCATGCAAAAAGCCGGTGATAGGTTATACGGAATGACAAAGACATGCCAACAGGAGTATGGTATGGCGTTTGTGCTGAACAGTGAGAACCCATCTGTCGCCAATCTGATCCGAACATTTCTCGCTTCAAGACCGAAATCTGGATCGAACCGGTCTAGTGCCTTCTATGCCTCACTGTCGAACAGTAGCATCATGATTCCATTGTTCTCACGCTCACCTTCTTTGTGCCATCTCATGTGTCTGGCGGTTTTTTGAAAGGAACAACCACTTCAACCTTGGTGTCACGGGTAAGTAACAAAGATGCTTACATGTTACTTCCATCATCACAGTATCACCATCGTTATTAACAACTTCGACAAACCACGGTTGACTATATTTTAAATATTTATTCTCTTTGGCATGCTCTCTCCAGAATAGCATGCAGTTGTCCGGACACACATCAATCTTCTCGTAGTTCATACCGAGACCAGAAATAATTTTCTTCAACTTATACATATCTTTACGCACTTTGTGGGGATGTAGAACGTCATCGATGAAAAAATTGATGAGGTCATTGTAACAGTTATTAGAAATGAAGTACTTAGACTTAATTGCCATAAGTCTAGTCATAAAAGTGAGGATTGTCATTTTAGTGTGTCTATGCAGCGACTGTTTTGAATCTTTGAGAAGGTCGAATAACTTTTTAACCTCCGTTGTAGGAGGATTCTTCGTAAGCTCTAGTCGTATAGCTTCCAACATCTCATCCATCATATCAACCTCCGTGTCATCATCCTTGTCCACTTTCACTCCTTGTACAGCTTGAGAAGATGTCTCGCCGTGGAAGTTCCACAACTCATAATGTGACACGTAACCGTTTTGACACAAGTGCATCAAAAGATCCACTTTGTCCAAAAATAACCTGTTTCGACATTTCATACATGGGCACCACGCCTTATCACTATTTGAGAACAAAAAAGTTTGTTCCATAAAAGCTTCTGTCTTGGCGTACCACTCATCTGAGTGACCATCAATTGTGCTCTTCCAACCAGTATACATCCAACTGCGGTCTTCACCCATGTTTGACTCTGCAATTTAAAGCCAGAGAAATTATTGTTAATTTATGCAGGATTTATCTTACTTATGAAGAGACACAAAACCCAAATCCGAACAAAATTTTGGCAGCATAACCTCGCTTGTTTTACACTGCATCCCCCAAAAATGGTGCAGTTCTTCAAGCTTTGGGGTCATACTTTATGCTCTGTCGGATCCCGCCCACTATAGGAAACACAATCATTTGTGACGACTACAATTATTTGTGACGGCCGGCCGTCAGAAATAAATTAAATTGCGACGGCCTGCCTCCGACCGTCGCAAAAATGGCAGCCGTCACAGTAGGACCCTATTTGCGACGGCCGTCGCCGAAGTCGTCGCAAATAGTCTTTTATTTGCTACGGTCAATCCTAGGGCCGTCGCAAATTAAATGACTGTTACAAATAGGAGGTTATTTACGACGGCCCGAAAAAGAACTATCGCATATAACATAAATTGCGACAGCCAGCCCTAGGGACGTCACAATTAAGCTGGCCATAGCAAATAAATGGGATATACTTGACCCCGTTAGCGCCCGACTCAGACACTCACACAAACACCCGACCACACCTGTCGTCGCCGCCACCGCCCCCACCACCGCTGCCGCCTCTGTAAGTTCTCCCCCTCCCCCCCCCTCTCCATGGAAGTCCCCCCTCCATGGCCGCCCTCCCTCCCCCCTCTCCCTCCCTCCATGGCCGTCCCCCTTCCATGGCTCCCCCCGCCCCTCCATGGCCGCCCCCTCCCCCTCCCTCCTAGCTGACCCCCCCCCTCCATGGCCGACCCCCTCCCCCCTTCATGGCCGCCCCCTCCCCCCTCCCCTCCTCCATGGCTTAGGTTAAATTGATATGTTTAGATAATTTTCTTGTTAATCACGATTAAGTTAAATTGATATGTTTAGATAAATTTCTTATTAATCATGCTTAGTTTAATCATGCTTAGGTTATTTATTTATGTTAATCAAGCTTTGGTTATTTATTTATAATAAATTGATATGTTAATACTTCAGCGATGTGGTACAATGTGGACGAAGCACCCCCTTTAAGCGACCTCTTCATTTTTCAAACGAGAGGCACTACCGTTGGTAGCTACACGACCTACGTCCTACCCGAACGTGACAGGACTGTTGCTTTACTACATGTACGCAAATATAGAAGGCATGCAGGAATACTTCGAGTAAGTGTTTGTCCTACATTTATGCCAATTGACATATTTTGCTACACATGTATTCTAAAAGATGATTTTTCACGTTCAGCGAGTTCCACAGACAATGTTGGCCACATAGGCATCAACCTACGACCAAACAAGTAGAAGAGATGATACAAGAAGGAATAAATGGAGGGTAGGGTTTCCTATCCTGGTTTCGAGATTATGTAATACTCTCTCATCTTCTACACGACCTATTAAAGAAGTATTATTTTTAACTTACGATCATTTTTGACAGTGCCGAACTCACAATGTCCATGAAGATTTGTGACAACTATCTTATGGATTGGTGAATGTTAGAAGCTGTGGTCGATATGACGTAAATGGCTTTTCAATTCCGTACAACTCATATTGAAACTCTTCGTCCTCTCACGACAACATAAAATTCCGGTGTTGTGACGAGAGCAATTGACATTCAAGGGAATGAAACCAATTATTACGGGATCATTAACAAAATCCTTGAATTTACTTTTACCGGAAATAAGACCCTTCGAGTTGTCTTCTTTGACTGTGACTGGTTTGATAGCACTCATGGAACTCGAGAAAACCAGTTTGGAATGGTGGAAGTGAAACATAAGGACCGACTACGAGGTTACAATACATTTGTTCTTGCACATCAAGTGGAGCAAGTGTATTATCTACCTTATCCATGCACAAAGCTCAGTGCTTGGTGGGTGGTATATAAGGTGAATTCTTGTGAGCGGTTATATACTCCTGGGGATGATGGTTACCATGATAGTGAAGACGTTGAAGAAGTGTACCAAGAAAAAGAGTTGTCAGACACTTTTATCGTCGAGCCTGGTGCATGACTCGATCAATTAGTTGGACATGTTGAACATGTAGAGATAGATGATATGCGAAAATGGAAATTAGAACAGGTCACG
This sequence comes from Tuctoria greenei, assembly GCA_036927565.1. Taxonomy (NCBI): domain Eukaryota; kingdom Viridiplantae; phylum Streptophyta; class Magnoliopsida; order Poales; family Poaceae; genus Tuctoria; species Tuctoria greenei. Next base: position 231,064,467 of record JAYESD010000003.1, read on the forward strand.
ATGGAAGATCGTTGGGCTTGTTTAAGGAGTAGGGCACATGATAATTATGTTGATGCATTTTGAAAGTGATTACAAGTAACGTTTTTCTTGAAAATAGTAACATGAAATTTGCATATTTTATTTGCATATTTACTAATTATCTATTAAAATAGGATTGCATCAAGGAAGGGTAGGAAGGTGGCGCCGACGAGGGGGTTCTTCCCCTCTAGAGTTGAGGACACTTTTGCTGGTGCCTCGTCGACCGGGGGCATACACTCTCAGCTGTTGGGGCACGTTCCGAGAAGCTCTAGGGCTTCGTTACAGGTAAATTTCACTCGTCTTTGACATATTCTTCAAATTTAATTTCCAATTAAACTTACTTATGAATCATTTGAATGTTGTAGTCCTCACCGACTGACTTAGAGGCTATGGTGCCAGTTGAGCTTGGCTACCCTTCGGTGAGCCAGCCCTCGGCTGGCGAGCCTTCGGTTCTTGAGCCCTTTGGCTTGGCTGGTGATGAGACTTCTGGGTCACTAGACGCGGTGCTTGAGCAGACGCAGAGGACAAGGAGGACTCACTTTGTAGTCCTCCTACGGTCCCTTCACAGAGGATCGTGATTCGTCTGGTCGGAGACAACTAATTAAATTGTAGTGTTCAATTCTGGTTTCTTTTGGTTACTTAAGTAATGAATCAATAAATATCTTGCAGCGCTTGGTACGATGCGTCTTTCACCAGTGAGAGACACCACATACCGGTGAACAGTGTCATCAGGGCCTTAGTGCGTTTGCATTATCCAGGAGTCATCAACGGGGTGCCTGCTCTTTCGTAGGAGGACTATGCACACGCCCATCACCAGGAGAACGACAACATTCAGGAGGCCGTATGGGCCTATTTTATGCTAAGTTTGTTAAATAAAGTTTCTAAGTTTTAACTCTTAAACTCTTTTAATAAACATTTCTTCAATATATTCTTTATCATAGGCAAGATACATTTTAGAGGACCTGGACGACCCTTGTATGTTTGAGCATGCGAGGAAAGTGTTTCACATCGCTCGTATTCAAGTTATTAATAAGCACTTGAAGGCGAACCAGCACCACGTGCTACACTTCAAGTAGGAGAGCGAGACACACCTGAGTACTCGCAGGTACGTGGGGTGTAGTAAATATTTTTTGTGATAATATCCTATATGGTATTTTTAACGATCTAAAACTATGTGCAGGGCCACGTGAGCTAGTTGCAAGGTTGGTCCGATGCATTCAGGGTCCTTTGTGGGTACTGGGCTAGTGATGAGTTTAAGACTAAGTCCAAGAAGGCTCGATGATGCAAAGGGGTCGAGGGGAATCACAACCACAACCAAGATAACCACTTCGAGTTTAGCTAAACGCATGGTAAGTGTATGTAACTTATCTTTATATATTCATAATATACTGTTCAACTAACACATATTGACAGGAGCACGAGACGGGGGTGCCGCCGGCCCCTGCTGAGATCTAGAAGAGAGGTCACAGGGACCCTTCTCATCCTCAGGGTGCAGTCAGGCCGCAGTCGAGCGATTGATAAGTTTAGAAATCATTCATATTAAATATAACTATATGGATTGTTGAACCTACATGGTTTTCTTTTTTTAGTCTAGGTACGAGGAGGAGGCTAGGAGGATACACATCGCAGGTTTCGATTGGGAACATGAACCAATCAATCCTCAAGCCGCGTATGCAAGCGGAGGTGAAAAAGCCCACAAAAGGTGAGTTCATAAGTCATTTTATAATTTTGAATTCAAAATATTGAAGATATTTCAATTTCATATTGCTGATTCTTTTTTTATAGGCTCGCCATATTCGACGTAGTTGTCGACTCGAGGGCGGTGAGACCCGCGAGAGGCTGCTCCACATAGTCTTCATCGGTGGGCACGTCAAGTTGCCGTGTCTTGCAGAGAGATATCGAGATGCAGTACCTTAGACAAATCGTAGAAGATAACCCAGGCAACAGGAGGAGGAAAGGAGGGAGGCGGAATGGCAAAGGATCGCGATGGAGGCCACAATCTCTTCCCGGGCAGCCTGGATGACGCAGATGCAGGACACAATGGAGGTAACAAAATGAAAACTAAATTTCTCATTAATTCAACATAAATGAGTTACTAATAGGTAACATCTAATGTTTGCAATGACAGGCCATGGCTCGGGCGCAAGGTCTGGGGATCCAGCTACCGCCACTACTGGTCGTTCCAGACGATCCTTCTTCTGCGGGTCAGGTAAATTTTTTATGTCAACTTAAAAATTCTAGTTTTACCTCAATTTAGCTAGAAATAGAGTGAGGAAATATAGTGAGAGATAGTTAGATAGAGTGAGAGATGGAGTTAGAAGAGGGAGGAAGATGGAGGGAAAGGGATAGCGATACAGAGATAGAGCGGGAGGGAGAGATAGATTGAGATGGAGAGGGAGCAATGGAGAGGGAGAGAGAGATAGATTGAGATAGAGAGAGAGAGGAATGAAGAGAGAGAGAGAGAGGTAGATGTAGATGGAGACAGAGGGAGAGGAAGTGAGGGATAGAGATGTTGATGTATTTCTATTCTACCTCTAAGTTTCATGAATTGCATAGATCAGCGATGGCTGCTCAAACTCCATCGCCGTCATTACAGCCACCTGGAGTGAGGCGCGATGACGACTTTGGCGGCTTCGGAGGTGGCTTCAGAGGTCAGATGCGCGAGTGAGCCCTTGTTCGGTTTGTTAACGATGATGTGATGTATTGATATTGTAATGGCGATGTGTATAGTGCTTATCGCGATGTATTGTTGATAATAATGTCTGTTTTGTGTTTCAAGCCATCGAGTCGGGTATCATTTTCTTTTTTTTTTGAAAAAAATGAAAAACCTTATTTGCGACGGCTTTTTATACAGTACTGTCGCAAATAAGGCTTCTGGCCATCGCAAATTAACCTGTGTTATTTGCGACAGCCCAGCGGTCGCAAATAGTATTGTGGGGCCTGTCAGGCTGGGCCCGGGCTATAGTTTGCGATGGCCTGACTGTCGCAAATAGGTACTTAATTGCGACGGTCGGGCCATCGCAAATAGTCCTGTGTGGCCCATCGACTGGGTCCGGACTATAGTTTGCGACAGCCGTCGCAAGCCATTGCAAATAATATTATTTGGGATGATGGCCGTCACAAATAAGCTTAATTGCGACAAAACACTTGCGACAGCCTAAAACCATCGCAAATAAGGAAAACCGTCGCAAATTGCTTATTTGGAACAGTTTTCTGCTTATTTGCGATGGTCGTGGCCGTCGCAAATTGTCGAGATTCCTGTAGTGGCCGCCCACGCATAGGAACTTGCCGTCATCACCGTCGCTTTTCGTCTCCGTGCCCGTCTATACGCATAAGTGACTACTAAATGGCCGTGTCAGGCCCTAAATGGACCGTGCCGGGCCGGTTGGCCCGAAGCCCATTTATTTACATATACTAATTAAACACTTAATCAATCAAAGTGCTAATTAAACAATTAATCAGTTTAACTACTAATTAACAAACACACATATACATTAATCATGAAATCAGAACTAACTAAATAACATTAATGAATTAAATCTACTTATAAAATATTTAATCAACTAAATAAACATTTCATATCGTAAGGGTTGAGAAAAGGCTCATATCATCTTCTATGTTCCTCACTCAGGCAGGAAAGCTGGAAATGGTCAATTCTATTCTCACAGCCTTACCGACTTTTTACATGTGCACACTCAAGAGTCCTCCCACAGTCACAAAACAGTTTGACAAATACCGTAAACATTGTCTTTGGCTAGGTGCTACTTTTGGTGGATAACAATTTTAAAACTATTGGATACTTACAAAGGAATTTTCATAGCTCAAGTGCAGGATGGAAGAACAGTTAAATTATGGCAAGATATTTGGAATGGAAAGGTCTACAGATTAGAGTACCCTGAATTCTTTATTTCACTAAATAAACTAATCAATCTCGCACAGTGGAATAAATTGGCCGAGGCGGTGGCGGCGTACCTTCTTGGAGGTGAGGAGCGAGGCGAGGATGTAGACACAGTCGGTGTTGCGCCTCAATGCCTCAACGCCTCAATGTGTAAGAACCCTCAAACACGTAGGTAACTTACAAGAATAACAATACAGTTTAACTAAAGCATCAAGTCAGCATAATTAACAAAATTAATTTCCATTAATCAAGTCTACAACAAGTCTGCATAATTAGAAAAAAAATTAAAAAAATGGGGAAAGGATGGGGGTGATGGCGTCGGGGTGGGGTGGGCGTCGGGTGCCCGTCGGGGTGGGGTGGCATCGGGGTGGGGTAGCGTCGGGGTGGGGGGCGTCGGGGTGGCATCGGAGTGGGGGGCGTTGGGGTGGGGTGCCCGTCGGGGGTGGGGGGCGTTGGTGCTCGGGGATAAGGAGGGGGAGGCAATGTTACCTGGCGGTGGGCACGAGGAGGCGGCGGCGTCGCTCAGTACGGGCAGCGGGGTGAGGGCGGCACGGCGACGGCGACGTGCTGGGGCAGTGCAGCGTGGAGGAAGGGGCGGTGCGGCGCGATGTCGAGGAAGGAGAAAACGCGCTTAGGTGAAAGGGGCGCGCGTGCGGGCCGCGGGTAGGGTTAAGTCTTCTAGTTATGTCGGCCGCACTAACTTACATCGGTCTAGGATTGGGCTGATGTAATTGGCTGAGAACTTCCATGGGCCCTTTTACTTATGTCAGCCTGGGAAATGGGACGACGTAAGTATAGCCTTAATGACGTCGGTCTTGTGACTTATGTTGGCCGCGGGCCTGGGGCCGACGTGAGTTAAGACACTTACATCGGCTTCCCTCGGCCGACGTAAATTAATTTACTTACGTCGGCCAGCCCACGTAAGTTACTTTGGCTGACGTAATCTTTCGGGTTTCTGTAGTGAATATAAAAACTACAATTACACTTTCAGCCTAGTTCATAGTAAATATTTTTGTCTCTAGATGCATCACACTTCACGTCCTTGGTTGTAAGTACTAATAATGGTACAAATTGTTCCTAGGAAAATTATCAATTTGATGATATAACAAACTTGAATTTTAACTTTTGCTAGAAAAAAACAGACTTGAAAAGAATTTAATTAAACGATATTTGAAATACGTAAATGCACACATAAAATATCAATGATATCTGTCCAAAACTGCACATAAAATATATCACACCAAAGTTCAAACTCATGTTACCAGATTTGAAGTCTGGAATGCTAATGACTACACTATATAGGCAATGACTACAATGCAATTAAAGTTTTCAAGCAATCGTGCAATCAAGCATCCACAATCGATGGATTTGCATCTGTCAAAGTGTTCTTGCGACACTTCCCCCAGACCTGCTATGCGAGCAGCCCACAAAGGTTCTTGATCAGCAGGGCTTAGTCCTTAGGTGAGGTTGCGTGTATGAGAGATGATGAGACGGTGTTTTTACGTGGTTCGGGCCACCGAAGCATAATACCCTACTCCACGGTGTGATTTGTATTGCTAGAGAGTGTGCTCCCCTTGGTGTGAATGCGTGTGTTGAGTGTGTATGAAGTTGAAGTCCCTTAGGAACGGTGGCGGTCTGATCGTTTTATAGACAAGGCCGGACGCCTTACAAGTTGGGTCCAGGGCACGACAGGTCCAGGGCAAAACATGCTCAAGTCTTGAGGAGACAACCATTTAGCTCAAGGATGAACTTGTCAACTTGGCAAAAGTTAACAAGATCCTTGAGACTCAAGTTGAGTCCCTTAAGACTAATGTAGCCTCTTCCTCCAAAAGCTCATCCTCCTCAAAAGTTGCATCCGAAGCAATATCAACTTGCAAATGTTCTAACTTGATTCTTAAATTAAAGGATGAGCTTAAGTTGACTCAAGGCAAGCAAGCACCTAAGGGTGGCATCTTTGACAAAGAGAAGGTGGCGTATGCACGAAGTGCATACACCAACACAAGACCTCTCAATGTCAATGATGGTCTTGGTTATACTAGAGGTGAAAAGCGAAATGCCAAAACCTCCAAGTATGGCAAAGACTTGATTGTCTTTGTCAAAGGAAGCTCATCCCCAACTAAAATTGAGAAGAACACTTCAACTAGCACCTACTTGCCTAAATCTGAACCGCATCCTCTATTTCATGACTTTGATGCATCATATGTTTTGATGAGGAACAAGAATGGCAAAGTATATGCTAGATATGTTGGGCCACTCTGCAAGAGCCCCAAGCCTTGCGTGTGGGTGCCCAAATGCCTCACTACTAACGTCAAAGGACCCAACTCCGCTTGGGTACCTAAAAGGAAGGCATAATCTTGTTTTGTAGGCATACTCCTCCGGTGGATCCAAATGGGTGCTCGATAGTGGGTGCACAAACCACATGACCGGAGAGAGGAAGATGTTCGAGGAGTATGAGGAACATGATGATCCAAATGAAGGAATCCTCTTTGGGGACAATAGCCGAGGGAAAATCCTTGGCTCCGGTAAAATTGTCATTTCTCCTCAACATACTCTTTCTAGTGTTTTACATATTGATTCTCTTGACTATAACCTTTTGTCCATATCACAACTATGTGACAAGGGTTATAATTGTGTTTTCACTAATGAGGGTGTGAGCGTCCTTAGAAGAAGTGATAACTCAATCGCTTTTAAAGGTGTGCTCAAGGGAAAGCTTTATCTTGTGGATGTCTCGGATAAAGCTCAACTTGACACATGCTTAATGGCGAAAACCAACATGGGATGGCTTTGGCATAGACGGCTAGCCCATGTTGGGATGAGGAATTTACAAAAGCTTCTTAAGGTCGAGCACATTCATGGTTTGAAGAATGTTGTCTTTGAAAAGGATAGGCCATGTAGTGCTTGCCAAGCCGGGAAGCAAGAGGGAGCTCAACACCCCTCAAAGAACATCATGACGACAACAAGACCGTTGGAGCTGCTACATATGGACCTTTTTGGCCCAATAACCTACATTAGCATTGGCGGTAACAAATATGGTCTTGTTATTGTTGACGATTTTTCTCGTTTCACTTGGGTGTTCTTCTTGCATGATAAGGGTGAAACTCACGGTGTCCTCAAGAGGTTCTTGAGGAGATCTCAAAGTGAGTTCGCCTCAAGAATCAAAGCTATAAGAAGTGACAACGGCACCGAATTCAAGAACACTCAAGTGGAAGAATTCTTGGGTGAGGAGGGCATCAAGCATGAATTTTCAGCTCCATACTCCCCTCAACAAAATGGGGTGGCGGAACGGAAGAATAGGACACTCATCGAGATGTCAAGGACAATGCTTGATGAGTACAAGACATCGGATCGGTTTTGGGAGGAGGCGGTTAACACCGCTTGCCACGCCGTCAACCGATTGTACCTCCACCGCCTCCTCAAGAAGACTCCCTATGAGCTTCTAGTTGGTAAGAAACCCAATGTCTCTTACTTTTGTGTTTTTGGAAGCAAGTGCTATATTCTCAATAAGAAGCCTAGGACTTCAAAGTTTGCTTCAAAGTCCGATGAAGGTTTCTTGCTTGGTTATGACTCAAACACCCACACCTACTGTGTCTTCAACAAAACCTCTAGTATTGTTGAAATAGCACGCGACGTGGTGTTTGATGAAACTAATGGCTCCCAAGTGGAGAAAGTTGATCAAAGTGTACTAGATCAAGAAGACTCTCCACAAGAAGCTCTTAGGAGAATGGCACTTGGAGATGTTCGACCACAAGAACAACCTCAATGCTCAAGTGACCAACAACAAGATGATGCAAGCCACTCCCCACGCGATCAAGTTGAAAATGAACAAGTGGCACCTCAAAACGATCAAGAAGATGAAAGTCAAGGGGGAGGCATTCATCAAGGGGGAGATCAAGAAGAAGAAGAAGATGATGATGACTCAAGAGCTCAACCTCCACATCCTCGTGTGCATCAAAATTATCACCCCGTTGACAACATACTAGGAGATATCACTAAAGGGGTAAGCACTCGTCCTCGCATTGCAAATTTTTGTGAACATTACTCTTTTATTTCTTCTTTGGAGCCCCATAAGGTTGAAGATGCCTTGAGAGACCCGGATTGGGTGGTGGCCATGCAAGAGGAGCTTAACAACTTTGAAAGGAACAAAGTTTGGGAGCTTGTCAAGCGTCCACAAGCAAATGTTGTGGGCACCAAGTGGGTTTTCCGCAACAAGCAAGATGAACATGGTATTGTAACAAGGAACAAGGCACGACCTGTGGCCAAGGGGTACTCACAAGTCGAAGGTTTGGATTTTGATGAAACCTTTGCTCCCATAGCTAGGCTAGAGTCAATTCGTATATTACTTGCTTTTGCTACTCACCATGATTTTAAGCTCTACCAAATGGACGTCAAGAGTGCTTTCCTAAATGGCCCAATCAAGGAGGAAGTCTATGTGGAACAACCACCGGGCTTCGAAGACCAAGAATTCCCAAACCGTGTCTTCAAATTGCGTAAGGCTCTCTATGGCCTCAAACAAGCTCCTAGAGCTTGGTATGAGTGTCTTAGAGACTTTCTAGTTCAAAATGGTTTTAAGATAGGAAAAGCTGATTACACTCTCTTTACAAAGCATTTTAATGATGATCTCTTTGTGTGCCAAATATATGTCGATGACATTATATTTGGTTCTACTAACAAAGTGTTTTGTGATGAGTTTTCTAAGATAATGACAAAGAGATTTGAGATGTCCATGATGGGGGAGTTGAAGTTCTTTTTAGGTTTTCAAGTCAAGCAACTCAAAGAAGGCACGTTCATAAGTCAAACAAAATACACTCAATACATATTAAAGAAGTTTGATATGGACAAGGCCAAACCCATCAAGACTCCAATGGCAACAAATGGACACCTAGACCTAAACGAAGACGGTCCAAGTGTGGACCAAAAGGTATATCGTTCCATGATTGGCTCTTTGTTATATCTTTGTGCATCTAGACCGGATATTATGCTTAGTGTGTGTATGTGTGCACGTTTTCAAGCTGCACCTAAGGTGTGTCACATGACCGCCGTGAAGAGAATTCTTAGATATTTAGTTCACACACCTAGCCTAGGACTTTGGTACCCCAAATGATCCAAGTTTAACCTCATTGGCTATTCTGATGCGGATTATACGGGGTGCAAAGTTGATAGAAAGAGCACATCCGGGACATGTCAATTTTTGGGTAGATCATTAGTGTCTTGGTCCTCTAAGAAACAAAATTTCATTGCTCTCTCCACAGCTGAAGCAGAGTATGTCGCAGCCGGAAGTTGTTGTGCACAACTTCTTTGGATGAGACAAACTCTAAGGGATTATGGTATAAACTTGCGCCATATTCCTCTCCTATGTGAAAATGAAAGCGCCATATAAATAGCCCATAATCCAGTTGAGCATTCAAGGACCAAACACATAGACATTAGACACCATTTCTTGAGAGATCATTCCTTAAAGGGGGATATAGTAATTTCCCATGTGAGAACCGAGAACCAACTAGCCGACATATTCACTAAGCCCCTAGATGAGAAGCGATTTTGTGAGCTTAGGAGTGATTTCAATATCTTAGATTCTCGAAATGTGGCTTGAAACATGCACATCTGAATGTTTACCTTTTGCCTTATTCAAAAGAATGCATGTGGTTGAAAAATTCATCTCTATCTCGATTTTCTTCGAAATATTTGAAAAACTAGTGACTTTTTGAGTTATGGTCATAGTTTGAATGTTGAATGCTTACTGACCATATTCATAAAGTTTTGTTGTGGCAATATGTCCAAAAGTATCATCTATAGTGGCTAAACTCAAATATATATGTTTTTTAGCCTCCCTGGACCGGACTAGTCCGCCCTCTGGCCAGACAAGTCCGGATCCGGACTGGTCCGGGTTTGGTCCGCGGACTGGACTAGTCCGACCCCTTAACCGGACTAGTCTGGCCCCTGGGGACTTAAACCCTCTAGGAAGCGGCCGACTCCTCCACTTCTTCCTTTGGCTTTTTCTCTCTCCCACGCACGCAAAACCGCCCTCTTTCGGCGATTTTCGATTCCAACCACCAAAAATCGTTTCCAATCTGTGCATTGGAAGCTCCGGAGGTGTGGGAAACTTTCCCCGATCACTCGCGACGTGATCCATCCCCGATTCCGTCGATTTCTCAAGATTTGAAGAGGTATCCCCCATTTTTCAAAAACTTGCCTCGTTCTTGATTCATTGAGTTTTTGATAGATGCCTCTTCATTAAAGTTACTTCTAGTGACCTTGTGATCATAGCCTAGGAATATTGCGAGTTGATTCCAAAATTTCTCAAAAAACCGTTAGAGTTAGGGTTTAACCTATGTAAACCGGACTAGTCCGCCCCTGGGCCGGACAAGTTCGGTGTACACAAGTCAAACTCCAACTTTGGTCGTTTCTCGAGATTTCTTTCGCATTATTCCAACTCCTTGACCTACTATCTTATGGCCTCTATTCTTTTCAGCTAAAATGGCCACTCCTTGCCGTTCCGCTTCTCCCCCCACTGACCCCGAGTGGGAGGCGAAGCAACTTCACCTCGCCGAAGAACGAGCAAGAGCCAAAGTTGAGGCTGCCGAGAAGTATCTCGAGCAGCATGAGAAAGCAATAGCAGCCAAGAAGCAACAAGCAAGGGCTGCAACTTTGGCCTACAACGAAGATGAAGCAATGGCTCGGGCCATTGAGGAGTCCCGCAAGGAACTCCAGAAGAAGAAGAGAGAGGAGCGCGAAGCTCATAACTCTCAGGATGCTGCTGCACAAGTCTCCAAGCGGAAGAGGCTTGTGAGCCTTGGAGAGAAAGAGAAGGGCAAGGATCCAGCCCAAGGAGAAATTGCTGAACGCCGGATCGAGCGAGATCCGAAGAAGGGCAAGGCTTCGGCTCCCGTGGAGCCCAAGAAGAAGAAGCACACAGTAAAGGTCCCGGCTGCGAAGGCCAAGGGCATCTCTATCAAGGAGAAAGGGAAGGCCAAACCAATTGGCCCCCTGGAGGTGCACACTCCCGAGAGGAATCCCAACAGGCAGCGTGAAATGACTGCAAATGTTTTCCATGGAAAGGGAGCCGAGAAAGCAAGAAGGCTCAGGACGGACAAGGTGTACAAGTATGAAAGGAGCACCGCCGACCCTCGGTTTTGGTGTGACTTTCATTGTGATTATTACCGTCTCGTATATCAAAGCATGAAGAAACCTTTGATTGAAGCACAGTGGGTAGACTGGGAGTACATGGCCAAGAAGCAACATTCTGCTTTTGATGCGGTCATTGAAGCAACTGAGCGCCATGTGCTCAAGAACATCATGGGATTCAAGTATGATTGGAACGTCGAAGTCATCCTGCAATTTTATTCCACCGTCTACTTCACCACCTTTGGTGATAGCAGGATCATATGGAGGACGCATGGCGAGCAGCTCTCAGTCACATTTGAGGAGTTTGCAAAGATTCTAGGTCTTGAGGCTCATTTGAATCATGAGATCATCATCTCTAACCTCAAGGCTGTTGACAGAGATCAGCTAGACTACATGTACCTGAGCCATGTGTCCTATGAGCCAGGACTTGCTCGCAACATCAAGCCTTTCTACAACATTCTCAACAGGATCCTGAGGCGGACCATAGCACCAAAGGATGGTGACGCAGGGGTGATACAAGGCAACCTGAGGCACCTGCTACTTCTCATTGATGGGGAGGAGAAGTTCAATCTCGTCGACTACATCTTCGATGACATTTTCAACATCTCGCATACCCACAACTGTGCTTGCGGGTATGCCCCCTACATCATGTACCTCATTGAGAAGGTGTCGGGCATGACCTTCGTCAAGGATGTGACTCATCGCCCGCTCCATCCTCAGACACCCCCTGCTGTCCCGCCTCCTCTGCGCTGGAAGAATGCGGAGCCTCCCTCCTCCTCGGTGATGCCAGCTTCTCGGCCCGTGACGCCTTCCTCCCCGCCTCCACCTCAATCCATGAGCGCCTTCTTCAAGTGTTTCAAGGCGATCTTCACTTCCTGCCAGAAGCAGGAGATTAGGAACCAGAGGGCACACAAGCGCCAAGAGAAGTACCTCAAGGCAGTGTGTGACATGCTGGAGGTTCCTATGTCCTCTCCGGAGGCGAGCGACGGGGAGATCACACCATTCCCCAACTTCACCCCGACGAGCTCGCCCAGCTCCAAGAGGACGGGAGCTCTTCTCGGGCAGCTCCTTCAGCTCGTGCCTCCGACAACGACGATGATCACAAGGACCCGAAGGCCACGGAGAGCGACTCCGACGCTGGGGCCGATGATAGTGAATTCAATGATGACTGAGTGGTTAAGGGTTCAAGTTCCCCCTCTTCTTTTCCTTTTTGGTGTCTTGATGCCAAAGGGGGAGAGTTAGATGGGAGTTAGACAGGGGAGAGTTAGAAAGGAGGGTAATTAGTTGTATCCCTTTATTTTGGATCCTTGGATATGTTGCACTCCTTATTGTAATATTTATGTCTTGTTGGATGTTTACAGTTGTGCAAGACTATGTTTTGAATGTTCAATGTCAATATGATGCTTTGAATGTCTATCTTTTGATCATATTCATACTTATTATGTCTTGTCACAAATTGTTGACCACAACACGTAGGCATCCCACCATAACATGTGTATGTATGAAGGACTTCCTCAATGTCTCTTTTATAATGCATTCATTGAGGGGGAGTCACTCATACACCCGCACATTATGAAAACCACAAATTTATACTCTTTTATATGAAGACTTAATGTGTTGTCATCAATCACCAAAAAGGGGGAGATTGAAAGTGCATCTAGGACCCCCGTGGGTTTTGATGATTGATAACGACAATTAAATGACTAATGAGCTCAGTGATCTTAAGCACAGGTGTGGACTTAAGTGGAAGCACAATCCCTAAAAAAGGAAAAGGATGAAAACGGCGATGCCAACTCGAAAAGGAGAAACTAGGGTTTCTAGTGTGTTGAGTTTGGACTAGCCAAATACGTGTGAGGATGTATGTGTAAAGTGCATTGAGATCAAGTTGGGAGCTCAAAGTGGTTTAGAGGTCAAACCCATTGAGAGAAAAGAGTTGGAAGAAGTCTGGCAGTAGGGCCGGACTAGTCCGTGCAGGTGGCCGGACTAGTCCGCCCCTGGTCGGCCAAGTCCGTTTTCATCCAGACCAGAAGGGTCTGACTGAGTTCGGACTAGTTCGTGGTGAGACGAACTAGTTCGGGTAGTCATGAAGTGGTTTTTGGGGACTAAGTCCCAAAACCACGGACTTGTCCGTTTTGGTCCGGACCAAGAGGTCCTGACTGAGATCGGACTAGTCCGCCCTTGGGGTCGGACTAGTCCGGGTGTGAGAGAAGTCGGTGATTCAGAGACTAAGTCTGGGAAGTCCGAACTAGTCCGCCCTGGGGGCCGGACTAGTCTGTGGTCTTCAGACTAGTCCGTTTTCACACGAAACAAAAGGTTCTGTGTGAGATCGGACTAGTCCGATGAGGGCCGGACTAGTCCGTTGTTGAAGTGACCGTTTGAATTGGAAGTTTGGCGGGTAGTGTGATGATTGCCATGCAGTGCGACAGTTGTCAGGGACGTCAGTGGTCCCCTAGGCCGGACTAGTCCGGGCTGTAGGCCGGACTAGTCCGCCCATCCGTTGAAGTCAGCAATGAACCAACCTTTGAGCAAGTTGAAACCCTAGCGCCGCCACAACAACCTTGAGCCTCCCAAAGCCTCCTTCTTGCCTACATTCCCTCTAGAACTAATTCTTGTGTGGATTAGGGTTTAGTGAGGTGAAGAAGAGGAAGAACACCGCTCTTTGGCTCTCGGTTTGATCTCTTGCACTTTGTGAATCTTTGTGATCTGTGGCTTGAGTCAATCTTTGTGATTTGTGATTGTATTTGTGGTGGGAGCCTCAGATTGTGAGAAGCCCCAACGAATCTTGTATTCACTCTTTGTGATAGTGGAAGAACCGAGTTAGGCCCGTGTGGTAAACTTGGTGAGGGAAGGGTTGTTGAACCCGGTCCTTCGTGGACTCCTTAACGGGGACGTAGGTTCCTTCGTGGGATCAAACCTCGGGATAAAATCCTTGTGTCCCTTGTGTTCTTTACTTTCACTTATTGCTCATTACTTCTAGGGTTAACTTTATCGGTCTTGTCCATCACTCTTGTTTCATCGTGATCCTTAGTTTCATACTTGTCATATAACTTGTTAAGGCTCACTAAGTCATTCTAACAAACCTTGCATCACGAGAATTGGACTAAAACTTGTTAGAAACCCTTTTTAGGCTTTTCCCTGTTGGAGGACCGAACTAGTCCGCCCCGGACCGGACTAGTCCGCCCCCTGAGTTCTAGTCTCGTTTTATTAAGTCATTTCAGGTCGTTTAGCCAATTCACCCCCTCTCTAGGCAACTTTCACAATCAGAATTTAAAATAATTGAATTGGATGAATTTGAAATACATAAATGCACACATAAAATATCCATGATATCTGTTCAAAACTGCACACAAAATATATCACACCAAACTTCAAACTAAAGTCACCAGATTTGAAGTATGTAGTTCTAACCACTACATTATTATATAATTGTTTACAACTTATTTTAGTAATACACCTTTTTAACCAGGGGGCTCGTTGCAAACTCCGCAAGAAGTAAAACCCATGAAAAAGTCCCTGGAAGATGAGCCGCCCTCTGGAGTGACGGTTTTTACAATATAGCGTTGAATCACCCCTTGAGACGGTGACTTTTACGCGTTTATGCAATTGTTTGAAACGGTCCTCCGTTTTGAATTTGCCATTTAAAGTACTATTTCAAAAAATATGCGGTGATTGGACTTGGTTCTGATTCACTCGTGGGCCGGAAGAAAGGGTCTGCTCTGCTCGAGTCGAGGAAACGAAGCGAAGCGACATCAGTAACTCATAGATAACAAAAACACACACACACACAAAAATAGAATTACAGCTTCGTCTAAGTTCATCGTAAATATGTTTCTCTCCAGGTGCATTAGCCATATATCTTCTTAAAACGCCCTTAGCAGTAACTGGCGTAGGCACTAATAATTGTACAAATTGTTCTCAGAAAGAGAGAATGGTCTGAAGAATTTTGATGGATTGGATTTGATAAAATTTTAAACTTAAAATTTCAATTTGATGGAATCTCAAACTTGAAATTTTATTTTTTACTAGGGACAATCAGAATTTAAAATAATTGAATTGGATGAATTTGAAATACATAAATGCACACATAAAATATCCATGATATCTGTTCAAAACTGCACACAAAATATATCACACCAAAATTCAAACTCAAGTCACCAGATTTGAAGTATGTAGTTCTAACCACTACATTATTATATAATTGTTTATAACTTATTTTAGTAATAAACATTTTCAACCAGGGGGCTCATTCGCAAGATGTAAAACTCACGAAAAAGTCCCTGGAAGATGAGCCACCCTCTGGAGTGACGGTTTTTACAATATAGGGATGTATCACCCCTCGAGAGAGTGACTTTTATGCATTTATGCAATTGTTTGAAACAGTCCTCCTTTTCGAATATACCATTTAAAATACTATTTCAAAAAAATCTGCTCTCGAGTAGATAATGATGGAGCATGTGATGCAGGCTAGATATATATATGCATAGAACCCGTGAGCGGACGGAGTAGTAACACATCAGCTAAAAAGAAACTCCGCATATACAAAGCTTTGATGCAGCAGTAAAGTTATTGTCTTGTGAACGTGAGATTACAGGTTCAAGTCATGTAAATAGCCTCTTACGTAAATAAAAAGAAAAGTTCACGTACAGAACATCCTCTGAACTATGCGCGAGCAGGAGCTATGTGCACATAAGTAACTTATATAAAAGAAAAATCACTACAGGAATCACGATCAATTACGTCGGCCAGGGCTGACGTAATTAAGACTCAAACCGATGTAAGTTACTTAATTACATTAATTTTTCCTTAATTGCGTCGGTTGTTGGCCGATGTGGCAGTTTGGATGTAATTAAGCTTACTTACGTCGGCTGCTGACGTAAGTTACTTAATTATGTTGACCGAATCTTAATTACATCGTCCGTCCCGTATCTGACGTAAGTTAGTACTTACGTCGTCCGTTGGTAGCCGACGTAAGTTACATGACCTAACTTACATCGGTATGGTCTGGTCGACGTAAGTTAACCTCAGGTTAACTTACGTCAGCTTTACCAACGCCGATGTAAGTTATGTATTTAAAAAAAAAACAGAAACTTCCCGCCTCGCACGATGGCGAGCCCACAACACAAACAGAACAACAATACCGACAGAACATCAACAAAAACAGTCTCAATCACAACACAAACTCTATCAATCACAACACAAACTCCGACAGGGCTACAACTAGCCCCTCGACTACCTCCAGAGCCAAAAAGGTCGTCTCCGCGTGTCCCTTCGGGCGCCGGTAGCTATGCTGAAGAAGTTTGCGTCGCCATCGCCGAACCTTGCAAAAGAAAATTAGAGTTAGACATGTTACAAATTCATCTCACACTCTTCCTCTCTCTCTTTCTCTCACTCTCTTCCTCTCCCTCTCTCTCTCCATCTCTTTCTCCCTTTCTCTCACACTCTCTTCCTCTCCCTCTCTCTTTCTCTCATTCTCTCACTCTCTTCATCTCTCTCACTTTCTCTCCCTCTCTTCCTGTCATAATTTCTCTCTTCCTCTCCTTTATCTCATTCTCTCACTCTATTCCTCTCTATCACTTTCTCTCTCTTCCTCTCCCTCTCTAGCATCCTCTCTCTCACTGTACCCTCTCTCTCGCACTCCATCTCTCCCTATATATATATATATATCTTACTCCACCTCTATCTCACCTCTCTCTACACCTATGTCTTTTCTCTCTTACTCCACCTCTATCTCACTCTCTCTCACCCTATGTTCTACCTCCTCTCTCAATATGAAATACTAAAATGAATACGACAATATTAAAGAAAAAGTTTATTACCTGCATCGGGGGTATTTGTGTTGGGGAGGGGGGGGGGTCACTTTGTACCACGGAAATAGAGGAATCTTGATGTGCTGACCACTCTGTCGAGCAAGAGTCTGCCATTGGAAAATATTATTAGAAGATATATGTTACTAAAATGCTATGAAATTAAACTACGATAGTTTAAATTACTTACCGTTACCGTTGCTTGTATATGAACCATGTACAAGCTCGTGACCTCCTGGAAGGCCCTCAACCTCTCCTGCTCCTTCGTCGCCCCTTGCCCTTTCCTGCTCTGCCCTCGACCTCTCCAGCTCCGCCTGGGTCTACGTCAGCGTCTCCTTCAAGGCATTGAGCTCCAAGTGGGCCCACGAGAGATGACCACTTGACGGCCCAACGGACGAGGCCTGCGTCGAAGAAGCGCCTCTCGAAGGTCGCACTGAAAACTCCATCAAAAATGGCAAACCTGCAAAAGAATGAAAAATACTAAGTAGAAGAAGGTAGATTGAAAAAGAAATAAAACAAATGACAAACTCACCGTCCATGGGCCTTCCGCCTCTGCTCGCGTACACGGCTTGGGGGTCGATCAACGCATTTTCCCAATCATAATCTTCATCGTGTATCTTCGCGACCTCCTACGCGTACTTTTCCTAAAATACAAAGAAGTCTTCTAAGTGTATCAATAATAGTATTAGTTATAATAAAATTGATGAATTTTGAAAACTTACCAGTTGATCGGCTGCGACCTGACTGCACTTGCCTGGCTAAGAAGGGTCACTTCCCTTGTGACCTCTCTTCCAAACCTGGGTCGGGGTCGGCTTCTGACCGGTCTCTCGCTCCTACATAGTCGTGTTAGTGAGACAAATATATTATGAACACATAAATAAACTTAAATTATACTTACCAATGCGTTTAGCCAAACGCAAGTAGCCTTCACCGCCGTAGTTGTGCTTGCCCTCGGACCCCAGGTGACACTATCTTTCCTTTATGGACTTAGCGATGAAAGCATCGCTAGCACAGTGCCGACGGAGAGCTACATATGCCTCGGGTCGACCCTGCAACCAGGAAATACTAACCTACACATATATCATATTTTATCAATGCAATTAACATATGTAGGGTATTATAAGTATTTAATAATAAAAACTTACCTCCGTGTACTGCTCCTCTGTCAAGTACGTGCCGGAGTCCTTCCTAAATAGACCCCTTTCCTGCTGCTGCTCTCGGGGGGTGCAGCTTGTGGTACACGTTGACGGCCTGGATCCGGGCGTTCGACAACGCCGCCGTCGCGAGCTTCCAAGAGTGGAACACACGTCTTGCGTGCTCCTCCATGCCTGGTTCCTCTACCTGGTACCTTTGTAAGAAGAACAAACATTTAAGTGATATGCATTAACACTTTAAACGAGTTGGAAAGAATTAAACAGTTAAACTTACCAAAAAATCATTCCACACGACTCCTTGAAGGGTGCTGTGGAACTCGTGAGAGACACGAGCGTAGTCGTGGGGCAGGGGAAACCATCGATGACACCAGGGTAGTGCAACTTAAACTATAGCCCCCAGGACACCGTTAACCCGCATGTGGTGTTTCTGGGGCCCCAGTGAACGAAAGGTCGTACGCAACATCTGCAAAATATGTTAACACATTAAGTAATAGAAGACAAAATCTAATATTTAATATACTATACAATTTTTTACATGTCTCCGACAGAACGGATAGTGATCTGCTGAGGAGGAACCGGAGGAGGAGCCGCAAAATGGGTCCTCCTTGTCCGTCGCCTCTGCGGCGCCACCACGTCCCATGACCCATAAGGCTGTGTCACCACCAGAGCCTTAAGGGAGGGCTAGCCGGCTTCGGAGGGAGGCTAGCCAACTCATGTGGCGGTCCCCTAGCCTCTGACTCCGATTCATATGACTCTGAGTCAGTCTGCAAAAATAAAAAGATTGATGAGCAATAATTATTTATAAGTGCAATTTAAAATAACGTTTTTTTGTCAATTAAAATTTACCTCCATGCGCAAGTCACCCGATTGGACCCAAGCCGCAAACTCTAGAACGTTGCACCAGCAGTTGGGAACGTCTGCTCTCAACTGACGAGGTACTTGAGAAAGGGTCTTGTGCTATTGCAAACCCTCTCACTGCCTTCCCCTCCGATGACATCCTGTTATAAGGAATAATTGATTAATATGCTAAGATAATATACAAGGTTCATGTTAAGTTAGTGAAGAAAACGTTACTTCATAAATTTCAAAATTCATCAATGTCATGGTCACCCTACTCCTTAAACCAACCCATCGATCTCCTTCTTTCGTGATCGTCTCGATTGCATTTTGTCTTCATTTCCGCATGGCAGTAGGATCGACTAAGTCATCGGTATCTTCAATTTCCATTTCCATTTCCGTTTCCGTGTTCGTCTCAATATCTTGAGCGTCTCCAACTAAGCCATTGAGTCCTACACCGGGCTCGACTGAGAACGAGTCTGACAACTCTTCCTCTTGGTAGACGTTCAATCAAACCTCAGCTTCCTCATGGTAATCATCATCTCATAACCACTCACAAGAATTCACCTTATGCAGCACCCACCAAGCTTTATGTTTATTGCATGGATAAGATAGATAGTACACTTGCTCAACTTGGTGTACAAGAACTAATGAATCAAATCCTTTCAACCGTTCCTTGTGTTTTAGTTCGACCATGCCGAATTGGTTTAGTCGAATTCCACGACTCGAATCAAACCATTCACATTCAAAGAATACTGCTCGAATTTCCTTTTTTTCGACAAAAGTAAATTCAAGGATGTTTTTACTAATCCCATAGTAATGAGTATCACCGCCGGTACCCAAACATACGGGGGTACCCTCGCACACAGGCTGAAAGCACCTAAGTACCCCTGCCTCGTCGCCGATGCAGGGTCCAATGGTGCCATATGTCCAGAAGGCGTCGGACCCCGACCTTCCTCAAGTATGAGTCCCCAACACTACCACATGGACCTCAAAGTGGGGACACAGCTCCCCTGGTGAGACGGGCTCCCGAGCTACCACGTGTTTAGCGGGACAGGACCCCAGTCCACCTTAGGAGTGGGCTCCGAAGCAGCCATATGGCCCCGAAGCACCAGGCCGGACATCTCACGCGAAGGCGGGGCACCAGCTCCACCACGTGTCCTGTAGTCCTGGGTTCCCATTTCACCTCAGAGATGGGCTTCAGGGCTGTCACATACCCTGAAGTACCGGACGTGGCCTCCCCTGCAGTGGCCAACTCCGATACTGCAATGTGTCCTGCAACTTGCCATGGACGGTGGGTTGTGGGAGTTAAAGGCTGGTGCACCCCTGTCTAAATCAAGCATTGAAGACATGCACCCACCCCCAGCACATGACGCGGCGCACGCCTACGGTCAGGGACCGCTGCGCCCAACCACATCACAGTAAAGGTGCCACAGGCCTACTCCTCTTCACCAAGTGGGGTAGCTTACAATGACAAGACAGACAGACGGGACATCCCCTACCATAGTCAGCAACTACGTGTGGGCTGCTGGTGGCGGAGGCGACAAGACGACAACAAGTCTCCAAGACGAGGTCAGGGTATTACGCTCATACAAACTCAACACACTCATTCACAGTAGCAATACAACTCATATTACGCTCTGGCGTCCCAAACCACGTAAAGCCATCGTCTCACCATCTTTCATATGCGCAATATCTCCCGAGGACTAAGCCTTGCCGATCAAGAACCTCTGCGGGCTGCCCGCATAGCAGGTCTGGGGAAAGTGTCGCAAGAACACTTCGACAATCACGTTCTTGAGAATCGACTGCCCTCAACACAACTCTGGTATTACATGTTGTCGCGAGAGGAAGAAGAGATTCCAAATGAGTTGGTACAGAATTGAAAGTCGTTGATGTCATATCAACCATAACTTCTAACTTTAAGCACTCCATAGGATAGTTGTCGCAAATCTTCATGGACGTTCGCATCTTTATTGCACTGTTCAAGATATGAAGTTATTAAAAAACTTTGTCAATATTTGTAAGTTACAAGAAAACGTTGTTCATACTGATAAGTTAACGAGAAAACATTACATGATCCCGAAACCAGGAAAGAAAATTAATTCTTCCGTTTATTCCTTCCCGTCGCATCCTTTCTATTTGGTTGCTTGTACGTTGGTGTCTATGTCTCCAATATTGCTTGTCGAACTCACTGTATGAAAAGAGAATCTTTTATAATAGATGTGTTGCAAAATATACTGATTAGCATAAACGTAGGACATGTCGATGCATGTGCTTATGATACATTCAACCATGTTACGTTCGTGATGCATGACATCAATGTTGTGCCTTAGAATCAATGACTTCACAAATGCTAGCTCCCAAAGTCCACATATGTGAGTCCAATTGTGTTCGTCTCCGTAACCTTCAAAATCTCTAGGACGACCTTCATCTGGCACCAATTTGTCCAACATATCAGATATTTTTGACCCTTTAAGGCGTTTTGGTGGTCCTTTAGCGACAATGGTGTCCTTTCTGAAGAAATTGCTCTGTTGTCTAAACACGTGATTCTGAGGCAACCAATTTATGTGACAATCGAAGTAAAATATCTTGCCTCCATGGGTATGTCGAAAGCAATCGGTGTTCGAAGCACATATCGAACACGTCAAGCGACTGTGAGTGCTCCATCTAGAAAACATCCCGTATGCTAGAAAATCATAGACGGACCACAAATAAGCACCCCGAAGGTTGAATTTATACTTCTTGTAATGGTCGTACGCTTCGACTCCTGTCCACAATATTTTAAAACTCTTCGATCAACGGTTTCAACATCATGTTGAGACGTGACCCAGGATGATCCGGCCCAGTACAATGAGGCTAAGAAACATGAACTCATACTTCATGCAAAAAGCCGGTGATAGGTTATACGGAATGACAAAGACATGCCAACAGGAGTATGGTATGGCGTTTGTGCTGAACAATGAGAACCCATCTGTCGCCAATCTGATCCGAACATTTCTCGCTTCAAGACCGAAATCTGGATCGAACCGGTCTAGTGCTTTCTATGCCTCACTGTCGAACAGTAGCATCATGATTCCATTGTTCTGACGCTCACCTTCTTTGTGCCATCTCATGTGTCTGGCGGTTTTTTGAAAGGAACAACCACTTCAACCTTGGTGTCACGGGTAAGTAACAAAGATGCTTACATGTTACTTCCATCATCACAGTATCACCATCGTTATTAACAACTTTGACAAACCACGGTTGACCATATTTTAAATATTTGTTCTCTTTGGCATGCTCTCTCCAGAATAGCATGCAGTTGTCCGGACACACATCAATCTTCTCGTACTTCATACCGAGACCAGAAATAATTTTCTTCAACTTATACATATCTTTAGGCACTTTGTGGGGATGTAGAACGTCATAGATGAAAAAATTGATGAGGTCGTTGTAACAGTTATTAGAAATGAAGTACTTAGACTTAATTGCCATAAGTCTAGTCATAAAAGTGAGGATTGTCATTTTAGTGTGTCTATGCAGCGACTGTTTTGAATCTTTGAGAAGGTCGAATAACTTTTTAACCTCCGTTGTAGGAGGATTCTTCGTAAGCTCTGGTTGTATAGCTTCCAACATCTCATCCATCATATCAACCTCCGTGTCATCATCCTTGTCCACTTTCACTCCTTGTACAACTTGAGAAGATGTCTCGCCGTGGAAGTTCCACAACTCATAATGTGACACGTAACCGTTTTGACACAAGTGCATCGAAATATCCACTTTGTCCAAAAATAACCCGTTTCGACATTTCGTACATGGGCACCACACCTTATCACTATTTGACAACAAAAAAGTTCGTTCCATAAAAGCTTCTGTCTTGGCGTACCACTCATCTGAGTGACCACCAATTGTGCTCTTCCAACCAATATACATCCAACTGCGGTCTTCACCCATGTTTGACTCTGCAATTTAAAGCCAGAGAAATTATCGTTAATTTATGCAGGATTTATCTTACTTATGAAGAGACACAGAACCCAAATCCGAACAAAATTTTGGCAGCATAACCTCGCTTGTTTTACACTGCATCCCCCAAAAATGGTGCAGTTCTTCAAGCTTTGGGGTCATACTTTATGCTCTATCGGATCCCGCCCACTATAGGAAACACAATCATTTGTGACGGCTACAATTATTTGTGACGGCCGGCCGTCAGAAATAAATTAAATTGCGACGGCCTGCCTCCGGCCGTCGCAAAAATGGCAGTCGTCACAATAGGACCCTATTTGCGACGGCCGTCGCCGAAGTCGTCGCAAATAGTCTTTTATTTGCTACAGTCAATCCTAGGGCCGTCGCAAATTAAATGACTGTTACAAATAGGAGGTTATTTACGACGGCCCGAAGAAGAACTATCGCATATAACATAAATTGCGACGGCCAGCCCTAGGGACATCACAATTAAGCTGGCCATAGCAAATAAATGGTATATACTTGACCCCGTTAGCGCCTGACTCAGACACTCACACACACACCCGACCACGCCTGTCGCCGCCGCCGCCGCCCCCACCGCCGCTGCCGCCTCTGTAAGTTCTCCCCCTCCCCTCCCTCTCCATGGCCGTCCCCCCTCCATGGCCGCCCTCCCTCCCCCCTCTCCCTCCCTCCATGGCCGCCCCCCTTCCATGGCTCCCCCCGCCCCTCCATGGCCGCCCCCCTCCCCCTCCCTCCTAGCTGACCCCCCCCCCCCCTCCATGGCCGACCCCCTCCCCCCTTCATGGCCGCCCCCTCCCCCCCTCCCCTCCTCCATGGCTTAGGTTAAATTGATATGTTTAGATAATTTTCTTGTTAATCACGATTAAGTTAAATTGATATGTTTAGATAAATTTCTTATTAATCATGCTTAGGTTATTTATTTATGTTAATCATGCTTTGGTTATTTATTTATAATAAATTGATATGTTAATACTTCGGCGATGTGGTACAATGTGGACGAAGCACCCCCTTTAAGCGACCTCTTCATTTTTCAAACGAGAGGCACTACCGTTGGTAGCTACACGACCTACGTCCTACCCGAACGTGACAGGACTGTTGCTTTACTACATGTACGCAAATATAGAAGGCATGCAGGAATACTTCGAGTAAGTGTTTGTCCTACATTTATGCCAATTGACATATTTTGCTACACATGTATTCTAAAAGATGATTTTTCACGTTCAGCGAGTTCCACAGACAATGTTGGCCACATAGGCATCAACCTACGACCAAACAAGTAGAAGAGATGATACAAGAAGGAATAAATGGAGGGTAGGGTTTCCTATCCTGGTTTCGAGATTATGTAATACTCTCTCATCTTCTACGCAACCTATTAAAGAAGTATTATTTTTAAGTTACGATCATTTTTGACAGTGCCGAACCCACAATGTCCATGAAGATTTGTGACAACTATCTTATGGATTGGTGAATGTTAGAAGCTGTGGTCGATATGACGTAAATGGCTTTTCAATTCCGTACAACTCATATTGAAACTCTTCGTCCTCTCACGACAACATAAAATTCCAGTGTTGTGACGAGAGCAATTGACATTCAAGGGAATGAAACCAATTATTATGGGATCATTAACAAAATCCTTGAATTTACTTTTACCGGAAATAAGACCCTTCGAGTTGTCTTCTTTGACTGTGACTGGTTTGATAGCACTCATGGAACTCGAGAAAACCAGTTTGGAATGGTGGAAGTGAAACATAAGGACCGACTACGAGGTTACAATACATTTGTTCTTGCACATCAAGTGGAGCAAGTGTATTATCTACCTTATCCATGCACAAAGATCAGTGCTTGGTGGGTGGTATATAAGGTGAATTCTTGTGAGCGGTTATATACTCCTGGGGATGATGGTTACCATGATAGTGAAGACGTTGAAGAAGTGTACCAAGAAAAAGAGTTGTTAGACACTTTTATCGTCGAGCCTGGTGCATGACTCGATCAATTAGTTGGACATGTTGAACATGTAGAGATAGATGATATGCGAAAATGGAAATTAGAACAGGTCACGATGGAAGATCGTTGGGCTTGTTTAAGGAGTAGGGCACATGATAATTATGTTGATGAATTTTGAAAGTGATTACAAGTAACGTTTTCTTGAAAATAGTAACATGAAATTTGTATATTTTATTTGCATATTTACTGATTATCTATTAAAATAGGATTGCGTCAAGGAAGGGTAGGAAGGTGGCACCGACGAGGGGGTTCTTCCCCTCTAGAGTTGAGGACACTTTCGCTGGTGCCTCATCGACCGGGGGCATACACTCTCACCTGTTGGGGCACGTTCTGAGAAGCTCTAGGGCTTCATCACAGGTAAATTTCACTCGTCTTTGACATATTATTCAAATTTAATTTCCAATTAAACTTACTTATGAATCATTTGAATGTTGTAGTCCTCGCCGACTGACTTAGAGGCTACGGTGCCAGTTGAGCTTGGCTACCCTTCGGTGAGCCAGCCCTCGGCTGGCGAGCCTTCGGTTCTTGAGCCCTTTGGCTTGGCTGGTGATGAGACTTATGGGTCACTAGACGTGGTGCTTGAGCAGACGCAGAGGACAAGAAGGACTCACTTTGTAGTCCTCCTACGGTCCCTTCACAGAGGATCGTGATTCGACTGGTCGGAGACAACTAATTAAATCGTAGTGTTCAATTCTGGTTTCTTTTGGTTACTTAAGTAATGAATCAATAAATATCTTGCAGCGCTTGGTACGATGCGTCTTTCACCAGTGAGAGACACCACATACCGGTGAACGGTGTCATCAGGGCCTTAGTGCGTTTGCATTATCCAGGAGTCATCAACGGGGTGCCTGCTCTTTCGTAGGAGGACTACGCACACGCCCATCACCAGGAGCACGACAACATTCAGGAGGCCGTACGGGCCTATTTTATGCTAAGTTTGTTAAATAAAGTTTCTATGTTTTAACTCTTAAACTCTTTTAATAAACATTTCTTCAATATATTCTTTATCATAGGCAAGATACATTTTAGAGGACCTGGACGACCCTCGTATGTTTGAGCATGCGAGGAAAGTGTTTCACATCAACGCTGCGAAGGCAGTTCGACAAGATTTGTCGAACACTCGTACTCAAGTTATTAATAAGCACTTGAAGGCGAACCAGCACCACGTGCTACACTTCAAGTAGGAGAGCGAGACACACTTGAGTACTCGCAGGTACGTGTGGTGTAGTAAATATTTTTTTGTGATAATATCCTCTATGGTATTTTTAACGATCTAAAACTATGTGCAGGGCCACGTGAGCTAGTTGCAAGGTTGGTCCGATGCATTCAGGGTCCTTTGTGGGTACTGGGCTAGTGATGAGTTTAAGACTAAGTCCGAGAAGGCTCGATGATGCAAAGGGGTCGAGGGGAAGCACAACCACAACCAAGATAACCACTTCGATTTTAGCTAAACGCATGGTAAGTGTATGTAACTTATCTTTATATATTCATAATATACTGTTCAACTAACACATATTGACAGGACCACGAGACGGGGGTGCCGCCGGCCCCTGCTGAGATCTAGAAGAGAGGTCACAGGGACCCTTCTCATCCTCAGGGTGCAGTCAGGCCGCAGTTGAGCGATTGATAAGTTTAGAAATCATTCATATTAAATATAACTATATGGATTGTTGAACCTACATGGTTTTCTTTTTTTAGTCTAGGTACGAGGAGGAGGCTAGGAGGATACACATCGCAGGTTTCGGTTGGGAACATGAACCAATCAATCCTTAAGCCGCGTATGCAAGCGGAGGTGAAAAAGCCCACAAAAGGTGAGTTCATAAGTCATTTTATAATTTTGAATTCAAAATATTGAAGATATTTCAATTTCATATTGCTGATTCTTTTTTTATAGGCTCGCCATATTCGACGTAGTTGTCGACTCGAGGGCGGTGAGACCTGCGAGAGGCTGCTCTACATAGTCTTCATCGGTGGGCACGTCAAGTTGCCGTGTCTTGCAGAGAGATATCGAGATGAAGTCCCTTAGACAAATCGTAGAAGATAACCTCAGGCAACAGGAGGAGGAAAGGAGGGAGGCGGAATGGCAAAGGATCGCGATGGAGGCCGATCTCTTCCCGGGCAGCCTGGATGGCGCAGATGCAGGACACAATGGAGGTAACAAAATGAAAACTAAAGTTCTCATTAATTCAACATAAATGACTTACTAATAGGTAACATCTAATGTTTGCAATGACAGGCCATGGCTCGGGCGCAAGGTTTGGGGATCCAGCTACCGCCACTACTGGTCGTTCCAGGCGATCCTTCTTCTGCGGGTCAGGTAATTTTTTTATGTCAACTTCAAAATTCTAGTTTTACCTAAATTTAGCTAGAAATAGAGTGAGGAAATATAGTGAGAGATAGTTAGATAGAGTGAGAGATGGAGTTAGAAGAGGGAGGAAGATGGAGGGAAAGGGATAGCGATACAGAGATAGAGCGGGAGGGAGAGATAGATTGAGATGGAGAGGGAGCAACGGAGAGGGAGAGATAGATAGATTGAGATAGAGAGAGAGAGAGAGGAATGAAGAGAGAGAGGTAGATGTAGATGGAGACAGAGGGAGAGGAAGTGAGGGATAGAGATGTTGATGTATTTCTATTCTACCTCTAAGTTTCATGAATTGCATAGATCAGCGATGGCTGCTCAAACTCCATCGCCGTCATTACCGCCACCTGGAGTGAGGCGCGATGACGACTTTGGCGGCTTCGGAGGTGGCTTCGGAGGTCAGATGTGCGAGTGAGCCCTTGTTCGGTTTGTTGACGATGATGTGATGTATTGATATTGTAATGGCGATGTGTATAGTGTTTATCGCGATGTATTATTGATAATAATGTCTGTTTTGTGTTTCAAGCCATCGAGCCGGGTATCATTTTCTTTTTTTTTTGAAAAAAATGAAAAACCTTATTTGCGACGGCTTTTTATACAGTACTGTCGCAAATAAGGCTTCTGGCCATTGCAAATTAACCTGTGCTATTTGCGACAGCCCAGCGGTCGCAAATAGTATTGTGGGGCCCGTCAGGCTAGGCCCGGGCTATAGTTTGGGATGGCCTGACCGTCGCAAATAGGTACTTAATTGCGACGGTCGGGCCATCGCAAATAGTCCTGTGGGGCCCATCGACTGGGTCCAGACTATAGTTTGCGACAGCCGTCGCAAGCCGTTGCAAATAATATTATTTGGGATGATGGCCGTCACAAATAAGCTTAATTGCGACAAAACACTTGCGACAGCCTAAAACCATCACAAATAAGGAAAACCGTCGCAAATTGCTTATTTGGAACAGTTTTCTGCTTATTTGCGATGGTCGTGGCCGTCGCAAATTGTCGAGATTCCTGTAGTGGCTGCCCACGCATAGGAACTTGCCGTCATGACCGTCGCTTTTCGTCCCCGTGCCCGTCTATACGCATAAGTGACTACTAAATGGCCGTGTCAGGCCCTAAATGGACCGTGCCGGGCCGGTTGGCCCGGAGCCCATTTATTTACATATACTAATTAAACACTTAATCAATCAAAGTACTAATTAAACAATTAATCAGTTTAACTACTAATTAACAAACACACATATATATATTAATCATGAAATCAGAACTAACTAAATAACATTAATGAATTAAATCTACTTATAAAATATTTAATCAACTAAATAAACATTTCATATCGTAAGGGTTGAGAAAAGGCTCATATCATCTTCTATGTTCCTCACTCAGGCAGGAAAGCTGGAAATGGTCAATTCTATTCTCACAGCCTTACCGACCTTTTACATGTGCACACTCAAGAGTCCTCCCACAGTCACAAAACAGTTTGACAAATACCGTAAACATTGTCTTTGGCTAGGTGCTACTTTTGGTGGATAACAATTTTAAAACTATTGGATACTTACAAAGGAATTTTCATAGCTCAAGTGCAGGATGGAAGAACAGTTAAATTATGGCAAGATATTTGGAATGGAAAGGTCTACAGATTAGAGTACCCTGAATTCTTTATTTCACTAAATAAACTAATCAATCTCGCACAGTGGAATAAATTGGCGGAGGCGGTGGCGGCGTACCTTCTTGGAGGTGAGGAGTGAGGCGAGGATGTAGACACAGTCGGTGTTGCGCCTCAATGCCTCAACGCCTCAATGTGTAAGAACCCTCAAACACGTAGGTAACTTACAAGAATAACAATATAGTTTAACTAAAGCATCAAGTCAGCATAATTAACAAAATTAATTTCCATTAATCAAGTCTACAACAAGTCTGCATAATTAGAAAAAAAATTAAAAAAATGGGGAAAGGATGGGGGTGATGGCGTCGGGGTGGGGTGGGCGTCGGTTGCCCGTCGGGGTGGGGTGGCGTCGGGGTGGGGTAGCGTCGGGGTGGGGGGCGTCGGGGTGGCATCGGGGTGGGGGGCCTCGGGGTGGGGTGCCCGTCAGGGGTGGGGGGCGTCGGTGCTCGGGGAGGGAGGCGGAGCAGGGGGATAAGGAGGGGGAGGCAATGTTACCTGGCGTTGGGCACGAGGAGGTGGCGGCGTCGCTCAGTACGGGCGGCGGGGTGAGGGCGGCATGGTGTAGGCAGCACAGCACGGCGACGGCAACATGCTGGGGCGGTGCAGCATGGAGGAAGGGGCGGCGCAACGTCGAGGAAGGAGAAAAGGCACTTAGGTGAAAGGGGCGCGCGTGTGGGCCGCGGGTAGGGTTAAGTCTTCTAGTTATGTCGGCCGCACTAACTGAAAGTGCATCTAGGACTCCCTTGTGGGTTTTGGATGATTTATGACAAGCAATTGGGATCCTAATCCTTTTGTTGAGATGAATGCAGGAAAATGATGAAAAATGAGTAAAATGCCAAAAAGAGGGAAATTAAGAAGGAGAATGAATTTGAGCTCAAGAAGAGGAAATTAAGAAGAAGAATGAATTTGAGCTCAAGAAGAAGAAATTAGTAGATTAGTATGTATGAAGTGTGTTAAGGAAACACACCCAAGAGCTCAATCTCATTTAATCACACACACACACAATGCACAAAGCTATACAGGACCGGACTAGTCCGCTATCAACCGGACTAGTCCGATAACACATTCTGCACAAGATCGGACAAGTCCGGTCTCCACCGGACTAGTCCGATATCTTTCTGTTCAACTTCGGACTAGTCCTCCCCAGTGCGGACTAGTCCTCAACACAATGCACAAGTCACTAGATCGGACATGTCCGGTCACCACCGGACTAGTCCGATACCCTTTCTGATCCACTTCGGACAAGTCCGGTGACTACACGGACTAGTCCGATATACACTCTGATCTAAATCGGACAAGTCCTCCAAGTGCGGACTTGTCGTTCTAAACACTTAGGGTTTCACAGGTCCGGACAAGTCCGATGGCAACCGGACAAGTCCGAAGATTTCCAGCAGCGAAATCGGACAAGTCCGTTTTTCAATCGGACTAGTCCGATATTCCTGGACACTTAGGGTTTGCTTCACACAGCACATCGGACTAGTCCGGTCTCCACCACGGACTAGTCCGATCTTTCTGAACCCTAACGGTAATTTCTAGAAACCCCATATAAATAGAGGTGCACGGCCCACTTTTGATTGCTCTCGAACCCTAGCGCCGTCACACCTCCCAAGAGACTCAAAAACCATCTCTCTCCACGAAGTTGAGTGAAAAATCAATCAATCCATTGAAGATCACTTCTAGATCATTGGAGAGGCACTTGGCACACGATTGAGCTCTTGGTTTGAATCTCTAACACACTCTTGCATCTCAATTTGTATATTTCGAAGTGTGTTATTGGTGGTTTTGAAACTTGTAATCAAGGGAGCTCTCAACTTGTGAGATCGCCCCTTCAACTTGGTGATTTACCCTTGTGTGATTAGTGGAAGAGGATTGGCCTTCGTGGCGATCCGACGAGGGAAGGGTTGGTGAAGACCCGGTCCTTTTGTGGCCTCCTCAACGTGGATGTAGGCTGCCTTCGTGGTAACCGAACCACGGGATAAATCTTGTGTCTTGTTCGTTTGTGTTCATCATTCTAGTTGATCAACATTATCTAGGGTTTGATTCATTTTGTTGAATTCAAGTTAAATAGTTGAACAAGAATCATACTTGCAATAAAACTTAACATACAACTATTGAACTGTCATTAAAGTTTATATTTCCGCTGCAAACGACAACGAAACAATCAAATTGACCTAACTTGATCAACCTAGCCCGTGAAATCCGGACTAGTCCGCACTTTACCGGACTAGTCCGATATATCTGGATTTGACCTTTTTGTTGAAGTCCTACAGGAACTAAGAAAATTCAAGAAGGCCTATTCACCCCCCTCTAGGCCTACATTCAATTGGTATCAGAGCAGGTTCTTCAAGAAAGAGTGCAACCACTCGAAGAGATCATGTCGGACATGAAGGAAGTCCAGAAAATCAACAACCAGGAAGAGATGAACAATGACAAGCACCAAAAGCTTGAAAAGTATCTCGAAGCCATTCAAGACTTCGATGATGATGATGATGAGACATTGGAGCTGAAAGCACTGCTCCGAAAGATAGCACTTTCCAAAGGGAAAGCTAAAGTTGAAGAAAAGAAGAAGGGGAGTAGTCACACCGACTACTCCCGATATCCTTTTAATTATGACCGTTTAAATTCTAACAGCAGTCATTATCTATCCATCCCTCTCGGAAAGGCCCCACACTTCGATGGGAGTGATTACTCCATGTGGAGGCAAAACATGAAGATGCACTTGATTTCCCTTAACCCAAGTTTATGGCATATTGTGTGCACAGGAATAAACATCCCTGATGACCACGAAGTTGTAAAGCTCATCCTTAGAGCCTTTATGCCTCGCAACGTCACACTCTGCTCTATGATCCGAGAAAGTCCCGGGTACAAGAAAATGACTCCGGATGAACTGCTTGGCAAAATCATCAACTTTGAGATGATGGAGAAGCAAGCCAAGCACGTCAAAGAAATAGCTGACCTCACATCGGCCAAGAAGAAGGGAGTTGCCTTAAAATCCACACTCAAACCTCTATCCAAAGAAGCAAGAGAAGCTCAGTTTGAGGAGGACAGTGATGATGAAAGCAGCGAGCTGGACGAAGAAGATATGATTTTGTTCATGAAGAAGTTCAAAAGAATTATGAAGAAAAGACAAGGAACAAAATCGAGTGAAGGAAAATACAAGGAGAAGACAAAGCCGAAGATGAGGCGGGCATGCTATAATTGTGGTGAGTACAATCACTTCATAGTTGATTGCCCATATGAGGACAACAAGAATAAGAATAAAGAGTCCAAGCCTCAACCGAAAAAGTTCTTCAAGAAGAAGAAACAAGCTGAACAAGCACACATCGGAAAGCAGTGGGACTCAAACGATGAGTCCTCATCGTCCGATGAAGAAGAAATGGCTAGCATAGCCATTGAAAGCATGCCCAAGAAACCCACACTCTTCCCCACACTCTGTGCAAAGAAGGCAAATGGAACTTGCCTCATGGCTAAGGAAGGTAAACGCAAGGTAAACATCAAAACCCCTTCCTTGCATTCTTACTCAAGTGATGATGATCTAGACAGTGATGATGAAGATATGCTAATTGGTTTAGATAGAAAAACTGCTGCAAAAATGAAATTCTTGCTTAACCAACTTATTGAGAAGGAAGAGCTAATTGATCGTCAAGAAGACATGATTATCTCCCAAAAGGAGAAGCATGTCGAACTTGACAATCTCCTAGTTCTTGAAAAGGAGAAAAATCACTCACTAGAGCTTGAGCTAGCTTCAAGCAAGAAAACTTGCTTGGAGTTAACCAACTCAAATGTTGCAATCAAGAATCAACTTGATGACCAAATCAAGGTCAACAAGATCCTTGAAGTGCAGGTTGAGTCACTCAAGCTTAGTGAACCTTCCTCCTCTTCAACCCTACCTTCTCAACCCACTTTAACTAATATCGCTCATGTTTGCAAATGTGATAAAACTAACACCAGGTTGAAGGAAAATCCTACCTCCACGAAGGACAAAAATCCTACCCAATGTGTAATATTTGACAAGGAGAGGATCAACTATGCACGTAGTGCATATTTGGTCCAAAGACCTCCAAAAGTCAAGTATGGCATTGGTTACTCTTGTGATGGAAAGCAAAGAGCTGCAAATCATAAGAATAACAAGGGAAGGATCACCTTTGTGAAGGGAGGACCCTCACAACCTGGTAACTCGAAAACTAAAAATCTGAACTCTCATGAAAATCGGACTAGTCCGGTTGTGGTCCGGACAAGTCCGGTCATCCGGACAAGTCCGGTCACACAGACTAGTCCGACCCATAATCAACAGCAACTTCTGTTTAAAACATTTGATGCCTCCTATGTTTTAATGAAAAATAATGTTGGTAAAGTGTATGCTTATTATGCTGGGCCACGCCATGGGAACACAAAATCCCATGTGTGGGTGCCCAAATGTATTGTTACTAACCTCCAAGGACCCAAGCAAGCTTGGGTACCTAAAACCAAGGCGTAATTTGTTTTTGCAGGCCTACTCCTCCGGTGGATCCAAATGGGTGCTAGACAGTGGATGCACCAACCACATGACCGGAGAAAGGAGGATGTTTGTGGAGTATGAAGTGAACCAGGACCCAAACGAAGGCATCTACTTTGGGGATAACAGTCAAGGAAGGGTCCTCGGTACCGGTAAAATTGCAATATCCTCTGAACATACTCTTTCGCATGTTTTACACGTTGAATCTTTAGATTATAACCTGCTGTCCATATCTCAGTTATGTGACAAAGGTTATAATTGTCTGTTTACTAACGAGGGTGTGACCGTCTCAAGGAGAAGTGATGGTTCCATTGCATTCAAGGGTATGTTAAAGGGAAAGCTTTATCTTGTTGACTTCAACAAGGATAAAGCCGAACTCGACACATGCTTGATTGCAAAAACCAACATGGGTTGGCTGTGGCATAGACGGCTAGCACATGTTGGTATGAGGAACCTTCAAAAACTCCTCAAGGGCGATCACATCCGAGGTTTGAAAGATGTTGTGTTTGAGAAAGACAGGTCTTGTAGCGCGTGCCAAGCAGGAAAGCAAGTTGGAGCACAACATCCCGCAAAGAACATCATGACCACGACAAGACCGCTCGAACTACTTCATATGGACCTCTTCGGTCCAATTGCTTACATAAGCATAGGCGGTAACAAATACGGTTTAGTCATTATTGATGATTTTCCCGCTTCACTTGAGTGTTCTTTTTGCATGACAAGTCAGAAACACAAGGAACACTCAAGAAATTCTTCAAGCGAGCGCAAAACGAGTTCTCACTATCAATCAAGAGTATTCGGAGCGACAATGGCACGGAGTTCAAGAACATACAAGTGGAGGAGTACCTTGATGAGGAAGGAATCAAGCATGAATTCTCAGCGCCATACTCTCCACAACAAAACGGAGTTGCCGAAAGGAAGAACCGAACGCTCATAGAGATGGCAAGAACAATGCTCGATGAATACAAGACTTCGGATCGATTTTGGGCGGAAGCAATCAACACCGCCTGCCATGCCACAAATCGACTCTATCTTCATCGACTACTAAAGAAGACCCCCTATGAACTACTCACCGGTAACAAACCGAACATTTCATATTTTCGAGTTTTCGGTTCTCCTTGCTATATTTTGAACAAGAAGCCCAGGACTTCAAAGTTCGCTTCGAAGTCCGATGAAGGTTTCTTGCTTGGTTATGATTCGAACACTTATGCCTATCGTGTTTTCAACAAGGCCTCTGGACTTGTTGAAGTGGCACGTGACGTAGTGTTCGATGAAACTAATGGCTCCCAAAAGGAGCAAGTTGATCAATGTGAATTAGGTAAAGAGGAAGCCCCCTATCAAGCAATAAAGAGGATGGCTCTAGGCGAAGTACGACCACAAGAGTCATCGGCACAAATACAAGAGGAAAGTGAACCACAAGAGGAGATCAACAATCAAGGGGGAGCCTCGATACAAGATCAATCACAAGAATATGAACATGATCAACAAATCAACGAGGACAACAACTCAGGGGGAGAAGAAGATGAACACCAACATACGACCCCCCAAGTGCCACACCCAAGAGTACACCAATGCATTCAAAGGGATCATCCAATCGACAACATCATCGGCGACATCCAAAAAGGAGTAACCACTAGATCTCGTATAGCAAATTTTTGTGAACATTACTCGTTTGTCTCCTTTTTGGAACCCCGCAGGACTGAGGATGCATTAAAGGATCCTGACTGGGTGGTGGCAATGCAAGAAGAGTTGAACAATTTCAAGAGAAACGAGGTTTGGGAACTTGTGGAAAGACCCAATGCAAATATTGTGGGCACCAAGTGGGTCTTCCGCAACAAGCAAGACGAACACGGAGTGGTGACAAGAAACAAGGCACGACTTGTGGCCAAAGGTTACTCACAAGTCGAAGCTGTACCAAATGGACGTAAAAAGCGCCTTCCTCAACGGACCGATCAAGGAAGAGGTGTACGTGGAGCAACCACCCGGATTTGAAGACGAAGAGTTCCCCGACCACGTGTATAAACTGCGTAAGGCTCTCTATGGCCTCAAACAAGCTCCCAGAGCTTGGTATGAGTGTCTTAGAGATTTTTTAATTGATAATGGCTTTCAAATTGTCAAAGTAGATTATACACTATTCACGAAAAATCTGAATAATGATCTTTTCATTTGCCAAATCTATGTTGATGATATAATTTTTGGATCAACTAATCAATCTTTCTGTGAAGAGTTTAGTAAAATTATGACAGACAGATTTGAAATGTCAATGATGGGAGAATTGAAGTACTTCTTGGGATTCCAAGTGCGGCAACAAAGGGAAGGAACATTCATAAGCCAAACCAAGTACACACAGGACATCCTCAAGAAGTTTGGCATGGACAAGGCAAAGCCCATTAAGACTCCCATGGCAACGAATGGTCACTTGGATCTCAATGAAGATGGACCGAGCGTCGACCAAAAGGTATATCGCTCCATGATTGGATC
The DNA here is from genome assembly GCA_036927565.1 of Tuctoria greenei. Taxonomy (NCBI): domain Eukaryota; kingdom Viridiplantae; phylum Streptophyta; class Magnoliopsida; order Poales; family Poaceae; genus Tuctoria; species Tuctoria greenei. The sequence continues at coordinate 231,100,262 of JAYESD010000003.1, forward strand.
TTTACTTTACTTATGTGCATCTAGGCCAGATATTATGTTGAGTGTATGTTTGTGTGCAAGATTTCAAGCCAACCCGAAGGAATGTCATTTGACAGCCGTAAAGAGAATCTTAAGATATTTAGTTCATACACCCAACCTTGGTCTTTGGTACCCAAAAGGCTCAAAATTCAATCTCATTGGGTATTCCGATGCAGATTATGCCGGGTGCAAAGTTGATAGAAAAAGCACTTCTGGCACTTGCCAATTCCTAGGAAGATCCTTAGTTTCTTGGTCATCCAAGAAACAGAATTCCATTGCATTATCCACCGCCGAAGCGGAGTATGTTGCAGCCGGGAGTTGTTGTGCACAACTCCTTTGGATGCGACAAACTCTAAGGGATTACGGTTACAATATGAACCGTATTCCTCTTCTTTGCGACAATGAGAGTGCCATTAAAATAGCCCACAATCCAGTTGAGCACTCTAGAACTAAACACATTGACATAAGACACCATTTTTTGAGAGACCATTCCATGAAAGGAGACATATCCATCTCTCATGTCAACACCCAAAAACAATTGGCCGACATATTCACCAAGCCACTTGATGAAAAACGTTTTTGCGAACTCCGAAATGAGCTAAACATCCTTGATTCTCGGAGTGTGGCTTGAAAAGTTGCATACCTGTATGATTGCTTCAAAATATTGATTGAATTGTGAAAACTATTCCTCCCCATTTTTCTCTCGAAAAACTATGTCAATTATTAGATCTTGATGAATTTTTGATCATAGTATGATTGTTGTTTGCTTACTGATCAAATTCATCAGGATTATTTGAATTGTTTTGCCTCTCTACCCTCAATTATTGGACCTTCAAATATATATGAATGGGCTATGCAATTCTCTCCTGGTGACCACGGACAAGTCCGTGGTTACCCGGACTAGTCCGCCATTGCAGACTAGTCCGCAGTGTGCCAGTTAGGCCGGACTAGTCCGACAGACCACGGACTAGTCCGATTTAGGTTTCTGGAGGACTTTGGACTAGTCCGGTCCTGTCCGGACTTGTCCGATTTTTCGTGTCCATAACCCTAGCCGCCACCAAACCCTAATCCCTTCACCCCACACTCTCCCCCAAGCTTTCTCTCTCTTGCGCTCGAGCTCCCAAGGCGAATCCTTGATTCCTCCGTCGAAAAGCCTCAATCTTGGGCGGAGATCAAGCTTGAAGACTCGGGGATTGAAGTTAGCGGACAAGTCCGGCCTCCAACCCCCACATTTTCAAGCTTCCTTGGATTTCTTGGTAAATTTTCCTCAAAACCCTAAGAAATCACAAATTTCTTCATTGCTTATCGTTTGGCCTAGCATTCTTCACTAGTTGCATGTCCAGTTGATGTACTATGTGTATGCTAGACTAGTTATTTCATTAGGGATCAATTTTTATCCAGTTTGTTAGGTTTTTGCAGATGAACACCGGACTAGTCCGGTCCAGGTACGGACAAGTCCGGTCTCCCGGACTAGTCCGTGCCTGAGCACCGGACAAGTCCGTTGTTTCTGAACCAAAACCTAATTCTTTAATTCCCTACTGCCTTCCATTGCCATCTTACCTCACCAATACCTTGTATAACTTGTCTTTTCTCTTGATCACTCATTCTCAGATCATGTCGAGCTCCGACAATGAAATCTCCGATTTCGAGGCCGAGTTGGACCACGAGGTGGCACCTCGGTCCTCGACGGGTCTTGGCAAGAAACGCCAAGAGAGACCCTCCGAGCCTGCTCCCTCACCTCCCCAGGTTCGGAGGAAGGTGTGTGTCAAGAAGGCCGCCTCGAAGGCTGCTCCTCCGTCAAGTGGCCCTCGTCAAGCTAAAGGGAAGGGCAAGGGGGTTGCCACAGGGCCTGTTGGGCCCCTAAAGCTGCATACTCCCAGAGAAGGGGTCCGGGACCCCAATGAGGAAAGATTCAATGGCAAGGGCAGCGATGTGGCCATGAAGCTGAGAAGTGTGGACTACTATGCAAGGCCCAAGCAAGCAGCTGATGGCAGATTCTGGTCAAATTTCCATGCTGACTTCTACAAGCTGGTCTACTTGCCGATGAAGACCCCGGTGGTGCGCAGTCAATGGATTGACTGGGCCCACCTTGAGAAGAGGAAATGTGCAGCTTTTGATGAAGTGATACAAGCTGCAGAGAGACATGGGCTGAAGGATTTGTTTGCCTTCAGATATAATTGGAATGATGAAGTGATTGCACAATTCTATGCAACGTGCCACTTCTCAAGTGAAGACGAAGAAAGTGTGACTTGGATGACTCATGGATCCAAGTATTCCATTACCCAGGAAGAGTTTGCCCGCCTGCTGCACCTTGACTCTGAAGGACAAGACCAACTCATTATCCACAACATTGGGGTCATTGAGAGGGATGGAATGAAGTTCATGTATGAGCCCACCTCCAAGTATGTCCCTCCCTCCACAAAGAACATGAAGCCTTTCTTTGTGGTCCTCAACAGAGTCCTCAGGAAGACGATTGCTCCCAAGGATGGGGATGCAGGGAGTGTGCAAGGCTACCTCCGGACCCTGATGAGGGTCATCAGCAAGAAAAGGCAATTCGATGTTGCAGACTATATCTGGAATGATATGGTCAATATCTCAAGTACCCCCAACCGATCCTGTGGCTATGCCCCTTACTTGATGTTCATGATTGAGAAGGTCACAGGAATCGAGTTTGTGAAGGATGTGGAGCACACTCCACTGAGGCCTCAGAAGCCTCAGTCCGTGAGTGTCCAGGCTGCTCCATCGCCGGCCTCAAGCCCCGAGGCGCCGGCAAGGCAAGGAGAAGCTGCTAGGGCTACTCCTCCCTCCAGGGAAGCCCCTCAGTAAGGATCCGCCAGTGGGATCCTCAAGTACTTGGCTGCAATCTTCTCCTCCTGCAAGAAAACTGAAGTGAAGCTTCACAAGCTAAATCAGAAGAGGAAGGAGGACATGAGATACATAAAAGCCAATGTGAAGCAGCTGAGTGAGAAGCTGGAGATCAATCTAATTGGATCTCCAGTACTTTCTGAAGATTCTGATCCAAACATCACCGAACTCAGCCCCTTGACTCCTTCCGAGCTTGCCTATTTTGGCATTGGGGGCTCGAGCAGCTCCGCCCCTCCTCCTACCTCTCAACCTCGTCAAGCCGAAAGCGATGAAGACGATGAAGACGACGAGAGGACTGACAGCGAAGAGTGAAGCCCTAGGACCTTCCTCTCTCTCTTTTTGGTGTCTTGATGCCAAAGGGGGAGAGATTGAGGGGGAGTCTCTAGTCTAAGCTTTTGCTGAATAGGATGCGAGGAGAGAGCTCTCTATGTTTTTTAATTGTGATTGTATTTGCTTAACTCTCTTTTCATATCATGTTTGGTCCTGTGATGAATTGCTCAATTAATTTGCAAGTGTGTGATGAAATCTGAGTTTTTGCTCCTGAAGTGCCATATTCACTTGATATTAGTTGGTAAATGAAAATTCTGTCATTCTTAATGCATTCATGCTCTTAGTATGCATCCCACCATAAAGAATGCACATATGAATAATTATCTTGTTGCCTGATGCATTTTTGAGTCATATGTGCATACTTTATGAAAATCTCATTTTATACCTTATTTTGTGAAATCTCAATTGGTTGTCATCAATCACCAAAAAGGGGGAGATTGAAAGTGCATCTAGGACTCCCTTGTGGGTTTTGGATGATTTATGACAAGCAATTGGGATCCTAATCCTTTTGTTGAGATGAATGCAGGAAAATGATGAAAAATGAGTAAAATGCCAAAAAGAGGGAAATTAAGAAGGAGAATGAATTTGAGCTCAAGAAGAGGAAATTAAGAAGAAGAATGAATTTGAGCTCAAGAAGAAGAAATTAGTAGATTAGTATGTATGGAGTGTGTTAAGGAAACACACCCAAGAGCTCAATCTCATTTAATCACACACACACAATGCACAAAGCTATACAGGACCGGACTAGTCCGCTATCAACCGGACTAGTCCGATAACACATTCTGCACAAGATCGGACAAGTCCGGTCTCCACCGGACTAGTCCGATATCTTTCTGTTCAACTTCGGACTAGTCCTCCCCAGTGCGGACTAGTCCTCAACACAATGCACAAGTCACTAGATCGGACATGTCCGGTCACCACCGGACTAGTCCGATACCCTTTCTGATCCACTTCGGACAAGTCCGGTGACTACACGGACTAGTCCGATATACACTCTGATCTAAATCGGACAAGTCCTCCAAGTGCGGACTTGTCGTTCTAAACACTTAGGGTTTCACAGGTCCGGACAAGTCCGATGGCAACCGGACAAGTCCGAAGATTTCCAGCAGCGAAATCGGACAAGTCCGTTTTTCAATCGGACTAGTCCGATATTCCTGGACACTTAGGGTTTGCTTCACACAGCACACCGGACTAGTCCGGTCTCCACCACGGACTAGTCCGATCTTTCTGAACCCTAACGGTAATTTCTAGAAACCCCATATAAATAGAGGTGCACGGCCCACTTTTGATTGCTCTCGAACCCTAGCGCCGTCACACCTCCCAAGAGACTCAAAAACCATCTCTCTCCACGAAGTTGAGTGAAAAATCAATCAATCCATTGAAGATCACTTCTAGATCATTGGAGAGGCACTTGGCACACGATTGAGCTCTTGGTTTGAATCTCTAACACACTCTTGCATCTCAATTTGTATATTTCGAAGTGTGTTATTGGTGGTTTTGAAACTTGTAATCAAGGGAGCTCTCAACTTGTGAGATCGCCCCTTCAACTTGGTGATTTACCCCTGTGTGATTAGTGGAAGAGGATTGGCCTTCGTGGCGATCCGACGAGGGAAGGGTTGGTGAAGACCCGGTCCTTTTGTGGCCTCCTCAACGTGGATGTAGGCTGCCTTCGTGGTAACCGAACCACGGGATAAATCTTGTGTCTTGTTCGTTTGTGTTCATCATTCTAGTTGATCAACATTATCTAGGGTTTGATTCATTTTGTTGAATTCAAGTTAAATAGTTGAACAAGAATCATACTTGCAATAAAACTTAACATACAACTATTGAACTGTCATTAAAGTTTATATTTCCGCTGCAAACAACAACGAAACAATCAAATTGACCTAACTTGATCAACCTAGCCCGTGAAATCCGGACTAGTCCGCACTTTACCGGACTAGTCCGATATATCTGGATTTGACCTTTTTGTTGAAGTCCTACAGGAACTAAGAAAATTCAAGAAGGCCTATTCACCCCCCCTCTAGGCCTACATTCACTAACTTACGTCGGTCTAGGATTGGGCTGATGTAATTAGCTGAGAACTTCCGTGGGCCCTTTTACTTATGTCAGCCTGGGAAATGGGACGACGTAAGTATAGCCTTAATGACGTCGGTCTTGTGACTTATGTTGGCCGCGGTCCTGGGGCCGACGTGAGTTAAGACACTTACATCGGCTTCCCTCGGCCGATGTAAATTAATTTACTTACGTCGGCCAGCCCACGTAAGTTACTTTGGCCGACGTAATCTTTCGGGTTTCTGTAGTGAATATAAAAACTACAATTACACTTTCAGCCTAGTTCATAGTAAATATTTTTGTCTCTAGATGCATCACACTTCACAGTCCTTGGTTGTAAGTACTAATAATGGTACAAATTGTTCCTAGGAAAATTTACAATTTGATGATATAACAAACTTGAATTTTATTTTTTGCTAGAAAAAACAGACTTGAAAAGAATTTAATTAAACAATATTTGAAATACTTAAATGCACACATAAAATATCAATGATATCTGTCCAAAACTGCACATAAAATATATCACACCAAAGTTCAAACTCATGTTACCAGATTTGAAGTCTGGAATGCTAATGACTACACTATATAGGCAATGACTACAATGCAATTAAAGTTTTTAAGCAATCATGCAATCAAGCATCCATGATCGATGAATTTGCATCTGTCAAAGTGTTCTTGCGACACTTCCCCCAGACCTGCTATGCGAGCAGCCCGCGAAGGTTCTTGATCGGCAGGGCTTAGTCCTTAGGTGAGGTTGCATGTATGAGAGATGATGAGATGGTGTTTTTACGTGGTTCGGGCCGCCGGAGCATAATACCCTACTCCACGGTGTGAGTTGTATTGCTAGAGAGTGTGCTCCCCTTGGTGTGAATGCGTGTGTTGAGTGTGTATGAAGTTGAAGTCCCTTGGAACAGTGGCGGTCTGGTCGTTTTATAGACAAGGCCAGACGCCTTACAAGTGGGGTCCAGGGCACGACAGGTGGCCCCATGGCGATCTTATCCTAAAGATCTAAGGCTTCTCCGTACGCTGTCTCTGACCTCGGCGTGGAGACTCGTCGCCTTGTCGCCTCCGACGTTAGTGGCCCACACGTAGTTGCTGACGGTGGCAGGGGATGTCCCGTCTGTCTGTCTTGTCGCTGTAAGCTACCCCACTTGGCAGAGAGGGGTAGGCCTGCGGCGCCTTTACTGTAATGCGATTGAGCGCAGCGATACCTAACTAGAGGCGTGCGCCGTGTCGTGCACCGGGGGAGGGTGAATGTTTGTAATGCTTGATTTAGACAGGGCACACCACCTCTTAACTCCTGCAACCCAGCATCGAGGGTAGGTTGCAGGTTACGTGGCAGTAACGGAGCTGGCCACTGCGAGGGTGGCCAGGTCCTCTACTGTGTGGCACGGCAGCCCTGGAGCCCTTCTCTAAGGTGAGTTGGGGATCCGGAACTATGGTGGAGCCGGTGCCCGCCTTTGTGGGAGGTGGCTGACCTCATGCTTGGGCCATGTGGCAGCACCGGAGCCCCTGTCCCGCTGAACACGTGGCAGCTCGGGAGCCCGTCTCATTGGGGGAGCTGGGCCCCGTCTTGAGGTCCAAGTGGCAGCACCGGAACCCGTACTTGAGAAAGATTGGGGTTCGGGCCTTCTGGACACGTGGCACCATCGGACCCTGCCTCGGCAGGGAGGCATGGTACTTAGGTGCTTTCATCCTGTGCGCGTGGATACCCCGTATGCTGGGTACCGAAAGTGGCCCCTAGGTCCACCCTGGGGGGAGGTGATGAGCCCGAGGGTGGAGCCTTAACCTTGCTTTCTCAAGTTGTCTTTTGATTTCGTCTTGGTCAGCTGAAATGGTGTGCGCCTCCGCCATCGCGGCCACACGTCCTCTCCCGGTTGAGTGATTATGGCGACGTGATCTTTGCTTGCGGCGGTATCTTTGCCTACTGCAGTGCCTTTAATCGCGATGGTTCCCAATGCGGCTGTAACACTTCCGCTTGTTCTGCCTTTATGGGAACTGCACCAACTGTCTTCCCAGGACGCTGACCCCTTAGGCCAATTCTTCTGACATGGGACCTGAGCCCCGCTGTCATGGGTGCTGCGGGTTGAGTAGCGCGAGATGGGCCCTAGCGACCAACACGATGTGCTCAGGTGTCATGGGGGTGATAAAAAAGGGAACCTTTGTTGGAGAGGACAATTCCTTCCTTACTCACACCCCGCCGTCCGAGCCTTTGTCTTCTTTCTTGAGCACCCGAGCCTTCACCACTTGCAAAGCTCTCGTTTTTGCTTGCTCTGATGGCCTCCACACTGCCCCTCCTCGTTACAAGTTGGCAGAGCATCTGATGCCGATGAGGTGACTGTTGGTTGGTCGACAGCGGAGCAAGGATGGATGATTCTCAACAAATCTCTTGCTCTTCCAGACTTGCGCGAAGACAAGATTGTTCTCCTCATCGCGTACGTGTCTGCTGGGCTCGGGCTCTAGTTGTCGAGGTTCTTCCTCACATTGCTGGAGGAATACAGGCTGCAGCTACACCACCTAGCGCCAAACTCTATTTCCGTGGTTGCCATGTTCGTCCACTTCTGCGAGGCGTTTGTGGGGACTCCACCGACGGTGGAGCTGTTCCAATTCTTCTTCGTGTTAAAGACCACCGGAAGGAGCGCAACAAGCTAGGTGGGAGCCTATTACTTCTGACATTGGGAGAAGAACTTTGGTATCTGCATCACTCACCTTAAAGGAGGCAAGTGGAGCTGCTGGAGGGAGGACTGGGCGATCGTGCGGACCAAAGCCCACGCCCTACTGAACCTGCCCTCTCAACACCCACCCTCGGATCCTTCCACCTGGGAAGCATACCATGGGTTGATGAAGGAGTATAAGCCGATGTTGAAGAGGATTCAACTCCTCACATACAGGGGCTTGACCTCCCTGATGGTGCTGGCGGACTTCTTGCACCGCCGCATCGCCCATCTTCAGTAGCACTTGTACGAGGCCTAGGTCTACTCTGGTGCGCTTGACCAGTGCCGATTGGATCAGTACGATCAAACCCTTGAGATGCCGGAGGAGATGTTGAAGTCATGACTTGCGACACGATCGATGATGAGCACATGTCCATCCCTGATAACAGACTGCTGCTTTTCATGACCCCTGACTTGAGGGGTGAAGTGTAGAGCTCGATGTCGAAGGTCAATGCGTGTGGTCTTGTTTGACTGCACCCCAAAGAGATGTTCAGAGCTTCGACGGTCCTGGGGCGGTGACAGGTCTGGAGTGCGCTATTGACTTAGACTGGTCCAGCACCCTAAGTACGTCGCTCTACCTAAATTCTGGCAAGCCTCTGTAGGGCGGGTCCAGAAGGCATTCAAATTTGAAGAGATTACATCAATTTACTTGTTATCATGTTGAATTACTTCAGATCTAAAGTTCAAATAAGAAAAGTAATTCGCAAACAAGTTATAGACGAGAGGACGAATTTTACTATTTTTCTTGTCTTTGATGCACAGGAAAAATGGAAAACTCATGGCGATGGTCGATGATGCAAGAGCTACTAAGATCTAACATCCCACAAGGTGGCTCACTATCAATGTTTTGTATGTTGAAAGTGGGCGCCATCGGAGCTGACAAAGTTCCGATAACTCCCATGGGGGCCCGCCGTTGACGTGAAGAATAATGACGATCCAAGCGAAGATGGTGAAGAAAATCACCCAGAGGGGATTTGCTGTTGATGTATTATACATTGATGGTGCACATCGTCGAAGTCAGGAAGCTTTGCCGATCCTAGGGGGCCCACCATTGATGCTCTACATGTTGGCAGTGAGTGCTGTCGGACCTACCAAGCTCTGACAGCCCCCAGGGGGCCCTCCATTGACGTTCTACGCGTTGGCAGTGGGCGCCGTCGGACCTACCTAGCTCCAACAATTCCCAGGGGGCCCGCCATCAATGTTCTGCGCATTAACAGTGGGCACCGTCGAACCTACCTAGCTCCGACAACTCCGAGGGGGCCCACCGTCGACGTAACAAAGTGTCCCTGGAGAAGTCGGAGGTAAACTTCAGAACTCGGAGCTAATGTTCTGGCACTACAAGAATATCGATCAATTACTTCAGCTAAAGCCGACGTAATTAAGGCCTAAACCGATGTAAGTAACTTAATTACGTCAGTTTTCCCTTAATTACGTCGATAGTTGGCCGACGTAGCGGGTTGGACGTAATTAAGGTAACTTACGTCGGCCACCGACGTAAGTTACCTTAATTACGTCGGTCTGCAGCAGCCGACATAACTCACGTACCGCGATGTGCCGCGGGCTGGACCGGAGTACTTACGTCAGCCACAGAGGGCCGACGTAAGTTAAGTGGTCTAACTTACGTCGGCTGTTCCAAACCGACGTAATTTACGTCGGTATGGTCTGACCGACGTAAGTTAAACTGGGCTAACTTACGTCGGCAAGGCCATAGCCGACGTAAGTTAAGTTTTTGATTTTTTTTTTAAAAACAGAAACTGACTACCTCGCTCGATGGCGAGAACACATAACAATATACAGATATACACAGAACACAAAACAATTACAAATTAGGTTCCGAAACATCAAAAACAACAAAACATCCACCGGGCTACACGCTAGCCCCTCCACTGCCTCCGAGATCTTCTCGGCGCGCTCCCGAACCCTGCAAAAGAAACATAATCACTAGTAAGCATCAATATCAACTCATTGATAACATAAGAGGCCAAGAACATCAGTGACAAAAGAAGGAAGCATGCTGTAGTTTCAAATGAAGTAATGTTGCATATATAAATATCAAACTAGCAGGTATCAGAGTTGGAGACTTTAGGTAACAGGTCAAGCTTATGAACCACTAGCCCTTTGTTAAATGGAAGCACTGACAACTTATTAACTATATACTAATCATTTCTGCCATGGTCAAAAACTACTAAAGCTTGATTAGATACACTTAACTTCCTCACCACTATAGGAATCAATATCTGACAAGTCATCAAGATCTACCTCTATGTTCTACCTCCTTATCTCTCTATGTAAAATACTAAAATGAATACAACAATATTAAAGAGGGAGTTTATCACCTGCTCCGGTGTCTGCTGCGGCGAAAGCGTAGGAATCTCGATATCCAGACCGCTGTGTCGAGCAAGAGCCTAACATTGCAAAATATTAAAAGATATATGTTATTGAAGTGCTGTAAAATTTAACTATGGTACTTTAAATTACATACCGCCTCCGCTGCTTGCATCTGGGCCATCATTAAGGCCGTCCTCTGCTGCTCCTCCCTTGCCTCCGCTCTCGCCCTCTCCAGCTCTGCCTGGATTTGCATCAACGTCTCCCTCATGGCTTGGAGCTCCAGCTGGGTCTGCGAGAGACGACCACTAGTACGTGTATACGACAAGATCACACTAATTACGTGTCGTGCCCTTCCGGGTTGGTCTGAGCCGACCCAAAACCCCTTTATTTATATATATTAAGTAGTCACTCAAAAACATTATATGAATGCACTAAAGTCCAAACATACACTAAACAGAATAGGAAAAATTATTAATTCTAAACACTCACACAATCAAAAGAACAAGAGAAGCCACCGGCGGCGCGAGGGCGGGGCGGCGGCGGCGGAAGCGGGGGCGGCGGGGTGTGGTGCGACGGTAGTGTAGTCGGGGGCACAGCGTGCCAGGGCCGGCGAGGCTGGGGGCGGCGGGAGGCGCGACGGGCCGGGGGCAGCGGCGGCGCGACAGCCAACGGCACTTTTAATCGCGAACGAGTGGCGACGGGAGTGTTGTCTGCCACCAACGAGGTAATGACGACACACTGACCTTGAGGTGGCCCATTGGGCGGCGGCGTCCAGTCGCTACTAGCATGGACGCGTCGTCCTTGATCCGTGATGCCCGTCGGTTTGACCCCACTGCCGAATGCCTCTCGCACCACAGCACGAAATGCACCGGGGAGAAATGTCCCGGTTGCCCACGTAGGTTAGCTCCACCGTGGTCTACGAGGCGAGGGCAGTTTGGGGAAACTGCGGAAGCACGGAAACCGCAACCGCCGCTCGTGGTCGTGGTTGGTCATGGTCTCTGTCGTAGGCATCGAGCAAGGGAAGGAAGAAAACTGCAGGAACCCACCTACCCGTGTGAATTGCCGGTGCTACCCCTCCCTCGCTATCAAAGTCAACAAGATAACCACGCCAGTCGAACAAAAACACAGACACGTACGATATGAGCAACGAATAAAATTCCTTCGGATTATTTCCCCAGTGCCAGGTGGTGTGGATCATGTGGTCGCAGTACTACAAAATCTAATTATGCATTTATTACAAAATCTGAACAACAAACATATTAGCCACAATTGACAAGTGTGAAATCACAAGTGTAATACATATAAAGCATATTAGCCAATTATGCAAGACAACATATAAAGCATAGACAATTATATGCAAGACAAAAAACATAGTAGCCAAAAAGATAGCCTAAAATCCAATTATGCACAATAGACAATTAGCCACAATAGACAATTTTGCATACTGCACAATAAAAAAATTTTGAGCAAACCTTGGGCGGGGGCGGGCGCAGCAGGGGTCAGGGCCAGCGGCGGCGAGGGCCGGGGGCGGCGGCCCGAAGGCAGGGCGGCGTGGCGGGGCCGGGGCGGGGCCGGGGGAGACGGGGCACAAAATGTAATTCATTCATTCATTTAAGAAGATTGGTTTTCATTCATTCGAAGGATTGGATTACAAAATAAGGATTTTAAGAGAAAGGCAAAAGAAAAAGGTCCTAGGTTCTATGGAAAAATGAGTCAACTTTATCGACAGCTCCACGGACACTGGCCCTGGCAATATCTTCTTCTTCAAGGATGGGTTCTTCGACCATCGGATCTAGAGATAGTTGGGGGTCCCGGCTTTTGAAGCACGTCAGCACATATTCGACGACGTTCTTGGCCAGAGATTTCCACTCCGTCTCCAGTTGGTCGACGATGATGTCACCCATTGCATCCAACTTGTTGCTGGTAGAGTTGAAAGCCACCAGTGCCTTGTCCAGCTCTGGTTCTGGGTCAGCTGGATGTACCGGACCGAAGCCAACCGGTACCAAAGCTTTGTCAGCGTGCCCCAGGAAATCCCAGACTGGCAGGGATTCAGTTTCCCTCATAGTCCTTAGTTTCTCCAGCGACCTTCTGGCGGCCACAAGTTCCGAACCTTCTCGGGCGATGCGTTCAACCTCCTTGGCATGTTGCTGAATACTTTCAGCCACCTGTTTTTCGCGGTCAGCAAGCTCCAACTCCCGGAGGTGGATGCGGTTCTGGCGGTCTACCAGATCCTTCTCTCTGACTCTCACTCTCTTGTCCCTAGTGGCGACATCAGCTTCTCTTGGAGAGCTCCTGTCCTATCTTCCAGTTCTTGTCCTCCTCCTGCTTGCACCGCTGCTCAAACTTTTTTGTGTGTTCTGCCAAGCTTTGCTCTCCTAGAGACAGTCTCTGGGCGAGCTCCTCCTCTCTCTTCATAATATCCTCCTGCTTCTCCAGAAGTTTCTCCTCCCTCTCATCGAGGTCCTCTTGGCTCTTAAGGAGAATCTCATTCAGCTTGTTGATGTTGTCCCGACGATCGTCAGCAGTCTCATTGCTCTTTCTAGCATGCTCAAGAATCTCCTGAGACTTCGCGTCGAGGACCCTGATAGAAGCCTCCCGCTCATCCATCAACTGGCCCTAGTATATTATCCGAGCCTTTTCCTTCTCGACCCATTCCCACTGGTCAACAAGCCTTGTTTGCACCAGCTTGGTCTCGAAGTGAAGCCTGTTGCGCCAACTCCTCAAGGTGTCGCACTCTTCTTCGAGGACCTTGCTGTTGTGGTCGAAGGCGAGCTGAACTTGACTAAGACTGGAGCAAGCGTTGTCGATAGACAAATCTAAAGGAATTGGCTCCAGACCTGCTGGGATCTCTTCCGCTGGCACCAAGGGGTCTTCTAACACTAAAATTGTGTCCCACGGCACAAGCGTGGTCCCCTGCGGCTCTGCGGTGCTAGAGTCGCCCTCCAGGAGATCTTCAGCCTCTACTGTGGGGACCGGAGTCCACACATCCGAGGATCTCATTGGGTGGTACCGTGCGATGCGGCACCTAACAGCACACACAAAAAGGATACCAAAACATATAAAGTTTTCATTTCATAATAAGAAGAGTTTACAAAAGAGTGTACAATAGAAGTACACACGCAGCGGAAAATACATACTCATAATCTCACCTAACTAAGCAGGAGAGAAGGCGTCCATGCCCTAGGACGATTCTCACTAGCAACACGAAGAACAAACAGCAGCGGCGTGGCTCACATGAGATTTATCTCGACACCTCGAGTCTCATGTACAACCTGAACAGCAGAAATAAAACTAATACCTGCAAAAATCGTTAAAGCGCAAACGTGAGCATAAGGCTCAGCAAGACTTAACCGTCTCACTAGACAGATGCAAGGGGACACTAAACATAGGTAAGGAATAGCATAAATGACTCGCCTACAAGTGGATCCTTATAATCAAGTTTTAAGTAGCAAATGACATTCTCTGAGCACGGCACATCATGGGCTCCACAATCAAACAAGAAACGCTTTACCGATGATATGACATGCCCAAAACACATAGTGCTATTACAGCTAAAGTATGGGGAAATTGTAAACTTTTAATTGTACTATCTCTAAATCATACAAGGTTGCAAAGTATTATAATTCAATACAATATGATTTTCTGGCTTCTTTAGTATTTACTACGTCACGACACAGTGAACAAGTGGTACTCTATTACTGCGAGGGACAGTGATTGCAATCAGGATACACCCGGACAACACGACACATACGTCGTTCGGAAGTGTCAGCGAGCACACCCGTACCTACATAACACTTCAGTACTAGGCGTATATGGCAACCTTTCGCAAGACACTCAAATGCCGAACCGGTCGATCCGTCACGGGCAGGAGGTCCCTGCGTGGGGCGTACTCTGACGTGCCCACCAGCGGATTTACACCTTGCTACCCTCAACCCACACCTATAAAACGGAACGGTATGCCTCGACACCCAAGTGACCAAGCTACGTCAGTTTATTGGATTCCATATGTCCATTATATTGCCGGTACAATTCAAGCTTGTCCAGCGGGGCCGCATACGGACGGGCCTTAATCAACACAGGCAGGGCTATGCGACCGAGACTCAATTCTCGCCGCTTTCTATCCATTCCCTACCCGGTCTCAGTTTCATTATATTAAGCCATTTTCCATTCAACCAATCCTATGAGATACATCTCTCGCGAGTAGATTCCAACTACTCGACTTCTACCGGATTTCCTATGCATTAGCAAAGCAGTTACTACAGGTCAAACTGTAACTCGTGCCAAATAAACCCCTGGGATTTTTGGTCATGCAAGTGGAGTATCATTCACCCTAAACGTAATGCACAATTCATATACTATTCATCATAGTGATAAAGCAAAAGCTCATAAACGACTTAAATGCAAACCGGGGCTTGCCTTAGTTTGCGACTGAACAAATGTCAATTGTTAGGGCTTGATCTTCCTCCAGAGAACCTGCCATGGAACCTTAGTGGAAACACCTTGGCCTTCTCCTCCAAGCGAAGCTCCTCGTCGATCATCTACCATCACGTTTCCTATCGACATGATATGCATATAAGTAATTATGTAATTAATTAATTTAAGAAAAGACTCCACGGGGTTGTGTAAACTCTAAGAATGAGGAGTTCGACTAGGAAGGACAGATATGCCTCTGTTGTGTGAATGAACAAAGGATGAAGTCAAGTGGTCATAGTAGTATCGAGATGTGAATTGAAAGGTGCAATGTAAGCACACATTGCAACTTGGCACTCAACACTCGACGTTATGCCACTCAAGGACGATACAGCTGAATGGTGTGAAAGTGTTGGACTGGTAGGGTAAGGATGACCTAAGAGTCAAGGTGGAGCATTGAAAGCTTAAGGCATGAGTGAATTGTGCAACAAGAGGTTGTGACTTAGAAGTCGACCAGTGAAGTTACACAAACTCATTAAGGAGTAAACCTAATTACGTGACAAGTGGGTCGCAGGGTCCTGATAAGGATGAACCAGGGTGAAACCCTAGCGACACTTGGGAGTGAAGTGAGATCGACATTGCTTGGACTCAAAGAGTCGTAACAAGCCCTGTTAATCTGATGTGAGTACCAAGACAACATTGAAATGACTTTTTGGTAAAGTAGTTTCTACGGCAAGCTTCTCGAGCATCGTTCAAGTGCTTACGTAACACTATTGCCGTGTCCTTTGCAAGATTGTCCAGATGAGCTCGGTGAACTCCTGGAACTCGAACATGATGCGAGACCTTGTCGTGACGATCATGCTTTGCCATCACGAGAAGATCGGATTAGCGAGGTCCACATCGACCCGGACTCGTCAAAGGGGTGAGCGGAATCTCGAACACCACTTCATGAGTCGAAGAGTTAGGGACTCGACTTAGTTGTCGACAAAAGACTCGACGAACCTACCGTCGATGAAGAGGTACACCTAGGTAAGCAATTCTGCGAGCGGAAAGGAAACGTCCTCGACACGACTAAGAAATCCTTATCCAAGGTTCCACTTGGACTAGTTCTCCTCGTCGGTCGCAACGTTCTCGCAGTATTCTACCCTAGGTCATCGGTGGTCACCAATACACTCGGTTTGACCTAGAAGGCATTTCATCGAGCATCTAGGCTACACCTAGGACTCGACGAGTCTCACCTTGACCAAACCCTAATTTGGCTAAACGACCATCGACTGATGTGTCGTGGTCGTGTTCCAGTACCACGTACATCACATGTATCCTTCACCTCGATGCCAGGACACGATAACGGCTCGGAGCGTCATGACGACGTCATATGGTCAACGACGTCGACGCGGCTCATGGTGGAGCATCACGAGCACGTACGGACAGGCCAGTGTGATACAAACGACACAAGAGGTCAACTTAGGGATTCCTATAGGAATGATATTGTCGACTGTTGGAGTCGGCAGATCCCCTGACACTACGAAAGTGTTGAAGGAGTTTGTGGTTCGGTGTGGGCGCGCGGAGACTTAAGAAAGTGAAACGCGATTGGACACGAATGACACAGCAGTTTACGTGGTTCGGGCCGCCTGAGCGTAATACCCTACTCCACGGGTGTGTGTGTGTTGTATTAACTTGTGAGCTTCAGAGAGTTCAAGTGTCCTCCCCTCGTGTATCGTCAGTTTGTCCTTTTATAGTACAAGGACAAACCGTTACAAGTCAGCCTGGCCCGACATGTGGCCCTGGCGGTTATTGGTATTAACACATGAGATTAATTGCTGTTAATAATCCTGTAACGGCTCCGACAGTGCCGTTACAGGTGTTAAGATCATCCGATTAAATATCATTAACGTGGAATTAATGATAATTAATCGGGTCTTGAAGTCTGCGGCTGTCCTTTGGAGATTCGGAGCCGTTACAACGTCTCCCGGGGGTTTGAAGCGGCCAGCTCCGACGTATGGACACGTGGTAGCTCCGGAGCTTGCTCGTGGGAAGCGATAAGCTCCGGGGCGGCTTGCCACGTGTCAGGTCCGGAGCTTCTCTCGGTCAGGGGTTACCTCCGGAGGTGCCGTTTCAGTACTTGGCCCGGAGCTTCACCCTTGCGGGTAGTAGCTCTGGTCTGACAGTACACGTGGCAACCTAGGGGCTAACCATGTTGGAGAAGCGGGTCCGGTTACGTCTGGCAAGTGGGCCCCCGAGGGTCTTCAATTTAAGTAGATGTCCTTCCCTTGAGATTTTTGTAACCTCAGGGGGTGTATGGTTTTTAGGGTACCGACAGTGGCCCCCTGGACCTACCTCCGGGGAAGGCCAACGGGATGAAGTCATTCCGCTGGAGGTGGGTCCACACTTGTGACTCTTGAACTGGGTCTTCAAGGGTCTTTGGAGGTGCCTTTGGCGGGGCTTTACGGTTAAGTGCCGACGCGTGGCGCACCTCAGGCGGCAGATAAGATCTTTGACGTGCGGATCTCTCGCAATTGAAGGTCGTCGGTTCCCGATACGAAAACCGTATCGGTTCCGCGCGCCTTGTCAGTCCGCCGCCTTTGGGTTTCCCGCCTCGTGATGACAACTGTTCGCCTGGGTAAGAACCTCGACTTGATCGTCAGGGTGGTCCCGGGCCCTTTTGTCATCGGCTGGGTTGAATTCTTGAGTAGTATCCTTGACTCCCCTGCAGTTTCAATCCAAGCGTTGCGAGGGCTTACTTAAGAAGGAAAGCGCACCGTCGGGAGTTCTTTACGCTTTCCATCTGTTCTTGCGCTCAAACTCCCAACTCGTGCTTTGCTTCTCTTCTCTCGCCTAGCTGTGCTGCGATGGAGTTGGGTCTGCGTGAGAGTCGTTTGAAGATGGAGAGCGATCTGAAGAAGGTCCGAGCCCTCATGGGGTGGTCGTCGGACTTCTTCAACCGTTCGGTTCGCGCCGGAGGAGAGCTTCCCTTTAAAAAGGAGCACTCCGGCGAGATGGTGTACTTTTCATCGTAGGCCATGGTGGGGCTGATCCCACCGTTTTCTTCCTTCTTCTTGATGCTGCTGGACTTCTACGGTCTGCAGCTATACCACCTTGGCCCTCACTCCCTCCTCCTTGTGTCCATCTTTGTCCACTTCTGCGAGATGTGGGTGGGCGTTCCTCCCTGCATCGAGCTCTTCCGCACCTTCTTCACCATCCAAACCACCGGCCGAAGTGACGAGTACCTTGGCTTCTACTACTTTGTGAAGCGCAAGAAGTGCCCGTTCAAGTACCTCCGGTCGTTCCCTTCCGGGAAGTGGGATGACTGGAAGAAAGATTGGGTAGTCGTCCGGGTGGAGGAACACGAACGGTTGGAGTTGCCAGACGGTCTGCCCGGCATTGACACGTCAGTGTGGAGCGAGGTTCCGGTGCTGGCGGCAGCTTTCGACCCCGTCCTGTCCAGGATCCGCCAATGTGTGGAGGGAGGACTGACTCCCCAGGCGGTGTTCTGCAACTTCCTGTCTAACAGGTGGGCGCCGCTGAAGAGGAGGGAGAAGCTCGCCTGGGCCCTCAACAGCGTGATGGACGAAGACCGGGTTGAGACCGGGTTGAAGTCCAGCATGGTGGGGAAGTCCTTGGAGTTTCACCTCAAGAAATTCCAGCACGGCATCGACGTTGACGGAGAGTACTTGACTCCGCCGCCGGCTTTCCTCCCCCTGAACGTGGAAGTTGAGTTCAGCAGGGAGCTCCGGCGAAAGATGCCCGCGCTTGACGACCTTGGCGTCGTTGAGAGAAGATCGACCGCCCGGTTGGCGATTCCTGGGTTGTCGGAAGGCGGCTCCGCCCCTGTCTCTCAGCCAAGAGCTGAGGTCACCGGCAAGGGCAAGGAGCTGGCGGAGGAGCCGGAGAGCCGGAAGAGGAAGCTGCGACATGCTGACGGAAGGTCCGTCGGACTTGCTACTTCCCCTCCAGTTTCCCGTCTTCAGGAAGGAAGATCCTCCGCTGCTGTAGCGGCTGTCCCCGTGGTGGGGTCTTTCCGGAGCGCAACTGTTCCGGCGGTGGGATCCTCCCGGAGTGCGGCTGTCCCCGTGATGGGTCCCTCCGGAGGTGCCAGCTCCGGACAGGCGACTCCGGTTCGAGAAGCGGTGAGGGCCTCCAGGTCTAGGAGTTCCTCCCGGTCAAGGAGAGCTCCGACCCAGGAAACGCCCGCGGCTACGGCAAGTCCTGGGAGTCCTCCCGGAGCTCCTACGCCGACCGTGGCCAGCCCGGAACGTCCGGGAAAGAGGTTCCGCGCAAGCTGGTGCGTGAGCCTCCCAAGGTAATTTTTCTTGCCTACCTCAATTAACTTTTAATTATAGCATCTGTTTGCTCAATTTCTTCATTCTTCATCTGCAGCGTTCCCAAGAAGGGGAGTGAAGCTCTGCCCTCAGCCACAGTGTCTGAGGCTGCAAGGGCTTCTGCTCCAGCCCCGGTGCCGCCCCAGGCGGAGGCTGCGACAGCTCCGGCGCCGGCTGTCGTGGTCATGGACCTCGATTCGTCTCCAGAAGTTCTCGTGGTAGCGCCGGACCACGGGATTGAAGATACACCAGCGGCACCCGCTCCGGAGGTTGAAGCTCCGGGCCCCTGTGCTGCAGAAGTAGATGCTCCGGCTGTCGAGCCGGAAGAAGTAGCGGTCCCGGCTTCAGAGCCGGAAAGTGCTGAAGCCCCGGCGATTGAGCCGGAGGTAGCTGAAGCCCCGGCGTGCGAGCCGGAAGTTGAGGTGGTTCCGGCAATTGAGCCGGTTACTTCTGAAGCTCCGGTCGCAGAGCCGGTAGCTATTGGAGCGCCGGCTGCAGAGCCGGTGATTGAAGAAGCGAGGGAGCTTGAGCCTCCCTCAGAAGAAGCGTCCCGGCCGGAGCCAGTGGAGGCGACGACGTCGATGGTACCCGTGGCGGAGCCAGAGTGCCTGAACGAAGTCGCCGGCCCCCAGCCTGAGGGGGCGAATGAAGACTTGGTGGCGGGACCTTCTTCGGTGGCGACTGAAGCCATCCCGGAGGAGTGCCCTAGTGCCTTGGAAGCTCGGGGTTCCGCTCTCGTAGAGTGGGACCCAATTTTTGTAAACGAAGACCCGCTGGAACCAGCGGAGGAGACCCCAGAAGGTCCGGAGCCCATCTCGTTGTCGATGTCCATCGACAACGCTTGCTCCAGTCTGCGCCAAGTCCAACTAGCCTTCTTCCACGACAGCAAGGTTCTTGAAGAGGAGCGCCAAACCCTTAGGAGGTGGCGTAATCGACTCCAATTCGAGACCAAGCTGGCGCAGTCAAGGATTGCTGAGGACAAGGAATGGATCAGGCGGGAGAAGGTCCGCCTGGAGCTCTGGGGTGAGATGCTGGACGAGAGGGAGAGCATGACTCACAACCTCGACGCCCAATCCCGGGAGTACCATGACCAAGCTAAGGCTGCTAATGACGCGGCCAACGCTCGGTTTGATCAACTCGAGGCCATCAGTACCGCACTCATCAAGCGCCGAGAGGCACTTGAGGGAAGGGAAAAGCGGCTCGAGGATGAGGAGCAAAAACTCCTGGAGCTACGGGATGACGTCTTGCGACGTGAAGAAGAGCTCGCCGAGAAGACAGCTCTGGCGGACAAGGGTATCGAGGAGCGCACTAAAAAATTGGAAGAGCGCTGCCTCGAGGAGGAGGAGAAGACCTGGGTGCGAGGGCAGGAACTCTACGAGTATGAGTGTGCCCTCGTCGCCCGGGAGAAGAAAATAGAGGCTAGGGAGAAAGACCTGGTCAACCGCCGGAACAAGATCCACCTCCGGGAGGAGGAGCTCGGAAGACTCGAAAAGCGGGTTGCTGCGAAAATTCAGCAAAACGCCAAAGAAGTTGAGCGCCTCTCCCGCGAGAATTTGGAGCTGGCGGCGGCCCGGAGGTCCTTGGAAGAAATGAAGGGCCTGAGGAAGACGGACTCCCTGCAAATTTGGGAGTTCCTGAGCAAGGCCGACGATGCGCTGGCGCCTATGGGTTTCAGCCCCGTGCTTCCGGATGATCCGGAGCCGGAGCCGGACCTTGCATTGCAGGCGTTGAGCGCTGCGGGCAGCAAGCTCTCCAAGGTGGGCGACGTCATCGCGGACCAGCTTGAGGTCGAGGGGCAATCCCTGGCTAGAAACGTCACAGAGTATGTATTGACGTGTTACACTAGCCGGAACCCTCGATTCTCTCTGGACCCGGTGCTTGAAGGCCCCGTCGAAGGAGAAGGTGAAGCTACCCGAGCCAGCGTGTCGGAGGTCGCCCAGAAGGTCGCCGAGTTCTTCCATAGGGTCTAGGACTATCTTTCTTAGCCTTTATTTGTATCTTCTCTTCTTCCTCAATTTTGTAATCCCTTGTCTCCAGATGTAATCTCCGGTCTTCTGATGAAATGAAATCCCCAATTTTTCGTGAATTTCATTTTTTGTCTTCAACGTCTTTGTCTTCACTTGGCCCCCTGGTAGATGTGCACAATTTGATTGTGGACATGTACCAAAAGGATGTTGATTTTTGTTGAAGACAGATTTGCTTCGAACTCGTATAGTTTAGGTCCGAAGTTTTCGATAGTGAAGGTCCCTTGAAATCGTCGGAGCTTAGAAGCTCCGGCATTGCCCATCGTCGGAGCTTAGTAGCTCCGGCAATAGTCTCTACCAACACGTTGAGTGTCGATAGTTAATACTTCAAGGTGTCGGAGCTTAGAAGCTCCGGCAATGACCCTTGCCACGCCTGGCTTGCTGGCAACAGACTCTAGTGATAAAGTCTTCTCACCATCTTTAAATTAACGCCGGTGGGAGTCGGAGCTTGGTTAACTCCGATTTTTCTCCATTGATATAGGGTTCATTTTTCCTGCACACTTAAGCCAAGAAAAATAGTAAAATTCATTCCTTATCTATAACTTCGTCGCGGCTTACGGTTCTTAAGGGAATTTCAAGTTGAACACGATTTTTAGTACAATTGGATGAATTGTCTTTTCTTTTAGATCCAATTGTCCATGGACCTACCTTACTTTGGCCTGCCGGGATGTAGGTAGAGTGGCGTACTTAGGGTGCTTGACCAGGCTAAGTCGATAGCGCACTCCGGCCCTAGAATGGCTTGGCGGCTTTCAGGCGAGTTGGCCACAGATGATATTTAAATCTAAAAAAAATCCGACAATTCAACTCGAATCGTACGTAAATCGGTCTAACTAGAATTTCTTAAGAGTTGCACGTTTCTGTTATAGACAAGAAAGGGAAAAAATAAAAATGTCGAGCCTTATGCAAAAATGAATGCACGTGGAGTCTATTTCACATGAAGATGTCTTTCATTATAGGTCCGGGGTACAGGGGAAACAAGTACACTCTTAGGGTACGGAACCAGGCTAAGTGTGTTCGGTTTCTCGTTTAACCCAGGGTAATTAGCTACACTTCTAGTCCGGAGACTGTATCAAGTGTTGCATGAGCTTTCCAAACCTTTCGGGAAAGGTCCGGCTGCTCTCCCGGAGGAACTACCCGACTCTGTACAATGACTCTATAACATGCACTTCAAGTTACTTAAGACTCACCTCCGTGGAATTAAGTGTAGAACTTACGGAGGTGCTCGATGTTCCAAGGATTGGGGAGAGGTGTCCCATCCTCGGTAGCCAAGCGAACGCTTCCGGGACGGGATACTTTGATCACTCGGAAGGGTCCTTCCCAGCCGGGGGAGAGTTTGTTTTGCCCTTCTCTGGATAGTATTCTCCGTAGCACCAGATCGCCTTCCTCGAGCTGTTGGTTGTGTACATGCCGCTGATGATAGCGCCGTAGAGCTTGGCGGTATCGGGCATTCCGAACAGCTGCTTGGCACCTTCCCTCCTCGAGGAGGTCTAGGTCTTCACGCCGGAGCTGGTCCTGCGCGGCTTCGTCGAAGGTCCGGACTCGGAGGGAACCCAAGGTGATTTCCGGAGGAAGGATCGCTTCTGCTCCGTACACCAGGAAAAAGGGTGTTTCTCCGGTTGCCCGACTTGGAGAAGTCCTGTTAGCCCATAGAGTGGGCGGAAGCTCTTCGATCCAATTAGCTCCGTGCTTTTTCAAACGCTCATAAGTATGCGTTTTGAGTCCTTTAAGGATCTCTGCGTTTGCTCTCTCGGCTTGCCCATTGCTGGCAGGATGAGCTACGGAAGCGTAGCAAACTTGTATGCCGAGGTCTTCGCAATATCCTTGAAATGCGGAGCTTGTGAACTGAGTCCCATTATCAGTGATGATCTTGTTTGGGACTCCGAATCTGCTCACGATAGATTGTAGAAAATTGATTGCAGATTGTTTGTTGATCGTCACAACAGGAGTAGCTTCCGGCCACTTGGTGAACTTGTCGATGGCGACGTACAGGAACTTGTAACCTCCGACGGCTCTTGGGAAGGGTCCCAAGATGTCCATCCCCCACACAGCGAAAGGCCACGTAGGAGGTATCATTTGTAAGGGCTGAGCAGGTGTATGAATTTGCTTTGCATGAAATTGGCATGCTTTGCATTTCTTCACTAGCTCAGTAGCATCCTGGAGCGCTGTAGGCCAGTAGAAGCCGTGCCGAAAGGCTTTTCCGACCAGCGTGCGGGAAGACGCGTGGTTCCCACACTCACCTCCATGGATTTCTGCGAGGAGCTCGCAGCCTTCTTCCCTTGTGATGCACCGCATTAGGATGCCGTTGGCACCGCGCCGGTAGAGATCCCCTTCTACCAACGTGTATCTTTTAGCCAATCTGACTACCCGATCAGCGGATACGTCATCGTCAGGAAGGATGTTGTCATTCAAGTAGTTCCGGATCTCCGAGATCCATGCATCGGAACTAACTTGAGCATTTGAGTCTTGCGTGCTGGGTTGCTCGGAGCTTCCGGCAGCACCTACGACCCTTCATGGCTGCCATGGTAACAGGGCCATCGGGACCGTCAGCTTCGGGATGCTGATCTCGCCCCCTTCGTTCAGTTCGGCAGGCTGAACTGTGGGTTTTGACAACCTCCGGACAAAGGTTCCGTCTGGAGCCGGAGCTCCGGTTGACGCCTTGGTCGAGAGTTCGTCAGCTTCAGCGTTGTGAGCACGCTGAACATGGTGAAGGTCTAGGACTTCGAAGTCCTTCTGAAGCCTCTGGACTTCAAGGAGATAAGCAGCCAGCTGGAGATTATTGCAGGAGCATTCACCCTTCACTTGTTTGATGACAAGTTGTGAATCTCCTTTGACCAGCAACTGCTTGACACCATATGTTAGTGCCACCTTTAATCCATATATGAGTGCTTCGTACTCCGCCATGTTATTGGTTGCCTTGAAGTCAAGGTGCACCATGTATTTAACTTTCTCCCCGGTTGGTGCGAGGAGAAGGATTCCAGCTCCGGCTCCCTGCTTCTGCATGGAGCCATCGAAGTAAAGGGTCCAGTGAGGCTTAGTGAAGGCCGGAACTTGTGATTCCGTCTTCTGCTCGCTGGGGCCCCC
Organism: Tuctoria greenei; assembly: GCA_036927565.1. NCBI lineage: Eukaryota > Viridiplantae > Streptophyta > Magnoliopsida > Poales > Poaceae > Tuctoria > Tuctoria greenei. The sequence goes on from JAYESD010000003.1 coordinate 231,124,406, forward strand.
AGGGTTTAATGGAGAGGGAGTCCATTCTGCCACGAAATCTGCCAACGCTTGACTCTTGATTGCTTGTCTTGGAATGAATTCGAGGTCGAATTCAGCCAGTTCCGCTGCCCACTTTGCTATATTCCCAGTTGAATTGGGATTATGCAGGATCGCTCGAAGTGGATATGAGGTTACCACCGAGACTTTGTGAGCTTGGAAATAGTGTCGAAGCTTCCTTGAGGCAATAAGAACTGCGTAGAGCAGCTTATGCACCTCTAGGTATCGAGTCTTGGCATCATGTAACACTTCACTGATGAAGTATACTGGGCGTTGAATGGTCCGGACCCTCCCGGAGGGGTCCGGAGCTTCCTCTCCATTGATCCGGACCCTGTCGGAGGGGTCCAGACTATCTTCGGGGACCTCCGGGTTCTGGGTGGAGGAACCCGGAGCTTCTTCAGGAATGACCTGGATCCTATCGGAAGGATCCGGGTCCTCTGAAATGGCTTCTTGTGGGTTCAAGTCTGGGAGCTGGGACCCAGACCCGCTTTCAGGAACCTCCGGATCCTCCCGAAGGGATCTGGATTCCTGAGTATTGGGTAGTTCCGGTCTCTCCGCAACCAGAACCATACTGACGACTTCGTCAGCTGCTGAAATGTAAAGCAATAAAGGCTCACCAGGGTTCGGAGCTACCAAGACTGGTAGGGTGGTGAGGAACTGTTTCAGCTCCTGGAATGCCTTCTCTGCTTCTTCAGACCATTGGAATGGTCCGGACTTCCTCAGTAACTTGAAGAAGGGAAGTGCCCTTTCCGCCAGTCTTGAAATGAATCGGCTGAGGGCTGCTAGACATCCAGTTAATTTTTGGACGTCTTTGATGCGGGTTGGTGGCCGCATGTCTTCAATGGCTTTTATCTTCGCCGGATTAGCCTCTATGCCCCGGTGACTTACCAGGAAACCAAGAAGCTTTCCGGAACTAACCCCAAATACGCATTTGTCTGGGTTTAGCTTCGTGCGGGTAGCCCGCAGCTTGTCGAAGACAGCCTGCAAGGTGTCCAAGAGGGACTCCTTGTTCTTGACTTTGACCACGATGTCATCAACGTACACTTCCACTATGTCTCTGATGAGTTCTTCGAAAGTTTTGTACATTGCTCGCACAAAAGTTGAAGCTGCATTCTTGAGACCAAAAGGCATGGCTGTGTAACAGTATAATCCATCCACTGTGATGAATGAAGTATGTTCTTCATCTTCCCTAGACATCCGGATTTGATGGTATCCTGAATATGCGTCTAGAAAACACAGTAACTCACACCCGGAGGTGGAATCCACTATCTGGTCTATTCTAGGTAGTGGGAATGGATCTTTTGGACATGCCTTATTCAGTGTGGTGTAGTCGATGCACATCCGAAGTTTCCCGCCGGCTTTAGGCACAACGACTGGGTTTGCCAGCCATTTTGGATGGTAGACTTCTCGGATGAATCCGGCTTCGAGCAACTTCTTCACTTCTTGTCGGATGAAGTTCTGTCGCTCTACAGATTGCTTCCGAGGTTTCTGGTGCACAGGCCGAGCGTCGGGGTAAATCTTCAGATTGTGCTCAATCACTTCCCTGGGGATCCCAGGCATTTGTGACGGTTGCCAAGCAAACACGTCAACGTTAGCCCGGAGGAAAGAGATGAGCGCGAGTTCCTATTTGTCGTTCAAGCCACCCGATATGTGGGTAGTTTGAGTGACTTCAGAACCAATTTGGACGACTTTGACGGGAATGTCGGTGTCGCTGCTTGGCTGCACACGAGGTGCAGAGGTCGAGCCTCGTTGACGAATGCTCGGAGGTTGTGGAGCTTGCTTCTGTCTGGAGTCCTCCTCTTGCGCTGTGGTGAGTGCGTGGAGTTCCTCCAGAGCAGTTACTCCGGCAGTGCGATCTCCACGAATCCGGAGAACGCCTACTGGTGTTGGCATCTTCAACACCAGGTATCCATAATGAGCAGCTGCCATGAATTTGTACAAGGCAGGTCTACCCAAAATGGCGTTGAATGGTAAGTTGATCTGAGCGACGTCGAAGATCAACTTTTCGGTGCGATACTTCTCCCGGGTCCCGAAGGTAACAGGGAGAGTAATAGCTCCGAGTGGGGTTATGGCCCCCGGACCTACTCCGGAGAAAGGTCGAGAGGGCTGGAGGTCCGAAGGTCGGAGCTGAAGCTTAGTGAAAGCTTCGAAGCTGATGAGATTAAGCCCCGAACCTCCATCTACCAGGACATGATGGAGCTGGATGTTGTTGATGGTGGGAGATACCATCAAGGGTTGCTGGCCAGCTCCGACCATGCTTTGAGGACAGTCCGAAGCATCAAAAGTGATGGGTGTGTCCATCCACTTTCGATGTGGCTCCGGTCTAGCTGTAGGAGCTACAGCAGCCATATCTCGTCGCATAGTCTTGATGACACGACGAGAGGTGATGTCCCATGATCCACCAAAGATGGTGTTCATGGTTTTTCGACGCTCATTGTCAGAGACGTCGGAATCATCGTCGACAGAGGTGTAGACGGCTTTCAAGACCTTTTTGGGGTCCTGAAACCCCAACTCCTCTTCAGCCGGAGCTTCATCGACCTTTTGTTTTCCCTCCCTCTGTCGGAAGGGAGACCCTTCCCGGCGCTTGTGGTAGCGCTCGGCAAGGTTTTGGACCTCCCGGCAGTCCTCCAGTCTGTGGCTGCCCGTTTTGTGAATGGGGCACCACATCTTGGATTTGCCACCGTCTTCAGAAGACGGTCGAGGTCGCTTCTCGGAGCGTGGCCCCCGGCCACCAGGAGTTGCAGCGGCTGCAACGTTGGATGTGCCGGCCGACGACTTCTTCTTGCCGTTGGTCTTCTTTTTCTTCTTGCCACTCCCGGAGATAGCGGCTTCTTCTTTGGAGGATTTTTTATGATCCTCCAGGGCTGGTTTGGAGTGCATTTCACGGCCCTCCGCAGCTCTGGCACATTTGTCAGCCAGGCTGAAGAGCTCCGTGACGCTGGTGATCTCTTTGATCGCCAGCTTCTCCAACATCTTCTTGTCTCGTACACCCTGTCTGAATGCCACAATGACAGAAGCGCTTGAGATAGAAGGGATTGTGTTACGTACCTGAGAGAATCTCTGGATGAATGACCGCAAAGATTCTCCTCCTTTTTGCACGACCGCAAAAAGGTCCAGTTCAGTGCCCGGACGGGTGTATGAACTCCCGAAATTGGCGGTGAACTGACGGCACAGCTCCTCCCAACTGTCGATAGAGTTGGGTGGAAGGCTCATAAACTAGGACCTGGCGGTCCCAGTTAAGGCCACTGGAAAGTAATTGGCCATTACAGCCTCGTTTCCTCCAGCTGCTAAGATTGCAGTGGAGTATATCTGTAGAAATTCCACGGGATTAACAGTCCCGTCGAATTTTTCCGGCAAGTGTGGCCGGAACTTCTGTGGCCATTTAACCATGCGCAGGTGCATGGCTAGGGCGGAACAGCCTCCTCCTACTCCTTCCAGAGTAGAAAGGTCTTGAGCATCTCGCCTTTCTCGAGCTCGCTCGATGTGGACACGGCCATCCTGTTGGCGATATCGGCGATCAAGCTCCGCCCGGAGGTCGTGTGTCGAAAGCCGAGATGCAGTATGGGCACGTCGTGCCCCAGAGGGCAACGACGTCACTTGCTGTGACGCAGCTCTTCTCCGGTTGTTGGAGACATGTGGACCAAGTCTTCCAGACAACGTTCGTCGCTGCGACGGGGCCCGCCCTGAAGGAGGTGGACCCTGGTTGTTGAGGCGTTCGGCCGCTGCTGCGACCAAATGCTCAACATCAGCCCTCCATTGCTCCATGGCACCTTGAGATGCATCCGGAGGTGGTGGTCGCTGAAGGAGAGCACGCGCTGCATGGAGCGCATGTTCCGGGTTGTCACGACTTGCCGGTGCAGAATGTGACGCCGGTGCACCATCATGTCGTTCGGCGTGTCTTGCCGGAGAAGATGGTGGTGGTGGGATTGTGACTCCCGCTGGAACTGAGGCTCCTGCCGGTGGTTGCATGTTGGAGGGATTGCCTCCGACAGCCTGAACAGCAGGTTGCCCATTGGATGATCCAGCCGCAGAATTCACCATTCTTGAAGATCTCAGGCGCCCCTACCTGGCGCGCCAACTGTCGACTGTTGGAGTCGGCAGATCCCCTGACACTACGAAAGTGTTGAAGGAGTTTGTGGTTCGGTGTGGGCGCGCGGAGACTTAAGAAAGTGAAACGCGATTGGACACGAATGACACAGCGGTTTACGTGGTTCGGGCCGCCTGAGCGTAATACCCTACTCCACGGGTGTGTGTGTGTTGTATTAACTTCTGAGCTTCAGAGAGTTCAAGTGTCCTCCCCTCGTGTATCGTCAGTTTGTCCTTTTATAGTACAAGGACAAACCGTTACAAGTCAGCCTGGCCCGACATGTGGCCCTGGCGGTTATTGGTATTAACACATGAGATTAATTGCTGTTAATAATCCTGTAACGGCTCCGACAGTGCCATTACAGGTGTTAAGATCATCCGATTAAATATCATTAACATGGAATTAATGATAATTAATCGGGTCTTGAAGTCTGCGGCTGTCCTTTGGAGATCCGGAGCCGTTACAACGTCTCCCGGGGGTTTGAAGCGGCCAGCTCCGACGTATGGACACGTGGTAGCTCCGGAGCTTGCTCGTGGGAAGCGATAAGCTCCGGGGCGGCTTGCCACGTGTCAGGTCCGGAGCTTCTCTCGGTCAGGGGTTACCTCCGGAGGTGCCGTTTCAGTACTTGGCCCGGAGCTTCACCCTTGCGGGTAGTAGCTCTGGTCTGACAGTACACGTGGCAACCTAGGGGCTAACCATGTTGGAGAAGCGGGTCCGGTTACGTCTGGCAAGTGGGCCCCCGAGGGTCTTCAATTTAAGTAGATGTCCTTCCCTTGAGATTTTTGTAACCTCAGGGGGTGTATGGTTTTTAGGGTACCGACAGATATCAACGCGGAACATGGGCATACGACTTGACGACACATGAGTAACCTTAGCGATCACGACGAACGGACGTCGATGACATCAAGCAAGGTATTTCAGGGTAAGGCTCACCTTGTATGCATTTCGCCGAACATCTTGGTGTGTACTAGAGTTCTATCGCGTCATCACCATTCAAAGGGTATCTTGGAACTTAGGCTTGTCGATTTGCCAACCCACAGTAAACCTGCATCCATAGACCAGCATTGAACGGCCACACACTTAGTTTCGCCTTGTAACCATTTCATCGAACACCTTGGCTGCAGTCACTGATTCAATCACTCTTGCAAAATAAGAGCTAACCTTGGACCAGTTGTCGATACCATGGTGTCAAAGGTGTGTTCCTGCATCTCCTCTGTTACGCCCATCACTTGCTTTGCTTCCAGGACATAGCCACGGCGCGGAACGCGGACATGGCGTCATGGTGAACGGCAGAGAGAGCCGGCGGACGGCGTTGACAAGAGGAACGCGGTTGCCGCGGCTTGGCGTGGCGAGGTGCTGCAGCGAGCTGCAAGGACCACGGCGAGCGGCGGCTTGGAGTGGCCATGGCCATGGCACACGGGCTGGAACGGCGCTCGCAAGTGCGGCTGAGGAGCTGCACAGGAGCAGGGCGGCGGCAAGGGAGGCGCTGCGGTCGAAGGCAGCAGGGGCGAGCACGGCGTCGGCGTGGGGCGGTGCCGGTGAGGAGACAGAACCCAGGGCGAGGTGCAGCCGGGGAGACGAGGAGGCGGCCGGTGGGGGAGCTGCGCTGGCCGGCGGCAAGGCGGCTGGGCGATGCGGGCCAGCGGGGGCGCGCGGCTCGGGGACAGCACCGGAGGCAGACGCTGGCGGCGGGAGCCGGTGGCCGGGACGCGCGGGCAAGCCGGCGGGGAGGCGAAGAAGCGGCGCGGCGCGGCTGGTGCAGCTCGGGCGCCGGAGCAGAGGCGAGGCGGCGCGCGGGGCGGCTCGGTCCGGCGGCGAAGCGAGGTGGCGCGATAGGAAGGTGGATGGGCCAGCGGCATGCAGAGGCGAGCCAGTGGGTGCTATGCAGTGGGGAAGGGCAGCGCCGTCGTCGGGCATCGCGCAGGCGTAGCTGGGAGGCGACGCGCGCTGTGGGCGAGCAGGAGCACGCGCGGGGTCGAGCGGCGGGATGGCGGCGCGCTACCGCGGCGAGGTGGAGGTGCGGCGCTGGCAGGCGAGCGGGGAGGCGAAGCGCTGGCGGTGCGATGCGGGGCAGGCGGCGCGACGGCCAGGGCGAGCGGCATACGGCGGCGCCGGTGGTCGGACGGGGTCGGGAGGGAGAATGAAGGCGCGAGGAGCAGCGTGGGCCGGACGCCGTCGGGAGCAGAGGCGGGGAAAGGGGTCGGGCGCGCTCGAGCAGGGGGAGGCCGGCGGGGAGAAGGCGCGCGGGAGTGCCGTGGAGCGAGCGGTCGAGCGCGGTGATAAGGACGGGAGAGAAGGAGCCAATTTGGTTTTTGTGACCACTAGGATAAACATGACATGTGGGGTCACTTTTTCCTAGTACTGAGGATAACTATGATATGTGGGTCCCACTCTCTTCTCCCTCCTCTTTTCAAAATTCAAAAGGAGCTAACAGACAGGCTTCAAAAATAGTCAACTTTGGCCCAGTGACTAAATAAAATATGGAGAATTTTAGGGTGCGATCAGATTTCAAAACTGAGCAAGTTGAATTTGAACTCAGGTTTGAATTTGAATTCAAGTGGTGACACTTGACTCAAGGACATAAATAGTAGATTAGGTTCAAAAATCCTGAAACTTTGAAGTTAACCTTTTTGAACCATAAGGGACCTCAGGAAAAATTTGGAGTTGATTTGGACAAGGTTGAGCACGAAGTTTAAATTTGAAGTCGACGTTGATTAAACTCTCAGTACGTGTCCAATAAATGGGAAACGTGCTTCAAAAATTTTGAAACTTTACCGAGAGTCTAATTGGAATATTAGAAGGTCATGGAAAAATTTACGGCATGAGATTTGAATATTTTTGAATGTCCCATTTTAGGGTTGAAATAATTCCTATTAAGATTTTAAGTTTTTAACAAGTCCATATTTGTAGTGAACATGGGTTAACGCACGTGATACATGTGAGTTTGGATTTCTAAGTTCATTTTCAAAAAAAAAAAAATTTAAGTTCACATTTTTACATTTTTGTTCTTCCGAAAAGCGGGCTTTTACATCTACCGACACCGAGGAGGGTCCCACCAAGGGAACTCCAACCTCCGGTGCTGACGACGAAGGTCCCCCTGCCGGATCTTTCACCATCGGCTCTGCGGGTGGAGGGCCTGCCATCGACTCCTCTGGGCGCTCCAACTCCGACATGAGCACCTCCGGAGTAACCAAATTTGGAGCTTGCGTTGGAGCTTTGCCCAGAGCCCCCACCACCACCGGCTCAGGCGCCGGTACTTTGGCTGCATCCGGCTCAGGTGCTGGAGCTTCAATAACCTCGGACACGGAAGCCGGGACTTCAAGCACTTCCGGCTCAGTCACCGGATCTTCAACAACTTCCAGCACAGGTGCTGGAGCTTCGGTTACCTCAGGCTCAAATGCCGGTACTTCCGCCATCTCCGTCTCCTTTGTCGGAGCTTCAGCTGCCAGCTCTACAGCTGCTGGTGCATCTTCACAAGCATCTCCCCCGTGGTCTGGCTCTACCACAGGAACTTCTAGCGTCACCCTGGATCCAGGTTCACAACAGCCAGTGCCAGAGCTATCGTGACCTCAGCCACCACTTGGGGAGGCGTAGGGGTCGGAGCTGGAGTCTCCGCCTGCACAGCCTTAACCGCGATAGCAGGTGCTGGAGCCTCGATATTCTTTTTCGACGCCCTGCAAATGAAGGATCAAAAGATTCAAGACATGATAAAAATAAAAATAGCAACTCAAGGTGAGGACGTAATGCTTACCTTGGGATGCTACCGCTCCAGGTTGCGCGGAACTTCTTCATCGGGCGACCAGAGCCAGAGCCCATTGTAGTTGGTGTGGAAAAAGCTCCGGATTGCTGCCCGGGACCTGCCGTCGTCGTCGGCGTCGCCTCAGCCGGGACCTCCCTCGGCTGGGAAGGACCTTCAGACCTGGAGCCCGTAGTCAGCACTGGGATCGGGGTTGACTTGCCGGAGCTAGCGCCCCCTGAATGTGGCCTAGAGGGGGGGTGAATAGGCCTTTTTGAAATTTGGTCGAAACCTGCAACACTTAACAAACTAATCAAATCCCGAGATATCGGACTAGTCCGGTAGAGTGCGGACTAGCCTGGTGCGTGCGGACTAGATTGATCAAGTTCGATCAATGATTTCAATTCAAGCACAGTATGCAGCGGAAACTAGTATGTACCTTGCAAGTATTGATTCAATGAAGTTAAGTGTAGTGCAGATTAGCTTTGATATGAATGTTCTAATGTAAGATGGACAAAATCAATCAAACCCTAGAATATGATATGAGAAACTTTAAAATCAAGTTTGACACACAATTTTATCCCATGTTCAGTTCCCGTAGAGGCAACCTACATCCACATTGAGGAGCCCATGAAAGGACCGAGTCTTCGCTGACCCTAACCTCGTCGAATCGCCACGAAGGCCAATTCTTCTTCCACTATGACAAAGGGGCAAATCACCAAGTTCAAGGGCCCTTCTCACAAGTTGAGGGCTCCCCAAGATTACAAATCAAACACCACCAAGAACACACTCGTAAGATGAATAATGAAACCACAGGAGTGTGTTAGAGATCAAATCCAAGAGCTCAAAAGTGTAGGATCGTGTCTCTCCTTTGATCCAAAGTGAATCCTCAAGGGATTGATCTTTATTGCGTTGGATTTCGTGGAGAGATGTGTTTTCTAGGCTCTTGGAAGGTGTGACGGCGCAGGGGGTCGAGAGATATGATAGTTGGGCCGTGCACATCTATTTATATTAGGGTTTTCAAAAGTTACTGTTAGGGTTTCGAGGGTCCGGACTAGTTCGTGGTGGAGTCCGAACTAGTCTGGTGTGTGGCGTGCAGGAAACCCTAAGTGTCCAGAAATATTAGACTTGTCCGATTTTAGTCAGAGCGGTTTTCGGACTTGTCCGTGCTGATATCGGGCTTGTCCGGTGTGGTGATGCCCTTAGTGAATATAGGACAAGTCCGCACTTGGAGTACTTGTCCTACTTTAGTCAGAGGCATTACCGGACTAGTCTGGACTTTTTCGGACTAGTCCGGCACGGACAAGTACGCAATGGCTGGACTTGTCCAAACCTGTCCAGAGAGGATATCAGACTAGTCCGGTGAATATCGGACTAGTCCGTTTTTTTTGTGAAATGTGAAGTGAGTGAGGATTTTTATGTTAGGGCTGTTGGGAAGTGTCGGTGTTTGGATCCAACAGATCTCCTAACACTACCTTTGGTAGATCGAGGAGTTGTAGTTCGGTAATGGGCGCACAGACATTCAAGAAGGTGAAAGGCAAGTGTACACAGAGATTTACGTGGTTCGGGCCGCCTGAGCGTAATACCCTACTCCACGGGGTGTGTTGATTTTGTATTGAGCGTGTGAGTCTAGAAGAAGCTCCAAAAGAAGAAGCTCGTCTAGCTCAGGGAGTTCAGTAGTGGTCTGGAATTGTCCCTTGTGTACCGTTGACCAGTCCTTTTATAGTACAAGGACTGATCGTTACACCGTTAGCCTGGCCCGACATGTGGCCCCGGTGGTTACACATGCTTGATACACAATTAATGAGGTTAATTACCCTTAATAGCCTGGTAACAGGCCTTAACAGTGTCGTTACCAGTATTAAGGCCCATCCGATCTTGTGTCATTAATATGGTATTAATGACACTTAATCGGGTCTTGAAGTCTTTGATTGCTCCTTGAAGGTCCGGAGCTGTTGGGGGGTCCACCAGCGTGATTGTTAAAGTTGAAGGTCCGGCGGTCGCCACGTGGCAACTCCGGAGCTTACCGTCGTGGACGGGTAGGTCCGGTGCTGTTGGAAACGTATTTGTACCAGAGCTTCCCTCTGTCTGGGGTTAGGTCCGGGGGTGCCATACTGGTATTCCGACCGGAGCTTTCCCATGTGTGGGTGATAGCTCCAGTCTTATGATATACGTGGCGGCCCTGGGACTGACCATGTCGGGGAAGCAGGTCCGGTTACGCCTGACATGTAGGGCCTTCTGAGGTCTTCAAATCTGGTAGATGGAGTTTCCTTATGATCTTTGCAATCCCAAGGGGTATCCGGTACGTAGGGTACCGACAGTGGCCCTCTGGGCCCACCTCCGAGAGAGACCTTTTGGATGAAGTCATTCCGCCAGAGGTGGGTCCATTCTTTAGTTTTTGAGCCGTGTCTTCAAGGGTCTTCGGACATGCCGTTGGCGATAGTTTGCAGTTAAACTTCCGTCGCGTGGCATATCCAGGAGGCGGCAGGTGAGATCTCAGCGTGCGGATCTCACGCAATTGAAGGTCGCCGGTTCTCGATACGAAAATCGTATCGGTTCCCCGCGCCCTATCAGGCCGCCGCCTTCGGTTTTCCTGCCTTTCATGATGACAACCATTCGCTTAGGGTCCCCTTGTTGCTGGCAGGGTGAAGTTTTTGACTGGTATCATCGGTTCCTCTGCGGTTTCCATCCAAGCGTTGCGAGGGCTTACTTAAGAAGGAAAGCACACACCATTTGGGGTTCTTTACACCTTTCATTCGAACTTGCACTCAAACCTTCCAAACTTTCGCTTTCCTTTCCTCTCTTGCCTCGCTGTGCCGCGATGGAGTTGGGTCTCTGCCAGATCCGACTGAAGACCAATGACGATTTTAAGAAGGTCCGGGCCCTCATGGGATGGTCCCCTGAATTCTTCAACCACTTGGTCCGCACCGGCAAGCTTCCGTTCGAGAAGGAACACGCCAGCGACATGGTGTACTTCTTCGCGTACGCCATGGTGGGGCTGATCCCACCTTTCTCCTCTTTCTTCTTGATGCTGCTAGACTTTTATGGTCTACAACTGTACCACCTTGGCCCCCACTCCATTCTGCTGGTGTCAATCTTTGTCCACTTCTGCAAGATGTGAGTGGGCATTCCCCCCTACATTGAGCTCTTCCGCACCTTCTTCACTGTCCAAACTCCGCCTTCGGGTTTCTCGCCTTTCATGATGACAACCGTTCGCCTGGGGTAAGAACCTCGACTTGATCGTCGGGGTGGCCCCGGGTCCCCTTATCACTGGCGGGGTGAAGTTTTTGACTGGTATCGTTGTTTCCTCTGCGGTTTCCATCCAAGCATTGCAGTGGCTTACTTAAGAAGGAAAGCATGCACCGTTTGGGGTTCTTTACGCCTTTCATTCGAATTGCGCTCAAACCTTCCAAACTTTCGCTTGCCTTTCCTCTCTTGCCTCGTTGTGCCACGATCGAGTTGGGTCTCTGCCAGAGCCGACTAAAGACCGATGAAGATTTGAAGAAGGTCCGGGCCCTCATGGGATGGTCCCCTGACTTCTTCAACCACTTGGTCTGTGCTAGCAAGCTTCCGTTCGAGAAGGAACACGCCGACAACATGGTTTACTTCTCCGCGTACGCCATGGTGGGGCTGATCCCACCTTTCTCCTCTTTCTTCTTGATGCTGCTAGACTTCTATGGTCTGCAGCTGTACCACCTTGGCCCCCACTCCATTCTGCTGGTGTTAATCTTTGTCCACTTCTGCGAGATGTGGGTGGGCATTCCCCCCTGCATTGATCTCTTCTGCACCTTCTTCACTGTCCAAACTATAGGCAGGAGTGACGAGTACCTTGGCTTCTACTATTTTGTGAAGCGCAAGAAGTGCCCGTACAAGTACTTGCGGTCATTCCCTTCTGGGAAGTGGGACGACTGGAAGAAGGATTGGATTGTCATCAGGGTGGAGGAGCACGAGAAGCTGGAGCTGCCGGAAGGCCTCCCCAACATCGACACTGCAGTTTGGAGTGAAGCTCCGGTGTTGTCGGATGCCTTCAACCCTGCTCTGACTAGGATCCGCCTATGCGTGGAAGGAGGGGTGACTCCTCAGGCGGTGTTTTGCAACTTCCTGACCAATGGGTGGGCTCCGCTGAAGAGGAGGGAGAAGCTGTCTTGGGCCCTCAATAGTATGCTGGGCGATGACCGGATCGAGATCGATTTGAAGTCCAACATGGAGGGTGCAACTTTGGAGTTCCACCTCAAGAAGTTCCAGCACGGCATCGACATCGAGGGTGATGACTTGGCTCCGCCGGCAGCTTTCCTCCCGCTGAACATGGAGGCAGAGTTCAGCAGGGAGCTCCGGCGGACGATGCCGGTGCTTGACGACCTTGGTGTCGTTGAGAGGTGTTCGACCATCGGGTTGGCGATCTCCAAAGCTCCTGAAGGCGGCTCTGTAACCGCCCCTAAGCCAAGAACCGAAGTCGTAGGCAAGGGCCAGGAGTTGGCTGAGCCCTCAAGCCGTAAGAGGAAGCATGCCGACAGGATGTCCGTTAGGCCTGCTTCTTCCGCGGCGGTTCCTTCTCCCCGGAGGGGGAGGTCTACAATGGCAACATCTACTCCAGCAGCGGCATCTCCCCGGGGTGCTAGCTCTGGAGATGTGACTCCAGTACCACGGCCAACTGAAGGCTCTGGGTCCGGAGGTCCTTCTCGGTCGAGGGGGGCCTCGACCAGGGCAATACCGATAGCAACAGCAAGCTCCGGGGGACCCTCTGGGACTATCACGCCAGTGGCGGCTGGGGCCAGTCCGGATCGTCCGGAGAAGAGGTTCTGTGCTAACTGGTGCGGAAGCCTTCTGAGGTAATTTTGATTTTTTACCTTAGTCAGTTGTTTTATTATTTAACTGTATTTTGAGTTTCTTCATCCTTCATCCACAGCGTGCCTAAGAAAAGGGCTGAAGCTCCGGTCCATGCAGCAGCGGTTGAGGCTGTGTAGGCTGAAGCTCCGGCTCCGATTCCAGCACCTCCTCAAGAGGTGGCTGAGGCTGCGGCAGCCCCGACGCTGGCTGTCGTGGTTTTGGACCTCGACTCATCTCGAGAAGCTCCCGTGGTAGCGCCGGACCATGGGAATGAAGATGTACCAGTGGCGCCAGCCCCGGAGGTTGAAGCTCCGATCTTGGATGCTGAGATGTTGGACGCTCCGGCCGTAGAGCCGGAGGTAGCTGCGATTCCAGCCCTAGAGCCGGATGTTGTTGAAGCCCCAGCAGTCGAGCCGATGGTTGATGAGGTCCTGGTAGTGAAGCCGGGTGTTGATGAAGCTCTGGCACTTGAGCCGGTTGTCGAGGAAGCTCCGGCGGTAGAGCCGGTTGCTGCAGAAGTTCCGGTTGTGGAGCCGATCGTTGAAGAGGTTCTGGCATCTGAGCCAGTTGCTGCGGAGGTGTCAGCGCCTGAGCCTTTGGTGGTCGAAGCGCCAGCGCCCGAGCCCATGATGGTCGAAGCGTCAGCACCTGAGCCAGAGGCAGAGGAGGCGCCTGCACCGGAGCCAAAAGTAGCTTCTGCTCCGACCGAACCTTCAACACCCGCTCCGAAAGCGGTGATCCCGGAGGTGCCCGCTTCTGAGCCAGGGTGCCAAGATGAAGCTGCTGGCCCCCCGCCGGAGGGGCCAATTGTTGATGACCTGGCGGCGGGACCTTCAGAGTCAATTCTGGAGGTCAGAACTTCTGCTGCAAGTACTTCCTTGGCGGCGGCCGAGGCTATCCCAGAGGTTGGCCCTAGTGCTGTGGAAGCTCAGGGAACCACTCTTGTAGAGTGGGACCCAATTTTTGTCGCTGAAGATCCGCTGGAGCCAGCGGAGAGGACCCCGGCAGGTCCGGACCCGATCCCCCTATTGTTGTCTATTGACAACGCCTGCTCCAGTCTTCGCCAGGTCCAACTGGCTTTCTACAACGACAGCAAGGCCCTCGAGGAGGAGCGCCAAACCCTTAGGAGGTGGCGCAACTGACTCCATTTCGGGACCAAGGTGGCGCAGTCGAGGCTGGCTGACGACAAGTAGTGGGTACAAAGGGAGAAGGTCCGCCTGGAGTACTGGGGTAAGTTGTTGGATGAGAGGGAAAGCATGACTTGGACCCTCGACAACCAGTCCTGGGCCATCTATGAGAAGGACAAGGCTGCAAATAGCGCGGAGGATGATCGCCAGGAAAGGCTCGCCGCCATCCACGATAGTCTCATCAAGCGTCGGGACGCTCTTGAAGCTCGGGAGAGATGACTCGAAGATGAAGAGCAGAAATTCCTGGAGCTGCGGGACGACCTCGTGAAGAGGGAGGAAGAGTCCAAAAGACAGCTCTGGCTGACAAGATCCTCGAAGAATGCACCAAGAAATTGGAGGAGCATTGCGAGGAGGAGGAGAAGAAGGCCTGGGAGCGAGGGCAAGATCTCTACAAGCAGGAGAATGCCATCGCCACCAGGGAGAAAAAAGTGCGGGGCCGAGAGAAAGATCTGGTCAACCGCCAGAATGAGGTCCACCTCCGGGAGGAAGAGCTCAGCAAACTCGAAAGGCAGGTTGCTTAAAAGATTCAGCAGAATGCCAAAGAGGTGGAGCGTCTTGCTCAGGAGAGCTCAGAGCTTGCGGTGGCCAAAAGATCCTTGACGGAGATGCGAAGCGCAAGGGTTGTGGAGTCCCAACATGTTTGGGACATCCTGGGCAAGGCCAACAATGCGCTGACGCCAATGGTCTTCAGTCCTGTGCGTCCGAATGATCCGGAGCCGGAGCTGGACCACACGTTGGAGGCGTTGGGTTCTGCAGGCAACAAGCTCACCAAGATGGGCGATGTCATCGCAGACCAATTGGAAACAGAGGGTCAGTCCCTGGCGAAGAATGTCGTAGAGTTTGTACTGACGTGCTACACCAGCCGGGACCCTCAATTCCCTCTGGACACGGTGCTTGAAGGCGCCATCGAAGGAGAGGGTGAAGCTGCCTGAGCCAGCGTGTCTGAGGTGGCCCAGAAGGTCTCCCAGTTCTTCCATAGGGTCTAGGACCATCTCTCTGTAGCTCTTGCTTGTATTCTCTCTTCTTCTTCTCCAATTTTGTAATCTCTTGTCTCCAGATGAATGAAATCCAAATTTTTGTGAATTCGAATTTCATTTTTTGTCTTCAACACCTTTGTCTCACTTGGCACCCTGGTAGATATACAAAATTTGATTGTGAACATGTACCAAGAGGATGTAACAGTTGTTGAAGACTTGCGTGCTTAAAACTTGTAGAATGTAGGTCCGAAGTCTTCGATAGTGTAGGCCCCCTGAGGCTGTCGGAGCTTAGTGGCTCCGGCATTGACCATCGATGGAGCTTAGTAGCTCTGGCAGTAGTCTCCATCAATGCGTAAAGCATCGATGGTTAGCCCTCTGGGGTGTCGGAGCTTGGTAGCTCCGGCAGTGACCTCTGTAAATACATGGTGTGTCAACAGTAGACTCCTCTTTAGAGTCTTTCCACCATCTTCACGTTGACGGCTTGCCCCCAAGCTTTACCAGAACTGAGTAGCTCCAGAGATGCTTGATTTCAATGTTTGAACATCGACCACAACCCTCCTAGAGGATGTCAGAGCTTTGGCAGCTCTGACTTCATTCACCATCATCATAAAATATTTATTTTTCCTGCACACTGAAGTCAAGAAAAATAGTAAAATCCATTTCCTATCTATAACTTCATTGTGACTTACTATTCCCGAGAAAGTTTTAGGTCGAACACAATTCTAAATACAATCAAGAGCTCCGTCTCGTTTCCTTCAGGTCCGATCATTTCTAGACTCGCCTTACTTCAGCCTGCCGGGGTATAGGTAGAGTGGCGTACTTAGGGTGCATGACCAGGCTAAGTCGATAGCACACTCTGGCCCTAGATTGGCTTGGCAGCATTCAGATGAGTAGGCCATCAACAATGTTTGAACCCGAAAGGATAGACAATGCAACTTGAATTGTACATGAACTGGTCGAGCTAAAGTTTCTTAAGAACTGCACAACTTTGTTATAGACAAGAAAGACAAAAATAAAAAATATTGAGCCTGTACAAAGTAAATGCATGTGGAGTCTGTTTTCACACAATGATGTCTTTCATTATAGATCTGGGGTACAGGGGAAACAAGTACACTCTTAGGGTACGAAACCAGGCTAAGTGTGTTTCGTTTCTCGTTTGACCCAAGGTAGCCAGCTACACCTTTAGTTCTGAGACTATGACAAGTGTTGCATGGATGTTGCGGACCTAACTGGGTAGGTCTGGCTGCCCTCCCGGAGGAGCTACCCGACTCTGTACAATGACTCTATAACATACATCATGTGTAATTACAGACTCACCTCCGTGATATTAAGCGTAGAACTTACAGAGGTGCTCAATGTTCCAAGGATTTGGGAGAGGTGTCCCATCCTTAGTTGATAAAGCGAACGCATCCGGGACGGGATACTTTGATCACTCAGAAGGGTCCCTCCCAGCTGGGGGAGATTTTGTTTAACCCTTCTCTGGATTGTATTCTCCGTAGCACTAGATCACCTTCCTCAAGCTATCGGCTGTGAACATGCCGTTGGTGATAGCGCCGAAAAGCTTCGCGGTATCGGACATTCCGAACAGCTGCTCGACACCTTCACTCTTCAAGGAGGTCAAGGTCTTCACGCCAGAGCTGGTCCTGCGTGGCTTCGTCAGAGGTCCGGACCCGGAGTGACCCCAAGGTGATTTTTGGAGGAAGGACTGCTTCAGCTCCGTACACCAGAAAGAAGGGTGTCTCTCTAGTTGACCAGTTTAGAGTTGTCCTGTTGGCCCATAGAGTGGGCAGAAGCTCTTCGATCCAGTTGGCTCCATGTTTTTTCAGGCGATCATATGTACGCGTCTTGAGTCCTTTCAGGATTTCTGCATTTGCTCTCTCGGCTTGGCCATTGCTTGCCGGGTGAGCTACGGAGGCGTAGCTGACTTGTATGCTGAGGTCTTTGCAGTATCCTTGGAAAGCAGAGCTTGTGAATTGGGTCCCATTATCTGTTATGATTTTGTTCGGGACTCCAAATCTGCATACGATGGACTGCAAGAAGTTGATAGCCGATTGCTTGTTTATTATCACAACTGGAGTTGCTTCCGGCCATTTGGTGAACTTGTCAATGGCAACATACAGGAACTTGTAACCTCCGACGGCTCTTGGGAAAGGTCCCAAGATGTCCATCCCCCACACAGTGAAAGGCCATGTAGGATGTATAATTTGTAGAGGCTGAGCCGATGTGTGAATTTGCTTTGCATAGAAGTGGCATGCTTTGCATTTCTTCACCAGCTCAGTTGCATCCTGGAGCGCTATAGGCCAGTAGAAGCCATCCCGGAAGGCTTTACCGACCAGCGTGCGGGAAGACGCGTGGTTGCCACACTCGCCTCCATGGATTTCTGCAAGGAGCTCGCAACCTTCTTCCCGTATGATGCACCGCATTAGGACGCCGTTGGCACCGCACTGGTAGAGATCCCCTTCTACTAGCGTGTATCTTTTAGCCAATCCGACTATCCGATCAGCGGATACATCATCGTCAGGAAGGATATTGTCTTTCAAGTAGCTCCAGATCTCCGAGATCCATGCATCAGAGCTTGCTTGAGCATTTGAGTCTTGCGTGCTAGGTTGCTCGGAGCTTCTGGCAGCACCTATGACCCTTGATGGCTGCCATGGTAACAGGGCCATCGGGACCGCCAGCTTCGCGATGCTGGTCTCTCCCCCTTCGCTCAGTTCGGCAGGCTGAGCTGTGGGTTTTGACAACCTCTGGACGAAGGTTCCGTCAGGAGCCGGAGCTCCAGTTGATGCTTTCGTCGAGAGTTCGTCAGCTTCAGCATTATTGACACGCTGGACATGGTGGAGATCCAGGACTTCGAAGCCCTTCTGAAGCCTCTATACTTCAAGGAGATAAGGAGCTAGTTGAGGATTGTTACAGGAGCATTCACCCTTCACCTGTTTAATGATGAGCTACGAATCTCCCTTGACCAACAGCTGCTTGACACCATATGATAGTGCCACCTTTAGTCCATAAATGAGTGCTTCATATTCCGCCATGTTGTTGGTCGCCTTGAAGTCAAGGTGGACCATGTATTTTACCTTCTCCCCGGTTGGAGCGAGGAGAAGGACTCCAGCTCCGGCCCCCTGCTTTTGCATGGAGCCGTCGAAGTAGAGGGTCCAGTGAGGCTCGGTGAAGACCGGAGCCTTGAGTTTCGGTTTCTGCTCACTAGGGCCCCCAGAGTTTGATGGAGAGGGGGTCCATTCCGCCACAAAGTCCGCCAGTGCTTGACTCTTGATAGCTTGTCTTGGGACGAATTCAAAATCGAATTCGACCAATTCTGCTGCCCACTTTGCAATATTCCCAGTTGAGTTGGGATTATGCAAGATTGCACGCAGTGGATAAGAAGTCACTACTGAGATCTTGTGAGCTTGGAAGTAATGGCGAAGCTTCCTGGAGGCGATGAGAACTGTGTAAAGCAGCTTGTGCACCTCTAGGTATCGAGTCTTGGCATCATGCAGTACTTCGCTGATGAAGTACACTGGGTGTTGGACTGTCCAGACCCTCCCGGAGGGGCCCGAAGCTTCCTCCACATCGACCCAGACCCTCCCGAAGGGGCCCAGACCTGCTTTAGGGACCTCCGGGTCCTTGCTGGAGGAACCCGGAGCTTCTATTGGAGAGACCCGGACCCTCCCGGAGGGGTCCAGATCTTCTGGAATAACTCCCTGTAGATCCAAGTCCGGGTGCTGGGACCCAAACTCACCTTCAGGAACCTTCGATCCCTCCCGGAGGGGTCTGGATTCCTGAGCTTGGGATGGTTCTGGTCTCTCCGCAACCAAGACCATGCTGACAACCTCGTTGGTTGCTGAAATGTAAAGCAGTAAGGGCTCACCAGGGTTTGGAGCTACCAAGGTTGGTAGAATGGTGAGGAGATGCTTTAGCTCCTGGAACACCTTTTCTGCTTCTTCAGACCATTGGAATGGTCTGGACTTCCTCAATAGCTTGAAGAAGGGTAGCACCCGTCCCGCTAGTCTTGAAATGAACTGGCTGAGGGCGGCTAGACATCCAGTCAGTTTCTGGACATCCTTGATGCGGGTTGGTGGCCGCATCTCCTCAATGGCTTTAATTTCGTCGGATTTGCCTCTATGCCCCGGTGGTTTACCAGGAAACCAAGAATCTTTCCAGAGCTAACCCCGAAGATGCACTTGTCTGGGTTCAGCTTCGTGCGAGTGACCCGCAGCTTGTCGAAGACAGCTTGCAAGGTGTCAAGGAGTGACTCCTTGTCCTTGATCTTGACGACGATGTCATCAACATACATTTCCACTACGTCTCTAATGAGCTCTCCAAAGGTTTTGTACATAGCTCGTACAAATGTTGAAGCTACATTCTTGAGACCAAATGGCATGGTAGTGTAGCAGTACAATCCATCTACTGTGATAAAAGAAGTATGTTCTTCATCTTCCCTAGACATTCTGATTTGATGGTACCCAGAATATGCATCTTGGAAACATAGTAATTCACACCCAGAGGTGGAATCCACTATCTGATCTATTCTAGGAACTGGGAATGGATCTTTTGGGCACGCCTTATTCAATGTTGTGTAGTCGATACACATCTGAAGCTTCCCGCCGGCCTTGGGTACAACGACTGGGTTTGCCAGCCATTTTGGATGGAAGACTTCTCGGATGAATCCAGCTTCGAGAAACTTCTTCACCTCTTGTCGTATGAAGTTTTGTCGCTCTAGAGATTGCTTTCGAGGCTTCTGATGTACGGGCCGAGCGTCAGGATGGATCTTCATATTATGTTCGATCACTTCCCTAGTGATCCCAGGCATTTGCGACGGTTGCCAGGCAAACACGTCGACATTAGCCCGGAGGAAAGTGATGAGCGCGAGTTCCTATTTGTCATTCAGACCTCCCGATATACGAGTGGTCTGAGCGGCATCGGAACCGATTTGGACGACTTTGACGGGGATGTCTGTGTCGCCACTTGGTTGCACGTGAGGTGCGGAGGTTGAGCCTCGTTGACGAATGCTCGGGGGTTTTGGAGCTTGTTCCTGACTGGATTCTTCCTCCTGCGCTGTAGCAAGCGCATGAAGTTCTTCCAAAGCAGTCACTCCGGCAGTACGGTCTCTGCGGATCCGGAGAACGCCAACTGGTGTTGGCATCTTCAACACCAGGTAGCCATAATGAGCAGCAGCCATGAACTTGTACAAGGCGGGCCTGCCCAGAATGACGTTGAAAGGTAAGTTGATCTGAGCAACATCAAAGATGAACTTCTCAGTGCGATAATTCTCTCGAGTCTCGAAGGTCACAGGGAGAGTAATGGCAAAGAGTGGTGTTATGGCCCCCGGACCTACTCCGGAGAAAGGTCGGGAGGGGCGAAGGTCCGAAGGTCGGAGCTGAAGCTTGACAAAAGCTTTGAAGCTTATGAGGTTCAGCCCTGACCCTCCGTCCACTATTACATGGTGGAGTTGAATGTTATTGATGGTCGGAGATACCATCAATGGTAGTTGACCAGCTCCGATCATGTTCTGAGGGCAGTTTGAAGCATCAAAAGTGATGGTGGTGTCCATCCACTTTCGATGAGGCGCCGCCCTTGCTGTAGGAGCTACTGAGGCCATGTCCTGTCGCATGGTCTTGAGGACACGGCGGGAGGTGATGTCCCACGAACCACCAAAGATAGTGTTCATGGTCTTCTGACGCTCATTGTCAAAGACATCGGAGTCATCGTCAACGGAGGTGTAAACAACCTTCAGGACCTTTTTAGGGTCCAGGAAGCCTAACTCCTCTTCAGTTGGAGCTTCATCAACCTTCTGTTTCCCTTCCCTCTGACGGAAAGGAACTTCTTCCCAGCGCTTGTTGTAGCATTCGACAAGGTTTTGGACCTCCTGGCAGTCCTCCAAGTTGTGGCTGTTCGACTTGTGGATGGGACACCACACTTTGGAGTTGCCACCGTCTTGGATGGTCGTTTCTCGGAGTGTGGCCCCCGGCCATCCAGAGCTGCTGCAGCTGCAGCAGTAGATGTGCCGGCCGATGGCTTCTTCTTGCCGTTGGACTTTTTCTTCTTTTTGCCACTCCCGGGGGTAGTGGCTTTGCCTTTGGAAGATTTTTTGCCATCCTCCGGAGGTGGGTTGGAGTGCATTTCACGGCCCTCCGCAGCTTTGGCACCCTTGTCTACCAAGCTGAAGAGCTCCGTGATGCTGGTGATCTCCTTGACCGCCAACTTTTCCAGCATCTTCTTATCTCGTACGCCCTGTCTAAATGCCATGATAACAGAGGCGCTGGAGATAGAAGGAATAGTGTTTCGTACCTGGGAGAACCTCTGGATGAATGAGCGCAGGAATTCCCCCCCCTTCTGCACGACTGCAAAAAGGTCCAGTTTGGTGCCTGGTCGGGTGTATGAGCTCTCGAAATTGGCGGTGAACTGTTGGCACAATTCCTCCCAACTATTGACAGAGTTGTGAGGAAGGCTCTTGAACCAGGACCTGGCGGTCCTAGTAAATGCCACTGGGAAGTAGTTGGCCATTACAGCCTCGTTACCTCCGGCCGCAAGGATTGCTGTGGTGTAAATTTGGAGAAACTCAGCGGGATTAACAGTCCCGTCAAATTTCTCTGACAGGTGAGGCTAGAACTTTTGTGGCTATCTGACCATGCGTAGGTGCATGGCCAGTGCAGAATAGCCTCCTCCTACTCCCTCGGGAGCCGGACTGTCTTAAGCCTCTCGCCTTTCGCGAGTACACTCGATATGGACACGACCGTCCAGTTTACGGTAACAGCGATCAAGCTCCGCCTAGAGGTCATGAGTCGAAAGCCTGGTTACCGTATGAGTACGTCGTGCCCCAGAAGGTAGCAACATAACTTGCTGTGACATAGCTCGCCTCCTATTTTGGGAAGCATGCGGACCAAGTCTGCCAGACATGGTCTGGCGCTGCGATGGGGCTGGCCCCGAAGGAGGAGGACCTTGCTTGCTGATGCGGTCGGCTGCTGCTGCAACTAGATGTTCCACATCAGCCCTCCACTGCTCCATTGCACCCTGGGATGCACCTGTTGGTGGTGGACGTTGGAGGAGAGCACGCGCTGCATGAAGAGCGTGTTCAGGGTTGTTGTTATTCGCTGATGCAGTGACCGACGCCGATGCACTGTCACGCTGCTCAACTTGACGTGCTGGTGCAGGCGGTGGCGGTGGAGGCATGACTCCTGCTGAAGCCATGACATCTGCTGGTTGCTGCATGTTAGAGGGATTGCCCCCAGCGGGTTGAACAACAGGGTTGCTGTTGGATGATCTAGCAGCTGAGTTCATCATACTTGAAATCTCGGGCGCCCCTACCTGGTGCGCCAACTGTCGGTGTTTGGATCCGGCAGATCTCCCGACACTACCTTTGGTAGATCGAGGAGTTGTAGTTCGGTAACGGGCGCGCAGAGATTCGAGAAGGTGAAAGGCAAGTGTACACAAAGATTTACGTGGTTCGGGCCGCTTGATCCTAATACCCTACTCCACGGGGTGTGTTGGTGTTGTATTGAGCGTGTGAGTCTAGAAGAAGCTCCAGAAGAAGAAGCTCATCTAGCTCAGGGAGTTCAGTAGTGGTCTGGAACTGTCCCTTGTGTACCATCGACCAGTACTTTTATAGTACAAGGACTGGTCGTTACACCGTTTGCCTGGCCCAACATGTGGCCCCAGCGGTTACACATGCTTGATACACAATTAATGAGGTTAATTACCCTTAATAGCCTGGTAACGGGCCTTAATAGTGCCATTACCAATATTAAGGGCCATCCGATCGTGTGTCATTAATATGGTATTAATGACACTTAATCGGGTCTTGAAGTCTTTGATTGCTCCTTGAAGGTCCGGAGTCGTTGGGGGGTCCACCAGCCTTATTGTTAAAGTCAAAGGTCCGGCGGTCGCCACGTGGCAGCTCCGGAGCTTACTGTCGTGGACGGGTAGGTCCGGTGCTGTTGGACATAGGTCAGTACCGGAGCTTCCCTCTGTCTGGGGTTAGGTCCGGGGGTGCCATACTGGTATTCCGACCGGAGCTTTCCCATATGAGAGTGATAGCTCTGGTCTTATGATACATGTGGCGGCCCTGGGACTAACCATGTCGGGGAAGTAGGTCCGGTTACACCTGACATGTTGGGCCTTCTGAGGTCTTCAAATCTGGTAGATGGAGTTTCCTTATGATCTTTGCAATCCCAAGGGGTATCCGGTACATAGGGTACCAACAGGAAGTGATACACAAACACACTCTCTACATAATAATGTGTTCTATTCAGCTCTTGAGCTCTTTTCTGAATTGATCCTCATTCTCCTTTCTTTTTGGCACTTTCTTCATTCTTTCATTAAGACCTACGCTCATCTCAATAATAGGGTTAGGATCTCATTTGTTTGTCATAAATAACCCAAAACCCACAAGGGATGCCTAGATGCACTTTCAGCCCCTCGAAGACATGAGCTCCGAAGAAGGAGTCACAACCGAGGATCTGCTTTGTCGGGGAGAGGGGGCTGTTGTAGTCAGAGATGAACTGACGGAGCTTCCATCAACATGCCTCAACTTCCTGTTCTGGCTGGAAGATTCGGTCGGCTCCTTGCCCTTGCCTTTGCCCTTGCTGGAGTCATCAACCCTCAAACTTGGGGCGGCGGGAGTGACCCTCTTTGAAGCTCTAGGAATGGCAAGCCTGGAGGTCTTGCGCCTCTCCACCAGGCCGAGGTCATCTAGCTCTGGCATCCCCCTTCGGAGCTCCCTACAAACCTCCAGAACCATGTTCAGAGGAAGGAATTCTACTAGCAGAGTCAAATCATCCTGTGAGATGACACTGTGTTGAAGTTTTTGGAGATGAAGTCTCATAGCTTCTTCATCCAGATTGGTCTGGAGGCCAACTTCAATTCGGTTATGGTCCATCTCGCTATTGAAAGCCCAGGCGGACCACTCCCTGTTCATCAATGGAGCCCACCTGTTGGCCAGGAAGTTGCCGAAGACCACTTGAGGGGTCACGCCACCCTCCACGCACCGATAGATCCTGGTCAGCACGGGCTTGAAGGCTTCAAACAGCTCTAGAGCCGCGTTCCAGGCGTCAGTGTCAACATTGGGGAGGCTTGTCGGCAGCTCCATCCTGTCGTGATGATCCACCGCGATGATCACCCAGTCCTTCTTCCAGTTGTCCCACTTGCCAGAGGAGAAGGTCCTCAAGTACTTAAAGGGATAGTTCTTGCGCTTCACGAAGTAATAGAAGCCCAAGTACTCGTCACTCTTCCCGGTGGTGTGGACCATGAAGAAGATCGATAACAGCTCAATGCGCAGTGGCACACCCACCCACATCTCGTACAAGTGGACAAGGGTCGCGACTAGCAAGAAGGAGTGGGGGCCGAGGTGGTGAAGCTGCAGACCGTAGAAGTCCAGCAGCATCAGCAAGAAGCTTGAAAATGGTGGGATGAGCCCCACCTTGGTGTATGCCGAAAAGTAGACGATCTCGCCGAAACACTCCTTCTTGAAGGGGAGCTTGCCGAAGCGAATCACATTGTTGAAGGAGTTTCTGGACCACACCATGTAGGTCCGGACCCTCGACAGCTCATCATCGCTTTTGATCTTGCTGCGGGGAAGACCCAACTCCATCGCGACAAAGTGGAGCAAAAGTTGGAAAGACTATGCAAAGGTTGGGATTCTTTGAGCACAAGTTCGAATGAAAGCGTAAAGAGTCCTCAAACTGTGCATACTTTCCTTCTTAAGTAAGCCTCCGCAATGCTTGGATGGAAACCGCGGTGGGATCAAAATCACATTTCTAAAATCTACCCTATCAATGCTGAATGGGCCCGGGTCCACTCTGGCGAAAAAATCGAAGTTATTACCCCAGGCGAACCATTGTCATGATGGGAAGTTGGAACCCCGAGTGCGGCGGCCTGACAGGGTGCATAGAGCCGATACGGTTTACGTATTGGGAACTGGTGACCTTCAATTGCGTGACATCTACACGCTAGGAGCTCACCCGCCGCATCAAGGAGCGCCTCACGGCGATGGATTAACTACAGACCGTCGTCCCAAAGGCCCAAGATAAGACCTTTGAAGCTGCAACACGGGAATCGAAGATGGCCCCACCTCTAGTAGAATAATTTCACCCAAAAGATTTTCCTAGAGGTGGGCCCGGAGGCCACTGTCGGTACCCTGCGTACTGGGTACCCCGCGATATCGCAAGAAAAGTTAGGGAGTTCACTCGTCCAAGTTGAAAACCTTCGAAGGCTCCACGTATTACACAACACTGTACCTGCCTCTCTCGTTTGGGTAGCTCTGGTGCTGCCATGTGTAACAGAAGGCCGGACCCAACTCCCTTCCTAGGGAAGCTCTGGTCTTTCCACGTGTCCAGTGACCCTAGACCTAACCCCCAGTAGAGGGAAGCTCCGATGCTGCCACATGTATAGTGGCTCCGGACCCGTCTCCCCACAATGGGAAGCTTCAGAGCCGCCACGTGTCAAGCCTTCGGACCTAAACATACAACGGGAGGACTGGCGGATCTCCAATGGCACTGACATTCAAAAGGCAGTTAAAGCTACCGTTACAAGACCTGATTACGTGTCATTAATGCCATATTAATGACACACGATCAGTTGATGTTTAATACTGGTAATGCCGCCATTAAGGCGCGTTATCACACTGTTAATTACGCTTAATACATACATATCATGTATTAGGTAATTAATGACCGCTGAGGCCACATGTCGAGCATGGTTGCTAATGTAACGGCCAGCCCTTGGACTATAAAAGGACTGCAACACACGGTACAAAGACAACTAAGATCATACGCACACAAGCCACAACATACTCATACATCAACAAACACCCCGTGGAGTAGGGTATTACGCTCAGGTGACCCGAACCACGTAAAACTCTCTGTTTCTCCATCTTGTCCTTAATCTTTGCATACCCAAACCGAGTACGAACCTCCGCGGACTATGTTTTAGTAGTACTGGGGGAAGTGTCCTAGTCAACACTTCGACAGGTGTCGTGCCGCGGTCCAGCAAGGGTCAGGGTCTACCCCACGCCCTTCAGTAAGGGTGGAGGTAGCGACCTCGATAACCTTGATGGGGGGAAGAGAGGCAGCCAATACCCATTCCTGCGCCGGGGAAGCAGTCCCGTACATTGGTCGTGGGTGTCGCCACCCCTGTGCCGAAGAGGCGAAAGCTAGTGTGGGGGGATGGTGCCCTAATCTCCCTTCGGTAGGGGGCCAGAGCAACCGAAGCCTCGTCGTCTATCTAGTCTCTGATTCCAGTTGTGGTTCTGGGGGTATCATGACCGCACAACCCTTGGCAGGTGGTCCTCAAGCTGCTGGCGTCCCGGCGACGGGTGGAGAGGAGAGCAACGATGACATTTCTGAATGGGGCACAGAGGGATCTACGCTGATGGCTGTGCCGACACAAGTCGCTCAAGAGCAGGTGCAAGAGGCGGTGGCACCGGCCTTGCGTCTTGTCCAACGGGCCTTGATCCGCCATGCGAGTTGGGAGGCCAGGGTCTCTGGAGCCGCCTGACCCACTGGTAAGGAAAGTTTCTGCCTTCTTTGTCTTTCATTGCTTCTTCATGCTAACAGGGTCAGCTTTGGCTTTTTGGGGCGTTGACGGCTGACATAGTACCCTTGGTGTTACCGGAGGTGGCCTTGACGGTTCTGGCCCCTCCCGGGACTGGGATGTAGCCCATTTCGAAGCATCTTGCACTTGAGGATGCACCGGCCTCCGGCGACGCTGCTGCCCCTATGGCTGCTCCTCGTGCTCCTACGCTCGATGGAGCTGATGTTGCTGAGGCAGTGCTGGGTGAGGAGGTGCCCACCTTGGCCATCATGGTTATCATTGGTGGGGCGGACCTGCCCGCCATGGCACGACACTAGTGTCAGATGTCATTGGTGTGTAAGACGGTGACTCGCTAATGGCAGCTGGTGACACCCCTGCGGCAGGGGACAATTCTTCAGCATCGGGCGGCGACGCGCCCATTCCTGAGGCTCCATCCGGGGAGCCATCAGGTTCCCGAACATTGGTGTTTGCAACAGCGTCGATTGAAAAGGCAGAAAGACAACCGTATGTGGTGACGGCCACGCCAATCCCCCTCTTCGAGGCTTTTGCCACGACCTAGTCCATCTTGTGCTAAACATAGGCTGCTCTCGCCGAGGAGTGGATCAGCTTGATGAAGAGTGGTGCTTTAGTGAAGCTGCTTGATGCCAAGATGAAAGAGCTCGAGGGGAAGTCCCTGAAGGCCCACGCTGATGCTGATGCTCGCCTTAGTTTATGCGAAGACAAGCGGCTGGAGCTGGCCTGCGATGAGGTTGCCATTGCTGATCAAGAATAGGACTTGGCGATGTGGAAAGAAGAGGTCTCTCGGAGCCTCAACATGTTGGAGGAGAGGCGCCAAGCCGTGCAAGACTTGGAGCTCGCCATCAAACGTTGGGAGGACGACTTGGAGTGCCATGCTCGGGAGCTCGCCGAGCGGGAGGAAGTGGCACAGAAAGAGGTAGAAGACCTCCAGGCCTCCCGCGCAACCGAGGCGTATGGGATCCGGGATTTCCTGGCCCGTGCCAGGCGGTGTTAGAACCCCTCGGACTTGGTTCTGTGCCGTGTGGGGAGCCATCTCATGGGTTGACCCAGTTGCTCCCAGCCTTGGACTCCTTCTGCTCGACGTGGTGGTCAGTGAACACTGTCCTTGCAAAGCGGCTAGAGGTCGAAGGGAGGCAGTTAGCGGAGCAGGTGGCCTCCCATGTTCTCGTGTGCTACCGGAGCTGGTATCCGACAATTCCTTTGGATCTGGTAGAAAAGAGCCCCTACGATCAGCGGGAGGAGAAGTCGAGGCTGAAAGTCTAGTACCTTGCTGAGCAGGTGGCTTCCATGTTCCAGCAGGTTTGAGACCGGCGGCCCTAGGCAGATCACCTTTGTAACCGGGACTATCCCCTTTGTAAATAACTCATAATGAATTGGAATTCATGTTTCACTTTTTGGCTTGTCTTGTGCTTCTCAACTTGTCCTTCTGGGTCTTTAGCTGCGTAAGGGACCGAACGACCTCATTGACTTCGTTAGCTTTTTCGGAGCCAATCAGTCACACACTTGACATAGCCATTCTTGTGCCTTTTGATGTCGTGCCTATGGAACCCTCCTTAGAGGCCCCCTGGTAGGTGTGTCCAAGTGGTTGGGCATGCCTACCAATTAATCGCAGGATGTCACTAACGGCCCCCCTGACAGAGCAGGGGAGCTTGAGTGGTTGACACCGACGGGCCCCCTGGGGAGCGTCAGACTTGGTTTGGAACCCATGTTTGTCGTCGAAGAAGTGCTCGGTGGTGATGTCGAGAAGGAAGCTGTCAAGCCATGCGGTGCCCACCCTTAATGTATAGAGACGTCGACGGCGGGCCCCCTGGGGGGTGCTGGAGCTGGCTGCTCTGGCATCACCCACCATCAAATTGTAGAAACATCGATGATGGACCCCCTGGGAGGTGTTGGAGCTAGGTGCTCTAGCATCGCCCACCATCAACAGGTAGAAATATCAACGGCGGGCCCCTTGGGAGGTGCCAGAGCTAGATGCTCTAGCATCGCCCACCATCAACACATAGAAACATCGACGACAGGACCCTTGGGAGTTGCCAGAGCTGGATGCTCTGGCGTCGCCGACCATCAACACGTAAAATGTTGACGAGAGGGCCCCTTGGGAGGTGCCAGAGCTGTATTCTTCGGCCGCCCACCACCAACACATAGAGGCATCGACGACGGGCCCTTGATTGGTAAGAAACCAAATAAACCTTGTTAGCAACAAAAGCGGGATGAGGGAGCGTACTCACAAATCAGCATTTGTTGCCATTATGTAAAAGAGCGTCGGCGGACCCCTTGGGAGGTGCCGGAGCTGGATGCTCCAGTGCCGCCCATCATCGATGCGAAGAAAAATCAATGGCGGTGCCCCTTGGGAGGCATAATTTTCTCGTCAGCTACTTTCCCTACTCTTTTAGTTTTACTACGTCTTACAGTCCTGTACTGGTATGCGGGGCTTGGGTAATTCAGTGTGTTAGCGCTCGGGATCTGACTCCCGCCTGACTTAGGGTGTGAGCCTCCTGGCCCCTAGTACTTAGTCGTAGCATTGGGAGGCAAAGCGCGCATGCTTAGGATATAGGACCAGACTAAGCATGCTGCACACTTTGGACCTCCAGCTTGGCGTATGCCTTTCGTGGGAGACCATCTCGCGCCACAGGGACCCAAGTAAGAGAGCAGCAGCGAGATCCCGAAACACGTTGCAGGTACCTCAAACAAGTCCACCTGCAGCAGGGTTGCATAACTCCACCAGGGGCGATATATAGAAAAATTGACCAGGTATATGAAGATGATATATGAACAACAAGCATAGACTGATGATCATAAAATTAACACGTAATTAGATGAACATAAGAGAAAGCACAAGGCAAGATAGTGATTCTTTCAAATTGGCATTCATAGGAGGAGACATGATTTACAATAAGGCAACGACCCACTCCAGATGGCAAGGGAGGTGGAGTGTTCACAGTTTGGGTGTAGGACCAAGCTTAAGCAGGTTGAACACTCTGGACCTGTTTCTCCTGGAGTTTGGTTGTCCTGAGCGCTGTTCCTGGGCACCATGACACCCTACACTGTCCTACCATTATGCTAGGGGTAAAACTTATGAGGTGCTCTATGTTCCAAGGGTTGGAGAGGGGCTCTCCTTCCTTCGTGGCCAAGCGGACGCACCCGGGGCGGGATACCTATGTCACTCGGAAGGGGGGAGAGTTTATGTGATTCTTCTCGAGAGAGTATTCGCCGTAGCACCAGGTCGCCCTTTTGGAGTTCTCTACTCCACCTGAATCGTTCCTGGTAGCGCTGGAGCGCCTGCCAGTACCATGCATTTTGGATGGCTGCATGCCACCTTGCTTCATCGACGAGGTCAACATCTTCATGTCAGAGTCGGTTCTGCATGGTTTCGTCGAATGTCCTTACCCAGAGGGAGCCCACGTCGATCTCTAGGGGGAGGGCGGCCTCGGCCCCATACACCAAGAAGAAGGGTGTTTCCCCCGTGGCCTGGCTGGGTGATGTTTGGCTTGCCCATAGCACACAAGAAAGTCTGTCAACCCACTAGGCACCATGCTTATCAAAGTTGTCATATGTGCGTGCCTTGAGGCCCCCGAGGATCTTAGCATTGGCCCTTTCAACTTGACTGTTGCTCTTTGGGTGAGCCACAGACGCATAACAAACTTGGACCCCGAGGTCTTCGTAGTAGTCTTGGAACGCTGCGCTAGTGAACTGGGTCCCGTTATCGGTGATGATCCTGTTCGGGACCCGAACCTGCAGATGATCGACTTGATGAACTCGACTGCGGACTCCTTGTTGATGGTGATTACTGGGCCTGCTTCCGGCCACTTGGTGAACTTGTCTACGGCGACATAGATGAACCGGTCCGAGGATATCCAGCCCCCAGACCACGAACAGCCAGGAGGGCGGGATCATCTGTAGTGTTTGCGTCGTTGTGTGAATCTGCTTGGTGTGGAACTGGCACACCTTGCACCTTTTCACCAGCTTGACGACATATTGGAGTGTTGTCGGCCAGTAGAATCCTTACCGAAAGGCCTTACTAACCAGCATACGAGAAGCCGCGTGATTCCCACACTATCCTTCATGGATCTCTACGAGCAAGTCACAACCCTCCTCCCGGGTTATGCACCGTAATAGAACACTGTTGGCGCCACATCGGTAGAGTTTTCCCTCTACTAGCATGTAACATTTTGCTATCCTCACGATCCGCTCAATGGATACATATTTCTCAAAAAGGATGTTGTCTTTTAGGTAGTCCTGGATCTTCGTGATCCATGCATCGGGACCCTCGTAAGCTTCTGGATCTTGGGCGTCGGATGATATGGGGTCCCCGCTGATGCACAAGAACCTTGGTGGGCCCCACAGTTGCAGGGCCGCCGAGACCGCAAACTTCGAGGTGTTTGGCTCGCCTTCTTCATTAGGCCCTGTAGGCCTAGTGGTTGGTCGCACCAATCTCCTGTCGAAGACACCTTCAGGTACCGAGGCCCCAGAGGATGCCGTCATTGACAAGGCGTTAGCGATGGAGTTGTCAGCGCGCTGTACATGGCAGAGGTCCAAGGCCTCGAAGCCAACCTCTAGCTTCTTGACGTGTAGTAGGTACGTCGTGAACTGAAGGTCAATGCAACAGCATTCTCCCCGGACCTGTTTGATGATCAGCTGGGAGTTTCCATTGACCAGCATCTCCTCGTCAGTGGGATGGAATCGAAATCCAGTTGGAAGCTCCAGGCCGTTGGCAGCACCGTTTCGCCTCTGTTGCTGCTGTTGCTGTTGCTGCTGGTGTTCCATGATTCTCTCAATCTCCTGAAACACGATCACGAGAACCAACAAGCTAATCAATCAACAGCCGTGTTAAGAAATCTGCTGCAAGAATCCGGAGCACAAAGGTAAAACCATACAAATGCAAGAAATCTCAAGCTAGTGTTCTCCGGTCTCAGAAGTGTATCCAAGATGGATTTAGATCGATGATCTGTTGTGAGGCAATATGCCACTAATGGCATGAGTTTAAATAGGAGCAAGAAGTGTATCCATAGAAGCAACTTACCTTAGAAGCCTCCCCAACTTTTTCTTTGGCAGTGTCCGTTTCCGTGGATCAGGGCCTGCGCTTGTTCATTCCAACTCTGCAACACTTGTCCTCGCGCGCCACGCAGTCGCTTTCGTGCTGGGATCATGGCCACTGGCGCTAGCTGCCCTGGCCTCATCTAGAAGCCTGGCCTCGAGCTTCGTGCTTGCACCGCCTTGTTTCACGCGGCTTATCTGGCGCAGCGCGTGGTTCTGTTGCCATCTGTATCGCTTATCTCCGGCCTACCCTACATGGTCTGCATGCATGCACATGTAGCACCGGGCTTTAATTTGGGGTGTTGCTTATATGCATGGAAACATGCACCCTTGCTGGTTGGATTACTCCATTATTACGCGTTGTTGGCTGTATCCGAAGTGGTACATACTCTCTGACGCGTCACAGTGATCTACTAATTATTGCAGAAACTTCATAAGACAAATTCAGGTGCAAGGAGAATGCGACTCTGTGTTGTAACGATGCGTGTGCTGTCAGTTGTTGTGTATCTAGACAACTTGATGTATTTATCTATCTATGCATGGACATGGCATCTGGCTAAAAGAACAAAAGAAGGGTGATGTCAGCTTGTTGAATATGCTCATCTAGCTTTCTATCTGTGAGTGAACCTCCTGAAAACAATGAGCCGTTGGTTGGTTCCCGAGCTAAACAGGGAGGACGACAGGGGCGCTACCTTATCAGCTTATCTGCAGCCATTGCATGCATGAAGATTTTCAACTTTTTCTTTCTTTTAAAGCAACTGATTGATCAAAGATGTGTGCCAGACGCCCACGTTTATCCATGCATCCATCTTGCGAGTTTTTAGTGTATTGCTTAGTCACATGACTTCTTGCGTCTAGGCTAGTATGGTTCTTGCCTGGGTGAGTGCCACGAGATGCTAGATTTTCTCAGGAAGCGCGAACAGCACAATGTGCTTGTAGCCATGGAGACCATGCATCTCTTCCAATCCGAAAGCCTCAAGGCGTGCAACACATGCATGTATTACAATAGAATGCATGCTTATCTGGTGCTCTAGTAATTAATGCTCTTGGCCCAGCATACACTAGCGATGTACTCCCTCGGTTTTTAATTGGTGTCATTGTTAAGATACTAATTCTAGTTGTAAACAAGTGAACTTACGACAGCTGATCTGTGAGCTGGACCATATGACTTAAGGCGGACGATGACTATGGCCGACGTAAGTAGCCTGCTAACTTTCGACGGATCCGGCTGGCCGACATAAGTAGTCAGGGCTAACTTACGACGGCATAGGCTGACTGACGTAAGTAGCATGGGCTAACTTATGAAGGCAAGTGTTTGGGCCGTCGTAAGTTGTGCTTTGGTGTAACGGTAGAGTTATTTCCTTGTGACCATGAGATTACAGGTTCGAGTCCTGTAAACAATCTCTTACAGAAAGTAAAAGGAAAGATTGTGTACAAAGGATACAAATAAGTAGATTGGACCCTTCTGCAAACTCTACGCATCAGCTAAAACGAAACTCCGCGTATACAGAGCTTTGGCGTAACGGTAAAGTTATTGCCTTGTGACCATGAGATCACGGGTTTGAATCCTGTAAACCGTCTCTTACGAAATTAAAAAGAAAGGTTGTGTACGAAAGATACAAAGTGGATCGAACCTTTTTCGAAATCTATGCAAGCAGGAGGTACGCACACACAAGTAACATATTGAAAAGGAAAACACATAAAACTACAATTACACGTTCCGGTAAACTTCATGCCTCTTTTATATATATATATATATATATATATATATATATATATATATATATATATATATATATATATATATTGTCGATGGTTGGAACCGGCAGATCTCCCTACACTACTAAAGTGATAGGGGAATTTGATGTTCGGTGTGGGCGCGCGGAGATTCAAGAAGGTGAATAGGAGTTTGACACAGGAGACACAAGAATTTACGTGGTTCGGGCCGCCTGAGCGTAATACCCTACTCCACGGGTGTGTTGGTGTTGTATTAGCAGTATGAGCTTTGTCACGTGCGTATGAGGCGCGTGTCTGTCTCTAGCCCTGTGAACGTCCCTGTGTGTATCGTCGGCCTGTCCTTTTATAGTACAAGGGCAGGCCATTACAAGTTAGCCTGGCCCGACATGTGGCACCGGCGGTTACTAGTATTGATACACGCTTAATTGCTCTTAATGATCCTGTAACGGGCTTTGACAGCACTGTTACTGGTGTTAAGATCGTCCGTTTAAGTGTCATTAATATGGTATTAATGACACTTAATCGGGTCTTGAAGTCCTTGGCTCTCCTTTGAAGATCCGGAGCCGTTGCAAGGTCTTCCGGAGGTTAGAAGCTGAGGATCCGATGATCGGACACGTGGCAGCTCCGGAGCTTGCTGTGGGAAGCAGGTAGCTCTGGGGCTACCAGACACGTGTCAGGTCCGGAGCTTCTCTCAGTCTGGGGTTAAGTCCGGAGGTGCCGTTTCGGTACGTGGCCCGGAGCTTCCCCCTTGTGGGCGGTAACTCCGGTTTGGTTGTACACGTGGCGACCCGGGGATTAACCATGTTGGAGAAGCGGGTCCGGTTATGTCTGACATGTGGGCCTCCGAGGGTCTTCAAACCAAGTAGATGACTTTCCTTTGAGATCTTTGTAACCTCAAGGGGTGTACGGTTTCTAGGGTACCGACAGTGGCCCCCTGGACCTACCTCCGGGGAAGATCACATGGGTGAAGTCATTCCGCCGGAGGTGGGTCCATCCTCGCGACTCTTGAACTGAGTCTTCAAGGGTTTTTGAAGGTGCCGTTGGCAGGGATTTATGGTTAGATCCCCGCTGCGTGGCGCACCTCGTGCGGCAGATGGGATCTTTGGCGTGTGGATCTCACGCAATTGAAGGTCGCCGGTTCCCGATACGAAAACCGTATCGGTTCCGCGCACCTTGTCAGGCCGCCGCCTTTGGGTTTCCCGCCTCGCGATGACAACCGTTCGCCTGGGTAAGAACCTCGACTTGATCATCGGGGTGGTCCCAGGCCCCCCTGTCATCGGCTGGGTTGAATTTTTAAACGGTATCTTCGATTTACTTGCGGTTTCCATCCAAGCGTTGCGAGGGCTTACTTAAGAAGGAAAACGTGCACCGTCGGGAGTTCTTTACGCCTCTCATCTGATCTTGCGCTCAAACTCCCAACTCGTGCTTCGCTCTTCTTCTCTTGCCTAGCCGTGCTGCGATGGAGTTGGGTCTCCGCGAGAGTCGTTTGAAGACCGACGGCGATTTGAAGAAGGTCCGGGCCCTCATGGGGTGGTCCTTGGACTTCTTCAACTGCTCAGTCCGTGCCGACGGAGAGCTCCCCTTCGAGAAGGAGCACGCCGGTGAAATGGTGTACTTTTCCTCGTACACCATGGTGGGATTGATCCCACCTTTTTCTTCCTTCTTCTTGATGCTGCTAGACTTCTATGGTCTGCAGCTATACCACCTTGGCCCTCACTCCATTCTCCTCGTGTCTATCTTCGTCCACTTCTGTGAGATGTGGGTGGGCACCCCCCCTGCATCGAACTCTTCCGGACCTTCTTCACCGTCCACACCACCGGCCGGAGCAATGAGTACCTTGGCTTCTACTACTTCGTGAAGCGCAAGAAGTGCCCATTCAAGTACCTCCAGTCGTTTCCTTCCGGGAAGTGGGATGACTGGAAGAAAGATTGGATAGTCATCAGGGTGGAGGAGCACGAGAGGTTGGAGCTGCCCGACATCGACACGACGATCTGGAGTGAAGCTCCGGTGCTGGCGGAGGCTTTCAACCCTGCTTTGACCAGGATCCGCCAATGCTTGGAGGGAGGATTGACCCCTCAGGCGGTATTTTGCAATTTCCTGGTCAACAGGTGGGCGCCGCTGAAGAGGAGGGAGAAGCTCGCTTGGGCCCTCAACAGCGTGATGGACGAGGACCGGGTTGAGACCGGGTTGAAGTCCAACATGGTGGGGAAAACCTTGGAGTTCCACCTCAAGAAATTCCAGCACGGCATCGACGTCGACGGTGATGATTTGACTCCCCCGTCGGCCTTCCTCCCTCTGAACGTAGAAGTGGAGTTCAGCAGGGAGCTCCGGCGAAAGATGCCCGTACTTGACGACCTTGGTGTCGTCGAGAGAAGATCAACCACCCGGGTGGCGATCCCCAGAATGCCCGAACATGGCTCCGTCCCTGCCCTAAAGCCAAGGGTCGAGGTCATCGGCAAGGGCAAGGAGCTGGCGGATGAACCGGAGAGCCGGAAGAGGAAGCTGCAGCATGTCAACGGAAGGTCCGTCAGGCCTGCTACTTCCGCCTCGGTTCCTTCTCCCCGGAGGGGGAGGTCTTCTACCACCGTGGAGACTGTCCCCGTAATGGGGTCCTCCCGGAACAAGACCGTTCCTGCAGTGGGGTCCTCCCGGAGTGCGTCTGTTCCCGCGGTGGGATCCTCCCGGGGTGCTAGCTCCGGGCGCACGACTCCGGCACCTAGGCCGGTGGAAGCCTCCAGGTCCGGGGGTTCTTCCCGATCGAGGAGAGCCTCGACCCGGGAAACGCCCGTGGCTGCGACAAGTTCCGGGGGGCCTTCTGGAGCTTCTACGCCGACTATGGCCAGCCCGGAACGTCCAGGAAAAAGGTTCCGCGCAAGCTGGTGCGGAAGCCTCCCAAGGTAATTTTTAATCTTTACCTTGGACAATTATTTAATTATAGCAACTGTTTGTTAATTTTCTTCGTTCATCATCTGCAGCGTCCCCAAGAAGGGGAGTGAGGCTCCACCACAGCCACAGTGTCTGAGGCTGTGAGGGTGGGAGCTTCTGCTCCTGTCCCGGTGCCGCCCGAAGTGGTGGCTGAAGCTGCGACAGCTCCGGTGCTGGCTGTCGTGGTCATGGACCTCGACTCATCTCCAGAAGTTCCCGTGGTAGAGTCGGACCATGGGAGTGATGCGCCAGCGGCACCTGTCTCGGAGGTTGAAGCTCCGGGTCTTGGTGCTGCGATGATGGAAGCTCTGGCTGTTGAGCCGGAGGAAGTAGTAGTCCTGGCCTCTGAGCCGGAAATTGTTGAAACCCCGGCGGTTGAGCCGGAGGTGACTGAAGCCCCGGCATGCGAACCGGAAGTTGAGGTAGTTCCGGTAGTTGGGTCGGCTACCTCCGAAGCACCGGCCGTTGAGCCGATTATTGTTGGGGCTCCAGTCACAGGGCCGGTCGAAGTTGAAGATCTTCCGGCTCCTGAGCTGGTGGTTGAAAAGGTGATGGAGCTCGAGCCTCCCTTGGAAGAGGTGCCCAGACCGGAGCCAGTAGCAGCTCTTGCTCCAGAAGCGATGACGTCGGAGGTACCTGCAGCCGAGCCGGAGTGCCCAAGCGAAGTCGCTGGCCCCCTGCCTGAGGGGGTGAACGAAGACTTGGCGGCGGGGCCTTCTTCGATGGCGACTGAGGCCATCCCGGAGGATGGCCCTAGTGCCTTGGAAACTCAGGGGTCCACTCTCGTGGAGTGGGACCCAATTTTTGTATCTGAAAACCCGCTGGAACCGGCGGAGGAGACCCAGCAGGTCCGGAACCCATCCCGCTGTCGATGTCTATTGACAACGCCTGTTCCAGTCTGCGTCAAGTCCAATTGGCCTTCTTCCACGACAGCAAGGCTCTTGAAGAGGAGCGCCAAACCCTTAGGCGGTGGCGTAACCAGCTCTACTTCGAGACCAAGCTGGCACAGTCGAGGCTAGCGGATGACAAGGAGTGGATCAAGTGGGAGAAGATCCGCCTGGAGTACTGGGGCAAGTTGCTGGATGACAGGGAGAGTATGACTCGGGCCCTCGACGCTCAATACCAGGAGATTTATAATCAGGCCAAAGCAGCCAACAGTGCGGCCGAGGAACGCCATGAAAGGCTGGAGGTCATTAACACTGCACTCATCAAGCGTCGAGAGGCACTTGAAGAGAGGGAGAAACGGCTCGAGGATGAAGAGCAGAAACTCCTTGAGCTGCGGGATGATGTCCTGAGGAGGGAAGAGGAACTCGCCGAGAAAGTAGCTCTGGCTGATAAGGGCCTCGAGGAGCGCACCAAGAAATTGGAAGAGCGCTGCCAAGAGGAAGAGGAGAAGACCTGGGTGCGAGGGCAAGAGTGTGCCCTTGTTGCCCGGGAGAAAAAAGTGAAGGCTAGGGAGAAGGACCCGGTTGATCGCCGGAACAAGATCCACCTCTGGGAGGAGGAGCTCAGAAAACTCGAGAGGCGGGTTGCTGAAAAGATTCAGCAAAACGCCAAAGAAGTTGAGCGCCTCGCCCGAGAGAATTCCGAACTGACGGCGGCCAGGAGATCCCTGGAAGAGATGAAGGGCTTAAGGACTGCAGACTCCCTACAGATTTGGGAGTTCCTGGGTGAGGCCAACGACGCGCTGACACCGATGGGTTTCAGCCCCGTGCGCGCAGATGATCCGGAGCCGGAGCTGGACCTAGCGCTGCAGGCGTTGAGCGCAGCTGGTAGCAAGCTCTCCAAGGTGGGTGATGTCATCGCGGACCAACTGGAGGTTGAGGGGCAATCCCTGGCGAAGAACGTCGCAGAGTATGTGCTGACGTGCTACACCAGCCGGAACTCCCAATTTCCTCTGGACCCGGTGCTTGAAGGCCCCGTCGAAGGAGAAGGCGAAGCTACCCGAGCCAGCGTATCAGAGGTCGCCCATAAGGTCGCCCAATTCTTCCATAGGGTCTAGGACCATCTCTGTAGTTCTCACTTGTATTTTATCTTCTTCTTCCTCAATTTTGTAATCCCTTGTCTCCAGATGTAATCTCTTGTCTCCATATAAATGAAATCCCCAAATTTTGCGAATTTCACTTTTTGTCTTCAACACTTTTATCTTCACTTGGCCCCCTGGTAGATGTACACAATTTGATTGTGAACATGTACCAAAAGGATATTGTGTTTTTTTGAAGACTCATTTGCTCCGAACTTGTAGAATTTAGGTCCGAAGTCTTCGATAGTGAAGGTCCCCTGAGGTTGTCGGAGCTTAGAAGCTCCGGCATTGTCCATCACTGGAGCTTGATAGCTCCGGCAATAGCCTCTATCAACACGTAGAGCATCGATAGTTAGTCCTCCGGGGTGTCGGAGCTTAGTAGCTCCGGCAGTGACCTTTGCCAACACTTAGTTTGTTGGCAGCAGACTCCATTTACGGGGTCTTCTCACCATCTTTTATTCAGCGTCGACGGCTGGCCCCCTTAGGGGAGTCGGAGCTTAGTTAGCTCCGGCTTTTCTCCATCAACGTAGACTTTATTTTTCCTGCACACTTAAGCCAAGAAAAATAGTAAAATTTGTTCCTTGTCTATAATTTTGTCGTGGCTTACGATTCTCAAGAAGACTTTAAGTTGAACGCGATTTTGAATACAACCGGATGCGTTGTCTTTTTCTCTAGATTCAACTGTCCATGGACCCGCCTTACTTCGGCCTGCCGGGGTGTAGGTAGAGTGGCGTACTTAGGGTGCTTGACCAGGCTAAGTCGATAGCACACTCCAGCCCTAGATTGGCTTGGCGGCTTTCAGGCGAGTTGGCCATGAACGATATCTGAGTCTAAAGAATCGACAATACAACTCGAATCGTATATAAACCGGTCGAACTAAAATTTCTTAAGAATTGCACCTCTTTGTTATAGACAAGAAAGAGAAAAATAAAAATGTTGAGCCTGTACAAAATAAATGCACGTGGAGTCTATTTCACATGAAGATGTCTTTCATTATAGGTCCGGGGTACAGGGGAAACAAGTACACTCTTAGGGTACGGAACCAGGCTAAGTGTGTTTCATTTCTCGTTTGACCCAGGGTAGTTAGCTGCACTTTTAGTCCTGAGACTGTGACAAGTGTTGCATGAGCTTTGCGGACCTTTCGGGAAAGGTCCGGCTGCTCTCCCGGAGGAACTACCTGACTCTGTACAATGACTCTATAACATACACCCCAAGTTACTCAACACTCACCTCCGTGGTATTAAGTGTAGAACTTACGGAGGTGCTCGATGTTCCAAGGATTTGGGAGAGGTGTCCCATCCTCAGTAGCCAAGCGAACGCTTCTGGGACGGGGTACTTTAATCACTCGGAAAGGCCCCTCCCAACTGGGGGAGAGTTTGTTTAACCCTTCTCTGGATAGTATTCTCCGTAGCACCAGATCGCCTTCCTCGAGCTGTCGGTTGTGTACATGCCGCTTGTGATAACGCCGTAGAGCTTGGCGATATTGGGCATTCTGAACAGCTGCTTGGCACCTTCCCTCCTCAAGTAGGTCTAGGTCTTCACGCCGGAGCTGATCCTGCGCGGCTTCGTCGAAGGTCCAGACCCGGAGTGAACCCAAGGTGATTTCTGGAGGAAGGATTGCTTCAGCTCCATACACCAGGAACAAGGGTGTCTCTCCAGTTGACCGGTTTTGAGATGTCCTGTTGGCCCATAAAGTGGGCGGAAGCTCTTCGATCCAGTTGGCTCCATGTTTTTTCAGGCGCTCGTAGGTGCGCGTTTTGAGTCCTTTAAGGATTTCAGCATTTGCTCTCTCGGCTTGGCCATTACTGGCTGGGTGAGCTACAAAGGCGTAGCAAACTTGTATGCCGAGGTCTTCACAATATCCTTGAAATGCTGAGCTTATGAATTGAGTCCCATTATCAGTGATGATTTTGTTTGGGACTCCAAATCTGCTTACAATGGATTGCAGAAAGTTGATAGCAGATTGCTTGTTGATTGTCACAACTGGAGTTGCTTCCGGCCACTTGGTGAACTTGTCAATGGCGACGTACAGGAACTTGTAACCTCCGACGGCTCTTGGGAAAGGTCCCAAGATGTCCATCCCCCACACAGCGAAGGGCCATGTAGGAGGTATCATTTGTAAGGGCTGAGCTCATGTATGAATTTGCTTCGCATGAAATTGGCATGCTTCACATTTCTTCACTAGCTCAGTTGCATCCTGGAGCGCTGTAGGCCAGTAGAAGCCATGCCGAAAGGCTTTACCAACCAGCGTGCGGGAAGATGCATGGTTCCCACACTCGCCTCCATGGATTTCTGCGAGAAGTTCGCAGCCTTCTTCCCTTGTGATGCACCGCATTATGATGTCGTTGGCACCGCGCCGGTAGAGATCCCCTTCTACCAGCGTGTATCTTTTAGCCAATCTGACTACCCGGTCAGCGGATACACCATCGTCAGGAAGGATGTTGTCTTTCAAGTAGCTCCGGATCTCCAAGATCCATGCATCGGAACTAGCTTGAGCTTTTGAGTCTTGCGTGCTGGGTTGCTCGGAGCTCCCGACAGCACCTACGACCCTTGATGGCTGCCATGGTAACAGGGCCATCGGGACCATCAGCTTCGGGATGCTGATCTCGCCCCCTTCGCTCAGTTCGGCAGGCTGAGCTGTTGGCTTTGACAACCTCCGGACAAAGATTCCATCAGGAGCCAGAGCTCCGGTTGACGCTTTGGTCGAGAGTTCGTCAACTTCAGCGTTATGGGCATGCTGAACATGGTGGAGATCTAGGACTTCAAAGTCCTTCTGAAGCCTCTGGACTTCAAGGAGGTAAGCAGCTAGCTGGAGATTATTGCAGGAGCATTCACCCTTCACCTGCTTGATGATGAGCTGTGAATCTCCTTTGACCAGCAGTTGCTTGACACCATATGACAGTGCCACCTTTAGTCCGTAGATGAGTGCTTCATACTCTGCCATGTTGTTGGTTGCCTTGAAGTCAAGGTGTACCATGTATTTTACCTTCTCCCCAGTCGGTGCAAGGAGAAGGATTCCTGCTCCGGCCCCCTGCTTATGCATGGAGCCGTCGAAGTAGAGGGTCCAGTGAGGCTCGGTGAAGGTTGGAGCTTGATGCTCCGTCTTCTGCTCACTGGGGCCCCCAGGATTTGATGGAGAGGGAGTCCATTCTGCCACAAAATCTGCCAACGCTTGACTCTTGACTGCTTGTCTTGAAATAAATTCAAGATCAAATTCAGCCAATTCCGCTGCCCACTTTGCAATATTCCCAGTTGAATTGGGATTATGCAAGATTGCTCGTAGTGGGTAGGAGGTCACCACTGAGACTTTGTGAGCTTGGAAGTAATGACGAAGCTTCCTGGAGGCAATAAGAACTGCATAGAGCAGCTTATGCACCTCTAGGTATCGAGTCTTGGCATCATGTAATACTTCACTAATGAAGTACACCGGGCGTTGAACGGTCCGGACCCTCCCGGAGGGGTTCGGAGCTTCCTCTTCAATGATCCGGATCCTCTCGGAGGGGTCCGGATTTTCTTCGGGGACTTCCGGGTTCTGGCTGGAGGAACCCGAAGCTTCTTCAAAAATGGCCTGGACCCTCCCGGAGGGGTCTAGGTCTCCTGAAGCAACTTCTTGTGGGTTCGAATCTGAGAGCTGGGACCCAGACTCGCTTTCAGGAACCTCCGGACCTTCCCGAAGTGGTCTGGATTCCTGAGTGTGAGGTAGTTCTGGTCTCTCCGCAACCAGAACCATACTGACGACTTCATCAGTAGCTAAAATATAAAGCAACAAAGGCTCACCAGGGTTCGGAGCTACCAGAATTGGTAGGGTGGTGAGGAACTATTTCAGCTCCTGGAATGCCTTCTCTGCTTCTTCGGACCATTGGAATGGTCCGGACTTCCTCAATAACTTGAAGAAGGGAAGTGCCCATTCCGCCAGTCTTGATATGAACCGGCTGAGGGCTGCTAGATATCCAGTTAACTTTTGGACGTCTTTGATGCGGGTTGGTGGCCGCATGTCTTCAATGGTTTTTATCTTCGCTGGATTAGCTTCTATGCCCCGGTGACTTACCAGGAAACCAAGAAGTTTTCCGGAGCTAACCCCGAATACGCACTTGTCCGGGTTTAGCTTTGTGCGGGTGGCCCGCAGCTTGTCGAAGACAGCCTGCAAGGTGTCGAGGAGTGACTCCTTGTTCCTGACCTTGACCACGATGTCATCGACGTACACTTCCACTACGTCTCTAATGAGTTCTTCAAAAGTTTTGTACATAGCTCGTACAAAAGTTGAAGCTGCATTCTTGAGACCAAAGGGCATGGCTGTGTAACAATACAATCCATCTACTTTGATGAATGAAGTATGCTCTTCATCCTCCCTAGACGTCCTGATTTGATGATACCCAGAATATGCGTTTAGGAAACACAGTAATTCACACCCGGAGGTGGAATCCACTATCTGATCTATTCTAGGTAGTGGGAATGGATCTTTTGGACATGCCTTATTTAGTGTGGTGTAGTCGATGCACATCCAAAGCTTCCCGCCGGCCTTGGGCACAACGACTGGGTTTGCCAGCCATTTTGGATGGAAGACTTCTCGGATGAATCCGGCTTCGAGTAGCTTCTTCACTTCTTGTTGGATGAAGTTCTGCCGCTCTATGGATTGCTTCCGAGGCTTCTGATGCACAGGCCGGGCATCGGGGTAGATCTTCAGATTGTGCTCAATCACTTCCCTTGGGATCTCAGGCATTTGTGACGGTTGCCAAGCAAACACGTCAATGTTAGCCCAGAGAAAAGTGATGAGCGCGAGTTCCTATTTGTCGTTCAATCCTCCTGATATTCGGGTGGTCTGAGCGGCATCGGAACCAATTTGGACGACTTTGACGGGAATGTCGGTGTCGCCACTTGGCTGCACACGGGGTGCAGAGGTCGAGCCTCGTTGACGAATGCTCGGGGGTTTTGGAGCTTTCTCCTGCCTGGAGTCCTCCTCTTGCGCCGTGGTGAGTGCGTGGAGTTCTTTCAGAGCAGTTACTCCGGCGGTACGATCTCCGCGGATCCAGAGAACGCCTACTGGTGTTGGCATCTTCAACACCAGATATCTATAATGAGCAGCTGCCATGAATTTGTACAGGGCAGGTCTACCCAAGATGGCATTGAACGGTAAGTTGATCTGAGCGACGTCGAAGACCAACTTCTCGGTGCGATATTTCTCCCGGGTCCCGAAGGTAACGGGGAGAGTAATAGCTCTGAGTGGGGTAATGGCCCCCGGACCTACTCCGGAGAAAGGTCGAGAGGGATGGAGATCCGAAGGTCGAAGCTGAAGCTTAGTGAAAGCTTCGAAGCTGATGAGGTTAAGCCCCGAACCTCCGTCTACCATGACATGGTGGAGCTGGATGTTATTGATGGTAGGAGATACCATCAAAGGTAACTGACCTGCTCCAACCATGCTCCGCGGGCAATCAGAAGCATCAAAAGTGATGGAGGTGTCCATCCACTTTCGATGAGGTTCCAGCCTGACTGTAGGGGCTACAGCGGCCATATCCCGCTGCATAGTCTTGATGACGCGATGAGAGGTGATATCCCATGACCCACCGAAAATGGTGTTCATGGTCTTCCGACGCTCGTTGTCAGAGACGTCAGAGTCATCATCGACAGAGGTGTAAACGGCCTTCAGGACCTTTTTGGGATCCTGAAACCCTAACTCCTCTTCACCCGGAGCTTCATCGACCTTTTGCTTTCCTTCCCTCTGTCGGAAAGGAGATCCTTCCCGGCGCTTGTTGTAGCGCTCGGCAAGGTTTTGGACCTCCCGGCAGTCTTCCAAACCATGGCTGCCTGTTTTGTGAATGGGACACC
Source organism: Tuctoria greenei (assembly GCA_036927565.1). Taxonomy (NCBI): domain Eukaryota; kingdom Viridiplantae; phylum Streptophyta; class Magnoliopsida; order Poales; family Poaceae; genus Tuctoria; species Tuctoria greenei. Next base: position 231,168,339 of record JAYESD010000003.1, read on the forward strand.
ACACTTTGGGTTTTCCACCGTCTTCAGAAGACGGTCGAGGTCGCTTCTCGGGGCGTGGCCCCCGGCCACCCGGAGTTGCAGCAGCTGCAACGTTGGATGTGCTGGCCGACGGCTTTTTCTTGCCGTTGGTCTTCTTTTTCTTCTTGCCACCCCCGGAGGTAGCGGCTTCTTCTTTGGAGGATTTCTTGTGATCCTCCGAGGCTGGTTTGGAGTGCATTTCACGGCCCTCCGCAGCTCTAGCACATTTGTCTGCCAAGCTGAAGAGTTCCGTGACGCTGGTGATCTCCTTGATCATCAGCTTCTCCAACATCTTCTTGTCCCGTACACCCTGTCTGAATGCCACAATGACAGAGGCGCTAGAGATAGAAGGGATAGTGTTTCATACCTGAGAGAACCTTTGGATGAATGACCGCAAGGATTCTCCCCCTTTTTGCACAACCGCAAAAAGGTCTAGTTCAGTGCCTGGTCGGGTGTATGAACTCTCGAAGTTGGCAGTGAACTGACGGCACAACTCCTCCCAACTGTTGATAGAGTTGGGTGGAAGGCTCATAAACCAGGACCTGGCGGTCCCAGTTAAGGCCACTGGAAAATAATTGGCCATCACGACCTCGTTCCCTCCAGCTGCCAAGATTGCAGTGGAGTATATCTGAAGAAATTCGGCGGGGTTGACAGTCCCGTCGAATTTTTCTGGCAGGTGAGGCCGGAACTTCTGTGGCCATCTAACCATGCGCAAGTGCATGGTCAGGGCTGAACAGCCTCCTCCTACTCCTTCAAGAGTAGAAAGGTCCTGAGCTTCCCGTCTTTCACGGGCACACTCAATATGGACCCGGCCATCCTGCTGGCGGTATCAGCGATCAAGCTCCGCCCGAAGGTCATGAGTTGAAAGCCTGGATACCGTGTGAGTGCGTCGAGCCCCGGAGGGCAACGACGTCACTTGTTGGGATGCAGCACGTCTCCTACTATTGGAGACGTGTGGACCAAGTCTTCCGGACAAAGTCCACCGCTGCGACGAGGCTCGTCCCGAAGGAGGAGGACCCTAGTTGTTGAGGCGTTCGGCTGCTGCTGCAACCAAATGATCCACATCGGCCCTCCACTGCTCCAGTGCATCCCAAGATGCATCCGGAGGTGGTGGACGTTGGAGAAGAGCACGTGCTGCATGGAGCGCGTGTTCCGGGTTGCCATGATTTGCCGACGCAGTAAGCGACGCCGGCGCACCATCACGTTGCCCAACACGATTTGCTGGAGGAGACGGTGGTGGTGGAAGTGCCACTCCTACTGGTGCTGAGGCTCCTGCTGGTGGCTGCCTATTGGAGGGATTGCCCCCAACAGCCTGAGCAGCAGGTTGACCGTTGGATGATCCAGCAGCTGAGTTCACCATTCTCGAAATCTCAGGCGCCCCTACCTGGTGCGCCAACTATCGGCGGTTGGAACCGGCAGATCTCCCTACACTACTAAAGTGATAGGGGAGTTTGATGTTCGGTGTGGGCGCGCGAAGATTCAAGAAGGTGAATAGGAGTTTGACACAGGAGACACAAGAATTTACGTGGTTCGGGCCGCCTGAGCGTAATACCCTACTCCACGGGTGTGTTGGTGTTGTATTAGCAGTATGAGCTTTGTCACGTGCGTATGAGGCGCGTGTCTGTCTCTAGCCCTGTGAACGTCCCTGTGTGTATCGTCGGCCTGTCCTTTTATAGTACAAGGGCATGACGTTACAAGTTAGCCTGGCCCGACATGTGGCCCCGGCGGTTACTAGTATTGATACACGCTTAATTGCTCTTAATGATCCTGTAACGGGCTTTGACAGCACTGTTACTGGTGTTAAGATCATCCGTTTAAGTGTCATTAATATGGCATTAATGACACTTAATCGGGTCTTGAAGTCCTTGGCTCTCCTTTGAAGATCCGGAGCCGTTGCAAGGTCTTCCGGAGGTTAGAAGCTGAGGATCCGATGATCGGACATGTGGCAGCTCCGGAGCTTGCTGTGGGAAGCAGGTAGCTCCGGGGCTACCAGACACGTGTCAAGTCTGGAGCTTCTCTCGGTCTGGAGTTAAGTCCGGAGGTGCCGTTTCGATACGTGGCCCGGAGCTTCCCCCTTGTGGGTGGTAACTCCGGTTTGGTTGTACACGTGGCGACCCGGGGATTAACCATGTTGGAGAAGCGGGTCCGGTTATGTCTGACATGTGGGCCTCCGAGGGTCTTCAAACCAAGTAGATGACTTTCCTTTGAGATCTTTGTAACCTCAAGGGGTGTACGGTTTCTAGGGTACCGACATATATATATATATATATATATATATATATATATATATATATATATATATATATATATGTGACAATATCATCTGTTAATTAAACATCATATTCATGTCACACAACAGGTACAAACTACAATAAGTTTATTAAAATATAGTCCATATATACATCAATATCTAAATGGCCAAACCTCCAAATTATTGAGTCCAAATGCATATGTACACACATGCAATGATGACACAATCCATATTATCAGTACACACAAAACTAGCAGCTTATCAGCTAGTTATGAAAATATACAAACCATGCTACAATACTACGCATTATGCAGATACATATCAAACTCTGTGCTGCTCATGCCTAGCACAGGTGGCAGCGGGGGCAGCACCGAGGAGCTGCTGCCAGCAACATCGCTAGAGAAGAAGGGAGCGGACGAATCCATGGTGAAGTACTCTGGTTCCGCCATGGGGAACTTTGTAGGCATGGGGAAGCTGATGCTCCTCAGATCCACGCTCTTGTCTCTGCCAATGTTAATCATGTGGTACGCCGGTGCCGGTGGCGGTGGCAACTCTGGTGAGTTCTTGTTTCCCGAGCCTTTTTCAAACACCCTACAAACCACCCACACGTCCTGTACACAATTCAAGCAGAGAACAGAATAATGAATTAGGGTAAGCAATTAGAGAGATCTTGAGTGAATTTTCATATACTTAAGCGCTAGTGCAGCTAGCACCTGGGAAGAAGAAGAAACATAATTCATGGTTTTGGAGATAGATTCGCTTACCTGTTGCGGCAGCTTGTACTCGTGCATGACCCACTGGGTTTTCTCGCCCCTTGGAGCGCGCCCCTTGTAGAACACGAGGGTCTTTTTGGTGCCGACAAGCACAACTGGTCTGCCCAATTCGCCATGGTAGATTTCCCGGTCTTTGCCGGTCGCCTTCCAGTAGCCGGCTGCTGTGGCACGGTTAGCCCTATGTCCTGTTTGGTACTTGTGATCCTTCCGACAGTAAAAATACCACTCCTCTCCCCCCATGATCGCTAAATCTGCAAAAATTTACAATGATTATTGAAGCACTGTTAATTCACAACTCAAAATCAATAATCACGTATGGAAAGAATTGGCATATACACAAATCAGAGATCATCAGCACTTACATATGGAAGTTCCCATGGCTCCAACTTGTTGAGGTCGGCCTCAACAATGGCAGGCCGGGCGTTGAAGTTGTGGTCAAGAACCTTTGACCTCAGGTAGTAGACGATCTCCTCGTCCGTGGGGTGAAATCGGAATCCCGATGGAAGCTGCAGGCCATTGGCAGCGCCGTTCCACCCCTGCTGCTGCTGCTGCTGCTGCTGGTGTTCCATGATTCTCTCAAGCTCCTGAAACACGATCATGAGAACCAACAAGCTAATCGATCAAGTAACAGCTGTGTTAAGAAATCTGCTGCAGGAATCAGGAGCACAAAGGTAAAACCATACAAATGCAAGAACCCTTAAGCGTTCTTCGGTCTCAGAAGCTATTGTGTATCCAAGATGGATTGAGATCGATTTCTTGTGAGGCAATCAGCCACTGATGGCATCGGTTTAAATAGGACTAAGGAGTGTGTCTGGAGAAGCAACTTACCTTATAAGCCTCCCCAACTTTTTTTTTGGCAGTGTCCGTTTCCGTTGATCATGGCCGGCACTTGTTCTTTCCAACTCTGCAACACTAGTCGTCGCGCGCCACGCAGTCGCTTTTGTGCGGTGATCACGACATCATCTAGAAGCCCGGTTTCGAACTTCGTGCTCGCGTCGCCTTGTTTCACGCGGCTTATCTGGCACAGCGTGTGGTTCTGTTATCATCTGTATCACTTATCTGCGGCCTCCCCCGCATGATCTGCATGCATGCACATTTAGCACCAGGCTTTAATTTGGGGTGTTGCTGATATGCATGGAAACATGCGCCCTTGCCGGTTGGATTACTCCATCATTACACGTTGTTAGCCGTATACGTAGTGGTACATACCCTCTGACGCATCACAGTGATCTACTGATTATCGCAGATACTTCATAAGACAAATTTAGGTGCAAGGAGAATGTGAGTCTGTGTTGTAACGATGTGTGTGTTGTCAGTTGTGTATCTAGACAACTTGATGTATTTCTCTATCTATGCATGGACATGGCATCTTGGTAAAAGAACAAAAGAAGAGTGACAGCTTGTCGAATATGCTCATCTAGCTTTCTATCTGTGAGTGAACCTCCTGAAAACAATGGGCCGTTGGTCGGTTCCCGAGCTAAACCGGGAGGACGACAGGAGCACTACCTTATCTGCTTATCTACGGGCATTGCATGCATGAAGATTTTCAACTTTTTCTTGCTTTTGAAGCAACTGATCGATCAAAGATTTGTGCCAGATGCCCACGTTTATCCATGCATGCATTATGCAAGTTTGTAGTGTATTGCTTAATCACATGACTTCTTGTGTCTAGGATATGGTTCTTGCCCGGGTGAGTGTCATGAGATGCTAGATTTTCTCAGGAAGCGCGAACAGCACAATGTGCTTGCGCCCATGGAGACGACTATGTATCTCTTCCGATCCGAAAGCCTCAAGGCGTGCAACACATGCATGTATTACAATACAATGCATGCTTATCTAGTGCTTTAGTAACTAATGCTCTTGGCCCAGCATACACTAGCGATGTACTTCCTCGGTTTTTGAGTTGATATCATTATTAAGATACTAATTCTAGTGGTAAATAAGTGAACTTCCGACGTCTACCGTCGTAAGTTACGTAACTTACGATGGTAGCCCACAACCATCGTAAGTAAGTGTCCAGGCTGATCTGTGAGCTGGGCCAGATGACTTAAGGTGGACGAGATGACTATGGCCGACGTAAGTAGCCTGCTAACTTATGACAGCTCCAGCTGGCTGACGTAAGTTGTCTGGGCTAACTTACGACAGCGTTGGCTGACCGATGTAAGTAGCCTGGGCTAACTTACGATGGCAAGTGTCTTGGCCGTCGTGAGTTATGTTTGTAACTGTTTTTTTTAAACAGAAACTGACTAACCTGGCACAATGGCCAGCTCACACAGTAATAAATGCACACAAATCCATATTCACAGCAGCAATAAACAATCAATTGAGATCCAAACATATCAACCACAATACAAACTCCAAACGGGCTACAAACTAGCCCCTCGACTACCTCCAGAGTCGAAGAAACATCTCCGTGCATCCCTCCCGGTACCGGTATCTGTGGTGATGGAGTTTGCGCCTCCGTTGCCGAACCTGCAAAGCACATTAGAGTTAGACATGTTAGACATCTCTCTTTTTCTTTCTATCTATCTACATTCCATCCTCTCTCTCACTCTCTTCCTCTCCCTCTATCTTTCTCTCACTCTCTTCTAGTCCCTCTCTTTCTCTCTTCCTCTCCCTCTCTTGCGCGTATTGCGGGCCGCACGCGTGGCCCGCAGGGTTAGGGTTATTTACTTTATGTACGACGGGCCAATAAATTACATCGACCTACGGTTGGGCCGTCGTACGTAAGGTATTAAATTATGTCGGTTTCCTTATTTACGACGGTAACGAGCCCACAACTGACGTAAGTTTTGTTACCTATGACGGCTACCATGGGCCGACGCAAGTTAGTTAACATAAGTCGGCTGACCCTCATAAATAATTGTGACCGTCGTAAGGTTGCGAATTTCCTGTAGTGAAAAAGAACACACACCCCCACCAATTGAAGCTATATCAGGTTAGAGAAATGGATATCCCCATATAGCTTCATCGCTTTCACCTCCAACTCTCTCCCTCTCTCTCTCCCGAGCCGCCTGTCCCCCATCTCTCTCTCTTTCCCCTCTCCCTCTATCTCTCTTCCTTATAACATTTGTGATATATATATATATATATATATATATATATATATATATATATATATATATATGTGTGTGTGTGTGTGTGTGTGTGTGTGTGTGTGTGTGTGCGTGTAGCGCTATGGAGGGGTAATTTCTATTGTAGCGCTGAATCACCCCTCCCCCATGAGGGCAACTTTTACCCACTTATGTTCCCCTTTTTGAAATTTCCCGCTTAAAACATACTATTTCTGGAAAAAAATCCGCTCTCTAGAGTAGATAACGATGAAGATTTATTAGTGTGCTGCCTGCTACGTATATGCATGGAACCCGTGAGCGGACGGAGTAACACGTCACCTAAAAAGAAACTCCGCATATACAGGGGCTTTTGTGTAATGGTAGAGTTATTTTCTTGTGACCATGAGATCACAGGTTCGCGTCCTGAAAATAATCTCTAACAGAAAGTAAAAGGAAAGATTGTGTACAACGGATACAAATAAGTGGATTGGACCCTTCTGCGAACTCTACACATCAGCTAAAAAGAAACTCCGCGTATTCAGAGCTTCACCTCTTTGGCCTCCAAATCTTTGCAAGCGGGAGGTACGCACACACAAGTAATATATTGAAAAGGAAAACACATACAACTACAATTACAAGTTCATATAAACTTCACGCATCTTATATATATATGACTATATCATCTGTTAATTAAACATCATATTCATGTCACATAATAGGTACAAATTACAATAAGCTTATTACAATATAGTCCATACATCAATATCTAAAAGACCAAACCTCTAAATTATTGAGTCCAAACTCATATGTACAAACATGCAATGAGGACACAATCCATATACCAGTACACACAAAACTAGCAGCTTATCAGCTAGTTATCAAAATATACAAACCATGATACAATATTACGCATTATTATGCGGATACATATGAAACCCTGTGCTCCTCATGCCTAGCACAGGTGGCAGCGGGGGCAGCACATAGGAGCTGCTGCCAGCAACATCTGTAGAGAAGAAGGAAGCGGACGAGTCCATGGCGAAGTACTCTGGCTCCACCATGGGGAACTTTGTAGGCATGGTGAAGCTGATGCTCCTTAGATCCACGATGTTGTCTGTTCCCATGTTGATCATGTGGTATGCCGGTGTTGGTGCTGGTGCCGGAGCCGGTGGCGTTGGCAACTCTTGTGAGTTCTTATGGCCCGTGCCTTTCTCAAACACCCTACAAACAACCCACACGTCCTGCACACAATTCAAACAAACAATAGAGAATAAACTAGGGTAAGCAATTTGAGAGTTCTTGAGTGAATTTTCATGTAATTAAACGCTAGTGCAGCTAGCACCTGGGAATAAGAAGGAGAAGAATTCATAGTTTTGGAGATAGATCCAATTACCTGTTGGGGCAGCTTGTACTCGTGCATGACCCATTGGGTCTTCTCGCCCCTGGGAGCCCGCCCCTTGTAATACACGAGAGTTTTCTTGGCGCCGATGAGCACCTCTGGTCTGCCCAATGTGCCATGGTAAATCTCCCGGTCTTTGCCGGTCGCCTTCCAGTAGCCGGCCGCTGTGGCACGATTAGTCCTATGTCCTGTAGGGTACTTGCGATCCTTCCGCCAGTAGAAATACCACTCTTTCTCCCCCATGCTCGCTAAATCTGAAAATATTTACAATGATTATTCAAGCACACTATTAATTAACAACTCAAAATCAATATATAATCATGTATGGAAATAATTGGCAGATATGCGAATAAGAGAGCACGCGCTTACTTGGGAGTTCCCATGGCTCTGACTTGTTGAGGTCGACCTCAACAATGGCAAGGGCTGTGAAGTTGGGGTTGAACACCTTTGACCTCAGATAGTAGCCGACGATCTCCTCGTCAGTGGGATGGAATCGAAATCCAGTTGGAAGCTCCAGGCCGTTGGCAGCACCGTTCCGCGTCTGTTGCTGCTGGTGTTCCATGATTCTCTAAAGCTCCTAAAACACGATCACGAGAACCAACAAGCTAATCAATCAAAAGTTGTGTTAAGAAATCCGCTGCAAGAATCTGGAGCACAAAGGTAAAACCATACAAATGCTAGAAATCTCAAGCTAGCGTTCTGCACCAGTCTCAGAAGTGTATCCAAGATGGATTTAGATCGATGATCTGTTGTGAGGCAATATGCCACTGATGTCATTTGTTTAAATAGGACCAAGACGTGTATCCATAGAAGCAACTTACCTTAGAAGCCTCCCCAACTTTTTCTTTGGCAGTGTCTGTTTCCGTGGATCAGGGTCGGTGCTTGTTCATTCCAACTCCGCAACGCTTGTCCTCGCGCGCCACGCAGTCGCTTTCGTGCTGGGATCACGGCCGCTGGTGCTAGCTTTCTGGCCTCATCTAGAAGCCCGACTTCGAGCTTCGTGCTCGTGCCGCCTTGTTTCACGCGGCTTATCTGGCGCAGCGCGTGGTTCTGTTGCCATCTGTATCGCTTATCCCCGGCCTACCCTACATGGTCTGCTGCATGCATGCACATGTAGCACCGGGCTTTAATTTGGGGTGTTGCTGATATGCATGGAAACATGCACCCTTGCCAGTTGGATTACTCCATCATTACGCGTTGTTGGCCGTATCCGTAGTGGTACATACCCTCTGACGTGTCACAGTGATCTACTAATTATCGCAGATACTTCATACGACAAATTCAGGTGCAAGGAGAATGTGAGTCTGTGTTGTTGTCAGTTGCTGTGTATCTAGACAGCTTGATGTATTTATCTGTCTATGCATGGATCGGACATGGCACCTGGCTAAAAGAACAAATTAAGAGTGATGTCAGCTTGTCGAATATGCTCATCTAACTTTCTATCTGTGGGATGTTCGTCGGTTCCGAGCTAAACAGGGAGGACATCAGGAGTGCTACCTTATCTGCTTATCTGGTGCAGGCATTGCATGCATGGAGATTTTCAACTTTTTCTTACTTTTGAAGCAACTGATTGATCAAAGGTGTGTGCCAGGTGCCCACATTATCCATGCATGCATGCATCATGCAAGTTTGTAGTATTGGTTAGTCACATGACTTCTTGCATCTAGGCTAGCATGGTTCTTGCTTAGTCACATAGACATGAGTATGCATGGACCATACATTAACCTTTGCATCTGTGATATGTCTTAAAAAGATAAAGGGAAAAGTCCATTTTACTACTTTATAGTATACCCTTTGTCCACATAACCCCCTATACTAATATTTGGTTCATTTTTTCCTAATGCTTTGCAAAACCAGGTTACTTTACACCTTTGCTTGAATCCCTAATATGGATTTGCTGACATGTACATCGGTTTTGGTTATTAGACGCATGGGGCTGTTTGGTCAAAGTTAATGTGTCTGCTTGTAAGAAATGAAAATTGGGACAAAAAACTGTGGACTATGTCTTTCTAGGATATGCACAACATAGTGCAGCCTATAGATTCTTAGTGATTAAATCCGAGATTCCTGATGTGTGCACATCAATATTGTGACTGAATCTCGTGATGCCACATTTTTCGAGCATATTTTTCCAATGAAGGATAGAGTTGCAGGTCGTAATGAGGCATCTACTAGTTTTACTCCTATCTCTCTTCTTTATAACATTTGTGCTATATATATATACATACATATATATATATATATATATATATATATATATATATATATATATATATATATATATATATATATATGTGTGTGTGTGTGTGTGTGTGTGTGTGTGCGTGCGCGCGCGTGTGTGTGTACGCGTGTGTATGTGTGTGTAGCGCTATGGAGGGGTAATTTCTATATTGTAGCGCTGAATCACCCCTCCCCCATGAGGGTGACTTTTACCCATTTATGGTTCCCCTTTCTGAAATTTAACGGTTAATTAAAACATACTATTTCTGAAAAAAAACCGCTCTCTAGAGTAGATAACAATGAAAGCATTTATTAGTGTGCTGCCTGCTACGTATATGCATGGACCCCTTAAGCGGCCGGAATAACATGTCACCTAAAAAGAAACTCCGCATATACAGGGGCTTTGGTGTAACGGTTGAGTTATTTCCTTGTGACCATGAAATCACATGTTTGAGTCCTATAAACAATCTCTTACAGAAAGTAAACAGAAAGATTGTGTAAAAAGAAAGTCCGCATATACAAAGCTTTGGCGTAACGGTAAAGTTATTGCCTTGTGACCATGAGATCACGGGTTCGAATCCTGTAAACAGTCTCTTACGGAAATTAAAAAGAAAGGTTGTGTATGAAATATACAAAGTGGATCGAACACTTCTTCGAAATCTATATAAGCAGGAGGTACGCACACACAAGTAATATATTGAAAAGAAAAACACATAAAACTACAATTACAAGTTCAGGTAAACTTCATGCATATTATATATATGACAATATCATCTGTTAATTAAACATCATATTCATGTCGCATAATAGGTACAAACTACAATAAGCTTATTACAATACAGTCCATACATCAATGTCTAAAAGAAGAAACCTCTAAATTATTGAGTCCAAACGCATATTTACACACATGCAATGAGGACACAATACATATACCAGTACACACAAAACTAGCAGCTTATCAGCTAGTTATGAAAATATACAAACCATGCTATAATATTATGAATTATGCAGATTCATATGAAACCTTGTGCTGCTCATGTCTAGCACAGGTGGCAGCGGGGGCAGCACCGAGGAGCTGCTGCCAGCAACATCAGTAGAGAAAAGGCGAGCGGATGAATCCATGGAAAAATACTCTGGTTCCGCCATGGGGAACTTTGTAGGCATGGGGAAGCTGATGCTCCTCAAATCCACGTTGTTGTCTGTGCCCATGTTGATCATGTGGTACGCCGATGTCGGTGCCGGTGCCGGAGACGGTGGCGGTGGCAACTCTTGTGAGTTCTTCTGGCCCGAGCCTTTCTCAAACACCCTACAAGCAACCCACATGTCCTGCACACAATTCAAACAAACAATAGAGAAAAAATTAGGGTGAGCAATTAGAGAGATCTTGAGTGCATTTTCATGTAATTAAATGCTAGTGCAGCTAGCACCTAAGAATAAGAATTGAGGAGAAGAATTCATAGTTTTGGAGATAGATTCGATTACCTGTTGGGGCAGCTTGTACTCGTGCATGACCCACTGGGTCTTCTCGCCCCTGGGAGCCGTCCCTTGTAAAACACGAGAGTTTTCTTGGTGCCGATGAGCACCACCCGGTGCTTGAAGGCCCCATCGAAGGAGAGGGTGAAGCCGCCCGAGCCAACGTGTCTGAGGTGGCCCAGAAGGTTGCCCAGTTCTTCCATAGGGTCTAGGACCATCTCTCTGTAGCTCCCGCTTGTATTCTCTCTTCTTCTTCTCCAATTTTGTAATCTCTTGTCTCCAGATGAATGAAATCCAAATTTTTGTGAATTCGAATTTCATTTTTTGTCTTCAACACCTTTGTCTCACTTGGCCCCTTGGTAGATGTACACAATTTGATTGTGAACATGTACCAAGAGGATGTAACAGTTGTTGAAGACTTGCATGCTTTGAACTTGTAGAATGTAGGTCCGAAGTCTTCGATAGTGTAGGCCCCCTGAGGCTGTCGGAGCTTAGTGGCTCCGGCATTGACCATCGCTGGAGCTTAGTAGCTCCGGCAGTAGTCTCCATCAATGCGTAAAGCATTGACGGTTAGCCCTTTGGGGTGTCGGAGCTTGGTAGCTCTGGCAGTGACCTCTGTCAACACATGGTGTGTCAACGGTAGACTCCTCTTTAGAGTCTTTCCACCATCTTCACGTTGACGGCTTGCCCCCTAGCTTTACCGGAACTGAGTAGCTCCAGAGATGCTCGATGTCAATGTTTGAACATCGACCACAAGCCTCCTAGAGGATGTCGGTGCTTTGGCAGCTCTGACTTCATTCACCATCATCATAAAATATTTATTTTTCCTGCACACTGAAGTCAAGAAAAATAGTAAAATCCGTTTCCTATCTATAAATTCATTGCGACTTACTATTCCCGAGAAAGTTTTAGGTCGAACACAATTCTAAATACAATCAAGAGCTCCATCTTGTTTCCTTCAGGTCCGATCGTTTCTGGACTCGCCTTACTTCGGCCTGCCGGGGTATAGGTAGAGTGGCGTACTTAGGGTGCATGACCAAGCTAAGTCGATAGCACACTCCGGCCCTAGATTGGCTTGGCGGCATTCAGACGAGTAGGCCATCAACAATGTTTGAACCCGGAAGGATAGACAATGCAACTCGAAGTGTACATGAACTGGTCGAGCTAAAGTTTCCTAAGAACTGCACAACTTTGTTATAGACAAGAAAGAGAAAAATAAAAAATATTGAGCATGTACAAAGTAAATGCACGTGGAGTCTGTTTTCACACAATGATGTCTTTCATTATAGGTCCGGGGTACAGGGGAAACAAGTACACTCTTAGGGTACGGAACCAAGTTAAGTGTGTTTCGTTTCTCGTTTGACCCAAGGTAGCTAGCTACACCTTTAGTTCTGAGACTATGACAAGTGTTGCATGGACGTTGCGGACCTAACTGGGTAGGTCCGGCTACCCTCCCGGAGGAGCTACGCGACTCTGTACAATGACTCTATAACATACATCACGTGTAATTACAGACTCACCTCCGTGATATTAAGCGTAGAACTTACGGAGGTGCTCAATGTTCCATGGATTTAGGAGAGGTGTCCCATCCTCAGTTGCCAAGCCAACACATCTGGGACGGGATACTTTGATCACTCGGAAGGGTCCCTCCCAGCTGGGGGAGAGTTTGTTTAACCCTTCTCTGGATTGTATTCTCCGTAGCACCAGATCGCCTTCCTCGAGCTGTTGGCTGTGAACATGCCATTGGTGATAGCGCCGAAGAGCTTGGTGGTATTGGGCATTCCGAACAGCTGCTCGGCACCTTCCCTCTTCAAGGAGGTCAAGGTCTTCACGCCGGAGCTGGTCCTGCGTGGCTTCGTCGGAGGTCCGGACCCAGAGTGACCCCAAGGTGATTTCTGGAGGAAGGACTGCTTCAGCTCCGTACACCAGGAAGAAGGGTGTCTCTCCAGTTGACCGGTTTGGAGTTGTCTTGTTGGCCCATAGAGTGGGCAGAAGCTCTTCGATCCAATTGGCTCCATGTTTTTTCAGGCACTCATATGTGCGCGTCTTGAGTCCTTTCAGGATTTTTGCATTTGCTCTCCCGGCTTGGCCATTGCTTGTCGGGTGAGCTACGGAGGCGTAGCTGACTTGTATGCCGAGGTCTTCGCAGTATCCTTGGAACGCAGAGCTTGTGAATTGGGTCCCATTATCTGTTATGATTTTGTTCGGGACTCCAAATCTGCATATGATGGACTGCAAGAAGTTGATAGTCGATTGCTTGTTTATTGTCACAACTGGAGTTGCTTCCGGTCATTTGGTGAACTTGTCAATGGCAACATACAGGAACTTGTAACCTCCGACGGCTCTTGGGAAAGGTCCCAAGATGTCCATCCCCCACACAACGAAAGGCCATGTAGGAGGTATCATTTGTAGGGGCTGAGCCGGTGTGTGAATTTGCTTCTCATGGAACTGGCATGCTTCGCATTTCTTCATCAGCTCAGTTGCATCCTGGAGCGCTGTAGGCTAGTAGAAGCCATGCTGGAAGGCTTTACCGACCAGCGTGCGGGAAGACGCGTGGTTCCCACACTCGCCTCCATGGATTTCTGCGAGGAGCTCGCAACCTTCTTCCCTTGTGATGCACCACATTTGGATGCTGTTGGCACCGTGCCGGTAGAGATCCCCTTCTACTAGCGTGTATCTTTTAGCCAATCTGACTATCCGATCAGCGGATACATCATCGCCAGGGAGGATATTGTTTTTCAAGTAGCTCCGGATCTCCGAGATCCATGCATCGGAGCTTGCTTGAGCATTTGAGTCTTGCGTGCTGGGTTGATCGGAGCTTCCGGCAGCACCTACGACCCTTGATGGCTGCCATGGTAACAGGGCCATCGGGACCGCCAGCTTTGGGATGCTGGTCTTGCCCCCTTCGCTCAGTTCGGCAGGCTAAGCTGTGGGTTTTGACAACCTCCGGATGAAGGTTCCATCAGGATCTGGAGCTTCAGTTGATGCTTTCGTCGAGAGTTCGTTAGCTTCAGCATTATGGACACGCTGGACATGGTGGAGATCCAGGACTTTGAAGTCCTTCTGAAGCCTCTAGACTTCAAGGAGATAAGCAGCTAGTTGAGGATTGTTACAGGAGCATTCACCCTTCACCTGTTTAATGATGAGCTGCGAATCTCCCTTGACCAACAGTTGCTTGACACCATATGATAGTGCCACCTTTAGTCCATAAATGAATGCTTCATATTACACCATGTTGTTGGTCGCCTTGAAGTCAAGGTGGACCATGTATTTTACCTTCTCCCCAGTTGGAGCGAGGAGAAGGACTCCAACTCTGGCCCCCTGCTTTTGCATGGAGCCGTCAAAGTAGAGGGTCCAGTGAGGCTCCCGGAGGGCGCCGAAGCTTCCTCCACATCGACTCGGACCCTCCCGGAGAGGTCTGGACCTACTTCGGGGACCTCCAGGTCCTTGCTGGAGGAACACGGAGCTTCTACTGGAGAGACCCGGACCCTCCCGAAGGGGTTGATCTTCTGGAATAACTCCCTATAGATCCAAGTCCGGGGGCTGGGACACAAACTAACCTTCAGGAACCTCTGATCCCTCCCAGAGGGGTCTGGATTCCTGAGCTTGGGATGGTTCTGGTCTCTTTGCAACCAAGACCATGCTGACAACCTTGTCGGTTGCTGAAATGTAAAGCAGTAAGGGCTCACTAGGGTTTGGAGCTACCAAGGTTGGTAGAGTGGTGAAGAGCTGCTTTAGCTCCTGGAACGCCTTTTCTACTTCTTCAGACCATTGGAATGGTCCGGACTTCCTCAATAGCTTGAAGAAGGGTAGCGCCCATTCCGCCAGTCTTGAGATGAACCGGCTGAGGGCGGCTAGACATCCAGTCCATTTTTGGACGTCCTTGATGCGGGCTGGTGGCCGCATCTCCTTAATGGCTTTAATCTTCGTTGGATTTGCCTCTATGCCCCGGTGGTTTACCAGGAAACCAAGAAGTTTTCTGGAGCTAACCCCGAAGACGCACTTGTCTGGGTTCAGCTTCATGCGGGTGACCCGCAGCTTGTCGAAGACAGCTTGCAAGGTTTCAAGGAGTGACTCCTTGTCCTTGATCTTGACGATGATGTCATCAACATACACTTCCACTACGTCTCTGATGAGCTCTCCAAAGGTTTTGTACATAGCTCGTACAAATGTTGAAGCTGCATTCTTGAGACCAAATGGCATGGCAGTGTAGCAGTACAATCCATCTACTCTGATAAAAGAAGTATGTTCTTCATCTTCCCTAGACATTCTGATTTGATGGTACCCAGAATATGCGTCTAGGAAACACAGTAATTCACACCTAGAGGTGGAATCCACTATCTGATCTATTCTAGGTAGTGGGAATAGATCTTTTGGGCATGCCTTATTCAATGTTGTGTAGTCGAGACACATCCGAAGCTTCCCGCCAGCCTTGGGTACAACGACTGGGTTTGCCAGCCATTTTGGATGGAAGACTTCTCGGATGAATCCAGCTTCGAGCAACTTCTTCACCTCTTGTCGTATGAAGTTTTGTCACTCTGCGGATTGCTTCCGAGGCTTCTGATGTACGGGCCGAGCATCAGGATAGATCTTCAGATTATGCTCAATCACTTCCCTAGGGATCCCAGGCATTTGCGACGGTTGCCAGGCATACACGTCGACATTAGCCCGGAGGAAACTGATGAGCGCGAGTTCCTATTTTTCATTCAGACCTCCCGACATACGAGTGGTCTGAGCGGCATCAGAACCGATTTGGATGACTTTGACGGGAATGTCTGTGTTGCCGCTTGGTTGCACGCGAGGTGCGGAGGTTGAGCCTCGTTGACGAATGCTCGGGGGTTTCGGAGCTTGTTCCTGCCTGGATTTTTCCTCCTGCGCTGTAGCAAGCGCATGAAGTTCTTCCAGAGCAGTCACTCGGGCAGTACGGTCTCTGCGGATCCGGAGAACGCCAACTGATGTTGGCATCTTCAACACCAGGTAGCCATAATGAGCAGCAGCCATGAACTTGTACAAGGCGGGCCTGCCCAGAATGGAGTTGAAAGGTAAGTTGATCTGAGCGACATCAAAGATCAACTTCTCAGTGTGATAATTCTCCCGAGTCCCGAAGGTCACGGGGAGAGTAATGGCACCGAGTGGTGCTATGGCCGCCAGACCTACTCTGAAGAAAGGTCAGGAGGGGTGAAGGTCCGAAGGTCGGAGCTGAAGCTTGACAAAAGCTTTGAAGCTTATGAGGTTCAGCCCTGACCCTCCGTCCACCATTACATGGTGGAGTTGAATGTTATTGATGGTCGGAGATACCATCAATGGTAGTTGACCAGCTCCGATCATGTTCCGAGGGCAGTCTGAAGCATCAAAAGTGATGGTGGTGTCCATCCACTTTCGATGAGGCTCCGCCCTGGCTGTAGGAGCTACTGAGGACATGTCATGCCGCATGGTCTTGAGGACACGGCGGGAGGTGATGTCCCACGAACCATTAAAGATGGTGTTCATGGTCTTCCGATGCTCATTGTCAGAGACATCGGAGTCATTGTCGACGGAGGTGTAAACAGCCTTCAAGACCTTTTTAGGGTCCTGGAAGCCTAACTCCTCTTCAGCTGAAGCTTCATCGACTTTCTGTTTCCCTTCCCTCTGACGGAAAGGAACTTCTTCCCGGCGCTTGTTGTAGCATTCGACAAGGTTTTGGACCTCCCGGCAGTCCTCCAAGTTGTGGTTGTTCGACTTGTGGATGGGACACCACACTTTGGAGTTGCCACCGTCTTCAGAGGACGGCCGAGGTCGTTTCTCGGGGTGTGGCCCCCGACCACCCGGAGCTGCTGCAGCTGCAGCAGTAGATGTGCTGGCTGGCGGCTTCTTCTTGCCGTTGGACTATTTCTTCTTTTTGCCACTCCTAGAGGTAGTGGCTTCGCCTTTGGAGGATTTTTTGCCATCCTACGGAGGTGGTTTGGAGTGCATTCCATGACCCTCCGCAGCTTTGGCACACTTGCCTGCCAAGCTGAAGAGCTTCGTGACACTGGTGATCTCCTTGACCACCAGCTTCTTTAGCATCTTCTTATCTCGTACGCCCTGTCTAAATGTCACGATAACAGAGGCACTGGAGATAGAAGGAATAGTGTTTCGTACCTTGGAGAACCTCTGGATTAATGAGCGCAGGTATTCTCCCCCTTCTGCACGACTGCAAAAAGGTCCAGTTTGGTGCCTGGTCGGGCAGTAGCCAGCCGCTGTGGCACGATTAGTCCTATGTCCTGTAGGGTACTTGCGATCCTTCCGCCAGTAGAAATACCACTCTTTCTCCCCCATGCTTGCTAAATCTGCAAATATTTACAATTATTATTCAAGCACACTATTAATTAACAACTCAAAATCAATATATAATCATGTATGGAAATAATTGGCAGATACGCGAATAAAAGAGCACACGCTTACTTGGGAGTTCCCATGGCTATGACTTGTTGAGGTCGACCTCAACAATGGCAAGGGCTGTGAAGTTGGGGTTGAACACCTTTGACCTCAGATAGTAGCCAACGATCTCCTCGTCAGTGGGATGGAATCGAAATAAAGTTGGAATCTCCAGGCTGTTGGCAGCACCGTTCCGCGTCTGTTGCTGCTGTTGCTGTTGCTGCTGGTGTTCCATGATTCTCTCAAGCTCCTGAAACACGATCACGAGAACCAACATGCTAATCAATCAACAGCTGTGTTAAGCAATCTGCTGCAAAAATCCATAGCACAAAGGTGAAATCATACAAATGCAAGAAATCTCAAGCTAGTGTTCTCCAGTCTCAGAAGTGTAACCAAGATGGATTTAGATCGATGATCTGTTGTGAGGTATTATGCCACTGATGGCATGAGTTTAAATAGGACCAAGACGTGTATCCATAGAAGCAACTTACCATAGAAGCCTCCCCAACTTTTTCTTTGGCAGTGTCCGTTTCCGTGGATCAGGGCCGGCGCTTGTTCATTCCAACTCCGCAACGCTTGTCCTCGCGCGCCATGCAGTCGCTTTCGTGCTGGGATCACGGCCGCTGGCACTAGCTGCCCTGGCCTCATCTAGAAGCCCAACCTCGAGCTTCATGCTCGCGCCGCCTTGTTTCGCGCGGCTTATCTGGCTCAGCGCGTGGTTCTGTTGCCATCTGTATCGCTTATCTCCGGCCAACCCTACATGGTCTGCATGCATGCACATGTAGCACCGGGCTTTAATTTGGGGTGTTGCTGATATGCATGGAAACATGCACCCTTGCCGGTTGGATTACTCCATCATTACACGTTGTTGGCCGTATCCATAGTGGTACATACCCTCTGACGCGTCACAGTGATCTACTAATTATTGCAGATACTTCATAAGACAAATTCAGGTGCAAGGAGAATGTGAGTCTGTGTTGTAATGATGTGTTGCTGTCAGTTGCTGTGTATCTGGACAGCTTGCTGTATTTATCTGTCTATGCATGGACATGGCACCTGGCTAAAAGAACAAATTAAGAGTGATGTCAGCTTGTCGAATATGCTCATCTAGCTTTCTATCTGTGGGCTGTTGGTCGGTTCCCGAGCTAAACAGGGAGGACATCAGGAGTGCTACCTTATCTGCTTATCTGGAGCAGGCATTGCATGCATAGAGATTTTCAACTTTTTCTTACTTTTGAAGCAACTGATCGATCAAAGATGTGTGCCAGGTGCCCACATTATCCATGCATGCATGCATCATGCAAGTTTGTAGTATTGGTTAGTCACATGACTTCTTGCATCTAGGCTAGCATGGTTCTTGCTTAGTCACATAGACATGAGTATGCATGGACCATACATGAACCTTTGCATCTGTGATATGACTTAAAAAGATAAAGGGAAAAGTCCATTTTACTACTTTATAGTATGCACTTTGTCCACATAACCCCCTATACTAATATTTGGTTCATTTTTTCGGGTTGCAAGTTTTTTCTTTGCTTGAATCCGGTTATTACTGGATTTGATACTTGATGGATTTGCTGACATGTATATCGGTTTTGGTTGTTAGACGCATGGGGCTGTTTGATCAAAGTTAATGTGTCTGCTTGTAAGAAATGAAAATTGGGACCAAAAATTGTGGACTGTATATTTCTAGGATATGCACAACATAGTGCAGCCTATAGATTCTTAGTGATTAAATCCGAGATTCCTGATGTGCACATCAACATTGTGACTGAATCTCGTCATGCCACATTTTTCGAGCATATTTTTCCAATGAAGGATAGAGTTGCAGGTCGTAACGAGACATCTACTAGTTTTACTCCTATCTCTCTTCTTTATAACATTTGTGCTATATATATATACATACATATATATATATATATATATATATATATATATATGTGTGTGTGTGTGTGTGTGTGTGTGTGTGTGTGTGTGTGTGTGTGGGTGGGTGTGGGTGTGGGTGTGGGCGTGGGTGTGTGTGCATGTGTATGTGTGTGTAGCGCTATGGAGGGGTAATTTCTATATTGTAGCCCTGAATCACCCCTTCCCCATGAGGGCGACTTTTACCCATTTATGGTTCCCCTTTTTGAAATTTACCGCTTAATTAAAACCTACTATTTCTGAAAAAGGATCCGCTCTCTAGAGTAGATAACGATGAAGCATTTATTAGTGTGCTGCCTGCTACGTATATGCATGGAACCCGTAAGCGGGCGGAATAACACGTCACCTAAAAAGAAACTCCGCATATACAGGGGCTTTGGTGTAACGGTAGAGTTATTTCCTTGTGACCATGAGATCACAGGTTCGAGTCCTATAAACAATCTCTTACAGAAAGTAAAAGGAAAGATTGTGCAAAAAGAAAGTCCGCATATACAGAGCTTTGGCGTAACGGTAAAGTTATTGCCTTGTGACCATGAGATCACGGGTTCGAATCCAGTAAACAGTCTCTTACGGAAATTTAAAAGAAAGGTTGTGTATGAAATATACAAAGTGGTCGAACGCTTCTTCGAAATCTATGTAAGCAGGAGGTACGCACGCACAAGTAACATATTGAAAAGGAAAACACATAAATCTACAATTACAAGTTCGGGTAAACTTCATACATCTTATATATATAACAATATCATCTGTTAATTAAACATCATATTCATGTCGTATAATAGGTACAAACTATAATAAGCTTATTACAATACAGTCCATACATCAATGTCTAAAAGCCGAAACCTCCAAATTATTGAGTCCAAATGCATATGTACACACATGCAATGAGGTCACAATCTATATACCAGTACACACAAAACTAGCAGCTTATCAGCTAGTTATGAAAATATACAAACCATGCTATAATATTATGCATTATGCAGATTCATATGAAATCTTGTGCTGCTCATGCCTAGCACAGGTGGCAGCGGGGGCAGCACCGAGGAGCTGCTGCCAGCAACATCGGTAGAGAAAAGGCGAGCCGATGAATCCATGGCAAAGTACTCTGGTTCTGCCATGGGGAACTTTGTAGGCATGGGGAAGCTGATGCTCCTCAGATCCACGTTGTTGTCTGTGCCCATGTTGATCATGTAGTACGCCGGTGTCGGTGCCGGTGCCGGAGCCGGTGGCGGTGGCAACTCTTGTGAGTTCTTCTGGCCCGAGCCTTTCTCAAACACCCTACAAGCAACCCACACGTCCTGCATACAATTCAAACAAACAATAGAGAAAAAATTAGGGTGAGCAATTAGAGAGATCTTGAGTGAATTTTCATGTAATTAAGTGCTAGTGCAGCTAGCACCTAAGAATAAGAATTGAGGAGAAGAATTGATAGTTTTGGAGATAGATCCAATTACCTGTTGGGGCAGCTTGTACTCGTGCATGACCCACTGGGTCTTCTCGCCCCTGGGAGCCCGTCCCTTGTAAAACACGAGAGTTTTCTTGGTGCCGATGAGCACCACTGGTCTGCCCGATGCGCCATGGTAAATCTCCCGGTCTTTGCCGGTCGCCTTCCAGTAGCCGGCCGCTGTGGCACGATTAGCCCTATGTCCTGTAGGGTACTTGTGATCCTTCCGCCAGTAGAAATACCACTCTTTCTGCCCCATGCTCGCTAAATCTGCAAATATTTACAATGATTATTCAAGCACTCTATTAATTCACAACTCAAAATCATTATATAATCATGTATGGAAATAATTGGCATATACACAAATAAGAGAGTGCGCGCTTACTTGGGAGTTCCCATGGCTCCGATTTGTTGAGGTCGACCTCAACAATGGCAAGGGCTGTGAACTTGGGGTTGAACACCTTTGACCGCAGATAGTAGCCGACGATCTCCGCGTCAGTGGGATGGAATCGAAATCCAGTTGGAAGCTCCAGGCCGTTGGCAGCACCGTTCCGTCTCTGTTGCTGTTGTTGCTGTTGCTGGTGGTGTTCCATGATTCTCTCAAGCTCCTGAAACACGATCACGAGAACCAACAAGCTAATCAATCAACAGCTGTGTTAGGAAATCTGCTGCAAGAATCCGGAGCACAAAGGTAAAACCATACAAATGCAAGAAATCTCAAGCTAGCGTTCTGCGGTCTCAGAAGTGTATCCAAGATGGATTTAGATCGATGATCTGTTGTGAGGCAATATGCCACTAATGGCATGAGTTTAAATAGGACCAAGACGTGTATCCATAGAAGCAACTTACCTTAGAAGCCTCCCCAACTTTTTCTTTGGCAGTGTCCATTTCCGTGGATCAGGGCCGGCGCTAATTCATTCCAACTCCGCAACGCTTGTCCTCGCGCGCCACGCAGTCGCTTTCATGCTGGGATCACGGCCGATGGTGCTAGCTACCCTGCCTCATCTAGAAGCCCGGCCTCGAGCTTTGTGCTCGCGCCGCCTTGTTTCACGTGGCTTATCTGGCGCAGAGCGAGGTTCTGTTGCCATTTGTATCGCTTATCTCCGGCCTACCCTACATGGTCTGCATGCATGCACATGTAGCACTGGGCTTTAATTCGGGGTGTTGCTGATATGCATGGAAACATGCACCCTTGCCGGTTAGATTACTCCATTATTACGCGTTTTTAGGCCGTATCCGAAGTGGTACATACCCTCTGACGTGTCACAGTGATCTACTAATTATTGCAGATACTCATAAGACAAATTCAGGTGCAAGGAGAATGCGAGTCTTCGTACGACGGCTACCGCGGGCCGACGTAAGTTAGTTAATGTAAGTCGGCCGACCCTCATAAATAATTTCGACCGTCGTAAGGTTGCGAATTTCCTGTAGTGAAAAAGAACACACACACCCACCAATGGAAGCTATATCAGGATAGAGAAATGGATATCCCCATAAAGCTTCATCGCTTTCGCCTCCAACTCTCTCCCTCTCTCTGTCCCGAGCCGCCTGTCCCCCATCTCTCTCTTTCCCCTCTCCCTCTATATCTCTTCTTTATAACATTTGTTCTATGGAGGGGGTAATTTCTATTGTGTGTGTGTGTGTGTGTGTGTAGCGCTATGGAGGGAGTAATTTCTATTGTAGCGCTGAATCACCCCTCCCCCATGAGGACGGCTTTTACCCATTTATGTTCCCCTTTTTGAAATTTACCGCTTAAGACATACTATTTCTGGAATAAAATCCGCTCTCTAGAATAGATAACGATGAAGATTTATTAGTGTGATGCCTGCTACGTATATGCATGGAACCCGTGAGCGGACGGAGTAATATGTCACCTAAAAAGAAACTCCGCATATACAGGGGCTTTTGTATAACGGAAGAGTTATTTCCTTGTGACCAAGAGATCACAGGCTCGAGTCCTGTAAATAATCTCTTACAGAAAGTAAAAGGAAAGATTGTGTACAACGGATACAAATAAGTGGATTGGATCCTTCTGTGCACTCTACGCATCAGCTAAAAAGAAACTCCGCGTATACAGAGCTTCACCTCTTTGGCCTCCAAATCTTTGCAAGAGAGAGGTACGCACACACAAGTAACGTATTGAAAAGGGAAACACATAAAACTACAATTACAAGTTCGGGTAAACTTCACACATCTTATATATATGACAATATCATCTGTTAATTAAACATCACATTCATGTCATATAATATGTACAAACTACAATAAGATTATTACAATATAGTCCATACATCAATATGTAAAAGACCAAACCTTCAAATTATTGAGTCCAAACTCATATGTACAAACATGCAATGAGGACACAATCCATATACTAGTACACACAAAACTAGCAGATTATCAGCTAGTTATGAAAATATACAAACCATGCCACAATATTACGCATTATGCGTATACGTATGAAACCCTGTGCTCCTCATGCCTAGCACAGGTGGCAGCGGGGGCAGCACAGAGGATCTGCTGCCAGCAACATCTGTAGAGAAGAAGGGAGCGGACGAGTCCATGTCAAAGTACTCTGGCTCCGCCATGGGGAACTTTGTAGGCATGGGGAAGCTGATGCTCCTTAGATCCACGCTGTTGATTGTGCCCATGTTGATCATGTGGTACGGCGGTGTCTGTGCCGGTGCCGGTGGCGGTGGCAACTGTTGTGAGTTCTTATGGTCCGTGCCTTTCTCAAACACCCTACAAACAACCCACACGTCCTGCACACAATTAAAACAAACAATAGAGAATAAATTAGGGTAAGCAACTAGAGAGTTCTTGAGTGAATTTTCATGTAATTAAGCGCTAGTGCAGCTAGCACCTGGGAATAAGAAGGAGAAGAATTCATAGTTTTGGAGATAGATCCAATTACCTGTTGGGGCAGCTTGTACTCGTGCATGACCCATTGGGTCTTCTCGCCCCTGGGAGACCGCCCCTTGTAAAACACGAGAGTTTTCTTGGTGCCGATGAGCACCACTGGTCTGCCAGATGTGCCATGGTAAATCTCCCGGTGTTTGCCTGTCGCCTTCCAGTAGCCAGCCGCTGTGGCACGATTAGTCCTATGTCCTGTAGGGTACTTGCGATCCTTCCGCCAGTAGAAATACCACTCTTTCTCCCCCATGCTCGCTAAATCTGCAAATATTTACAATGATTATTCAAGCAGACTATTAATTAACAACTCAAAATCAATATATAATCATGTATGGAAATAATTGGCAGATACGCGAATAAGAGAGCACACGCTTACTTGGGAGTTCCCATGGCTCTGACTTGTTGAGGTCGACCTCAACAATGGAAAGGGCTGTGAAGTTGGGGTTGAACACCTTTGACCTCAGATAGTAGCCAACTATCTCCTCGTCAGTGGGATGGAATCGAAATCCAGTTGGAATCTCCAGGCTGTTGGCAGCACCGTTCCGCGTCTGTTGCTGCTGTTGCTGTTGCTGTTGCTGCTGGTGTTCCATGATTCTCTCAAGCTCCTGAAACACGATCACGAGAACCAACATGCTAATCAATCAACAGCTGTGTTAAGCAATCTGCTGCAAAAATCCGTAGCACAAAGGTGAAATCATACAAATGCAAGAAATCTCAAGCTAGTGTTCTCCAGTCTCAGAAGTGTAACCAAGATGGATTTAGATCGATGATCTGTTGTGAGGTATTATGCCACTGATGGCATGAGTTTAAATAGGACCAAGACATGTATCCATAGAAGCAACTTACCATAGAAGCCTCCCCAACTTTTTCTTTGGCAGTGTCCGTTTCCGTGGATCAGGGCCGGCGCTTGTTCATTCCAACTCCGCAACGCTTGTCCTCGCGCGCCACGCAGTCGCTTTCGTGCTGGGATCACGGCCGCTGGCGCTAGCTGCCCTGGCCTCATCTAGAAGCCCAACCTCGAGCTTCGTGCTCGTGCCACCTTGTTTCGCGCGGCTTATCTGGCTCAGCGCGTGGTTCTGTTGCCATCTGTATCGCTATCTCCGGCCAACCCTACATGGTCTGCATGCATGCACATGTAGCACCGGGCTTTAATTTGGGGTGTTGCTGATATGCATGGAAACATGCACCCTTGCCGGTTGGATTACTCCATCATTACACGTTGTTGGCCGTATCCATAGTGGTACATACCCTCTGACGCGTCACAGTGATCTACTAATTATTGCAGATACTTCATAAGACAAATTCAGGTGCAAGGAGAATGTGAGTATGTGTTGTAATGATGTGTTGCTGTCAGTTGCTGTGTATCTGGACAGCTTGCTGTATTTATCTGTCTATGCATGGACATGGCACCTGGCTAAAAGAACAAATTAAGAGTGATGTCAGCTTGTCGAATATGCTCATCTAGCTTTCTATCTGTGGGCTGTTGGTCGGTTCCCGAGCTAAACAGGGAGGACATCAGGAGTGCTACCTTATCTGCTTATCTGGAGCAGGCATTGCATGCATAGAGATTTTCAACTTTTTCTTACTTTTGAAGCAACTGATCGATCAAAGATGTGTGCCAGGTGCCCACATTATCCATGCATGCATGCATCATGCAAGTTTGTAGTATTGGTTAGTCACATGACTTCTTGCATCTAGGCTAGCATGGTTCTTGCTTAGTCACATAGACATGAGTATGCATGGACCATACATGAACCTTTGCATCTGTGATATGTCTTAAAAAGATAAAGGGAAAAGTCCATTTTACTACTTTATAGTATGCCCTTTGTCCACATAACCCCCTATACTAATATTTGGTTCATTTTTTCCTAGTGCTTTGCAAAACCAGGTTACTTTACACCTTTGCTTGAATCCCTAATATGGATTTGCTGACATGTACATCGGTTTTGGTTGTTAGACGCATGGGGCTGTTTGGTCAAAGTTAATGTGTCTGCTTGTAAGAAATGAAAATTGGGACCAAAAATTGTGGACTGTATCTTTCTAGGATATGCACAACATAGTGCAGCCTATAGATTCTTAGTGATTAAATCCGAGATTCCTGATGTGCACATCAACATTGTGACTGAATCTCGTCATGCCACATTTTTGAGCATATTTTTCCAATGAAGGATAGAGTTGCAGGTTGTAATGAGGCATCTACTAGTTTTACTCCTATCTCTCTTTTTTATAACATTTGTGCTATATATATATATATATATATATATATATATATATATATATATATATATATATATATATATATATATATATATATATATATATATATGTGTGTGTGTGTGTGTGTGTGTGTGTGTGTGTGGGTGTGTGTGTGTGTGTGTGTGTGTGTGTGTGTGTGTGTGTGTGGATGGGTTGGTGTGGGTGTGGGTGTGGGTGTGTGTGCATGTGTATGTGTGTGTAGCGGTATGGAGGGGTAATTTCTATATTGTAGCCCTGAATCACCCCTTCCCCATGAGGGCGACTTTTACCCATTTATGGTTCCCCTTTTTGAAATTTACCGCTTAATTAAAACCTACTATTTCTGAAAAAGGATCCGCTCTCTAGAGTAGATAACGATGAAGCATTTATTAGTGTGCTGCCTGCTACGTATATGCATGGAACCCGTAAGCGGACGGAATAACACGTCACCTAAAAAGAAACTCCGCATATACAGGGGCTTTGGTGTAACGGTAGAGTTATTTCCTTGCGACCATGAGATCACAGGTTCGAGTCCTATAAACAATCTCTTACAGAAAGTAAAAGGAAAGATTGTGTAAAAAGAAAGTCCGCATATACAGAGCTTTGGCGTAACGGTAAAGTTATTGCCTTGTGACCATGAGATCACGGGTTCGAATCCTGTAAACAGTCTCTTACAGAAATTTAAAAGAAAGGTTGTGTATGAAATATACAAAGTGGATCGAACGCTTCTTCGAAATCTATGTAAGAAGGAGGTACGCACGCACAAGTAACATATTGAAAAGGAAAACACATAAATCTACAATTACAAGTTCGGGTAAACTTCATGCATCTTATATATATGACAATATCATCTGTTAATTAAACATCATATTCATGTCGTATAATAGGTACAAACTATAATAAGCTTATTACAATACAGTCCATACATCAATGTCTAAAAGCCGAAACCTCCAAATTATTGAGTCCAAATGCATATGTACACACATGCAATGAGGTCACAATCTATATACCAGTACACACAAAACTAGCAGCTTATCAGCTAGTTATGAATATATACAAACCATGCTATAATATTATGCATTATGCAGATTCATATGAAATCTTGTGCTGCTCATGCCTAGCAGAGGTGGCAGCGGGGCAGCACCGAGGAGCTGCTGCCAGCAACATCGGTAGAGAAAAGGCGAGCGGATGAATCCATGGCAAAGTGCTCTGGCACTACAGGAATATCGATCACTTACGTCGGCCAGGGCAACTTACGTCGGCTGGCCGACGTAAGTATAAGTTAAATAAATTACGTCGGCCGACCGACGTAAGTAAAGGGACCGACAGTAATAAAAGTTACCCACGTCGGCCACGGCCCAGAGCCGACGTAATTAAGGAGACCGACGTAATTTAGACCTAACTTACGTCGGCCGCGAAGTAGGTCGACGTAAGTTAAATAAGCCGACGTAAGTTATTCTTTAACCTAAACGCGCGAGCGGTGCACGCCTTCATTTCACGCGCCTTCCCCCGAGCCGCCTGCCCCGCCGCCGCCGCCTGCCCCCCGAGCCGCCGCCCCGCCGCCGCTCCCCGTCGCCGCCCCGCCGCCGGCACGCTGCCCTGCCGTCGCCGCCCGGCCGCCCCCCGCCTCCCGCCCGCGGGCCCCGCCCCCACGGCGCCGCCCCGACCCGCGCGGGCCCCAACCCCGCCGCCTGCTCCCCCTCGCCGCCCCGCCGTCGCCGCCCGGCCGCCCCCCGCCTCCCGCCCGCGGCACCGCCCCTGCGGCGCCGCCCCGACCCGCGCGGCCCCGACCCCGCGCTGGCGCCCCACCTCCTGCTCCCCCTCGCCGCCCCGCCGTCGCCACCCCGGCCGCCACCCCGCCTCCCGGCCGCAGCCCCGCCCCTCCGGCGCTGCCCCCGACCCGCGCAGCCCCGACCCCCGAGCCGCCGCCCCGCCGCCTGCTCCCCCTCACCGCCCCGCCGTCGCCGCCCGGCCGCCAGCCGCCTCCCGCCCGCTGCCCCGCCCCCGCGGCGCCACCCCCGACCGGCGCGGCCCCGACCCCGAGCCCGAGCCGCCGCCGCCCCGACCCCGAGCCTTCCCGACCCCGAGCCACCGCTGCCCCGACTGCCCCCGCGCCGTCGCCCCGACCCCGAGCCGCTCCGACCGCCCCGCTGCCGGCTCGCCTCGCCGCCCCTGCGCCCCCGACTCCGCCGCCGATCTTCGTTGCAAGTATTTTCTCGCCTCATGCATTTACCTTAATTAAATTGCTGTCATTTGAATTAAATTTCTCTCATTTGAATTATGGTTATGTTTAGGTTTATTGATTTGCTCTTATGGTTATGTTTAGGTTTATTGAATTGCTCTCATTTGAATTATGGTTATGTTTAGGTTTTGAATTGCTCTCATTTGAATTATGGTTATGTTTAGGTTTATTGAATTGCTCTCATTTGAATTATGGTTATGTTTACGTTTATTGAATTGCTCTCATTTCAATTGAATTGCTTATGTTAGAATTGAGTTGATAAATTGATGAATTACAATGGATAATTGTTATGTTTAGGTTTATTTGAATTGCTTAGTTTTTTGAATTATGGTTACAATTTTAATTTTGATTGCTTGAGTGTTCAAGTACTATATATACATAAATGGGCTTTGGACAGGCTTGACACTCTCCATTGCCTCTGTTCGCCCCTCGAGGCCTCGTCGCTGCTAGGTTGCCACCATCGTAGCCGAATCTCCACCACCATCGTTGGATAGCCACGGCCGCCGTCGCTGGAGTAGGGGTATCGCAGAGCCTTCAGGGTCACAGGACGCGGCAGCGTCGCAGCAGAGGCAACGGACGAGGAGGACCCACTTTGCGGCTCCTCCTCCGGTTACTACTCAGCGGACCACGATCCATCCCGTTGGAGACAGGTATAAAAACTGTATATAGTATACTAAATATTAGATGTTGTTTTTCTTTACTTAATGATTTAATATATTTTGTAGATGTTGGTACGACTTCTCGTTCACGGGGGCCGAGAAGCACCACAGGCAGGTTAACAGTGTCCTCGGTGCTATCGTCAAGTTGCACTACCCCGGTGTAATTGACGGTTTTCCTGCCCTGTCGTGGGATGACTACGCTCGGGTCTCTCACCCGGTGCACGGCACGATTCAGGGAGCCGTGTGGCATGATTTTATGGTAAGTTTAACTGTTTTGTTTTTTCAACTCCTTTGAATTCTTAATTGCATATCACTTAAATATTTGTTTGCTTAAAGTTGAGGTACCAAGTAGAGGAGCCGGGCATGGAGGACCACGCGAGACGCGTGTTCCATTACAACGCTCGGAAGCTCACGACAGCGGCGTTGTCATACGCCCGGATTCAGGCCGTCAACGCTTACTACAAGCGGCACCCCCGGGAGCAGGAGCAGGAGCAGCAAAGGGGTGTCTTTAGGAAGGACTCGGACTCCTACTTGACATAGGAGCAGTACGCGGAGGTAAGTTTTTAATATTGTTAAATATTTACAATATCTACGTATGTTAACCGCGTTGATGAAAATGAAATATGTGCAGGTTAGTATTTCCTGGTTACAGGGTAACATCGAGGCGTACTTAGCTCTCTGTCGGTACTGGGCTAGCGACGCTTTTATCAACAAGTCCACGAAGGCTAGACAGTGCCGCATGGGGTCCGAGGGCAAGCACAACTATGGCAGTGACGGCTACTTGCGTTTGGCTAAACGCATGGTAAGTACCTTTTTATTTTATTTATGTGTTCTTAATATATTATTTATCTCACTAACACGGATGTACAGGAGCGAGAGCTGGGTCATGAGCCGACCCCGACCTAGGTTTGGAAGAGAGGTCACAAGGGAAGTGACCCTTCTCAGCCAGGGCAGTGTAGTCAGGTCGCAGCCGACCGACTGGTAAGTTTTCAAAATTCATCAATTTCATTATAACTAATACTATTATTGACATACTTACAAGATTTATTTGTTTTGTAGACAAAGTACGCGCAGGAGGTCGCGAAGATACACGGTGCGGATTACGATTGGGAAAGCGCGCCGATCGACCCTCAAGCCGCGTACGCAAGCGGAGGCGGGAAGGCCCACGGACGGTGAGTTCTTCGTGTGTTTCATTTATTTTTCAATTAATCTTCTTCTACTTAGTGTTTTCATTCTTTTGCAGGTTTGCCATTTTCGATGGAGTTGTCGACTCGAGGTCGACGCGACCTTTGAGAGGCGCTTCATCGTCGCAGGCTTCGACCGCTGGGACCAGTGGTCGTCTCTCGCAGACGCAGCTGGAGCTCCAGGCCATGAGGGAGTCGGTGACGCAAACTCAGGCAGAGCTGGAGCGGACGAGAGCGGAGGCAAGGGAGGAGCAGCAGAGGACGGCCTTAATGATGACCCAGATGCAAGCAACGGTGGCGGTAAGTAATTTAAAGTACCGTAGTTAAATTTCACAACACTTAATAACATATATCTGCTAATATCTTGCAATGGCAGGCTCTTGCTCGACAAAGCGGTCAGGACATCCAGATTCCTACGCTTCCGCCGCAGCAGACACCGGAGCAGGTAATATTGTCTATACCTAGGAGTTTGATTCCCTTTTCATTATGTTAAAAAGTTATTTGCATCACATTTAATCCTAATTATGATTCTTTTGCAGGGTTCCGGAACGCGTCGAGATCCCGAAGGCAGTGGAGGGGGTAGCGTGTAGACACTGGAGCAGGTGAGAAACTCTCTTTAAGTGTATCTAATCAAGCTTTAGTAGTTTTTGACCATGATAGAAATGATTAGTATATAGTGAATAAGTTGTTAGTGCTTCCATTTAACAAAAGAGCTAGTGATTATCACTGATGTTACCTTCTTATGTCGAAACAGATGTTCATTGAGTTAACAAAGGGCTAGTGCTTCCATTTAACTAGTGATATAGTACATTACTTCATTTGAAACTACATCATGCTTCCTTCTTTTGTCACTGATGTTCTTGGCCTCTTATGTTATCACTTAGTTGACATTGATGCTTACTAGTGATTATGTTTGTTTTGCAGGGATCCGGAACGCGCCGGGAAGATCCTGGAGGTAATGGAGGGGCTAGTGTGTAGCCCGGTGTAATTTATTTGGAAAATTGTGGTGTTTGTTGATGTTTTGAACCATGGGCGAACTTATATTGACTGTTCTGTGACTGTATATATCTATATATATTTTTTGACTGTTCTGTGACTCGCCATCGAGCGAGGTAGACAGTTTCTATTTTTAAAAAAATTTCGAAAACTTAACTTACGTCGGCTATGAGCATGCCGACGTAAGTTTGCCCAGGTTAACTTACGTCGGTATGGCCAGACCGACGTAAGTTAAACCACTTAACTTACGTCGGTTTGCCCTGGCCGACGTAAGTTACAGCACTTAACTTACGTCGGCCTGCCCAAGCCGACGTAAGTCATCCGGCCCAGCCCAAGGCCCATCTCGAGGGTGAACTTACGTCGGCTCCTGCAGACCGACGTAATTAAGGTGACTTACGTCGGTGGCCGACGTAAGTTACCTTAATTACGTCCAAAACCCTACGTCGGCTGAAAGCCGACGTAATTAAGCAAAAACTGACGTAATTAAGTTAATTACGTCGGTTTAAGCCTAACTTACGTCGGCTTTGGCCGACGTAAGTGACCGGTATTCCTGTAGTGTGGTTCTGCCATGGGGAACTTTGTAGGCATGGGAAAGCTGATGCTCCTCAGATCCACGTTGTTGTCTGTGCCCATGTTGATCATGAAGTACGCCGGTGTCGGTGCCGGTGCCGGAGCCGGTGGCGGTGGCAACTCTTGTGAGTTCTTCTGGCCCGAGCCTTTCTCAAACACCCTACAAGCAACCCACACGTCCTGCACACAATTCAAACAAACAATAGAGAAAAAATTAGGGTGAGCAATTAGAGAGATCTTGAGTGAATTTTCATGTAATTAAGTGCTAGTGCAGCTAGCACCTAAGAATAAGAATTGAGGAGAAGAATTCATAGTTTTGGAAATAGATCCAATTACCTGTTGGGGCAGCTTGTACTCGTGCATGACCCGCTGGGTCTTCTCGCCCCTGGGAGCCCGTCCCTTGTAAAAAACGAGAGTTTTCTTGGTGCCGATGAGCACCACTGGTCTGCCCGATGCGCCATGGTAAATCTCTCGGTCTTTGCCGGTCGCCTTCCAGTTGCCGGCCGCTGTGGCACGATTAGCCCTATGTCCTGTAGGGTACTTGTGATCCTTCCGCCAGTAGAAATACCACTCTTTCTCCCCCATGCTCGCTAAATCTGCAAATATTTACAATGATTATTCAAGCACTCTATTAATTCACAACTCAAAATCAATATATAATCATGTATGGAAATAATTGGCATATACACAGATAAGAGAGTGCGCGCTTACTTGGGAGTTCCCATGGCTCCGACTTGTTGAGGTCAACCTCAACAATGGCAAGGGCTGTGAAGTTGGGGTTGAACACTGTCAGTACCCTAAAAACCGTACACCCCTTGAGGTTACAAAGATCTCAAAAGAAAACCATCTACTTGGTTTGAAGACCCTCGGAGGCCCACTTGTCAGACATGACCGGACCCGCTTCTCCAACATGGTTAATCCCTGGGTCGCCACGTGTACAACCAAACCGGAGCTACCGCCCACAAGGGGGAAGCTCCGGGCCACGTACCAAAACGGCACCTCCGAACTTAACCCCAGACCGAGAGAAGCTCTGGACCTGACATGTTTCTGGTAGCCCCAGAGCTACCTGTTTCCCACAGCAAGCTCCGGAGCTGCCACGTGTCCAGTCATCGGACCTTCACCTTCTAACCTCCGGAAGACCTTGTAACGGCTCCGGATCTTCAAAGGAGAGCCAAGGACTTCAAGACCCGATTAAGTATCATTAATGCCATATTAATGACACTTAATCGGACGATCTTAACACCAGTAACGGTACTGTCAAAGCCCGTTACAGGATCATTAAGAGCAATTAAGTGTGTATCAATATTAGTAACCGCCGGGGCCACATGTCAGGCCAGGCTAGCTTGTAACGGCCTGCCCTTGTACTATAAAAGGACAGGCCGACGATACACTCACGGACGTTGACGGACGATCATACGCACCCCACACATTCGTGGCAAGCTCTTACTGCTAATACAACACCAACACACCCGTGGAGTAGGGTATTACGCTCAGGTGGCCCGAACCACGTAAATTTTTGTGTCTCCTGTGTCATACTCCAATTCACCTTCTTGTATCTCCGCGCGCCCACACCGAACATCAAACTCCCCTATCACTTTAGTAGTATAGGGAGATCTGCCGGTTCTAACCACCGACAGTTGGCGCGCCAGGTAGGGGTGCCTGAGATTTTCGAGAATGGTGAACTCAGCTGCTGGATCATCCAACGGTCAACCTGCTGCTCAGGCTGTTGGGGGCAATCCCTCCAACAGGCAGCCACCAACAGGAGCCTCAGCACCAGCAGGAGTCACACTCCCACCACCACCGTCTTCTCTAGCAAATCGAGCTGGGCAACGTGATGGTGCGCCGACGTCGCTTACTGTGTCGGCAAATCATGACAACCCGGAACACGCGCTCCATGCAGCGCGTGCTCTTCTCCAACGTCCACCACCACCGGATGCATCTCGGGATGCGCTGGAGCAGTGGAGGGCCGATGTGTTGCATTTGGTCGCAGCAACGGCCGAACGCCTCAACAACCAGGGTCCTCCTCCTTCAGGACGAGCATCGTCGCAGCGGCGGACTTTGTCCGGAAGACTTGGTCTGCACGCCTCCAATAGCAGGAGACGTGATGCATCCCAACAAGTGACGTCGTTGCCCTCCGGGGCTCGACGCACTCACACGGTATCCAGGCTTTTGACTCATGAACTCCGAGCGGAGCTTGATCGCCGATACTGCCAGCAGGATGGCCGTGTCCATATTGAGCGTGCCCGTGAAAGACGGGAAGCTCAGGACCTTTCTACTCTAGAAGGAGTAGGAGGAGGCTGTTCAGCCCTAGCCATGCACCTGCGCATGGTTAGATGGCCACAAAAGTTCCGGCCTCACCTGCCGGAAAAATTCGATAGGACTGTCAATCCCGCCGAATTTCTTCAGATATACTCCACTGCAATCTTGGCAGCTGGAGGAAACGAGGCTGTAATGGCCAAATATTTTCCAGTGGCCTTAACTGGGACCGCCAGGTCCTGGTTTATGAGCCTTCCACCCAACTCTATCAACAGTTGGGAGGAGCTGTGCCGTCAGTTCACTGCCAACTTCGGGAGTTCATACACCCGACCAGGCACTGAACTAGACCTTTTTGCGGTCGTGCAAAAAGGGGGAGAATCTTTGCGGTCCTTCATCCAGAGGTTCTCTCAGGTACGAAACACTATCCCTTCTATCTCTAGCGCATCTGTCATTGTGGCATTCAGACAAGGCGTACGGGATAAGAAGGTGTTGGAGAAGCTGGCGATCAAGGAGATCACCAGCGTCACGGAACTCTTCAGCCAGGCAGATAAATGTGCCAGAGCTGCAGAGGGCCGTGAGATGCACTCCAAACCAGCCCCGGAGGATCACAAGAAATCCTACAAAGAAGAAGCCGCTACCTCCGGGTGTGGCAAGAAGAAAAAGAAGACCAACGGCAAGAAAAATCCGTCGGCCGGCACATCCAACGTTGCAGCTACTGCAACTCCGGGTGGCCGGGGGCCACGCCCCAAGAAGCGACCTCGAACATCTTCTGAAGACGGTGGCAAACCCAAAGTGTGGTGTCCCATTCACAAAACGGGCAGCCACAGTTTGGAAGACTGCCGGGAGGTCCAAAACCTTGCCGAGCGCTACAACAAGCGCCGGGAAGGATCTCCTTTCCGACAGAGGGAAGGAAAGCAAAAGGTCGACGAAGCTCCGGCTGAAGAGGAGTTAGGGTTTCAGGATCCCAAAAAGGTCCTGAAGGCCGTTTACACCTCCGTCGATGATGATTCTGACGTCTCTGACAACGAGCGTCGGAAGACCATGAACACCATTTTTGGTGGGTCATCAAGACTATGCGGCCGGATATGGCCGCTGCAGCCCCTACAG
The DNA here is from genome assembly GCA_036927565.1 of Tuctoria greenei. Taxonomy (NCBI): domain Eukaryota; kingdom Viridiplantae; phylum Streptophyta; class Magnoliopsida; order Poales; family Poaceae; genus Tuctoria; species Tuctoria greenei. The sequence goes on from JAYESD010000003.1 coordinate 231,203,448, forward strand.
TCAGGCCGGAACCTCATCGAAAGTGGATGGACACTTCCATCACTTTTGATGCTTCTGATTGCCCTCGGAGCATGGTTGGAGCAGGTCAACTACCTTTGATGGTATCTCCTACCATCAATAACATCCAGCTCCACCATGTCATGGTAGACGGAGGTTCGGGGCTTAACCTAATCAGCTTCGAAGCTTTCACTAAGCTTCAGCTCCGACCTTCGGATCTCCATCCCTCTCGACCTTTCTCCGGAGTAGGTCCAGGGGCCATTACACCACTCGGAGCTATTACTCTCCCAGTTACCTTCGGGACCCGGGAGAAATATCGCACCGAGAAGTTGGTCTTCAACGTCGCTCAGATCAACTTACCATTCAACGCCATTTTGGGTAGACCTGCCCTGTACAAATTCATAACAGCTGCTCATTATAGATATCTGGTGTTGAAGATGCCAACACCAGTAGGCGTTCTCCGGATCCACAGAGATCACACCGCTGGAGTAACTGCACTGGAGGAACTCCACGCACTCACCACGGCGCAAGAGGAGGACTCCAGGCAGGAGCAAGCTCCGAAACTCCCGAGCATTCGTCAACGAGGCTCGACCTCTGCACCCTATGTGCAGCCAAGCGGCGACACCGACATTCCCGTAAAAGTCGTCCAAATTGGTTTCGATGCTGCTCAGACCACCCGTATATCGGGAGGATTGAACGAAAAATAGGAACTCGCGCTCATCACTTTCCTCCGGGCTAACGTTGACGTGTTTGCTTGGCAACTGTCACATATGCCTGGGATCCCCAGGGAAGTGATTGAGCACAATCTGAAAATCTACCCCGATGCCCGGCCTGTGCATCAGAAGCCTCGGAAACAATCCGTAGAGCGGCAGAACTTCAACCGACAAGAAGTGAAGAAGCTACTCGAAGCCGGATTCATTCGAGAAGTCTTCCATCCAAAATGGCTGGCGAACCCAGTCGTTGTGCCCAAGGCCGGCGGGAAGCTTCGGATGTGCATCGACTACACCACACTAAATAAGGCATGTCCAAAACATCCATTCCCACTACCTAGAATAGATCAGATAGTGGATTCCACCTCCGGGTGTGAATTACTGTGTTTCCTAGACGCATATTCTGGGTATCATCAAATCAGGATGTCTAGGGAGGATGAAGAGCATACTTCATTCATCACAGTAGATGGATTGTACTGTTACACAGCCATGCCCTTTGGTCTCAAGAATGCAGCTTCAACTTTTGTACGAGCTATGTACAAAACTTTTTAAGAACTCATTAGAGACGTAGTGGAAGTGTATGTCGATGACATCTTGGTCAAGGTCAGGAGCAAGGAGTCACTCCTAGACACCTTGCAGGTTGTCTTCGACAAGCTGCGGGCCACCTGCACAAAGCTAAACCCGGACAAGTGCGTATTCGGGGTTAGCTCTGGAAAACTTCTTGGTTTCCTGGTAAGTCACCGGGGCATAGAAGCTAATCCGGTGAAGATAAAAGCCATTGAAGACATGCGGCCACCAACCCGCATCAAAGACGTCCAAAAGCTAACTGGATGTCTAGCAACCCTCAGCCGGTTCATATCAAGACTGGCAGAGCGGGCACTCCCCTTCCTCAAGTTATTGAGGAAGTCCGGACCATTCCAATGGTCCGAAGAAGTAGAGAAGGCATTCCAGGAGCTGAAACAGTTCCTCACCACCCTACCAATTCTGGTAGCTCCGAACCCTGGTGAGCCTTTGTTGCTTTACATTTCAGCTACTGATGAAGTCGTCAGTATGGTTCTGGTTGCGGAGAGACCGGAACTACCCCGTACTCAGGACTCCAGACCCCTTCGGGAAGGTCCGGAGGTTCTTGAAAGCGAGTCTGGGTCCCAGCTCCCAGATTCGGACCCACAAGAAGTCACTTCAGGAGACCTAGACCCCTTCGGGAGGGTCCGGGTCATTTCTGAAGAAGCTCCGGGTTCCTCCAGCCAGAACCCGGAGGTCCCCGAAGAGAATCCGGACCCCTCCGAGAGGGTCCGGATCAATGAAGAGGAAGCTCCGGACCCCTCCGGGAGGGTCCGGACCATTCAACGCCCGGTATACTTCATTAGTGAAGTATTACATGATGCCAAGACTCGATACCTAGAGGTGCATAAGCTGCTCTATGCAGTTCTTATTGCCTCCAGGAAGCTTCGACATTACTTCCAAGCTCACAAAGTCTCGGTGGTGACCTCCTAACCACTACGAGCAATCTTGCATAATCCCAATTCAACTGGGAATATTGCAAAGTGGGCAGCGGAATTGGCTGAATTTGATCTTGAATTTATTTCAAGACAAGCAGTCAAGAGTCAAGCATTGGTAGATTTTGTGGCAGAATGGACTCCCTCTCCATCAAATCCTGAGGGCCCCTGTGAGCAGAAGACGGAGCATCAAGCTCCAACCTTCACCGAACCTCATTGGACCCTCTACTTCGACGGTTCCATGCAGAAGCAGGGGGCCGGAGCTGGAATCTTTCTCCTGGGAGAAGGTAAAATACATGGTACACCTTGACTTCAAGGCAACCAACAACATGGCAGAGTATGAAGCACTCATCTACGGGCTAAAGGTGGCACTGTCATATGGTGTCAAGCAACTGCTGGTCAAAGGAGATTCACAGCTCATCATCAAGCAGGTGAAGGGTGAATGCTTCTGTAATAATCTCCAGCTGGCTGCTTACCTCCTTGAAGTCCAGAGGCTTCAGAAGGACTTTGAAGTCCTAGATCTCCACCATGTTCAGCGTGCCCATAACGCTGAAGCTGACAAACTCTCGACCAAAGCGTCAATCGGAGCTCCGGCTCCTGACGGAACTTTTGTTCGGAGGTTGTCAAACCAACAGCTCAGCCTGCCGAACTGAGCGAAGGGGGCGAGATCAGAATCTCGAAGCTAATGATCCCGATGGCCCTGTTACCATGGCAGCCATCAAGGGTGGTAGGTGCTACCGGGAGCTCCGAGCAACCCAGCACGCAAGACTCAAAAGCTCAAGCTAGCTCCGATGCATGGATCTCGGAGATCCGGAGCTACTTGAAAGACAACATCCTTCCTGACGATGATGTATCTGCTGACCGGGTAGTCAGATTGGCTAAAAGATACACGCTGGTAGAAGGGGATCTCTACCGGCGCGGTGCCAACGACATCCTAATGCGATGCATCACAAGGGAAGAAGGCTGCGAACTTCTCACAGAAATCCATGGAGGCGAGTGTGGGAACCACACATCTTCCTGCACGCTGGTCGGTAAAGCCTTTCGGCATGGCTTCTACTGGCCTACAGCGCTCGAGGATGCCACTGAGCTGGTGAAGAAATGTGAAGCATGCCAATTTCATGCAAAGCAAATTCATACACCAGCTCAGTCCTTACAAATGATACCTCCTACATGGCCCTTCGCCGTGTGGGGGATGGACATCTTGGGACCCTTCCCAAGAGCCGTCGGAGGTTACAAGTTCCTGTATGTCGCCATCGACAAGTTCACCAAGTGGTCAGAAGCAACTTCAGTTGTGACAATCAACAAGCAATCTGCTATCAACTTTCTGCAATCCATTGTAAGCAGATTTGGAGTCCCATACAAAATCATCACTGATAATGGGATTCAATTCACAAGCTCCGCATTCCAAGGATATTGCGAAGACCTCGGCATACAAGTTTGCTACGCCTTCGTAGCTCACCCCGCCAGCAATGGCCAAGCCGAGAGAGCAAATGCAGAAATCCTTAAGGGACTCAAAACGCGCACCTATGAGCGCTTGAAGAAACATGGAGCCAACTGGATCGAAGAGCTTCCGCCCACTTTATGGGCCAACATGACCTCTCAAAACCGGTCAACTAGAGAGACACCCTTCTTCCTGGTGTACAGAGCTGAAGCAATCCTTCCTCCGGAAATCACCTTGGGTTCACTCCGGGTCCGGACCTTCGACGAAGCCACACAGGACCAGCTCTGGCGTGAAGACCTAGACCTCCTTGAGGAGGGAAGGTGCCAAGCAGCTGTTCGGAATGCCCAATATCGTCAAGCTCTACGGCGTTATCACCAGCAGCATGTACACAACCGACAGCTCGAGGAAGGCGATCTGGTGCTACGGAGAATACTATCCAGAGAAGGGTTAAACAAACTCTCCCCCGGCTGGGAGGGGCCCTTCCGAGTGATTAAAGTATCCCGTCCCGGAAGCGTTCGCTTGGCTACCGAGGATGGGACACCTCTCCCGAATCCTTGGAACATCGAGCACCTCCGTAAGTTCTACACTTAATACCACGGAGGTGAGTCTTGAGTAACTTGGGGTGTATGTTATAGAGTCATTGTACAGAGTCGGGTAGTTCCTCCAGGAGAGCAGCCGGACCTTTCCCGAAAGGTCCGCAAAGCTCATGCAACACTTGTCACAGTCTCAGGACTAAAAGTGCGGCTAACTACCTTGGGTCAAACGAGAAATGAAACACACTTAGCCTGGTTCCGTACCCTAAGAGTGTACTTGTTTTCCCTGTACCCCGGACCTATAATGAAAGACATCTTCATGTGAAATAGACTCCACGTGCATTTATTTTGTACAGGCTCAACATTTTTATTTTTCTCTTTCTTGTCTATAACAAAGACGTGCAATTCTTAAGAAATTTTAGTTCGACCGGTTTATATACGATTCGAGTTGTATTGTCAGTTCTTTTGGATTCAAATATCGTTCATGGCCAACTCGCCTGAAAGCCACCAAGCCAATCTAGGGCCGGAGTGTGCTATCGACTTAGCCTGGTCAAGCACCCTAAGTACGCCACTCTACCTACACCCCGGCAGGCCGAAGTAAGGCGGGTCCATGGACAGTTGAACCTAGAAGAAAAGACAAGACATCCGGTTGTATTTAAAATCGCGTTCAACTTAAAGTCTTCTTGAGAATCGTAAGCCGCGACGAAATTATAGACAAGGAACGAATTTTACTATTTTCTTGACTTAAGTGTGCAGGAAAAATAAAGTCTACGTTGATGGAGAAAAGCCGGAGCTAACTAAGCTCCGACTCCCATAAGGGGGCCAACCGTCGACGCTAAATATAAGATGGTGAGAAGACCCCGTAAATGGAGTCTGCCAACAAACCAAGTGTTAGCAAAGGTCAATGCCGGAGCTACTCAGCTCCGACGCCCTGGAGGACCAACTATCGATGCTCTGCGTGTTGATAGAGGCTATTGCCGGAGATATCAAGCTCCAGCGATGGACAATGCCGGAGCTTCTAAGCTCCAACAACCTCAGGGGACCTTCACTATCGAAGACTTCGGACCTAAATTCTACAAGTTCGGAGCAAATGAGTCTTCAACAAAACACAAATATCCTTTTGGTACATGTTCACAATCAAATTGTGTACATCTACCAGGGGGCCAAGTGAAGATAAAAGTGTTGAAGACAAAAAGTGAAATTCGCAAAAATTTGGGGATTTCATTTATCTGGAGACAAGAGATTACATCTGGAGACAAGGGATTACAAAATTGAGGAAGAAGAAGAGAAAATACAAGTGAGAGCTACACAGATGGTCCTAGACCCTATGGAAGAACTCAGCGACCTTCTGGGCGACCTCCGATACGCTGGCTCGGGTAGCTTCGCCTTCTCCTTCGACGGGGCCTTCAAGCACTGGGTCCAGAGGAAATTGGGAGTTCCGGCTGGTGTAGCACGTCAGCACATACTCTGCGACGTTCTTCGCCAAGGATTGCCCCTCAACCTCCAGTTGGTCCGCGATGACATCGCCCACCTTGGAGAGCTTGCTACCTGCTGCGCTCAACGCCTGCAGCGCAAGGTCCGGCTCCGGCTCCGGATCATCCGGGCGCACGGGGCTGAAACCCATCGGCGTTAGCGCATCGTTGGCCCTGCCCAGGAACTCCCAAATCTGTAGGGAGTCCGCAGTCCTTAAGCTCTTCATCTCTTCCAGGGACCTCCTGGCCGCCGTCAGTTCGGAATTCTCACGGGCGAGGCGCTCAACTTCTTTGGCGTTTGCTGAATCTTTTCAGCAACCCGCCTCTCGAGTCTTCCGAGCTCCTCCTCCCGGAGGTGGATCTTGTTCTGACGGTCAACTAGGTCCTTCTCCCTAGCATTCACTTTTTTCTCCCGGGCAACAAGGGCACACTCATATTCGTAGAGTTCCTGCCCTCGCACCCAGGTCTTCTCCTCTTCCTCTTGGTAACGCTCTTCCAATTTCTTGGTGCGCTCCTCGAGGCCCTTGTCAGCCAGAGCTACTTTCTCGGCAAGCTCCTCTTCCCTCCTCAGGACATCATCCCGCAGCTCAAGGAGTTTCTGCTCTTCATTCTCGAGCCGTTTCTCCATCTCTTCAAGTGCCTCTCGGCGCTTGATGAGTGCAGTGTTAACGACCTCCAGCCTTTCATGGCGTTCCTCGGCCGCACTGTTGGCTGCTTTGGCTTGATTGTAAATCTCCTGAGATTGAGCGTCGAGGGCCCGAGTCATGCTCTCCCTGTCATCCAGCAACTTGCCCCAGTACTCCAGGCGGATCTTCTCCCGCTTGATCCACTCCTTGTCATCCGCTAGCCTCGACTGCGCCAGCTTGGTCTCGAAGTAGAGCTGATTACGCCATCGCCTAAGGGTTTGGCGCTCCTCTTCAAGAGCCTTGCTGTCGTGGAAGAAGGCCAGTTGGACTTGACGCAGACTGGAACAGGAGTTGTCAATAGACATCGACAGCGGGATGGGCTCCGGACCTGCTGGGGTCTCCTCCGCTGGTTCCAGCGGGTTTTTAGTTACAAAAATGGGGTCCCACTCCACGAGAGTGGACCCCTGAGCTTCCAAGGCACTAGGGATGTCCTCCGGGATGGCCTCAGTCGCCATCGAAGAAGACCCCGCCGCCAAGTCTTCATTCACCCCCTCGGGCAGGGGGCCAACGACTTCGCCTGGGCACTCCGGCTCGGCTGCAGGTACCTCCGACGTCGTCGCTTCCGGAGCAGGAGCTGCTACTGGCTCCGGTCGGGACACCTCTTCCGAGGGAGGCTCGAGCTCCATCGCCTCTTCAACCACCGGTTCAGGCGTCGGAAGATCTTCATCTTCAACCGGCCTCGTGACCGGAGCTCCAACAATAACCGGCTCAGCGGTCGGTGCTTCGGAAGTAACCGACTAAACTGCCAGAACTACCTCGACTTCCGGCTCGCATGCCGGGGCTTCATTCACCTCCGGATCAACCGCCAGGGCTTCAGCACTTTCCGGCTCCGAAGCCGGGACTACTACTTCCTCCGGCTCAACAGCCGGAGCTTCCATCACTGCAGCACCAGCACCCGAAGCTTCAACCTCTGGGACAGGTGCCGCTGGCGTGTCTTCACTCCCGTGGTCCGGCGCTACCACGGGAACTTCTGGGGACGAGTCGAGGTCCATGACCACGACAGCCGGCGCCGGAGCTGTCGCAGCCTCAGCCACCACTTGGGGCGGCACCGGGACAGGAGCAGAAGCTCCCACGGCCTCAGACACTGTGGCTGAGGGTGGAGCTTCACTCCCCTTCTTGGGGGACGCTGCAGATGATGAACGAAGAAAATTAACAAACAGTTGCTACAATCAAATAGTTAACCAAGGTGAAGATTAAAAATTACCTTGGAAGGCTTCCGCACCAGCTTGCGCGGAACCTTTTTCCTGGACATTCCGGGCTGGCCACAGTCGACGTAGAGGCTCCAGAAGGCCCCCCGGAACTTGTCGCAGCCACGGGCGTTTCCTGGGTCGAGGCTCTCCTCGATCGAGAAGAACCCCCGGACCTGGAGGCTCCCACCGTCCCAGGTGCCGGAGTCGTGCGCTCGGAGCTAGCACCCCAGGAGGATCCCACCACGGGAACAGACGTGCTCCGGGAGGACCCCAGTGCAGGAACGGTATCGTTCCGGAAGGACCCCACTACATGGACCATCGCCACGGTAGTAGAAGATCTTCCCCTCCGGGGAGAAGGAATCGAGGAGGAAGTAGCGGGCCTGACGGACCTTCCGTTGGCATGTCGCAGCTTCCTCTTCCGGCTCTCCGGCTCATCTGCCAGCTCCTTGCCCTTGCCGACGACCTCGACCCTCGGCTGTGGAGCAGGGACGGAGCCATCTTCGGGCATTCCGGGGATCGCCACCCGGGTGGTTGATCTTCTCTCGACGACACCAAGGTCGTCAAGTGCGGGCATCTTCCGCCGAAGCTCCCTGCTGAACTCCACTTCCACGTTCAGAGGGAGAAAGGCCGACGGTGGGTTCAAGTCATCACCGTCGACATCGATGCCGTGCTGGAATTTCTTGAGGTGGAACTCCAAGGTTCTCCCCACCATGTTGGACTTCAACCCGGTCTCAATCCGGTCCTCGTCCATCACGCTGTTGAGGGCCCAAGCGAGCTTCTCCCTCCTCTTCAACGGCGCCCACCTGTTGACCAGGAAATTGCTAAATACCGCCTGAGGAGTCAATCCTCCCTCCACGCATTGGCGGATCCTGGTCAAGGCGGGGTTGAAAGCTTCCGCCAGCACCGGAGCTTCACTCCATATCGTCGTGTCGATGCCGGGCAGACCGTCGGGCAGCTCCAACCTCTCGTGCTCCTCCACCCTGACGACTATCCAATCCTTCTTCCAGTCATCCCACTTCCTGGAAGGGAACGACCGGAGGTACTTGAATGGGCACTTCTTGCGCTTCACGAAGTAGTAGAAGTCAAGGTACTCATTGCTCCAGCCGGTGGTGTGGACGGTGAAGAAGGTCCGGAAGAGTTCGATGCAGGGGGGGATGCCCACCCACATCTCACAGAAGTGGACAAAGATAGACACGAGGAGAATGGAGTGAGGGCCAAGGTGGTATAGCTGCAAACCATAGAAGTCTAACAGCATTAAGAAGAAAGAAGAAAAAGGTGGGATCAACCCCACCATGGCGTACGAAGAAAAGTACACCATTTTGCCGGCGCGCTTCTTCTCGAAGGGGAGCTCTCTGCCGGCACGGACCAAGCGGTTGAAGAAGTCCGAGGACCACCCCATGAGGGCCCGGACCTTCTTCAAATCGCCGTCGGTCTTCAAGCGACTCTCGCGCAGACCCAACTCCATCGCGGCACAACTAGGCAAGTGAAGAGGAGCGAAGCACGAGTTGGGAGTTTGAGCGCAAGATCAGATGAGAGGCGTAAAGAACTCCTGACGGTGCGCGCTTTCCTTCTTAAGTAAGCCCTCGCAACGCTTGGATGGAAACCGCAGGGAAGTCGAAGATACCACTCAAGAATTCAACCCAGCCGATGACAGGAGGGCCCGGGACCACCCCGATGATCAAGTCGAGGCTATTACCCAGGCGAACGGTTGTCATCACGAGGCGGGAAACCCAAAGGCGGCGGCCTGACAAGGCGCGCGGAACCGATACGGTTTTCGTATCGGGAACCGGCGACTTTCAATTGTGTGAGATCCGCATGTCAAAGATCTCATTTGCCGCACGAGGTGCGTCACGCGGTGGGATCTAACTATAAATCCCTGCCAACGGCACCTTCGAAGACCCTTGAAGAGTCAGTTCAAGAGTCGCGAGGATGGACCCACCTCCGGCGGAATGACTTCACCCTAGTGATCTTCCCCGGAGGTAGGTCCAGGGGGCCACTGTCAGTACCCTAAAAACCGTACACCCCTTGAGGTTACAAAGATCTCAAAAGAAAGCCATCTACTTGGTTTGAAGACCCTCGGAGGCCCACTTGTCAGACATGACCGGACCCGCTTCTCCAACATGGTTAATCCCTGGGTCGCCACGTGTACAACCAAACCGGAGCTACCGCCCACAAGGGGGGAAGCTCCGGGCCACGTACCGAAACGGCACCTCCGGACTTAACCCCAGACCGAGAGAAGCTGCGGACCTGACACGTGTCTGGTAGCCTCAGAGCTACCTGTTTCCCACAGCAAGCTCCAGAGCTGCCACGTGTCCAGTCGTCGGACCTTCAGCTTCTAACCTCCGGAAGACCTTGTAACGGCTCCGGATCTTCAAAGGAGAGCCAAGGACTTCAAGACCCGATTAAGTATCATTAATGCCATATTAATGACACTTAATCGGACGATCTTAACACCAGTAACAGTACTGTTAAAGCCCGTTATAGGATCATTAAGAGCAATTAAGCGTGTATCAATATTAGTAACCACCGGGGCCACATGTCGGGCCAGGCTAGCTTGTAACGGCCTGCCCTTGTACTATAAAAGGACAGGCCGACGATACACTCACGGACGTTGACGGACGATCATACGCACCCCACACATTCGTGGCAAGGTCTTACTGCTAATACAACACCAACACACCTGTGGAGTAGGGTATTACGCTCAGGCGGCCCGAACCACGTAAATTTTTGTGTCTCCTGTGTCATACTCCAATTCACCTTCTTGAATCTCCGCGCGCCCACACCGAACATCAAACTCCCCTATCACTTTAGTAGTATAGGGAGATCTGCCGGTTCTAACCGCCGACAAACACCTTTAACCGCAGATAGTAGCCGACGATCTCCGCGTCAGTGGGATGGAATCGAAATCCAGTTGGAAGCTCCAGGCCATTGGCAGCACCGTTCCGCCTCTGTTGCTGTTGTTGCTGTTGCTGCTGGTGTTCCATGATTCTCTCAAGCTCCTGAAACACGATCACGAGAACCAACAAGCTAATCAATCAACAGCTGTGTTAGGAAATCTGCTGCAAGAATCCGGAGCACAAAGGTAAAACCATACAAATGCAAGAAATCTCAAGCTAGCGTTCTGCGGTCTCAGAAGTGTATCCAAGATGGATTTAGATCGATGATCTGTTGTGAGGCAATATGCCACTAATGGCATGAGTTTAAATAGGACCAAGACGTGTATCCATAGAAGCAACTTACCTTAGAAGCCACCCCAACTTTTTCTTTGGCAGTGTCCGTTTCCGTGGATCAGGGCCGGCGCTTATTCATTCCAACTCCGCAACGCTTGTCCTCGCGCGCCACGCAGTCGCTTTCATGCTGGGATCACGGCCGCTGGCTCTAGCTACCCTGCCTCATCTAGAAGCCCGGCCTCGAGCTTTGTGCTCGCGCCGCCTTGTTTCACGTGGCTTATCTGGCGCAGAGCGTGGTTCTGTTGCCATTTGTATCGCTTATCTCCGGCCTACCCTACATGGTCTGCATGCATGCACATGTAGCACCGGGCTTTAATTCGGGGTGTTGCTGATATGCATGGAAACATGCACCCTTGCCGGTTGGATTACTCCATTATTACGCGTTTTTGGCCGTATCCAAAGTGGTACATACCCTCTGACGTGTCACAGTGATCTACTAATTATTGCAGATACTTCATAAGACAAATTCAGGTGCAAGGAGAATGCGAGTCTTCGTACGACGGCTACCGCGGGCCGACGTAAGTTAGTTAACGTAAGTCGGCCGACCCTCATAAATAATTTTGACCGTCGTAAGATTGCGAATTTCCTGTAGTGAAAAAGAACACACACACCCACCAATGGAAGCTATATCAGGTTAGAGAAATGGATATCCCCATAAAGCTTCATCGCTTTCGCCTCCAACTCTCTCCCTCTCTCTATCTCGAGCCGCCTGTTCCCCATATCTCTCTTTCCCCTCTCCCTCTATATCTCTTCTTTATAACATTTTTGCTATGCAGGGGTAATTTCTATTGTGTGTGTGTGTGTGTGTAGCGCTATGGAGGAGTAATTTCTATTGTAGCGCTGAATCACCCCTCCCCCATGAGGGCGGCTTTTACCCATTTATGTTCCCCTTTTTGAAATTTACCGCTTAAGACATACTATTTCTGGAATAAAATCCGCTCTCTAGAATAGATAACAATGAAGATTTATTAGTGTGATGTCTGCTACGTATATGCATGGAACCCGTGAGCGGACGGAGTAACATGTCACCTAAAAAGAAACTCCGCATATACAAGGGCTTTTGTATAGAGTTATTTCCTTGTGACCAAGAGATCACAGGCTCGAGTCCTGTAAATAATCTCTTACAGAAAGTAAAAGGAAAGATTGTGTACAACGGATACAAATAAGTGGATTGGACCCTTCTGTGCACTCTACGCATCAGCTAAAAAGAAACTCCGCGTATACAGAGCTTCACCTCTTTGGCCTCCAAATCTTTGCAAGAGAGAGGTACGCACACACAAGTAACGTATTGAAAAGGGAAACACATAAAACTACAATTACAAGTTCGGGTAAACTTCACACATCTTATATATATGACAATATCATCTGTTAATTAAACATCACATTCATGTCACATAATATGTACAAACTACAATAAGATTATTACAATATAGTCCATACATCAATATGTAAAAGACCAAACCTTCAAATTATTGAGTCCAAACTCATATGTACAAACATGCAATGAGGACACAATCCATATACTAGTACACACAAAACTAGCAGCTTATCAGCTAGTTATGAAAATATACAAACCATGCCACAATATTACGCATTATGTGTATACGTATGAAACCCTGTGCTCCTCATGCCTAGCACAGGTGGCAGCGGGGGCAGCACAGAGGATCTGCTGCCAGCAACATCTGTAGAGAAGAAGGGAGCGGATGAGTCCATGTCAAAGTACTCTGGCTCCGCCATGGGGAACTTTGTAGGCATGGGGAAGCTGATGCTCCTTAGATCCACGCTGTTGTTTGTGCCCATGTTGATCATGTGGTACGCCGGTGTTTGTGCCGGTGCCGGTGCAGGTGGCAACTGTTGTGAGTTCTTATGGTCCGTGTGTAAGGATCGAAATGCCCAAGAGGGGGGGTGAATTGGGCTTTCTTTCAAATTTTAAAACAATTAAGAACTAACAACCTCAAGCCCAATTCCCTATGCAATTAAACTATGCAATCAATGTAAATAAAAGTTGCGGAATGAAGATTGCATAAGAGTAAAAAGGGAGAGGGATGCAAACGCTCAAGGGACACGGAGTTTATCCCATGGTTCGGTAAGATCACAAGGATCTTCCTACATCCACGTTGTGGCACCCACCGAAGGGTTTTGCCACTCCCTAGTCACCGAGACAAGGGGCTTCTTCACTATTCTTCTCCGTTCGCCAACCTTGGCAAGGTGGAGCTCAAGCCTTGTACACTTTTGGGATCCTCCAGGCTTCCACAATCCTCTTGGCAAGCTCCGGAAGTTGCACACACCAAGGGATACTCCCTTATGGCTCTCACTACACTAGAGACTCCAATCACCAAGAATGGAGGCACCCAAGCACTATCTCTAGCTAGTTCTAGCCTATCTCTTGGTGTACAAATGATGAACAATTGATGTGAAAGTGGTTGCTCTATTGCTTGAATGCTCTAGGATGTGTAGAGTATGTCTGGGCTTCAAGTCTTCTCGATTTGACAGGTTGAAGGGGTATAAATAGCCAGCCTCCACGAGATAGCCGTTGGAAAAGTAGGCTGACATCACTTCTCTGCGAACACCGGATGATCCGATGTCTCCCCTTCTGTTAACATCGGTCAAAGCCAAATTAGCTGATGTCACTGTGTCAGATATGACCGTTGTTAGACCGATGTTGATCTGTCTTCTCATCGGATGATCCTGTGGCTCTTCCTCCAGAATTTTGCTTGATCTTGAGGCTCACTGGAGTGATTGACCGATGTGTGTAAATCTGCACATCGGATGATCCGGTGCTTCACTTGGTCCAATGGTATTGCGATCTATGATGATGGACCGATGTCACTGAGCCACTTACATCGGATGATCCGGTGAGTGCATTTTTCTGAGGTCTTCTTCTTCAGTTGAACCAACTCGACCGATGTGTGTCAACTCAAAGACCATCGGATGATCCGGTGTGTTCAACTTGTTGACTTCGAGTTGTTTTGAGTTGTTCTTTTGGAATTTGAACTTGTGACCTCTTTGACACTTGTTTGAAATGTTGTTTTGATTGTCTTCAAGCACTGAGTGATATCAAGTTAGAGCTTTCACTTCTTGTCTTCATACGATTTGATTTGATCTCATTCATTGATTTTATATGGGTCTCCAATGTAATTTTGATTTCGTTTGATTGAGTGTTATTGAGACCTTGCATTCACAAATTCATTAGTAATATCGAATGGTTGTCATTAATCACCGAAACCGTACCTCATGGGGCCTAGATGCTTTCAATCTCCCCCTTTTTGGTGATTGATGACAACACAATAATTTAAAGCGCAATAATAATGAATTTGATGATAATACTCAAGTATATATGCAATGAATACAGCATAGGACACATTAAGCTTGTAGAACGCAAAAGAAAATTGTGGTGCGAAAAGCTCAATTGATTAAAATCATACGCAAATGAGACAAGTGAAAGAGAGCATAATTAAAATTACAAAAGAGTACTCAAGCATGAATACAAAGGATAGGCACACACACACACTCACACTCCCCCTGAGACTGCTACTACCACTCCCCCTGACTCTTCTACATCTTCTCCCCCTTTGGCATCAAGACACCAAAAAGGGATCAGAACGCCTACAGACCCTGAGAGCTGGGCGCGAGGACGAACTGGGCACCGTCGCCGTCGTCGGAACTGGAGTCGCCGGACGTAGGAGCTGCCGGTGCGGCGGGAGCTGGAGGGTCCGCTGCCGGTGCTGGAGGAGAGGAAGCAGGTGCCGGTGGAGCTGGAGGAAGTGGAGCGCTCACCACGGATGCCGGTGTCTGCTGGAACAAGATCGTCGCCGGCAGTGGTGAGTGAATCGGTGCGCTAGGTGCCAGAAGTGGTGACATACTGATGGAAGGGATGGGAGTAGTGGGCACCTGAGCAACACCTGGAGCCAGTCCCAGTCCAGGCTGCTGTGGAGGAAGGGCGATCCCGGTCTGAGTGTAAAGGTTGGTGATCAACCCTAGGATCCCCATCATGGCCTGCTGGGTCTGCTGCTGCTGGTCGAGGGTACGGCGGTGCATCTGATCTACCAGGTTGGTGAACCGGTCCGTATCCTCTCGCCTCTAACGGGCGATCTCTAGCTGGAGCTCCTGCTGCTGCCGCTGCAGCTGTGCCAGGTGAGCAGCCTGCTCCGCCCTGGCCTGCTCAGCTGCGAGCCTGTCCTGGCGCTGCTGCTCGATCATCTGCTGGAGAAGTGCCGACAGCTCTGACGGCTGTGACACCTGCGCCTCGGACACAGGAGGTGGTGTCGGTGGCGGAGCAGCTGATCCCCCTGCCTCGGCGTCGTGCTGCCTCGGTGAGGGTGGAGGCGGAGGGAAGTACTCCTCGACACTCTCGTCTGTGTCTCTCTCGGACCAGACGTGCTGCAGGTCCTCCCCCTGAGCCTCAGCCTCAGCAAGCCTCTCGTCCTCCCGCTCTAGGTCGGACCAGTCTTCCTCTGACAGACGGGCCCGGACCTGGCGCTCAACTGGACGACCAAGGCGACGGTCTCTAGGAGCAGAGGCACGATAGTGACTGAAGCGAGTCACATTCTCGTCAGCTAGCCGGGCTTGTGCTGAATGTCCCTCAGGCACCACCATAGAGCAAATGAAACTGATCCAGTGCCCATAGACCATCTGCCTCATCATGCCGATTCCATCCGTGATTACGTCTTCCATCTCACAGAGGAGTATGTCCACTATATCAAAATCCATCCCGTTCATTATGTAGAACAGGAGGGTCTGCTGCAGGCTCGTGAACCCCTCCAAGTATCCTGACCTCGGCAGGAGCGTGCGGCGTAAGGCGAGGTGCACAATACGCGCAGCTGGGGTCAGGAGAGCTGGAACTCTCGGCTGGTCTGGAGAGAACGAGGGGCCAAACAAAGAGCGGATCTCGTCCAGCTGTGGTGCTACCCCTCCAGTAAGTGGCCTCCTTGGTGGATCTGCCTGCCCATAGACTTTCTCGTGAATGCTGGTGTCGTGCAGGTCCAAGCCAAGAATATGCCCCAATGTCTGCCTCGAGAGATGGTAGTGTTGACCATTGAACATGAAGGCAATTGACCTCCTGCCCTCTGAGATGTACAGGGTCGCGTAGAAGACACGGACCCACTCTTCCACATAGGCACTTCTCTCATAATCCAGTAGCTCCACCAAGCCTCTGTATCTCTCAAAGAAAGGGCGGACCTCAGTCTCCGCTGCCACTGCAAGCTGCCTCCAGTCCAAGTGGTTGTGCTGAAAAAGCTTGTGCCCCCGGCGCTTGTAGGTCTCATAGAGAGACGCCTGGGTGACAGTCTAGAAGCGACTGTCAACAAGAAGCTCTCGGGGCTGTGGGAACCACTCCTCAAGCAGAACACTCCATCTGAGCTTCCGGAGTTGCTTAGCCTTCATCTTTCGGTAGTCCACAAGACGGACTCCTTCACCGACCCGGACGGCCGTGTCCATCTCATGGATGTCCCTCTCAGCCTCCCTGTCCTCACGACGGTCGGCAGCCGTCGGTCTCGGACGAGGAGCAGCCTCGGTGTGACCTCCTCGAGTCCGGGCTGAGCGCCGGCGGACGAGAGGCTCAACCGGCTCCTCTTCGGCGTCGGAGTCATCGACCACGGGAGGCGGCCTTGGACGGGCCTCGCGAATCCTCAGCGAACCCCCACGGCCGTGCTCACGCTCCTCGGCGGCGCGAGCGGCCATCAAGGCCTTCTTCTCCTCCTTGGATAGCTTCTGCTTCTTCGCGGCGGGCTCCGCGATGGCCTTGCCCTTCCCTTTGCGGTCGCGACCCATCTAGACGACGGAGAGCTAGGGTTAGGCGACGAAGAAAAAAAGAACGACGAGAGAAGCAACAAGAGACGTCGCACGGCACGGGGCTCACCTTAGCGACGATGGAGCTCGGGAAAAGCTAGCGACGGGAGGTGACCGGAGAAGACGACGTTTGGTGGAGGTGCTTCGACGGAGGGAGGAGCGGTGGCTGTGCTCGGATGTGGGTGGAGCACGGCGGTGGCGCTAGGCGGCGGCGCTGCGAGGTGTGGCAGCCGGGGACGGCGGCGGCGGCGCCTGGGAAGGCGGCGGCGGCAGTGCTGTGAGCAGGGGGAACGACGGCGGCGGCCGGCGGCGGCGCTGCAGGTGGCGGCGGTGCTAGGCGGCGGTTAGGGCGGCTGGGTGCGGCGGCGCAGTGGTCGGCGAGCGGAGGAAGAGGCGGCGGCGCGCGGGTGAGTGATCGATCGGGGAGAGGGAGAAACGGCGGCGGCGCACGAGTTTAAATAGTGGGTCCCAAACCCTAGCCGAAAACTCAACACCGGATGGACCGATGATAGGTGAAGTGAGCATCGGTCAATTGCCACAGAAAGGATATTCAAGAAATGCTGTTGACATCGGATTGACCGACGTTTAGGGTTTTTAACATCGGTCGAATATCACAGTACGGGTGTTCAACCGAGTGATGTTGACACCGAATGATCCGACGTTAGAGGGAGGTAGACATCGGTTGAATAGATCACAGCTCCAGAAGAGTGAACATCGGATGGACCGATGTTTTCCAGGATGAACGCGTCGGATCATTTGAGGTTCTGACAGAGTTGGGCTTTGAGGATTGAACACCTATTTGACCGATGATGGATTGACATAGGCATCGGATAATCCGATGACAACAGAACGAAAACATCCCATATATGTCCTTTGACCAAACAAACAATCGACGAGAAACACATGTCTTAGGACTTTTTGGGCAACCCTTTACCCCTCAAGAATCTAATATGCCAATTGCTTGGCTAGACCTTAATGCAAATGGAACACCGAGAAAAGTGGAGGAAAATATCCAAATAAAATGTAAGGCCCATGCTTTGTGAGGTAGAGTATGGAGACTTCTATCTCTTTGAAGCATGATCCTTTAGGCATTAACGTACCTAACATTTTGTTCTTTCCACCTTATATGAGTTGAGATATTGCATTTCAAACAAGTCTCCTTCTCATGAGGTGGGTTCCCCTTTGTGACAATCCACCGTTATGTAATGCCAAACAAATTATAATGCAAGAGATTAAATGAGTGCAAGTTAATATGGCAGGGATCATGCAAGGCATAAAGTAAATCTATCTTGCCAAGTTTGAACCTTCCAAAGGCTTCCTCAGGGAAAACTACTTCTAGCTTGCCCCTATCCTTTGGGAGTTAGACAAGACCTATATGATATGCATCCTTACATGAACATGGCAACTTACATGATGTTAGATGCATCTAGCACATTTAATTCACTCCTAAGTCTAGAAAAGGTTTTCTCATCAAGTGGTTTTGTGAAGATATCCGCCAATTGTTCTTCGGATCTAACACCTTGTAAAGAGATGTCTCCTTTAGCCTCATGATCTCGCAAGAAGTGATGGCGAATATCAATGTGCTTAGTGCGGGAGTGTTGAACGGGGTTTCTAGCTATCTTAACCGCACTTTCATTGTCACAAAGGAGAGGCACACAACCAATTTTAATTCCAAAGTCCAAAAGGGTTTGCTTCATATATAGAATTTGGGCACAACATGCACCGGCCGCTATATACTCCGCCTCCGCGGTGGACAAAGCCACGGAATTTTGCTTTTTGCTCGACCAAGATACTAGGGAACGCCCAAGTAAGTGGCACCCACCGGAGGTACTCTTGCGATCCACACGACATCCGGCAAAGTCCGAATCCGAGTATCCCAAGAGATGGAAACTAGCGTTCTTGGGGTACCACAAACCTACACTAGAGGTATGCTTGAGATACCGAAGTATCCTAAAGACCGCCTTCTTGTGCGATTCTTTAGGTGCCGCTTGAAAGCGAGCACACAAGCACACACTAAACATAATATCGGGCCTAGATGCGGTAAGATATAACAATGAGCCAATCATAGAACGATAATGAGATTGATCAATAGGTTTACCGTCCATGTCCGCGTCGAGATGACAATTTGTCGCCATTGGAGTGCTTCTTGAGCTACAATCTCCCATTTCAAATTTCTTCAAGAGGTCCTTTGTGTACTTCTCTTGATAGATGAAGGTCCCCTCTTGAAGTTGCTTGATTTGGAATCCAAGGAAGAAGTTGAGCTCTCCAATCATTGACATCTCGAATTCCCTAGACATCATGGTGCCAAACTCATGGCTAAGAGATTTGTTAGTTGAGACAAAAATGATATCATCGACATAAATTTGACAAATGAATAAATCCCCGTCGATGTGCTTGGTGAAGAGTGTAGTGTCCACCCTCCCGATCTTGAAACCTTGCATGATCAAGAAATCCCTTAGGCGTTCATACCACGCCCTAGGTGCTTGCTTGAGCCCGTAGAGCGCCTTGTGTAACCTATACACGTGGTTGGGATTCCTCGGATCTTCAAACCCGGGAGGTTGCTCAACATAAACAAGTTCGTTAATATAGCCATTGAGAAAAGCACTTTTAACATCCATTTGATAAAGCATTATATTGTGATGTGAAGCAAAAGCAAGGAGTATGCGAATAGCCTCTAACCGAGCGACCGGGGCGAATGTTTCTCCAAAGTCTAGTCCTTCAACTTGTGAAAAACCCTTGGCCACAAGTCTTGCCTTGTTGCGGACCACGACGCCATTCTCGTCTTGCTTGTTCCGGTATACCCACTTCGTACCGATGACGTTCTTGTCCTTGGGTCGCTCCTCCAACACCCAAACTTCATTGCGGGTGAAGTTGTTGAGTTCTTCTTGCATAGCCAACACCCAATTTGGATCTTGGAGTGCTTCCTCTATATGAGTGGGTTCTACACACGAAACAAAAGAGTAGTGCTCACAAAATGAGGCGACATGGCGGGAACGAGTACTTACGCCCCTTGAAGGACTTCCAATGATTTGGTCCATTGGATGCGCCTTGGAGATGTGTCCATGCCTCATAAGTGGTTGTGAGTCACTTGGCGGTGGTGAAGCTTGTTGTTCCTCTTGTGGTTGGACTTGATCATGGACTTCTTCTTGTCGTTGGTGTTGTGTGGCTTGTGAATCTTGCATTGGTAATGGATCATCTTTTTCTTCTTCTTCTTCATCAACTTGAGGCATCATGGAGGTGTTGATGTTGGAACTTGATGCTCCCCCTTGATCATAGCCCTCTTCAACTTCCGGCTTGATGTCTCCAATGGTCATGTTTTTCATGGCTTCTCGTAGAGGCTCATCATCTATTTCATCAAGACCAAAACTCTCCTCTTGGGAGCCATTAGTCTCATCAAACTCAACATCACAACTTTCTTCAACTAGACCGGAGGTTTGGTTGAATACTCGATATGCTTTTGAGTTTGATGCATAACCAAGAAAAATACCAACATCACATCTTCTTTCAAACTTACCGAGCCTTTTCTTGCGGTAGATGTAGCATTTGCACCCAAAGACTCTAAAGTAGGAGATGTTGGGCTTTCTCCCAATGAGGAGCTCATATGGGGTCTTTTGGAGTAGTCGGTGAAGATAGACCCTATTTGCGGCATGGCACGCCGTGTTGATTGCTTCGGCCCAAAACTTCTCCGACGTGCCATAGTCATCAAGCATTGCTCTTGCAAGGGTGATAAGAGTCTTGTTCTTCCTTTCAACGACACCGTTTTGTTGGGGGGTGTATGTGGCCGAAAACTCATGCTTCACGCCTTCATGATCACACCACTCCCCAATGTTGTAGTTCTTGAACTCGGTGCCGTTGTCACTCCGGACTTTGATGATGGGAAGTTGAAATTCCCTTTGAGCACGTTTGGCAAAGGTCTTGAAAACTTCCGGAGTTTCACCCTTGTCACCTAAAAACAAAGTCCAAGCATATCGAGAATAATCATCAACGATAACAAGACAATAGAAGTTACCACCAAGACTTTGATATGTGGATGGTCCGAAGAGGTCCATGTGGAGTAGTTCAAGCGGCTTGGAGGTTGACACCATTGTCTTCATTGAGTGGTGTGAAGCAACTTGCTTCCCGGCTTGACAATCACTACAAAGCTTGTTCTTCTCAAACGTGACATCCTTCACGCCGGTCACCATCCCAAGCTTGAACGACTTCTTAAGCTTGCTCATCCCAATGTGAGCAATGCGTCGATGCCATAGCCAACCCAAGCTTGTCTTAGTGAAAAGACAAGTGGTCAAGCTAGCATCCTTGTTGGAGAAGTCCACCAAGTAAAGATGTCCATGCCGAAATCCTTTGAAGATTAGTTCTTTGCTTGATTCACTAGTTACTACAACACCATTCTTGTCAAAGGTGCACGTTAGTCCAAGATCACATAGTTGTGCAATGGAAAGTAAATTGAAACTAAGTGACTTAACATATAGTACATTAGAAATGGACAAATCATGCGAAATAGCAATTTTACCTAAACCAATTACCTTCCCCTTTGAGTTGTCACCAAAGGTGACTTGTTCATGATTATCGGGGTTCTCTATGGTAGTGAACATACCATCATTGCCGGTCATATGTTGAGTGCACCCGCTATCGAGTACCCAATGTTTTCCTCCGGCTTTGTAGTTCACCTACACACATGAAGTTAGTTTTTGAGTTTAGGCACCCAAGCTAACATAGGTCCTTGTATGTGTGATACAAGTGATTTTGGGACCCAAAGTTGCTTGGGGAGCTTCCCCTTCATGCCCTTAATATCTTTGCCGATGAACCTTGCCTTCACCTTGCCACCTACTTTGCTTAAGAGATAGTGATAATCATGGAAAGTAGATTTGTAGTTAGGAGGCAATTTGGGAGAAGGACGGTTGGGAAGAGGACACTCCCTCGTGTGGTGTCCGGTGACCTCACAATGTTGGCAATAGGATCCAACTTCTTTGATGAAGCTCGTCCTAAGCTCCGGTGAGGGCACCTTCCCTTTGTTGAGCACCGGGAAGGATCCAAGTCCTCTCTTGTTGAAGCCTTTGGCTTGTTGGTAGAGGATTTCCTTGTGCTTGTCCTCTCCCTTGGAAAGTCTCACCACACTAGTGCGGAGACTTTCAATTTCGTCCATCAATTCCTTCTCCCTAAGGCTTGCTTTCAAAGGCAAAGACTTATCCAAAGTATTAGTGGCATGTGAAATAGTAGATACTTTGCCATCAAGGGTTTCCTTTTTCATGTTTTTCATTTTTAGTTCAATTGCCTCATAAGCAAGGTTAAGCATTTCATGTTTTTGAACCAAGTCATTGTGCTTTCCCAAGAGTGCTTGGTTTGCTAAGTCAAGCTCATGATGATCAAGCTTGATTTGAGCATTTTCCTTCTCGATTTGCTTGACATGTGTTTTGAGCGTGTCATGCTCTTTAAGTATGGTTACATACTTGTCATGCAAATCGAGCTTCGCACTCTCAAGTTTAGCACAAGCTTGTTCAAGTGCTTTAACCTTGCTCTTTTCCCTTTTTATGATGACATGGTATTCATTAATCATAGATGCTAGTTCATCGGGGGAGAGCTCATCATCATCGCTAGAATCGTCACATACCTTAGAGTTACCTTTAGCCATGAGGCACATAGGAGGTGGACGAAGAGGTGAGTTGTCTTTGTCGACGACGGCAAGGCCCGCCAAGTTTTCTTCATCTTCACTCTCTTCATCGCTTGACTCTTCATCCGTGATCCACTCATTTGCCTCGCACATGAAGACTTTTTGAGGCCCTCTTCTCTTCTTTGGAAAGAGCTTGGTTTTCTTGCCCTTGTCAAATTTCTTCTTTCCAAAGGCGCGCTTGGGTTTGACCTCTTCTTCATCTTCATCACTTTCTTCTAGCTTTCTATACTTTCCTTTGTGGTTGTCCTTCCTCTTGTCGGGTCTTGGACAATCATATGATATGTGGCCTTGATCACCACAATTGTAGCATGTTTTGTTTTCATCTTTTCTTGGGAGGAAGGCTTTCTTCTTTGGATCAAAGGAGTATCCCTTCTTTGCGATTTTGGAGTTTAGACGTGAGAATTTTCTCATCATCAACGCAAGCTCATCATCGTCATCTTCGCTTGTTGCTTGCTCTTCTTCGCTTGAGCTAGGCTCAACCACTTTCTTGTTCTTGGGAGTTGTCTTCTTGGTTGAAGCCTTGAGAGCAATAGTTTTTGACGATGACTCCTCCATCATTCCAAGTACGCTCATCTCATGAGTATGAATTTCTCCAATGAGCTCCGAGACTTCAATGTTGTCAAGTGATTCCTTTTGGAGCATTGAGTTGATAATGTTGTACTTAGGCTTAGGTAGAAGCATGAGGATCTTGCGGTTGATAAGTCCCTTACCAAGAGAAGCAATGTCAAGTGCGTTAATCTCCTCAATGAGCACATTTAAGCGAGAAAACATTTGGTTAACATTCTCATGAGGAAGCATTTTGAATTCATCATACTTGGATTTTAGCAAGTGATATTTGAGTTCTTTAACACGAGATGAGCCCTCATGAATTTCAATTAGACATGCCCAAATTTCACAAGCTTTCTCCTTACTAGCAATTCTAGCAAAAACATCTTGACTTATGCATTCATAGATGGCATTTCTAGCCTTAGCATCCCATTTAATTTGATCACCAATATAAGTGTGATCTCCAAATCCCGCATGGGTCGCTTCCCAAACTTCGGGAGCAATAGCCTCTAGGTAGGCACGCATGCGTGCTTTCCAATAGGCAAAGTTCTTGCCCTCGAAGGTAGGAACCGAACCCCCATTCTTGGCCATTTAAGCTCTCTAGCGGTGAAGCTAGAATGATCCAATGAGCAACCTGGCTCTGATACCAATTGTAAGGATCGAAATGCCCAAGAGGGGGGGTGAATTGGGCTTTCTTTCAAATTTTAAAACAATTAAGAACTAACAACCTCAAGCCCAATTCCCTATGCAATTAAACTATGCAATCAATGTAAATAAAAGTTGCGGAATGAAGATTGCATAAGAGTAAAAAGGGAGAGGGATGCAAACGCTCAAGGGACACGGAGTTTATCCCGTGGTTCGGTAAGATCACAAGGATCTTCCTACATCCACGTTGTGGCACCCACCGAAGGGTTTTGCCACTCCCTAGTCACCGAGACAAGGGGCTTCTTCACTATTCTTCTCCGTTCGCCAACCTTGGCAAGGTGGAGCTCAAGCCTTGTACACTTTTGGGATCCTCCGGGCTTCCACAATCCTCTTGGCAAGCTCCGGAAGTTGCACACACCAAGGGATACTCCCTTATGGCTCTCACTACACTAGAGACTCCAATCACCAAGAATGGAGGCACCCAAGCACTATCTCTAGCTAGTTCTAGCCTATCTCTTGGTGTACAAATGATGAACAATTGATGTGAAAGTGGTTGCTCTATTGCTTGAATGCTCTAGGATGTGTAGAGTATGTCTGGGCTTCAAGTCTTCTCGATTTGACAGGTTGAAGGGGTATAAATAGCCAGCCTCCACGAGATAGCCGTTGGAAAAGTAGGCTGACATCACTTCTCTGCGAACACCGGATGATCCGATGTCTTCCCTTCTGTTAACATCGGTCAAAGCCAAATTAGCTGATGTCACTGTGTCAGATATGACCGTTGTTAGACCGATGTTGATCTGTCTTCTCATCGGATGATCCTGTGGCTCTTCCTCCAGAATTTTGCTTGATCTTGAGGCTCACTGGAGTGATTGACCGATGTGTGTAAATCTGCACATCGGATGATCCGGTGCTTCACTTGGTCCAATGGTATTGCGATCTGTGATGATGGACTGATGTCACTGAGCCACTTACATCGGATGATCCGGTGAGTGCATTTTTCTGAGGTCTTCTTCTTCAGTTGAACCAACTCGACCGATGTGTGTCAACTCAAAGACCATCGGATGATCCGGTGTGTTCAACTTGTTGACTTCGAGTTGTTTTGAGTTGTTCTTTTGGAATTTGAACTTGTGACCTCTTTGACACTTGTTTGAAATGTTGTTTTGATTGTCTTCAAGCACTGAGTGATATCAAGTTAGAGCTTTCACTTCTTGTCTTCATACGATTTGATTTGATCTCATTCATTGATTTTATATGGGTCTCCAATGTAATTTTGATTTCGTTTGATTGAGTGTTATTGAGACCTTGCATTCACAAATTCATTAGTAATATCGAATGGTTGTCATTAATCACCGAAACCGTACCTCGTGGGGCCTAGATGCTTTCACCGTGCCTTTCTCAAACACCCTACAAACAACCCACACGTCCTGCACACAATTAAAACAAACAATAGAGAATAAATTAGGGTAAGCAATTAGAGAGTTCTTGAGTGAATTTTCATGTAATTAAGCGCTAGTGCAGCTAGCACCTGGGAATAAGAAGGAGAAGAATTCATAGTTTTGGAGATAGATCCAATTACCTGTTGGGGCAGCTTGTACTCGTGCATGACCCATTGGGTCTTCTTGCCCCTGGGAGCCCGCCCCTTGTAAAACACGAGAGTTTTCTTGGTGCCGATGAGCACCACTGGTCTGCCCGATGTGCCATGGTAAATCTCCCGGTGTTTGCCTGTCGCCTTCCAGTAGCCAGCCGCTGTGGCACGATTAGTCCTATGTCCTGTAGGGTACTTGCGATCCTTCCGCCAGTAGAAATACCACTCTTTCTCCCCCATGCTCGCTAAATCTGCAAATATTTACAATGATTATTCAAGCACACTATTAATTAACAACTCAAAATCAATATATAATCATGTATGGAAATAATTGGCAGATACGCGAATAAGAGAGCACACACTTACTTGGGAGTTTCCATGGCTCTGACTTGTTGAGGTCGACCTCAACAATGGCAAGGGCTGTGAAGTCGGGGTTGAACACCTTTGACCTCAGATAGTAGCCAACGATCTCCTCGTCAGTGGGATGGAATCGAAATCCAGTTGGAATCTCCAGGCTGTTGGCAGCACCGTTCCGCGTCTGTTGCTGCTGTTGCTGTTGCTGTTGCTGCTGGTGTTCCATGATTCTCTCAAGCTCCTGAAACACGATCACCAGAACCAACAAGCTAATCAATCAACAGCTGTGTTAAGCAATCTGCTGCAAAAATCCGTAGCACAAAGGTGAAATCATACAAATGCAAGAAATCTCAAGCTAGTGTTCTCCAGTCTCAGAAGTGTAACCAAGATGGATTTAGATCGATGATCTGTTCTGAGGTATTATGCCACTGATGGCATGAGTTTAAATAGGACCAAGACGTGTATCCATAGAAGCAACTTACCATAGAAGCCTCCCCAACTTTTTCTTTGGCAGTGTCCGTTTCCGTGGATCAGGGCCGGCGCTTGTTCATTCCAACTCCGCAACGCTTGTCCTCGCGCGCCACGCAGTCACTTTCGTGCTGGGATCACGGCCGCTGGCGCTAGCTGCCCTGGCCTTATCTAGAAGCCCAACCTCGAGCTTCGTGCTCGCGCCGCCTTGTTTCGCGCGGCTTATATGGCTCAGCGCGTGGTTCTGTTGTCATCTGTATCGCTTATCTCCGGCCAACCCTACATGGTCTGCATGCATGCACATGTAGCACCGGGCTTTAATTTGGGGTGTTGCTGATATGCATGGAAACATGCACCCTTGCTGGTTGGATTACTCCATCATTACGCGTTGTTGGCCGTATCCATAGTGGTACATACACTCTGACGCGTCACAGTGATCTACTAATTATTGCAGATACTTCATAAGACAAATTCAGGTGCAAGGAGAATGTGAGTCTGTGTTGTAATGATGTGATGCTGTCAGTTGCTGTGTATCTGGACAGCTTGCTGTATTTATCTGTCTATGCATGGACATGTCACCTGGCTAAAAGAACAAATTAAGAGTGATGTCAGCTTGTCGAATATGCTCATCTAGCTTTCTATCTGCGGGCTGTTGGTCGGTTCCCGAGCTAAACAGGGAGAAAATCAGGAGTGCTACCTTATCTGCTTATCTGGAGCAGGCATTGCATGCATAGAGATTTTCAACTTTTTCTTACTTTTGAAGCAACTGATCGATCAAAGATGTGTGCCAGGTGCCCACATTATCCATGCATGCATGCATCATGCAAGTTTGTAGTATTGGTTAGTCACATGACTTCTTGCATCTAGGCTAGCATGGTTCTTGCTTAGTCACATAGACATGAGTATGCATGGACCATACATGAACCTTTGCATCTGTGATATGTCTTAAAAAGATAAAGGGAAAAGTCCATTTTACTACTTTATAGTATGCCCTTTGTCCACATAACCCCCTATACTAATATTTGGTTCATTTTTTCCTAGTGCTTTGCAAAACCAGGTTACTTTACACCTTTGCTTGAATCCCTAATATGGATTTGCTGACATGTACATCGGTTTTGGTTGTTAGAGGCATGGGGCTGTTTGGTCAAAGTTAATGTGTCTGCTTGTAAGAAATGAAAATTGGGACCAAAAATTGTGGACTGTATCTTTCTAGGATATGCACAACATAGTGCAGCCTATAGATTCTTAGTGATTAAATCCGAGATTCCTGATGTGCACATCAACATTGTGACTGAATCTCGTCATGCCACATTTTTCGAGCATATTTTTCCAATGAAGGATAGAGTTGCAGGTTGTAATGAGGCATCTACTAGTTTTACTCCTATCTCTCTTTTTTATAACATTTGTGCTATATATATATATATATATATATATGTGTGTGTGTGTGTGTGTGTGTGTGTGTGTGTGTGTGTGTGTGTGTGTGTGTGTGTGTGTGTGTGTGTGTGTGGGTGTGGGTGTGGGTGTGTGTGCATGTGTATGTGTGTGTAGCGCTATGGAGGGGTAATTTCTATATTGTAGCCCTGAAGCACCCCTTCCCCATGAGGGCGACTTTTACCCATTTATGGTTCCCCTTTTTGAAATTTACCGCTTAATTAAAACCTACTATTTCTGAAAAAGGATCCGCTCTCTAGAGTAGATAACGATGAAGCATTTATTAGTGTGCTGCCTGCTACGTATATGCATGGAACCCGTAAGCGGACAGAATAACACGTCACCTAAAAAGAAACTCCGCA
This sequence comes from Tuctoria greenei, assembly GCA_036927565.1. Lineage (NCBI taxonomy): Eukaryota > Viridiplantae > Streptophyta > Magnoliopsida > Poales > Poaceae > Tuctoria > Tuctoria greenei. Next base: position 231,231,049 of record JAYESD010000003.1, read on the forward strand.
TATACAGGGGCTTTGGTGTAACGGTAGAGTTATTTCCTTGTGACCATGAGATCACAGGTTCGAGTCCTATAAACAATCTCTTACAGAAAGTAAAAGGAAAGATTGTGTAAAAAGAAAGTCCGCATATATAGAGCTTTGGCGTAACGGTAAAGTTATTGCCTTGTGACCATGAGATCACGGGTTCGAATCCTGTAAACAGTCTCTTACGGAAATTTAAAAGAAAGGTTGTTGTCGACTGTTGGAGTCGGCAGATCTCCTGACACTGCTAAAGTGTTGAAGGAGTTTGTAGTTCGGTGTGGGCGCGCGGAGACTCAAGAAGGTGAATCGCGGTTTAACACAGGAGACACTAGGATTTACGTGGTTCGGGCCGCCTGAGCGTAATACCCTACTCCACGAGTGTGTTGGTGTTGTATTAGTTTGTCACGTATGATTTCCACGTCTGTCTCTGTGTGTCCCTGTCTGTATCGATGGCCTGTCCTTTTATAGTACAAAGACAGGCCGTTACAAGCTGACCTGGCCCGACATGTGGCCCCGGCGGTTACTAGTATTGATACACGATTAATTGTTGTTAATGATCCTGTAACGGGCTCCAACAGTGCCGTTATAGGTGTTAAGATCATCCGTTTAAGTGTCATTAATATGACATTAATGACATTTAAATAGGTTTTGAAGTCCTTGGCTCTCCTTTGAAGATCCGGAGCCGTTACAAGGTCTTCCGGAGGTTAGAGGCTCCCAGCTCCGATGTTTGGACACGTGGCTGCTTCGGAGCTTGCTGTGGGAAGCAGGAAGCTCCGGGGCTACCTGACACATGTCAGGTCTGGAGTTTCTCTCGGTCAGGGGTTAGGTCTGGAGGTGCCATTTCGGTACTTGGTCCGGAGCCTCCCCCTTCTGGGCGGTAGCTCCGGTTCGGCAGTACACGTGGCGACCTAGGGATTAACCATGTTGGAGAAGCAGGTCCGGTCATGTCTGACAAGTGGGCCTCCGAGGGTCTTCAATTCAAGTAGTCGTCCTTCCCTCGAGATCTTTGTAATCTCAGGGGGTGTACGGTTTTTAGGGTATCGACAGTGGCCCCCTGGACCTACCTCCGAGGAAGGTCACTGAGGTGAAGTCGTTCCATCGGAGGTGGGTCCATCCTTGCGACTCTTGAGCTGGGTCTTCTAGGGTCTTAGGAGATGTCGTTGGCAGGATTTTACAGTTAAATCCCGACGCGTGGTGCACCTCAGGCGGCAGATAAGATCTTTGACGTGCGGATCTCACGCAATTGAAGGTCGCTGGTTCCCGATACGAAAACCGTATCGGTTCCGCGCGCCCTGTCAGGCCGCCGCCTTTGGGTTTCCCGCCGTGTGATGACAACCGTTCGCCTGGGTGAGGACCTCGACTTGATCGTCGGGGTGGTCCCGGGCCCTCTTGTCATCGGCTGGGTTGAACTCTTGAGTAGTATCTTCGACTCCCCTGCAGTTTCCATTCAAGCGTTGCGAGGGCTTACTTAAGAAGGAAAGCGCGCACCGTCGGGAGTTCTTTACGCCTTCCCATCTGATCTTGCGCTCAAACTCCCGACTCGTACTTTGCTCCTCTTCTCTTGCCTAGCTGTGCTGCGATGGAGTTGGGTCTGCGCGAGAGTCGCCTGAAGACCGATAACGATTTGAAGAAGGTCCGGGCCCTTATGGGGTGGTCCTCGGACTTCTTCAGCCGCTTGGTCTGTGCCGGCGGAGAGCTCCCCTTTGAGAAGGAGCGCGCTGGCGAGATGGTGTACTTTTCTTCGTACGCCATGGTGGGGCTGATCCCACCATTTTCTTCTTTCTTCTTGATGCTGCTAGACTTCTATGGTCTGCAGCTATACCACCTTGGCCCTCACTCCATTCTCCTCGTGTCCATCTTTGTCCACTTCTGCGAGATGTGGGTGGGCATCCCCCCAGCGTCGAACTCTTCCGAACCTTCTGCACCGTTCACACCACCAGCCGGAGCAACGAGTACCTTGGCTTCTACTACTTCGTGAAGCGCAAGAAGTGCCCATTCAAGTACCTCCGGTCGTTCCCTTTCGGGAAGTGGGATGACTGGAAGAAAGATTGGATAGTCGTTAGGGTGGAGGAGCATGAGCGGTTGGAACTGCCAGACAGTCTGCCCGGCGTTGACACGTCGATATGGAGTTAAGTTCTGGTGCTGGCGGAAGTTTTCGACCCTGTCCTGACCAGGATCCGCCGATGTGTGGAGGGAGGATTGACTCCCCAGGCGGTGTTCTGCAACTTCCTGACCAACAGGTGGGCGCCGCTGAAGAGGAGGGAGAAGCTCACCTGGGCCCTCAACAGCGTGATGGACGAGGACCGGGTTGAGACCGGGTTGAAGTCCAACATGGTGGGGAAGACCTTGGAGTTCCACCTCAAGAAATTCCAGCACGACATCGACGTCGACGGAGATTACTTGACTCCACCGTCGGCCTTTCTCCCTCTGAACGTGGAAGTGGAGTTCAGCAGAGAGCTTCGGCGGAAGATACCTGCGCTTGATGACCTTGGTGTCATCGAGAGAAGACCAACCACCCGGGTGGCAATCCCTGGGGTGCCTGAAGATGGCTCGGTCCCTGCTCCACAACCGAGGGTTGAAGTCATTGGCAAGGGCAAGGAGCTGGCGGAGGAGCCGGAGAGTCGGAAGAGGAAGCTACGGCATGCCGACGGAAGGTCCGTCATGCCTGCTGCTTCCACCTTGGCTTCTTCTCCCCAGGGGGGAAGATCTTCTGCTGCCGTGGCGACTGTCCCCATGGTGGGGTCCTCCCGGAACGAGACTGTTCCTGCAGTGGGATCCTCCCGGAGCGCGTCTGTCTCCGTGGTAGAGCCCTCCGGTGGTGCTAGCTCCGGGTGTACGACTCCGGCCCCCGGGGCGATTGGAGCCTCCAGGTCCAGGGGTTCCTCCCGATCGAGGAGAGCCTCGACCCGGGAATCTCCCGTGGCTGCAGCGAGTTCTGGGGGGCCTCCTGAAGCTCCTATGCCGACCATGGCCAGCCCGGAACGCCCGGGAAAAAGGTTCCGCGCAAGCTGGTGCGGGAGCCTTCCAAGGTAATTTCTGATGTTTACTCTGGTTAACTTTTTAGTTGTAGCGATTGTTTGTTAATTCTCTTTATCCATCCTCTGCAGCGTCCCTAAGAAGGGGAGTGAAGCTCCACCCACGGCCACGATTTCTGAGGCTGTGGGAGCTTCTGCTCCTGTCCCAGTTCCGCCCCAGGTGGTGGCTGAGGCTGCGACAGCTCTGGCGCCGGCTGTCGTGGTCATGAACCTCGACTCGTCCCCTGAACTTCCCGTGGTAGCGCCGGACCACGAGAGTGAAGACATGCCAGCGGCACTTGTCTCAGAGGTTGAAGCTCCGGGTCCTGGTGCTGCAGTAGTGGAAGCTCCGGCTGCAGAGCCAGAAGAAGTAGTAGTCCCGGCCTCGGAGCCGGAACTCGTCGAAGCCCCGGCGATTGAACTGGAGGTGATTGAAGCTCCGGCGTTCGAGCCGGAAGTCGAGGTAGTTCCGACAGTTGAGTCGGTTACCTTCGAAGTACCAGTCGCTGAGCCGGTTGTTGTTGGAGCGCCGGTCACAGAGCCGGTGGTTGAAGAAGCGAGGGAGCTCGAGTCTCCCTCGGAAGAGGTGCTCCGGTCGGAGCCAGTAGTAGCTCCTGTTCCGGAAGCGACGACGTCGATGGTACCTGTGGCAGAGCCAGAGTGCCTCAGCAAAGTCGCCGGCCCCCTGCCTGAGGGGGCGAATGAAGACTTGGCGGCGGGGCCTTCTTCGATGGTGACTGAGGCCATCCCGGAGGACGGCCCTAGCGCCTTGGAGGCTCAGGGTTCCGCTCTCGTGGAGTGGGACCCAATTTTTGTATGTGAAGACCCGCTGGGACCAGCGGAGGAGACCCCAGCAGGTCCGGAGCCCATCCCGCTGTCGATGTCTATCGACAACGCCTGCTCCAGTCTATGTCAGGTCCAACTGGCCTTCTTCCACGACAGCAAGGCTCTTGAAGAGGAGCGCCAAACCCTTAGGCGGTGGCGTAATCGGCTCCACTTCGAGACTAAGCTGGCGCAGTCGAGGCTAGCGGATGACAAGGAGTGGATCCAGCGGGAGAAGATCCGCCTGGAGTATTGGGAGAAGCTGCTGGATGAGAGGGAGAGCATGACCCATTCCCTCGACGCTCATTCCCGGGAGTTCCACGATCAGGCCAAGGCTGCCAACGACGCGGCCAATGCTCGGTTCGAGCAGCTTGAGGCCATCAATGCAGCGCTCATCAAGCGCCGAGAGGCACTTGAAGGGAGGGAGAGACGGCTCGAAGACGAAGAGCAAAAACTCCTGGAGCTGCGGGATGACGTCCTGAGAAGGGAAGAGGAGCTCGCCGAGAAAACAGCTCTGGCTGACAAGGGCCTCGAGGAGCGCACTAAGAAGTTGGAAGAGCGCTGCCTCGAGGAAGAGGAGAAGACCTGGGTGCGAGGGCAGGAACTCTACGAATACGAGTGTGCCCTTGTTGCCCGGGAAAAGAAAGTGGAGGCTAGGGAGAAGGACCTGGTCGATCGTCGGAACAAGATCCACCTCCGGGAGGAGGAGCTCGGAAGACTTGAGAGGCGGGTTGCTGCAAAAATTCAGTAAAACGCCAAAGAAGTTGAGCGCCTCACCCGTGAGAATTCCGAACTGACGGCGGCCAAGAGATCCTTGGAAGAGGTGAAGAGCCTGAGGATGGCGGACTCCCTGCAGATTTGGGAGTTCCTGGGCAAGGCCAACGATGTGCTGACGCCAATGGGTTTCAGCCCCATGCGCCCGGATGATCCAGAGCCGGAGCCGGACCTTGCACTGCAAGCGTTGAGCGCAGCAGGCAGCAAGCTCTCCAAGGTGGGCGACGTCATCGTGGACCAACTGGAGGTCGAGGGGCAATCCCTGGCGAGGAACGTCACAGAATATGTGCTGACGTGCTACACCAGCCGGAACCCTCAATTTCCTCTGGACCCGGTGCTTGAAGGCCCCGTCGAAGGAGAAGGCGAAGCTACCCGAGCCAGCGTATCGGAGGTCGCCCAGAAGGTCGCCGAGTTCTTCCATAGGGTCTAGGACCATCTCTTTTAGCTCTCGCTTGTATTTTCTCTTCTTCTTCCTCAATTTTGTAATCCCTTGTCTCCAGATGTAATCTCGTGTCTCCAGATGAATGAAATCCCCAAATTTTTGCGAATTTCATCTTTTGTCTTCAACATCTTTATCTTCTCTTGGCCCCCTGGTAGATGTACACAATTTGATTGTGAACATGTACCAAAAGGATATTGAGTTTTGTTGAAGACGAATTTGCTTCAAACTTGTAGAATTTAGGTCCGAAGTCTTTGATAGTGAAGGTCCCCTGAAGTTGTTGGAGCTTAGAAGCTCCAGTACTGTCCATCGCTGGAGCTTAGTAGCTCCGGCAATAGCCTCTATCAACACGTAGAGCGTCGATAGTTAGTACTCCAAAGTATCGGAGCTTAGTAGCTCCGGCAATGACCTTTGCCAACACTTGGTTAGTTGGCAACAGACTCCATGTACGGGGTCTTCTCACCATCTTTTACTCAGCGCTGACGGTTGACCCCCTTGAGGGGGTCGGAGCTTGACTAGCTCCGGCTTTTCTCCATCAACGTAGAGTTTATTTTTCCTGCACACTTAAGCCAAGAAAAACAGTAAAATTTGTTCCTTGTCTATAATTTCGCCGCGGCTTACGATTCTCAAGAAAATTTTAAGTTGAACGCGATTTTGAATACAACTGGATGCGTTGTCTTTTCTCTTAGATCCAATTGTCCATGGACCCGCCTTACTTTGGCCTGCCGGGGTGTAGGTAGAGTGGCGTACTTAGGGTGCTTGACCAGGCTAAGTCGATAGCGCACTCCGACCCTAGATTGGCTTGGCGGCTTTCAGGCGAGTTGGCCATAAACGATATTTAAATCCAAGAGATCTGACAATTCAACTCGAGTCGTATATAAACCGGTCAAACTAAAATTTCTTAAGAATTGCACATTTCTGTTATAGACAAGAAAGAGAAAAATAAAAATGTCGAGCCTGCACAAAATGAATGCACGTGGAGTCTATTTCGCATGAAGATGTCTTTCATTATAGGTTCGGGGTACATGGGAAACAAGTACACTCTTAGGGTACGGGACCAGGCTAAGTGTGCTTGGTTTCTCGTTTGACCCAGGGTAGTTAGCCACGCTTTTAGTCCGGAGACTGTGACAAGTGCTGCTTGAGCTTTGCAGACCTTTCGGAAAAGGTCCGGCTGCTCTCCCGGAGGAACTACCCGACTCTGTACAATGACTCTATAACATACATCTCAAGTTACTCAAGACTCACCTCTCTGGAATTAAGTGTAGAACTTACAGAGGTGCTCGATGTTCCAAGGATTTGGGAGAGGTGTCCCGTCCTCAGTAGCCAAGCGAACGCTTCCGGGACGGGATACTTTGATCACTCGGAAGGGCCCCTCCCAGCCGGGGAAAGTTTGTTTAGCCCTTCTCTGGATAGTATTCTCCGTAGCACCAGATCGCCTTCCTCGAGCTGTCGGTTGTGTACATGCCGCTGGTGATAACGCCGTAGAGCTTGGCGATATCGGGCATTCTGAACAGCTGCTTGGCACCTTCCCTCCTCGAGGAGGTCTAGGTCTTCACGCCAGAGCTGGTCCTGCGCGGCTTCGTCGAAGGTCCGGACCAGGAGCGAACCCAAGGTGATTTCCGGAGGAAGGATTGCTTCAGCTCCGTACACCAGAAAGAAGGGTGTTTCTCCGGTTGACCGGTTTGGAGAAGTCCTGTTGGCCCATAGAGTGGGCGGAAGATCTTCGATCCAATTGGCTCCGTGCTTTTTCAAACGCTCATAGGTGCGCGTTTTGAGTCCTTTAAGGATTTCTGCATTTGCTCTCTCAGCTTGGCCATTGCTGGCGGGATGAGCTACGGAAGCGTAGCAAACCTGTATGCCGAGGTCTTCGCAATACCCTTGGAATGCGGAGCTTGTGAATTGAGTCCCATTATCAGTGATGATCTTGTTCGGGACTCCGAATCTGCTTACAATGGATTGCAGAAAGTTGATAGCAGATTGCTTGTTGATCGTCACAACTGGAGTTGCTTCCGGCCACTTGGTGAACTTGTCGATGGCGACGTACAGGAACTTGTAACCTCCGATGGCTCTTGGGAAGGGTCCCAAGATGTCCATCCCCCACACAGCGAAGGGCCATGTAGGAGGTATCATTTGTAAGGGCTGAGCAGGTGTATGAATTTGCTTTGCATGAAATTGGCATGCTTCGCATTTCTTCACCAGCTCAGTGGCATCCTGGAGCGCTGTAGGCCAATAGAAGCCATGCCAAAAGGCTTTTCCGACCAGCGTGCGGGAAGATGCGTGGTTCCCACACTCGCCTCCATGGATTTCTGCGAGAAGCTCGCAGCCTTCTTCCCTTGTGATGCACCGCATTAGGATGCCGTTGGCACCGCGCCGGTAGAGATCCCCTTCTACCAGTGTGTATCTTTTAGCCAATCTGACTACCCGGTCAGCGGATACATCATCGTCAGGAAGGATGTTGTCTTTCAAGTAGTTCCGGATCTCCGAGATCCATGCATCGGAACTGCCTTGAGCATTTGAGTCTTGCGTGCTGGGTTGCTCGGAGTTTCCGGCAGCACCTACGACCCTTGATGGCTGCCATGGTAACAGGGCCATCGGGACTGTTAGCTTCGGGATGCTGATCTCGCCCCCTTCGTTCAGTTCAGCAGGCTGAACTGTGGGTTTTGACAACCTCCGGACAAAGATTCCGTCAGGAGCCAGAGCTCCGGTTGACGCTTTGGTCGAGAGTTCGTCAGCTTCAGCGTTGTGGGCACGCTGAACATAGTGGAGGTCTAGGACTTCAAAGTCCTTCTGAAGCCTCTGGACTTCAAGTAGGTAAGCAGCTAGCTGGAGATTATTGCAGGAGCATTCACCCTTCACCTGCTTGATGATGAGCTGTGAATCTCCTTTGACCAGCAGTTGCTTGACACCGTATGACAGTGCCACCTTTAACCCACAGATGAGTGCTTCATACTCCGCCATGTTGTTGGTTGCCTTGAAGTCAAGGTGTACCATGTATTTTACCTTCTCCCCAGTCGGTGCGAGGAGAAGGATTCCAGCTCCGGCCCCCTGCTTCTGCATGGAGCCATCGAAGTAAAGGGTCCAGTGAGGCTCGGTGAAGGTTGGAACTTGATGTTCCGTCTTCTGCTCGCTGGGGCCCCCAGGGTTTGATGGAGAGGGAGTCCATTCCGCCACGAAATCTGCCAACGCTTGACTCTTGATTGCTTGTCTCGAAATAAATTCGAGATCGAACTCAGCCAATTCCGCTGCCCACTTTGCAATATTCCCAGTTGAATTGGGATTATGCAAGATCGCTCGAAGTGGATAGGAGGTCACCACCGAAACTTTGTGAGCTTGGAAGTAGTGTCGGAGCTTCCTGGAGGCAATAAGAACTGCATAAAGCAGCTTATGCACCTCTAGGTATCGAGTCTTGGCATCATGTAATACTTCACTGATGAAGTATACCGGGCGTTGAATGGTCCGGACCCTCCCGGAGGGGTCCAGAGCTTCCTCTCTATTGATCCGGACCCTGTCGGAGGAGTCCAGATTCTCTTCGGGGACCTCCGGGTTCTGGCTGGAGGAACCCGGAGCTTCTTCAGAAATGACCTAGACCCTCTCGGAGGGGTCTGGGTCTTCTGAAGTGACTTCTTGTGGATTTGAATCTGGGAGCTGGGACCCAGACTCACTTCCAGGGACCTCCGGACCCTCCTGAAGGGGTCTGGATTCCTGAGTATGGGGTAGTTCTGGTCTCTCCGCAACCAGAACCATACTGACAACTTCGTCAGTAGCTGAAATGTAAAGCAACAAAGGCTCACCAGGGTTTGGAGCTACCAGAATTGGTAGGGTGGTGAGGAAATGTTTCAGCTCCTAGAATGCCTTCTCTGCTTCTTCGGACCATTGGAATGGTCCGGACTTTCTCAACAACTTGAAGAAAGGAAGTGCCCGTTCCGCCAGTCTTGATATGAACCGGCTGAGGGCTGCTAGGCACCCATTTAACTTTTGGACGTCTTTGATGCGGGTTGGTGGCCGCATGTCTTCAATGGCTTTTATCTTCGCCGGATTAGCTTCTATGCCCCGGTGACTTACCAGGAAACCCAGAAGTTTTCCGGAGCTAACCCCGAAGACACACTTGTCTGGGTTTAGCTTCGTGCGGGTGGCCCGCAGCTTGTCGAAGACAGCCTGCAAGGTGTCCAAGAGGGACTCCTTGTTCTTGACCTTGACCACGATGTCATCGACATACACTTCCACTATGTCTCTGATGAGTTCTTCAAAAGTTTTGTACATAGCTCGTACAAAAGTTGAAGCTGCATTCTTGAGACCAAATGGCATGGCTGTGTAACAATACAATCCATCTACTGTGATGAATGAAGTATGCTCTTCATCCTCTCTAGACATCCTGATTTGATGATACCCAGAATATGCGTCTAGGAAACACGGTAATTCACACCCAGAGGTGGAATCCACTATCTGATCTATTCTAGGTAGTGGGAATGGATCTTTTGGACATGCCTTATTCAGTGTGGTGTAGTCGATGCACATCCGAAGCTTCCCGCCGGCCTTGGGCACAACGACTGGGTTCGCCAGCCATTTTGGATGGAAGACTTCTCGGATGAATCCGGCTTCGAGCAACTTCTTCACTTCTTGTCGGATGAAGTTTTGCCGCTCTACGGACTGCTTCCGAGGCTTCTGATGCACAGGCCGAGCATCGGGGTAAATCTTCAGATTGTGCTCAATCACTTCCCTGGGGATCCCAGGCATTTGTGACGGTTGCCAGGCAAACACGTCAACATTAGCCCGGAGGAAACTGATGAGCGCGAGTTCCTATTTGTCGTTCAACCCTCCCGATATACGGGTGGTTTGTGCGGCATCGGAACCAATTTGGACGACCTTGATGGGAATGTCGGTGTCGCCACTTGGCTACACACGGGGTGCAGAGGTTGAGCCCCGTTGTCGAATGCTCGGGGGTTTCGGAGCTTGCTCCTGTCTGGAGTCCTCCTCTTGCGCCGTGGTTAATGCATGGAGCTCCTCCAGAGCAGTTACTCCGGCGGTGCAATCTCCGCGGATCCGGAGAACGCCTACTGGTGTTGGCATCTTCAACACCAGGTATCCATAATGAGCAGCTGCCATAAATTTGTATAGGGCAGGTCTACCCAAGATGGCGTTGAATGGTAAGTTGATCTGAGCGACGTCGAAGACCAACTTCTCGGGGCGATACTTCTCCCGTGTCCCGAAGGTAACGGGGAGAGTTATAGCTCCGAGTGGAGTAATGGCCCCCGGACCTACTCCGGAGAAAGGTCGAGAGGGCTGGAGATCCGAAGGCCGGAGCTGAAGCTTGGTAAAATCTTCAAAGCTTATGAGGTTCAGCCCCGAACCTCCGTCCACCATAACATGATGGAGCTGGATGTTATTGATGGTGGGAGATACCATCAAAGGTAACTGTCCAGCTCCGACCATGCTTCGAGGACAGTCCGAAGCATCAAAAGTGATGGATGTGTCCATCCACTTTCGATGTGGCTCCGGTCTAGCTGTAGGAGCTACAGCGGCCATATCCCGCCGCATAGTCTTGATGACGCGACGGGAGGTGATGTCCCATGATCCACCAAAAATGGTGTTCATGGTTTTCCGACGCTCGTTGTCAGAGACGTTAGAGTCGTTGTCGACGGAGGTGTAGACGGCCTTCAGGACCTTTTTGGGATCCTGAAACCCTAACTCCTCTTCAGCTGGAGCTTCGTCGACCTTCTGTTTTCCTTCCCTCTGTCAGAAAGGAGACCCATCCTGGCGCTTGCTGTAGCGCTCGGCAAGGTTTTGGACCTCTCGGCAGTCTTCCAAACTGTGGCTGCCCGTTTTGTGAATGGGACACAACACTTTGTGTTTTCCACCGTCTTCGGAAGACGGTCGAGGTCGCTTCTCGGGGCGTGGCCCCCGGCCACCAGGAGTTGCAGCAGCTGCAACGTTAGATGTACCGGCCGACGGCTTCTTCTTGCCGTGGGTCTTCTTTTTCTTCTTGCCACCCTCGGAGGTAGCGGCTTCTTCTTTGGAGGATTTCTTGTGATCCTCCGAGGCTGGTTTGGAGTGCATTTCATGGCCCTCCGCAGCTCTGGCACATTTGTCTGCCAGGCTGAAGAGTTCCGTGACACTGGTGATCTCTTTGATCGCCAGCTTCTCCAACATCTTCTTGTCCCGTACGCCCTGTCTGAATGCCACAATGACAGAAGCGCTTCAGATAGAAGGGATTGTGTTGCGTACCTGAGAGAACCTCTGGATGAAGGACCGCAAAGATTCTCCCCCTTTTTGCACGACCGCAAAAAGATCCAGTTCAGTGCCTGGTCGGGTGTATGAACTCCCGAAGTTGGCAGTGAACTGACGGCACAGCTCTTCCCAACTGTTGATAGAGTTGGGTGGAAGGCTCATAAACCAGGACCTAGCGGTCCCGGTTAAGGCCACTGGAAAGTAATTGGCCATTACAGCCTCGTTTCCTCCAGCTGCCAAGATTGCAGTGGAGTATATCTGAAGGATTTCAGCGGGGTTGACAGTCCCGTCGAATTTTTCCGGCAGGTGTGGCCGGAACTTCTGTGGCCATCTAACCATGCGCAGGTGCATGGCTAGGGCTGAACAGCCTCCTCCTACTCCTTCCAGAGTAGAAAGGTCCTGAGCTTCCCGTCTTTCACGAGCACGCTCGATATGGACACGGCCATCCTGTTGGCGGTATCGGCGATCAAGCTCCGCCCGGAGGTCATGAGTCGAAAGCCTAGATACCGTATGGGTACGTCGTGCCCCAGAGGGCAACGACGTCACCTGCTGTGACGCAGACCGTCTCCTATTGTTGGAGACGTGCGGACCAAGTCTTCCAGACAAAGTCCGTCGCTGCGACGGGGCTCGTCCCGAAGGAGGAGGACCCTGGTTGTTGAGGCGTTCGGCCGCTGCTGCGACCAAATGCTCCACATCGGCCCTCCACTGCTCCATTGCATCTCGAGATGCGTCCGGAGGTGGTGGTCGTTGGAGAAGAGCACGCGCTGCATGGAGCGCGTGTTCTGGGTTGTCATGACTTGCCGACGCAGTCAGTGACGCCGGCGCACCATCACATTGCCCAGCACGATTTGCCGGAGAAGATGGTGGTGGTGGGAGTGTGACTCCTGCTGGTGCCGAGGCTCCTGCTGGTGGCTGCCTGTTGGAGAGATTGCCCCCAACAACCTGAGCAGCAGGTTGGCCGTTGGATGATCCAGCCGCGGAGTTCACCATTCTTGAAAATCTCAGGCGCCCCCTACCTGGCGCGCCAACTGTCGACTGTTGGAGTCGGCAGATCTCCTGACACTGCTAAAGTGTTGAAGAAGTTTGTAGTTCGGTGTGGGCGTGCGGAGACTCAAGAAGGTGAATCGCGGTTTAACGCAGGAGACACTAGGATTTACGTGGTTCGGGCCGCCTGAGCGTAATACTCTACTCCACGAGTGTGTTGGTGTTGTATTAGTTTGTCACGTATGATCTCCACGTCTGTCTCTGTGTGTCCCTGTCTGTATCGACGGCCTGTCCTTTTATAGTACAAAGACAGGCCGTTACAAGCTGACCTGGTCCGACAGGTGGCCCCGGCGGTTACTAGTATTGATACACGATTAATTGTTGTTAATGATCCTGTAACGGGCTCCGACAGTGCCGTTATATGTGTTAAGATCGTCCGTTTAAGTGTCATTAATATGGCATTAATGACATTTAAACAGGTCTTGAAGTCCTTGGCTCTCCTTTGAAGATCCGGAGCCGTTACAAGGTCTTCCGGAGGTTAGAGGCTGCCAGCTCCGACGTTTGGACACGTGGCTGCTCCGGAGCTTGCTGTGGGAAGCAGGAAGCTCCGGGGCTACCTGACACGTGTCAGGTCCGGAGTTTCTCTCGGTCAGGGGTTAGGTCCGGAGGTGCCATTTCGGTACTTGGTCCGGAGCCTCCCCCTTGTGGGCGGTAGCTCCGGTTCGGCAGTACACGTGGCGACCTAGGGATTAACCATGTTGGAGAAGCAGGTCCGGTCATGTCTGACAAGTGGGCCTCCGAGGGTCTTCAATTCAAGTAGTCGTCCTTCCCTCGAGATCTTTGTAATCTCAAGGGGTGTACGATTTTTAGGGTATCGACAGTTGTGTATGAAATATACAAAGTGGATCGAACGCTTCTTCGAAATCTATGTAAGCAGGAGGTACGCACGCACAAGTAACATATTGAAAAGGAAAACACATAAATCTACAATTACAAGTTCGGGTAAACTTCATGCATCTTATATATATGACAATATCATATGTTAATTAGACATCATATTCATGTCGTATAATAGGTACAAACTATAATAAGCTTATTACAATACAGTCCATACATCAATGTCTAAAAGCTGAAACCTCCAAATTATTGAGTCCAAATGCATATGTACATACATGCAATGAGGTCACAATCTATATACCAGTACACACAAAACTAGCAGCTTATCAGCTATTTATGAAAATATACAAACCATGCTATAATATTATGCATTATGCAGATTCATATGAAATCTTGTGCTGCTCATGCCTAGCACAGGTGGCAGCGGGGGCAGCACCGAGGAGCTGCTGCCAGCAACATCGGTAGAGAAAAGGCGAGCGGATGAATCCATGGCAAAGTACTCTGGTTCTGCCATGGGGAACTTTGTAGGCATGGGGAAGCTGATGCTCCTCAGATCCACGTTGTTGTCTGTGCCCATGTTGATCATGTAGTACGCCGGTGTCGGTGCCGGTGCCGGAGCCGGTGGCGGTGGAAACTCTTGTGAGTTCTTATGACCCGAGCCTTTCTCAAACACCCTACAAGCAACCCACACGTCCTGCACACAATTCAAACAAACAATAGAGAAAAAATTAGGGTGAGCAATTAGAGAGATATTGAGTGAATTTTCATGTAATTAAGTGCTAGTGCAGCTAGCACCTAAGAATAAGAATTGAGGAGAAGAATTCATAGTTTTGGAGATAGATCCAATTACCTGTTGGGGCAGCTTGTACTCGTGCATGACCCACTGGGTCTTCTCGCCCCTGGGAGCCCGTCCCTTGTAAAACACGAGAGTTTTCTTGGTGCCGAAGAGCACCACTGGTCTGCCCGATGCGCCATGGTAAATCTCCCGGTCTTTGCCGGTCGCCTTCCAGTAGCCGGCCGCTGTGGCACGATTAGCCCTATGTCCTGTAGGGTACTTGTGATCCTTCCGCCAGTAGAAATACCACTCTTTCTCCCCCATGCTCGCTAAATCTGCAAATATTTACAATGATTATTCAAGCACTCTATTAATTCACAACTCAAAATCAATATATAATCATGTATGGAAATAATTGGCATATACACAAATAAGAGAGTGCGCGCTTACTTGGGAGTTCCCATGGCTCCGACTTGTTGAGGTCGACCTCAACAATGGCAAGGGCTGTGAAGTTGGGGTTGAACACCTTTGACCGCAGATAGTAGCCAATGATCTCCGCGTCAGTGGGATGGAATCGAAATCCAGTTGGAAGCTCCAGGCCGTTGGCAGCACCGTTCCGCCTCTGTTGCTGTTGCTGCTGGTGTTCCATGATTGTCTCAAGCTCATGAAACACGATCACGAGAACCAACAAGCTAATCAATCAACAGCTGTGTTAGGAAATCTGCTGCAAGAACCCGGAGCACAAAGGTAAAACCATACAAATGCAAGAAATCTCAAGCTAGCGTTCTGCAGTCTCAGAAGTGTATCCAAGATGGATTTAGATCGATGATCTGTTGTGAGGCAATATGCCACTAATGGCATGAGTTTAAATAGGACCAAGACGTGTATCCATAGAAGCAACTTACCTTAGAAGCCTCCACAACTTTTTCTTTGGCAGTGTCCGTTTCCGTGGATCAGGGCCGGCGCTTATTCATTCCAACTCCGCAACGCTTGTCCTCGCGTGCCACGCAGTCGCTTTCATGCTGGGTTCACGGCCGCTGGCGCTAGCTACCCTGCCTCATCTAGAAGCCCGGCCTCGAGCTTTGTGCTCGCGCCGCCTTGTTTCACGTGGCTTATCTGGCGCAGAGCGTGGTTCTGTTGCCATTTGTATCGCTTATCTCCGGCCTACCCTACATGGTCTGCATGCATGCACATGTAGCACCGGGCTTTAATTCGGGGTGTTGCTGATATGCATGGAAACATGCACCCTTTCCGGTTGGATTACTCCATTATTACACGTTTTTGGCCGTATCCGAAGTGGTACATACCCTCTGACGTGTCACAGTGATCTACTAATTATTGCAGATACTTCATAAGACAAATTCAGGTGCAAGGAGAATGCGAGTCTTCGTACGACGGCTACCGCGGGCCGACGTAAGTTAGTTAACGTAAGTCGGCCGACCCTCATAAATAATTTTGACCGTCGTAAGGTTGCGAATTTCCTGTAGTGAAAAAGAACACACACACCCACCAATGGAAGCTATATCAGGTTAGAGAAATGGATATCCCCATAAAGCTTCATCGCTTTCGCCTCCAACTCTCTCCCTCTCTCTGTCCCGAGCCGCCTGTCCCCCATCTCTCTCTTTCCCCTCTCCCTCTATATCTCTTCTTTATAACATTTGTGCTATGGAGGGGTAATTTCTATAGTGTGTGTGTGTGTGTGTGTGTGTAGCGCTATGGAGGAGTAATTTCTATTGTAGCGCTGAATCACCCCTCCCCCATGAGGGCGGCTTTTACCCATTTAATGTTCCCCTTTTTGAAATTTACCGCTTAAGACATACTATTTCTGGAATAAAATCCGCTCTCTAGAATAGATAACGATGAAGATTTATTAGTGTGATGCCTGCTACGTATATGCATGGAACCCGTGAGCGGACGGAGTAACATGTCACCTAAAAAGAAACTCCGCATATACAGGGGCTTTTGTATAACGGAAGAGTTATTTCCTTGTGACCAAGAGATCACAGGCTCGAGTCCTGTAAATAATCTCTTACAGAAAGTAAAAGGAAAGATTGTGTACAACGGATACAAATAAGTGGATTGGATCCTTCTGTGCACTCTACGCATCAGCTAAAAAGAAACTCCCCGTATACAGAGCTTCACCTCTTTGGCCTCCAAATCTTTGCAACAGAGAGGTACGCACACACAAGTAACGTATTGAAAAGGGAAACACATAAAACTACAATTACAAGTTCTGGTAAACTTCACACATCTTATATATATGACAATATCATCTGTTAATTAAACATCACATTCATGTCACATAATATGTACAAACTACAATAAGATTATTACAATATAGTCCATACATCAATATGTAAAAGACCAAACCTTCAAATTATTGAGTCCAAACTCATATGTACAAACATGCAATGAGGACACAATCCATATACTAGTACACACAAAACTAGCAGCTTATCAGCTAGTTATGAGAATATACAAACCATGCCACAATATTACGCATTATGCGTATACGTATGAAACCCTGTGCTTCTCATGCCTAGCACAGGTGGCAGCGGGGGCAGCACAGAGGATCTGCTGCCAGCAACATCTGTAGAGAAGAAGGGAGCGGACGAGTCCATGTCAAAGTACTCTGGCTCCGCCATGGGGAACTTTGTAGGCATGGGGAAGCTGATGCTCCTTAGATCCATGCTGTTGTTTGTGCCCATGTTGATCATGTGGTACGGCGGTGTCTGTGCCGGTGCCGGTGGCGGTGGCAACTGTTGTGAGTTCTTATGGTCCGTGCCTTTCTCAAACACCCTACAAACAACCCACACGTCCTGCACACAATTAAAACAAACAATAGAGAATAAATTAGGGTAAGCAATTAGAGAGTTCTTGAGTGAATTTTCATGTAATTAAGCGCTAGTGCAGCTAGCACCTGGGAATAAGAAGGAGAAGAATTTATAGTTTTGGAGATAGATCCAATTACCTGTTGGGGCAGCTTGTACTCGTGCATGACCCATTGGGTCTTCTCGCCCCTGGGAGCCCGCCCCTTGTAAAACATGAGAGTTTTCTTGGTGCCGATGAGCACCACTGGTCTGCCCGATGTGCCATGGTAAATCTCCCGGTGTTTGCCTGTCGCCTTCCAGTAGCCAGCCGCTGTGGCACGATTAGTCCTATGTCCTGTAGGGTACTTGCGATCCTTCCGCCAGTAGAAATACCACTCTTTCTCCCCCATGCTCGCTAAATCTGCAAATATTTACAATGATTATTCAAGCACACTATTAATTAACAACTCAAAATCAATATATAATCATGTATGGAAATAATTGGCAGATACGCGAATAAGAGAGCACACGCTTACTTGGGAGTTCCCATGGCTCTGACTTGTTGAGGTCGACCTCAACAATGGCAAGGGTTGTGAAGTTGGGGTTGAACACCTTTGACCTCAGATAGTAGCCAACGATCTCCTCGTCAGTGGGATGGAATCGAAATCCAGTTGGAATCTCCAGGCTGTTGGCAGCACCGTTCCGCGTCTGTTGCTGCTGTTGCTGTTGCTGCTGGTGTTCCATGATTCTCTCAAGCTCCTGAAACACGATCACGAGAACCAACATGCTAATCAATCAACAGCTGTGTTAAGCAATCTGCTGCAAAAATCCGTAGCACAAAGGTGAAATCATACAAATGCAAGAAATCTCAAGCTAGTGTTCTCCAGTCTCAGAAGTGTAACCAAGATGGATTTAGATCGATGATCTGTTGTGAGGTATTATGCCACTGATGGCATGAGTTTAAATAGGACCAAGACGTGTATCCATAGAAGCAACTTACCATAGAAGCCTCCCCAACTTTTTCTTTGGCAGTGTCCGTTTCCGTGGATCAGGGCCAGCGCTTGTTCATTCCAAGTCCGCAACGCTTGTCCTCGCGCGTGACGCAGTCGCTTTCGTGCTGGGATCACAGCCGCTGGCGCTAGCTGCCCTGGCCTCATCTAGAAGCCCAACCTCGAGCTTCGTGCTCGCGCCACCTTGTTTCGCGCGGCTTATCTGGCTCAGTGCGTGGTTCTGTTGCCATCTGTATCTCTATCTCCGGCCAACCCTACATGGTCTGCATGCATGCACATGTAGCACCGGGCTTTAATTTGGGGTGTTGCTGATATGCATGGAAACATGCACCCTTGCCGGTTGGATTACTCCATCATTACACGTTGTTGGCCGTATCCATAGTGGTACATACCCTCTGACGCGTCACAGTGATCTACTAATTATTGCAGATACTTCATAAGACAAATTCAGGTGCAAGGAGAATATGAGTCTGTGTTGTAATGATGTGTTGCTGTCAGTTGCTGTGTATCTGGACAGCTTGCTGTATTTATCTGTCTATGCATGGACATGGCACCTGGCTAAAAGAACAAATTAAGAGTGATGTCAGCTTGTCGAATATGCTCATCTAGCTTTCTATCTGTGGGCTGTTGGTCGGTTCCCGAGCTAAACAGGGAGGACATCAGGAGTGCTACCTTATCTGCTTATCTGGAGCAGGCATTGCATGCATAGAGATTTTCAACTTTTCCTTACTTTTGAAGCAACTGATCGATCAAAGATGTGTGCCAGGTGCCCACATTATCCATGCATGCATGCATCATGCAAGTTTGTAGTATTGGTTATTCACATGACTTCTTGAATCTAGGCTAGCATGGTTCTTGCTTAGTCACATAGACATGAGTATGCATGGACCATACATGAACCTTTGCATCTGTGATATGTCTTAAAAAGATAAAGGGAAAAGTCCATTTTACTACTTTATAGTATGCCCTTTGTCCACATAACCCCCTATACTAATATTTGGTTCATTTTTTCCTAGTGCTTTGCAAAACCAGGTTACTTTACACCTTTGCTTGAATCCCTAATATGGATTTGCTGACATGTCCATCGGTTTTGGTTGTTAGACGCATGGGGCTGTTTGGTCAAAGTTAATGTGTCTGCTTGTAAGAAATGAAAATTGGGACCAAAAATTGTGGACTGTATCTTTCTAAGATATGCACAACATAGTGCAGCCTATAGATTCTTAGTGATTAAATCCGAGATTCCTGATGTGCACATCCACATTGTGACTGAATCTCGTCATGCCACATTTTTCGAGCATATTTTTCCAATGAGGGATAGAGTTGCAGGTTGTAATGAGGCATCTACTAGTTTTACTCCTATCTCTCTTTTTTATAACATTTGTGCTATATATATATATATATATATATATATATATATATATATCTGTGTGTGTGTGTGTGTGGGTGGGTGTGGGTGTGGGTGTGTGTGCATGTGTATGTGTGTGTAGCGCTATGGAGGGGTAATTTCTAAATTGTAGCCCTGAATCACCCCTTCCCCATGAGGGCGACTTTTACCCATTTATGGTTCCCCTTTTTGAAATTTACCGGTTAATTAAAACCTACTATTTCTGAAAAAGGATCCGCTCTCTAGAGTAGATAACGATGAAGCATTTATTAGTGTGCGGCCTGCTACGTATATGCATGGAACCCGTAAGCGGACGGAATAACACGTCACCTAAAAAGAAACTCCGCATATACAGGGGCTTTGGTGTAACGGTAGAGTTATTTCCTTGTGACCATGAGATCACAGGTTCGAGTCCTATAAACAATCTCTTACAGAAAGTAAAAGGAAAGATTGTGTAAAAAGAAAGTCCGCATATACAGAGCTTTGGCGTAACGGTAAAGTTATTGCCTTGTGACCATGAGATCACGGGTTCGAATCCTGTAAACAGTCTCTTACGGAAATTTAAAAGAAAGGTTGTGTATGAAATATACAAAGTGGATCGAACGCTTCTTCGAAATCTATGTAAGCAGGAGGTACGCACGCACAAGTAACATATTGAAAAGGAAAACACATAAATCTACAATTACAAGTTCGGGTAAACTTCATGCATCTTATATATATGACAATATCATCTGTTAATTAAACATCATATTCATGTTGTATAATAGGTACAAACTATAATAAGCTTATTACAATACAGTCCATACATCAATGTCTAAAAGCCGAAACCTCCAAATTATTGAGTCCAAATGCATATGTACACACATGCAATGAGGTCACAATCTATATACCAGTACACACAAAACTAGCAGCTTATCAGCTAGTTATGAAAATATACAAACCATGCTATAATATTATGCATTATGCAGATTCATATGAAATCTTGTGCTGCTCATGCCTAGCACAGGTGGCAGCGGGGGCAGCACCGAGGAGCTGCTGCCAGCAACATCGGTAGAGAAAAGGCGAGCGGATGAATCCATGGCAAAGTACTCTGGTTCTGCCATGGGGAACTTTGTAGGCATGGGGAAGCTGATGCTCCTCAGATCCACGTTGTTGTCTATGCCCATGTTGATCATAGTACGCCGGTGTCGGTGCCGGTGCCGGAGCCGGTGGCGGTGGCAACTCTTGTGAGTTCTTCTGGCCCGAGCCTTTCTCAAACACCCTACAAGCAACCCACACGTCCTGCACACAATTCAAACAAACAATAGAGAAAAATTAGGGTGAGCAATTAGAGAGATCTTGAGTGAATTTTCATGTAATTAAGTGCTAGTGCAGCTAGCACCTAAGAATAAGAATTGAGGAGAAGAATTCATAGTTTTGGAGATAGATCCAATTACCTGTTGGGGCAGCTTGTACTCGTGCATGACCCACTGGGTCTTCTCGCCCCTGGGAGCCCGTCCCTTGTAAAACACGAGAGTTTTCTTGGTGCCGATGAGCACCACTGGTCTGCCCGATGCGCCATGGTAAATCTCTCGGTCTTTTCCGGTCGCCTTCCAGTAGCCGGCCGCTGTGGCACGATTAGCCCTATGTCCTGTAGGGTACTTGTGATCCTTCCGCCAGTAGAAATACCACTCTTTCTCCCCCATGCTCGCTAAATCTGCAAATATTTACAATGATTATTCAAGCACTATAACACCCATCATTTCATGTATAAAAATTTGCTCAAACCCTTGATCATTGTTGTATGCATTTTTGGGTGATTTTTGATGTTCAAACGAGTAGCATCCGTTTAAAATTTGAATTTGAATTCAAATCAAAAGAAAAGAAAGGAAAAAGAAAAAGAAAAAGAAATAAACCCCCTCCCTGGGCCGACTTCTCCCCTGGCCCAATTCCCATTCCTTTCCTCGCCAGCCCAACCCCGCCCTCCCCCTCCCTTCTCTCTCTGCACCGCGGACCCCACCTGTCATCTTACCCAGGGTGCAACCGTCGCCTTCCCTCCTTCCCGCGCGCAACTGCCGTGCCCACCCCGCGCCCACTTCTCCCCCTCCCTCGGGACCACTCCCCCCCGCTCCAATTTCGGCCGAGCGCCACAACCGCACCCCCCTCCGCGCTTAAGAGGAGTCGGCGCCCCCATTTTCCCCCTCAACCGAGCCCCCCCGGAACCCTAGACCTTCATCACCGGTGAGTCACCTCGGCGCTCGCGTTCCCGTCGCCGCAGCCCCCCTCCTCCCCATTTTCTTGGCCTGACGTGATCACCGCTTCACCAGGGACACATTGGACGTGTTGGCTTGGGTAGATCTCCACTGCACCGCCGGATCATCGAACTCCGACGAGCACCGCCGCCATTCTTCGTCGCCGGCGTCTTCCTCTCCTCCCCGAGCCCGATCAATGCCTCTGGTGAGATCGCCATGCCTCCCTCTTCATTTCTATGCGCTCTGTTCCTAGAATTAGGGTGTATTTCGCGTTTTGGGGTGATCTCCGGCGAGATCGCCGCCGGCAGCCGTCGGGCGCCGCCGCGCGCCGCGCTGGCGACGGTTGGGCCGACGTGGCTCAACCAGAGCCGTCCATTCCCGGCCAACGGCTGAGATTATAACATCGTAACGGTTCGGTATTTTAAATCCCGCGCGTCCAATTAAGATCCAACGGCCCACATTCAAAGTTCTTTTCCCGCCTGCGCATTTGCACCGTGGCCCCTGGAAATTCACTAGCTACCCCCTGACCCTTGCTGGAATTCAAATCTAGCCCCCAGAATTCACAGTCTAGCCCCTCGACTTTCCGGAATTGGTTTAAATCGTTTAAATAGTCAATTTAACCCCTGGAAATTTATAGAATTGTAGATTTAGCCCCTGTACAGTGTTGTAATCTTATTTTCCAGTCCCTGGACTTTTATTTATTTGTTAAATATTGTTTATAGGTGTATTTAATGTGTAGAAAATAGATAAAAATGGTGATTAAGTGTAGAAATGCTAGGAAAATTTGGTATAAATTATTTTATGCTGTGAATAAATTGTAGAGTTCATTTGAAATATATTTTGTCCATGGAATATTTATTATAAATGTTTAAAAATACATTTTGGCCATAGAAAATTCAATAAAAATGGTTTTAGGCTATATTTAATTCCCAAAAATGTAGGATAAATCTGAAATGCACACCTTGGCCATGTTAAGTAATAAATACCTCGTAGGGACGCATTAGTATAGGATTTTATGCTCATGTGTGTGTTGTGATGCATTGTTTTGCGTGCCCTTTACTTATTTAGCTTTATTCTATTCTTGCCATGCTTGGGTATATATCTAGAGTCGTACTACGACCCTAATCTTAACCTCCAAGACCAAGACTTCGCCAACACTCAAGTCTTCAACGAAGGCAAGTGCCCTTGACCATCTTGTACCAATTCTAGGGATTTAGATAGATGCATGCTAATTAAATTATGTCCTACTTCATGTTTACATGCCCTGTTCCATATAATTCCTTGTTACCTGGAATGGGTTGGGAAGTAGATAGGTCATAGTTATGCTTAGCCATGCTTAAATATTGGGATTGGGACTTTATACAATTGTGCTACATTAAACCTTATGGGTACTTGAACTTGTGGTGATTACACAATTGTAGTGGATAGGAATCTGGTGGTTGGTTAGTATTGGTATGGTGCAGTTTTGCACGAGACTCGGGATTGGGGTTTGTTGCCACCGGATTCTAAGGACCGGTTTATGGAGGAAGCCACTAAGCTTTATAGTACCACCATGAGACTGAGATGGGGCAGCATGGTCAATTAATTAGGTTTCTCCCGATGAAATGCTAGTGATTGGAAGGTGCGGGGAAGGATGCGGGTGATCTGCTCTGGGATCCGCAAGGCTCAAGAGGGGGCTCTGGGGCGGAGGGTTACTCCGAGAATCCCCAGTGGTGGAAACCTTAGAGGGCTAGCACTAGTCGGGAGTACCTTTGTAAAGACCATGTAGTGATCTCCGGGCCACACACCTACGGAAGTGTGAAATGTGGTTGATCACCACGGGCTACATGGAGGTTTACTCAAGTCCACCTGGCAACAGGGGATGAAATCACTGCTTGTGGGGAAAGGGTACACTCTCTGCAGAGATTTGGTAAAACTGTCATGACAGCCGTGCTCACGGACAAGAGCAGCTTGGGGCCAGTTCATAATTAGTTTATGGTTGGGGAAATGGTGGTTAATTATGATTCAAGTTACATTCATTATCAGTACTCATGTGTTGATTACTTCTTGAATTATGGTATTGATAAATGAAAGCTAAGGTTAGGTTCTAAGCATAGTGCTAAGCCATAATTGGCCTTCCCCTTTGCTTTAGCCAATCATGTCATCTCTTCCCGTACTTGCTGAGTACTCTATGTACTCAAGCGTTTAATTCTCCTTTAGAATATGAAGAAGAAGAAGAAGCGGCACCGGAGGACTTCTTCGTCAACCCGGAGGACTTGGTCTAGGCTGGCGACCTCACGCGCAACGGCTGCCTGTGGAGTTGGAGCTACTCTTACCTATTAGCCTTCTGCTGTAGTTTGAACTTTGTTAACCTTATTGTTGATGTAAATAGTTGTGGTGTATTTGTAGACCTTCGGGTCATACTGTAAGACTATTTATGTATTCGAACATGGCAATGTAATGATATTTCACTTTCGTCGACACATGTACGATTCAACTGATCCTGGCGTACATGTGATTAGCGTCTGTTCATCTTTACGATGACTGGGCGTGAAAAAGTGGTATCAGAGCCGTGTTGCCCGTAGGACGCAAGCCTAGTTAGAAACGGCCGAAAATTAAGGACTATACTATTTTCTTATAAAATAATATTTCCAAAATTTTGTGCTCTCTATCTCAAACCTTGTGCTTCTTATCTTACTGTACTTATTGTTTTATTCTAACTTAATTTATTGATTATTGATCTCACTCTCTTCTTTTCAAATGTTTGTAGATGGCGCGAACCAAGCAGATGGCTCGTAAGTCAACTGGGGGTCATGTTCCTCACCACGCCCTAGCCAGTCGCTCCGCACCTCACACCCCCAGGAGGGAGACGACACTGTTATCCACTGGGAGCGCTGCTTCGAGGATGCGTGTCCGTCTTTGCTCTCTTCTTCGTGCTGCGGGGTACCGTGAGTACCGTTGAATGTAGGCCTAGAGGGGGGGTGAATAGGCCTTCTTGAATTTTCTCGGTTCCTGTAGCACTTCAACAACAAGGTCAAAACCAGATATATCGGACTAGTCCGGTAAAGTGCGGACTAGTCCGGATTTCACGGACTAGGTTGATCAAGTTAGGTCAATTTGATTGTTTCGTTGACGTTTGCAGCGGAAATATAAACTTCAATAGCAGTTCAATGATTGTATGTCAAGTTCTATTGCAAGTATGATTCTTGTTCAACTATTTAACTTAAATTCAACAAGATGAATCAAACCCTAGATAATGTTGATCAACTAGAATGATAAACACAAACGAACAAGACACAAGATTTATCCCGTGGTTCGGTTACCACGAAGGCAACCTACGTCCACGTTGAGGAGCCCACAATAGGACCGGGTCTTCACCAACCCTTCCCTCGTCGGATCGCCACGAAGGCCAATCCTCTTCCACTAAACACATAGGGGTAAATCACCAAGTTGAAGGGGCGATCTCACAAGTTGAGAGCTCCCTTGATTACAAGTTTCAAGACCACCAATAACACACTTCGAAATATACAAATTGAGATGCAAGAGTGTGTTAGAGATTCAAACCAAGAGCTCAATCGTGTGCCAAGTGCCTCTCCAATGATCTACAAGTGATCTTCAATGGATTGATTGATTTTGCACTTAATTTCGTGGAGAGAGATGGTTTTTGAGTCTCTTGGGAGGTGTGACGGCGCTAGGGTTCGAGAGATCGGACTAGTCCATGGTGGTGACCGGACTAGTCCGGTGTGTTGTGTGAAGCAAACCCTAAGTGTCCAGGAATCTCGGACTAGTCCGGTTCAAAACGGACTTGTCCGATTTTGCTACTGGAAAGCTTCGGACTAGTCCGATTGTCATCGGACTTGTCCGGACACATGAAACCCTAAGTGTTTAGGATGACAAGTCCGCACTTGGAGGACTTGTCCGATTTAGATCAGGGTGTATATCGGACTAGTCCGTGTAAACACCGGACTTGTCTGAAGTGGATCAGAAAGTATATCGGACTAGTCCGGGTCACAACGGACTTGTCCGATTTTGTGAGACTTGTGCATTATTTTGAGGACTAGTCCGCACTGGGGAGGACTAGTCCGAAGTGGAACAGAAAGATATCGGACTTGTCCGGTGTTGATCGGACTTGTCCGATCTGGTGCACAATGGGATATCGGACTAGTCCGGCTGATATCGGACTAGTCCGGTCCTGTATAGCTTTGTGCATTGTGTGTGTGTGATTAAATGAGATTGAGCTCTTGGGTGTGTTTCCTTAACACACTCCATGCATACTAAACTACTAATTTCTTCTCCTTGAGCTCAAATTCATTTTCCTTCTCAATTTCCCTCTTTTTGGTACTTTGCTCATTTTTCATCATTTTCCTGCATCCATCTCAACAAAAGGATTAGGATCCCAATTGCTTGTCATAAATCATCCAAAACCCACAAGGGAGTCCTAGATGCACTTTCAATCTCCCCTTTTTGGTGATTGATGACAACCAATTGAGATTTCACAAAATGAGGTATAAAATGAGATTCTCATAAAGTATGCACATATGACTCAAAAATTCATCAAGCAACAAGATAATTATTCATATGTGCATTCTTTATGGTGGGATGCATACTAACAGCGTGAATGCATTAAGAATGACAGAATTTGCATTGATCAACTAATATCAAGTGAATATGGCATTTCAGGGACAAAAATTCAGATTTCATCACACACTTGCAAATTATTTGAGCAATTCATAACAGGACCAAACATGATATGAAAATAGAGTTAAGCAAATGCAATCACAATTAAAAAAAGAGAGCTCTCTCCTCGCATCCTATGCAGCTAAAGCTAAGACTAGAGACTCCCCCTCAATCTCTCCCCTTTTGGCATCAAGACACCAAAAAGAGAGAGAGGAAGGTCCTAGGGCTTCACTCTTCGCTGTCAGTCCTCTCGTCGTCTTCATCGTCTTCCTCGCTTTCCGCTTGACGAGGTTGAGAGGTAGGAGGAGGAGCGGAGCTGCTCGAGCCCCCAATGCCAAAATAGGCAAGCTCGGAGGGAGTCAAGGGGCTGAGCTCGGTGATGTCCGGATCAGAATCTTCAGAAAGTACTGGAGATCCAATTGGGTTGATCTCCAGCTTCTCACTCAGCTGCTTCACATTGGCTTTTATGTATCTCATGTTCTCCTTCCTCTTCTGATTTAGCTTGTGAAGCTTCACTTCAGTTTTCTTGCATGAGGAGAAAATTGCAGCCAAGTACTTGAGGATCCCACTGGCGGATCCTTTCTTAGGGGCTTCCCTGGAGGGGGGAGTAGCCCTAGCAGCTTCTTCTTGCCTTGCCGGTGCCTCGGGGCTTGAGGCCGGCGATGGAGCAGCCTGGACACTCACTGACTGAGGCTTCTGAGGCCTCAGTGGAGTGTGCTCCACATCCTTCACAAACTCGATTCCTGTGACTTTCTCAATCATGAACATCAAGTAAGGGGCATAGCCACAGGATCGGTTGGGGGTACTTGAGATATTGACCATATCATTCCAAATATAGTCTGCAACATCGAATTGCCTTTTCTTGCTAATGACCCTCATCAGGGTCCGGAGGTAGCCTTGCACACTCCCTGCATCCCCATCCTTGGGGGCAATCGTCTTCCTGAGGACTCTGTTGAGGACCACAAAGAAAGGCTTCATATTCTTTGTGGAGGGAGGGACATACTTGGAGGTGGGCTCATACATGAACTTCATTCCATCCCTCTCAATGACCCCAATGTTGTGGATAATGAGTTGGTCATGTCCTTCAGAGTCAAGGTGCAGCAGGCGGGCAAACTCTTCCTGAGTAATAGAATACTTGGATCCATGAGTCATCCAAGTCACACTTTCTTCGTCTTCACTTGAGAAGTGGCACGTTGCATAGAATTGTGCAATCACTTCATCATTCCAATTATATCTGAAGGCAAACAGATCCTTCATCCCATGTCTCTCTGCAGCTGCTATCACTTCATCAAAAGCTGCACATTTCCTCTTCTCAAGGTGAGCCCAGTCAATCCATTGACTGCGTACCACCGGGGTCTTCATCGGCAAATAGACCAGCTTGTAGAAATCAGCATGGAAATTTGACCAAAACCTGCCATCAGCTGCTTGCTTGGGCCTTGCATAGCAATCAACACTTCTCAACTTCATAGCCACATCGCTGCCCTTGCCATTGAATCTTTCCTCATTGGGGTCCCGGACCCCTTCTCTGGGAGTATGCAGCTTTAGGGGCCCAACAGGCCCTATGGCAACCCCCTTGCCCTTCCCTTTAGCTTGGCGAAGGCCACTTGAAGGAGGAGCAGCCTTCGAGGCGGGCTTCTTGGCACACACCTTCCTCCGAACCTGGGGAGGTGAGGGAGCAGGCTCGGAGGGTCTCTCTTGGCGTTTCTTGCCAAGACCCGCCGAGGACCGAGGTGCCACCTCGTGGTCCAACTCGGCCTCGAAATTGGAGATTTCGTTGTCGGAGCTCGACATGATCTGAGAATGAGTGATCAAGAGAAAGGACAAGTTATACAAGGTATTGGTGAGGTAAGATGGCAATGGAATGCATTAGGGAATTAAAGAATTAGGTTTTGGTTCAGAAACAACGGACTTGTCCGGTGCACAGGCACGGACTAGTCCGGGGGACCGGACTTGTCCGTACCTGGACCGGACTAGTCCGGTGTTCATCCGCAAAAACCTAACAGACTGGAAAAAAATTGATCCCTAAGGTAAAACTAGTCTAGCATACACATAGTACATCAACTAGACATGTAACTAGTGAAGAATGCTAGGCCAAACGATAAGCAATAGAGAAATTTGTGATTTCTTAGGGTTTTGAAGAGTATTTACCAAGAAATCAAAGGAAGCTTGAGATTTTGTGGGTTGGAGGCCGGACTTGTCCGCTAACTTCAATCCCCGAGTCTTCAAGCTTGATCTCCGCCCAAGATTGAGGCTTTTCGACGGAGGAATCAAGGATTCGCCTTGGGAGCTCGAGCGCAAGAGAGAGAAAGCTTGGGGGCGAGTGCGGGGTGAAGGAATTAGGGTTTAGTGGCGGCTAGGGTTATGGACAAGAAAAATCGGACAAGTCCGGACATGACCGGACTAGTCCGAAGTCCTCCAGAGACCTAAGTCGGACTAGTCTGTGGTCTGTCGGACTAGTCCGGCCTAACCGGCACACTGCAGACTAGTCTGCAATGGCGGACTAGTCCGGGTAACCACGGACTTGTCCGTGGTCACCAGGAGAGAATTGCATAGCCCATTCATATATATTTGAAGGTCCAATAATTGAGAGTAGAGAGGCAAAACAATTCAAATAATCTTGATGAATTTGACCAGGAAGCAAACAACAATCATACTATGATCAAAAAATCATCAAGATCTAATAATTGACATAGTTTTTCGAGAGAAAAATGGGGAGGGTTAATTTTCACAATTCAATCAATATTTTGAAGCAATCATACAGGTATGCAACTTTTCAAGCCACACTCCGAGAATCAAGAATGTTTAGCTCATTTCGGAGTTCACAAAAATGTTTTTCATCAAGTGGCTTGGTGAATATGTCGGCCAATTGTTTTTGGGTGTTGACATGAGAGATGGATATGTCTCCTTTCATGGAATGGTCTCTCAAGAAATGGTGTCTTATGTCAATGTGTTTAGTTCTAGAGTGCTCAACTGGATTGTGGGCTATTTTAATGGCACTCTCATTATCACAAAGAAGAGGAATACGGTTCATATTGTAACCGTAATCCCTTAGAGTTTGTCGCATCCAAAGGAGTTGTGCACAACAACTCCCGGCTGCAACATACTCCGCTTCGGCTGTGGATAATGCAATGGAATTCTGTTTCTTGGATGACCAAGAGACTAAGGATCTTCCTAGGAATTGGCAAGTGCCGGAAGTTCTTTTTCTATCAACTTTGCACCCGACATAATCTGCATCGGAATACCCAATGAGATTGAATTTTGAGCCTTTTGGGTACCAAAGACCAAGATTGGGTGTATGAACTAAATATCTTAGGATTCTCTTTACGGCTGTCAAATGACATTCCTTAGGGTTGGCTTGAAATCTTGCACACAAACATACACTCAACATAATATCTGGCCTAGATGCACATAAGTAAAGTAAAGATCCAATCATGGAGCGATATACCTTTTGGTCGATGCTCGGTCCATCTTCATTGAGATCCAAGTGACCATTCGTTGCCATGGGAGTCTTTATGGGCTTTGCCTTGTCCATGCCAAACTTCTTGAGGATGTCCTGTGTGTACTTGGTTTGGCTTATGAATGTTCCTTCCCTTTGTTGCCGCACTTGGAATCCCAAGAAGTACTTCAATTCTCCCATCATTGACATTTCAAATCTGTCTGTCATAATTTTACTAAACTCTTCACAGAAAGATTGGTTAGTTGATCCAAAAATTATATCATCAACATAGATTTGGCAAATAAAAAGATCATTATCCAGATTTTTCGTGAATAGTGTATAATCTACTTTGCCAATTTGAAAGCCATTATCAATTAAAAAATCTCTAAGACACTCATACCAAGATCTAGGAGCTTGTTTGAGGCCATAGAGAGCCTTACGCAGTTTATACACGTGGTCGGGGAACTCTTCGTCTTCAAATCAGGGTGGTTGCTCCACGTACACCTCTTCCTTGATCGGTCCGTTGAGGAAGGCGCTTTTCACGTCCATTTGATACAGCTTGAAATCATGGTGAGTAGCATATGCAAGTAATATTCTAATTGATTCAAGCCTAGCTACTGGAGCAAAGGTTTCATCGAAATCCAAACCTTCGACTTGTGAGTAACCTTTGGCCACAAGTCGTGCCTTGTTTCTTGTCACCACTCCGTGTTCGTCTTGCTTGTTGCGGAAGACCCACTTGGTGCCCACAATATTTGCGTTGGGTCTTTCCACAAGTTCCCAAACCTCGTTTCTCTTGAAATTGTTCAACTCTTCTTGCATTGCCACCACCCAGTCCGGATCCTTCAATGCATCCTCAGTCCTGCAGGGTTCCAAAAAGGAGACAAACGAGTAATGTTCACAAAAATTTGCTATACGAGATCTAGTGGTTACTCCCTTTTGGATGTCGCCGATGATGTTGTCGATTGGATGATCCCTTTGAATGCATTGGTGTACTCTTGGGTGTGGCACTTGGGGGGTCGTATGTTGGTGATCATCTTCTTCTCCCCCTGAGTTGTTGTCCTCGTTGATTTGTTGATCATGTTCATATTCCTGTGATTTGTCTTGTATCGAGGCTCCCCCTGAATTGTTGATCTCCTCTTGTGGTTCACTTTCCTCTTGTATTTGTGACGATGACTCTTGTGGTCGTACTTCGCCTAGAGCCATCCTCTTCAATGCTTGATAGGGAGCTTCCTCTTTTCCTAATTCACATTGATCAACTTGCTCCTTTTGGGAGCCATTAGTTTCATCAAACACTACGTCACGTGCCACTTCAACAAGTCCGGAGGCCTTGTTGAAAACACGATAGGCGTAAGTGTTCGAATCATAACCAAGCAAGAAACCTTCATCGGACTTCGAAGCGAACTTTGAAGTCCTGGGCTTCTTGTTCAAAATATAGCAAGGAGAACCGAAAACTCGAAAATAAGAAATGTTCGGTTTGTTACCGGTGAGTAGCTCATAGGGAGTCTTCTTTAGTAGTCGATGAAGGTAGAGTCGATTTGTGGCATGGCAAGCAGTGTTGATTGCTTCTGCCCAAAATCGATCCGAAGTCTTGTATTCATCGAGCATTGTTCTTGCCATCTCTATGAGCGTTCGGTTCTTCCTTTCGGCAACTCCGTTTTGTTGTGGAGAGTATGGTGCTGAGAATTCATGCTTGATTCCTTCCTCATCAAGGTATTCCTCCACTTGTATGTTCTTGAACTCCGTGCCGTTGTCGCTCCGAATACTCTTGATTGATAGTGAGAACTCGTTTTGCGCTCGCTTGAAGAATTTCTTGAGTGTTCCTTGTGTTTCTGACTTGTCATGCAAAAAGAACACCCAAGTGAACCGGGAAAAATCATCAATAATAACTAAACCGTATTTGTTACCGCCGATGCTTATGTAAGCAATTGGACCAAACAAGTCCAATTGAAGTAGTTCGAGCGGTCTTGTCGTGGTCATGATGTTCTTCGCAGGATGTTGTGCTCCAACTTGCTTTCCTGCTTGGCACGCGCTACAAGGCCTGTCTTTCTCAAACACAACATCTTTCAAACCTCGGATGTGATCGCCCTTGAGGAGTTTTTGAAGGTTCCTCATACCAACATGTGCTAGCCGTCTATGCCACAGCCAACCCATGTTGGTTTTTGCAATCAAGCATGTGTCAAGTTCGGCTTTATCCTTGTTGAAGTCAACAAGGTAAAGCTTTCCCTTTAACATACCCTTGAATGCAACGGAACCATCACTTCTCCTTGAGACGGTCACACCCTCGTTAGTAAACAGGCAATTATAACCTTTGTCACATAACTGAGATATGGACAGCAGGTTATAATCTAAAGATTCAACGTGTAAAACAATGGCAAGGGCTGTGAAGTTGGGGTTGAACACCTTTGACCTCAGATAGTAGCCAACGATCTCCTCGTCAGTGGGATGGAATCGAAATCCAGTTGGAATCTCCAGGCTGTTGGCAGCACCGTTCCGCGTCTGTTGCTGCTGTTGCTGTTGCTGTTGCTGCTGGTGTTCCATGATTCTCTCAAGCTCCTGAAACACGATCACGAGAACCAACATGCTAATCAATCAACAGCTGTGTTAAGCAATCTGCTGCAAAAATCCGTAGCACAAAGGTGAAATCATACAAATGCAAGAAATCTCAAGCTAGTGTTCTCCAGTCTCAGAAGTGTAACCAAGATGGATTTAGATCGATGATCTGTTGTGAGGTATTATGCCACTGATGGCATGAGTTTAAATAGGACCAAGACGTGTATCCATAGAAGCAACTTACCATAGAAGCCTCCCCAACTTTTTCTTTGGCAGTGTCCGTTTCCGTGGATCAGGGCCGGCGCTTGTTCATTCCAACTCCGCAACGCTTGTCCTCGCGCGCCACGCAGTCGCTTTAGTGCTGGGATCACGGCCGCTGGCGCTAGCTGCCCTGGCCTCATCTAGAAGCCCAACCTCGAGCTTCGTGCTCGTGCCACCTTGTTTCGCGCGGCTTATCTGGCTCAGCGCGTGGTTCTGTTGCCATCTGTATCGCTATCTCCGGCCAACCCTACATGGTCTGCATGCATGCACATGTAGCACCGGGCTTTAATTTGGGGTGTTGCTGATATGCATGGAAACATGCACCCTTGCCGGTTGGATTACTCTATCATTACGCGTTGTTGGCCGTATCCATAGTGGTACATACCCTCTGACGTGTCACAGTGATCTACTAATTATTGCAGATACTTCATAAGACAAATTCAGGTGCAAGGAGAATGTGAGTCTGTGTTGTAATGATGTGTTGCTGTCAGTTGCTGTGTATCTGGACAGCTTGCTGTATTTATCTGTCTATGCATGGACATGGCACCTGGCTAAAAGAACAAATTAAGAGTGATGTCAGCTTGTCGAATATGCTCATCTAGCTTTCTATCTGTGGGCTGTTGGTCGGTTCCCGAGCTAAACAGGGAGGACATCAGGAGTGCTACCTTATCTGCTTATCTGGAGCAGGCATTGCATGCATAGAGATTTTCAACTCTTTCTTACTTTTGAAGCAACTGATTGATCAAAGATGTGTGCCAGGTGCCCACATTATCCATGCATGCATGCATCATGCAAGTTTGTAGTATTGGTTAGTCACATGACTTCTTGCATCTAGGCTAGCATGGTTCTTGCTTAGTCACATAGACATGAGTATGCATGGACCATACATGAACTTTTGCATCTGTGATATGTCATAAAAAGATAAAGGGAAAAGTCCATTTTACTACTTTATAGTATGCCCTTTGTCCACATAACCCCCTATACTAATATTTGGTTCATTTTTTCCTAGTGCTTTGCAAAACCAGGTTACTTTACACCTTTGCTTGAATCCCTAATATGGATTTGCTGACATGTACATCGGTTTTGGTTGTTAGACGCATGGGGCTGTTTGGTCAAAGTTAATGTGTCTGCTTGTAAGAAATGAAAATTGGGACCAAAAATTGTGGACTGTATCTTTCTAGGATATGCACAACATAGTGCAGCCTATAGATTCTTAGTGATTAAATCCGAGATTCCTGACGTGCACATCAACATTGTGACTGAATCTCGTCATGCCACATTTTTCGAGCATATTTTTCCAATGAAGGATAGAGTTGCAGGTTGTAATGAGGCATCTACTAGTTTTACTCCTATCTCTCTTTTTTATAACATTTGTGCTATATATATATATATATATATATATATATATATATATATATATATATGTGTGTGTGTGTGTGTGTGTGTGTGTGTGTGTGTGTGTGTGTGTGTGGGTGTGGGTGTGGGTGTGTGTGCATGTGTATGTGTGTGTAGCGCTATGGAGGGGTAATTTCTATATTGTAGCCCTGAATCACCCCTTCCCCATGAGGGCGACTTTTACCCATTTATGGTTCCCCTTTTTGAAATTTACCGGTTAATTAAAACCTACTATTTCTGAAAAAGGATCCGCTCCCTAGAGTAGATAACGATGAAGCATTTATTAGTGTGCTGCCTGCTACGTATATGCATGGAACCCGTAAGCGGACGGAATAACACGTCACCTAAAAAGAAACTCCGCATATACAGGGGCTTTGGTGTAACGGTAGAGTTATTTCCTTGTGACCATGAGATCACAGGTTCGAGTCCTATAAACAATCTCTTACAGAAAGTAAAAGGGAAGATTGTGTAAAAAGAAAGTCCGCATATACAGATCTTTGGCGTAACGGTAAAGTTATTGCCTTGTGACCATGAGATCACGGGTTCGAATCCTGTAAACAGTCTCTTACGGAAATTTAAAAGAAAGGTTGTGTATGAAATATACAAAGTGGATCGAACGCTTCTTCGAAATCTATGTAAGCAGGAGGTACGCACGCACAAGTAACATATTGAAAAGGAAAACACATAAATCTACAATTACAAGTTCGGGTAAACTTCATGCATCTTATATATATGACAATATCATATGTTAATTAGACATCATATTCATGTCGTATAATAGGTACAAACTATAATAAGCTTATTACAATACAGTCCATACATCAATGTCTAAAAGCTGAAACCTCCAAATTATTGAGTCCAAATGCATATGTACATACATGCAATGAGGTCACAATCTATATACCAGTACACACAAAACTAGCAGCTTATCAGCTATTTATGAAAATATACAAACCATGCTATAATATTATGCATTATGCAGATTCATATGAAATCTTGTGCTGCTCATGCCTAGCACAGGTGGCAGCGGGGGCAGCACCGAGGAGCTGCTGCCAGCAACATCGGTAGAGAAAAGGCGAGCGGATGAATCCATGGCAAAGTACTCTGGTTCTGCCATGGGGAACTTTGTAGGCATGGGGAAGCTGATGCTCCTCAGATCCACGTTGTTGTCTGTGCCCATGTTGATCATGTAGTACACCGGTGTCGGTGCCGGTGCCGGAGCCGGTGGCGGTGGAAACTCTTGTGAGTTCTTATGACCCGAGCCTTTCTCAAACACCCTACAAGCAACCCACACGTCCTGCACACAATTCAAACAAACAATAGAGAAAAAATTAGGGTGAGCAATTAGAGAGATATTGAGTGAATTTTCATGTAATTAAGTGCTAGTGCAGCTAGCACCTAAGAATAAGAATTGAGGAGAAGAATTCATAGTTTTGGAGATAGATCCAATTACCTGTTGGGGCAGCTTGTACTCGTGCATGACCCACTGGGTCTTCTCGCCCCTGGGAGCCCGTCCCTTGTAAAACACGAGAGTTTTCTTGGTGCCGAAGAGCACCACTGGTCTGCCCGATGCGCCATGGTAAATCTCCCGGTCTTTGCCGGTCGCCTTCCAGTAGCCGGCCGCTGTGGCACGATTAGCCCTATGTCCTGTAGGGTACTTGTGATCCTTCCGCCAGTAGAAATACCACTCTTTCTCCCCCATGCTCGCTAAATCTGCAAATATTTACAATGATTATTCAAGCACTCTATTAATTCACAACTCAAAATCAATATATAATCATGTATGGAAATAATTGGCATATACACAAATAAGAGAGTGCGCGCTTACTTGGGAGTTCCCATGGCTCCGACTTGTTGAGGTCGACCTCAACAATGGCAAGGGCTGTGAAGTTGGGGTTGAACACCTTTGACCGCAGATAGTAGCCAATGATCTCCGCGTCAGTGGGATGGAATCGAAATCCAGTTGGAAGCTCCAGGCCGTTGGCAGCACCGTTCCGCCTCTGTTGCTGTTGCTGCTGGTGTTCCATGATTGTCTCAAGCTCATGAAACACGATCACGAGAACCAACAAGCTAATCAATCAACAGCTGTGTTAGGAAATCTGCTGCAAGAACCCGGAGCACAAAGGTAAAACCATACAAATGCAAGAAATCTCAAGCTAGCGTTCTGCAGTCTCAGAAGTGTATCCAAGATGGATTTAGATCGATGATCTGTTGTGAGGCAATATGCCACTAATGGCATGAGTTTAAATAGGACCAAGACGTGTATCCATAGAAGCAACTTACCTTAGAAGCCTCCACAACTTTTTCTTTGGCAGTGTCCGTTTCCGTGGATCAGGGCCGGCGCTTATTCATTCCAACTCCGCAACGCTTGTCCTCGCGTGCCATGCAGTCGCTTTCATGCTGGGTTCACGGCCGCTGGCGCTAGCTACCCTGCCTCATCTAGAAGCCCGGCCTCGAGCTTTGTGCTCGCGCCGCCTTGTTTCACGTGGCTTATCTGGCGCAGAGCGTGGTTCTGTTGCCATTTGTATCGCTTATCTCCGGCCTACCCTACATGGTCTGCATGCATGCATGCACATGTAGCACCGGGCTTTAATTCGGGGTGTTGCTGATATGCATGGAAACATGCACCCTTTCCGGTTGGATTACTCCATTATTACACGTTTTTGGCCGTATCCGAAGTGGTACATACCCTCTGACGTGTCACAGTGATCTACTAATTATTGCAGATACTTCATAAGACAAATTCAGGTGCAAGGAGAATGCGAGTCTTCGTACGACGGCTACCGCGGGCCGACGTAAGTTAGTTAACGTAAGTCGGCCGACCCTCATAAATAATTTTGACCGTCGTAAGGTTGCGAATTTCCTGTAGTGAAAAAGAACACACACACCCACCAATGGAAGCTATATCAGGTTAGAGAAATGGATATCCCCATAAAGCTTCATCGCTTTCGCCTCCAACTCTCTCCCTCTCTCTGTCCCGAGCCGCCTGTCCCCCATCTCTCTCTTTCCCCTCTCCCTCTATATCTCTTCTTTATAACATTTGTGCTATGGAGGGGTAATTTCTATAGTGTGTGTGTGTGTGTGTGTGTGTAGCGCTATGGAGGAGTAATTTCTATTGTAGCGCTGAATCACCCCTCCCCCATGAGGGCGGCTTTTACCCATTTAATGTTCCCCTTTTTGAAATTTACCGCTTAAGACATACTATTTCTGGAATAAAATCCGCACTCTAGAATAGATAACGATGAAGATTTATTAGTGTGATGCCTGCTACGTATATGCATGGAACCCGTGAGCGGACGGAGTAACATGTCACCTAAAAAGAAACTCCGCATATACAGGGGCTTTTGTATAACGGAAGAGTTATTTCCTTGTGACCAAGAGATCACAGGCTCGAGTCCTGTAAATAATCTCTTACAGAAAGTAAAAGGAAAGATTGTGTACAACGGATACAAATAAGTGGATTGGATCCTTCTGTGCACTCTACGCATCAGCTAAAAAGAAACTCCCCGTATACAGAGCTTCACCTCTTTGGCCTCCAAATCTTTGCAACAGAGAGGTACGCACACACAAGTAACGTATTGAAAAGGGAAACACATAAAACTACAATTACAAGTTCTGGTAAACTTCACACATCTTATATATATGACAATATCATCTGTTAATTAAACATCACATTCATGTCACATAATATGTACAAACTACAATAAGATTATTACAATATAGTCCATACATCAATATGTAAAAGACCAAACCTTCAAATTATTGAGTCCAAACTCATATGTACAAACATGCAATGAGGACACAATCCATATACTAGTACACACAAAACTAGCAGCTTATCAGCTAGTTATGAGAATATACAAACCATGCCACAATATTACGCATTATGCGTATACGTATGAAACCCTGTGCTTCTCATGCCTAGCACAGGTGGCAGCGGGGGCAGCACAGAGGATCTGCTGCCAGCAACATCTGTAGAGAAGAAGGGAGCGGACGAGTCCATGTCAAAGTACTCTGGCTCCGCCATGGGGAACTTTGTAGGC
Source organism: Tuctoria greenei (assembly GCA_036927565.1). Lineage (NCBI taxonomy): Eukaryota > Viridiplantae > Streptophyta > Magnoliopsida > Poales > Poaceae > Tuctoria > Tuctoria greenei. The sequence continues at coordinate 231,268,773 of JAYESD010000003.1, forward strand.
ATGGGGAAGCTGATGCTCCTTAGATCCATGCTGTTGTTTGTGCCCATGTTGATCATGTGGTACGGCGGTGTCTGTGCCGGTGCCGGTGGCGGTGGCAACTGTTGTGAGTTCTTATGGTCCGTGCCTTTCTCAAACACCCTACAAACAACCCACACGTCCTGCACACAATTAAAACAAACAATAGAGAATAAATTAGGGTAAGCAATTAGAGAGTTCTTGAGTGAATTTTCATGTAATTAAGCGCTAGTGCAGCTAGCACCTGGGAATAAGAAGGAGAAGAATTTATAGTTTTGGAGATAGATCCAATTACCTGTTGGGGCAGCTTGTACTCGTGCATGACCCATTGGGTCTTCTCGCCCCTGGGAGCCCGCCCCTTGTAAAACATGAGAGTTTTCTTGGTGCCGATGAGCACCACTGGTCTGCCCGATGTGCCATGGTAAATCTCCCGGTGTTTGCCTGTCGCCTTCCAGTAGCCAGCCGCTGTGGCACGATTAGTCCTATGTCCTGTAGGGTACTTGCGATCCTTCCGCCAGTAGAAATACCACTCTTTCTCCCCCATGCTCGCTAAATCTGCAAATATTTACAATGATTATTCAAGCACACTATTAATTAACAACTCAAAATCAATATATAATCATGTATGGAAATAATTGGCAGATACGCGAATAAGAGAGCACACGCTTACTTGGGAGTTCCCATGGCTCTGACTTGTTGAGGTCGACCTCAACAATGGCAAGGGTTGTGAAGTTGGGGTTGAACACCTTTGACCTCAGATAGTAGCCAACGATCTCCTCGTCAGTGGGATGGAATCGAAATCCAGTTGGAATCTCCAGGCTGTTGGCAGCACCGTTCCGCGTCTGTTGCTGCTGTTGCTGTTGCTGCTGGTGTTCCATGATTCTCTCAAGCTCCTGAAACACGATCACGAGAACCAACATGCTAATCAATCAACAGCTGTGTTAAGCAATCTGCTGCAAAAATCCGTAGCACAAAGGTGAAATCATACAAATGCAAGAAATCTCAAGCTAGTGTTCTCCAGTCTCAGAAGTGTAACCAAGATGGATTTAGATCGATGATCTGTTGTGAGGTATTATGCCACTGATGGCATGAGTTTAAATAGGACCAAGACGTGTATCCATAGAAGCAACTTACCATAGAAGCCTCCCCAACTTTTTCTTTGGCAGTGTCCGTTTCCGTGGATCAGGGCCAGCGCTTGTTCATTCCAAGTCCGCAACGCTTGTCCTCGCGCGTGACGCAGTCGCTTTCGTGCTGGGATCACAGCCGCTGGCGCTAGCTGCCCTGGCCTCATCTAGAAGCCCAACCTCGAGCTTCGTGCTCGCGCCACCTTGTTTCGCGCGGCTTATCTGGCTCAGTGCGTGGTTCTGTTGCCATCTGTATCTCTATCTCCGGCCAACCCTACATGGTCTGCATGCATGCACATGTAGCACCGGGCTTTAATTTGGGGTGTTGCTGATATGCATGGAAACATGCACCCTTGCCGGTTGGATTACTCCATCATTACACGTTGTTGGCCGTATCCATAGTGGTACATACCCTCTGACGCGTCACAGTGATCTACTAATTATTGCAGATACTTCATAAGACAAATTCAGGTGCAAGGAGAATATGAGTCTGTGTTGTAATGATGTGTTGCTGTCAGTTGCTGTGTATCTGGACAGCTTGCTGTATTTATCTGTCTATGCATGGACATGGCACCTGGCTAAAAGAACAAATTAAGAGTGATGTCAGCTTGTCGAATATGCTCATCTAGCTTTCTATCTGTGGGCTGTTGGTCGGTTCCCGAGCTAAACAGGGAGGACATCAGGAGTGCTACCTTATCTGCTTATCTGGAGCAGGCATTGCATGCATAGAGATTTTCAACTTTTCCTTACTTTTGAAGCAACTGATCGATCAAAGATGTGTGCCAGGTGCCCACATTATCCATGCATGCATGCATCATGCAAGTTTGTAGTATTGGTTATTCACATGACTTCTTGAATCTAGGCTAGCATGGTTCTTGCTTAGTCACATAGACATGAGTATGCATGGACCATACATGAACCTTTGCATCTGTGATATGTCTTAAAAAGATAAAGGGAAAAGTCCATTTTACTACTTTATAGTATGCCCTTTGTCCACATAACCCCCTATACTAATATTTGGTTCATTTTTTCCTAGTGCTTTGCAAAACCAGGTTACTTTACACCTTTGCTTGAATCCCTAATATGGATTTGCTGACATGTCCATCGGTTTTGGTTGTTAGACGCATGGGGCTGTTTGGTCAAAGTTAATGTGTCTGCTTGTAAGAAATGAAAATTGGGACCAAAAATTGTGGACTGTATCTTTCTAAGATATGCACAACATAGTGCAGCCTATAGATTCTTAGTGATTAAATCCGAGATTCCTGATGTGCACATCCACATTGTGACTGAATCTCGTCATGCCACATTTTTCGAGCATATTTTTCCAATGAGGGATAGAGTTGCAGGTTGTAATGAGGCATCTACTAGTTTTACTCCTATCTCTCTTTTTTATAACATTTGTGCTATATATATATATATATATATATATATATATATATATATATATATATATATATATCTGTGTGTGTGTGTGTGTGGGTGGGTGTGGGTGTGGGTGTGTGTGCATGTGTATGTGTGTGTAGCGCTATGGAGGGGTAATTTCTAAATTGTAGCCCTGAATCACCCCTTCCCCATGAGGGCGACTTTTACCCATTTATGGTTCCCCTTTTTGAAATTTACCGGTTAATTAAAACCTACTATTTCTGAAAAAGGATCCGCTCTCTAGAGTAGATAACGATGAAGCATTTATTAGTGTGCGGCCTGCTACGTATATGCATGGAACCCGTAAGCGGACGGAATAACACGTCACCTAAAAAGAAACTCCGCATATACAGGGGCTTTGGTGTAACGGTAGAGTTATTTCCTTGTGACCATGAGATCACAGGTTCGAGTCCTATAAACAATCTCTTACAGAAAGTAAAAGGAAAGATTGTGTAAAAAGAAAGTCCGCATATACAGAGCTTTGGCGTAACGGTAAAGTTATTGCCTTGTGACCATGAGATCACGGGTTCGAATCCTGTAAACAGTCTCTTACGGAAATTTAAAAGAAAGGTTGTGTATGAAATATACAAAGTGGATCGAACGCTTCTTCGAAATCTATGTAAGCAGGAGGTACGCACGCACAAGTAACATATTGAAAAGGAAAACACATAAATCTACAATTACAAGTTCGGGTAAACTTCATGCATCTTATATATATGACAATATCATCTGTTAATTAAACATCATATTCATGTTGTATAATAGGTACAAACTATAATAAGCTTATTACAATACAGTCCATACATCAATGTCTAAAAGCCGAAACCTCCAAATTATTGAGTCCAAATGCATATGTACACACATGCAATGAGGTCACAATCTATATACCAGTACACACAAAACTAGCAGCTTATCAGCTAGTTATGAAAATATACAAACCATGCTATAATATTATGCATTATGCAGATTCATATGAAATCTTGTGCTGCTCATGCCTAGCACAGGTGGCAGCGGGGGCAGCACCGAGGAGCTGCTGCCAGCAACATCGGTAGAGAAAAGGCGAGCGGATGAATCCATGGCAAAGTACTCTGGTTCTGCCATGGGGAACTTTGTAGGCATGGGGAAGCTGATGCTCCTCAGATCCACGTTGTTGTCTATGCCCATGTTGATCATAGTACGCCGGTGTCGGTGCCGGTGCCGGAGCCGGTGGCGGTGGCAACTCTTGTGAGTTCTTCTGGCCCGAGCCTTTCTCAAACACCCTACAAGCAACCCACACGTCCTGCACACAATTCAAACAAACAATAGAGAAAAATTAGGGTGAGCAATTAGAGAGATCTTGAGTGAATTTTCATGTAATTAAGTGCTAGTGCAGCTAGCACCTAAGAATAAGAATTGAGGAGAAGAATTCATAGTTTTGGAGATAGATCCAATTACCTGTTGGGGCAGCTTGTACTCGTGCATGACCCACTGGGTCTTCTCGCCCCTGGGAGCCCGTCCCTTGTAAAACACGAGAGTTTTCTTGGTGCCGATGAGCACCACTGGTCTGCCCGATGCGCCATGGTAAATCTCTCGGTCTTTTCCGGTCGCCTTCCAGTAGCCGGCCGCTGTGGCACGATTAGCCCTATGTCCTGTAGGGTACTTGTGATCCTTCCGCCAGTAGAAATACCACTCTTTCTCCCCCATGCTCGCTAAATCTGCAAATATTTACAATGATTATTCAAGCACTATAACACCCATCATTTCATGTATAAAAATTTGCTCAAACCCTTGATCATTGTTGTATGCATTTTTGGGTGATTTTTGATGTTCAAACGAGTAGCATCCGTTTAAAATTTGAATTTGAATTCAAATCAAAAGAAAAGAAAGGAAAAAGAAAAAGAAAAAGAAATAAACCCCCTCCCTGGGCCGACTTCTCCCCTGGCCCAATTCCCATTCCTTTCCTCGCCAGCCCAACCCCGCCCTCCCCCTCCCTTCTCTCTCTGCACCGCGGACCCCACCTGTCATCTTACCCAGGGTGCAACCGTCGCCTTCCCTCCTTCCCGCGCGCAACTGCCGTGCCCACCCCGCGCCCACTTCTCCCCCTCCCTCGGGACCACTCCCCCCCGCTCCAATTTCGGCCGAGCGCCACAACCGCACCCCCCTCCGCGCTTAAGAGGAGTCGGCGCCCCCATTTTCCCCCTCAACCGAGCCCCCCCGGAACCCTAGACCTTCATCACCGGTGAGTCACCTCGGCGCTCGCGTTCCCGTCGCCGCAGCCCCCCTCCTCCCCATTTTCTTGGCCTGACGTGATCACCGCTTCACCAGGGACACATTGGACGTGTTGGCTTGGGTAGATCTCCACTGCACCGCCGGATCATCGAACTCCGACGAGCACCGCCGCCATTCTTCGTCGCCGGCGTCTTCCTCTCCTCCCCGAGCCCGATCAATGCCTCTGGTGAGATCGCCATGCCTCCCTCTTCATTTCTATGCGCTCTGTTCCTAGAATTAGGGTGTATTTCGCGTTTTGGGGTGATCTCCGGCGAGATCGCCGCCGGCAGCCGTCGGGCGCCGCCGCGCGCCGCGCTGGCGACGGTTGGGCCGACGTGGCTCAACCAGAGCCGTCCATTCCCGGCCAACGGCTGAGATTATAACATCGTAACGGTTCGGTATTTTAAATCCCGCGCGTCCAATTAAGATCCAACGGCCCACATTCAAAGTTCTTTTCCCGCCTGCGCATTTGCACCGTGGCCCCTGGAAATTCACTAGCTACCCCCTGACCCTTGCTGGAATTCAAATCTAGCCCCCAGAATTCACAGTCTAGCCCCTCGACTTTCCGGAATTGGTTTAAATCGTTTAAATAGTCAATTTAACCCCTGGAAATTTATAGAATTGTAGATTTAGCCCCTGTACAGTGTTGTAATCTTATTTTCCAGTCCCTGGACTTTTATTTATTTGTTAAATATTGTTTATAGGTGTATTTAATGTGTAGAAAATAGATAAAAATGGTGATTAAGTGTAGAAATGCTAGGAAAATTTGGTATAAATTATTTTATGCTGTGAATAAATTGTAGAGTTCATTTGAAATATATTTTGTCCATGGAATATTTATTATAAATGTTTAAAAATACATTTTGGCCATAGAAAATTCAATAAAAATGGTTTTAGGCTATATTTAATTCCCAAAAATGTAGGATAAATCTGAAATGCACACCTTGGCCATGTTAAGTAATAAATACCTCGTAGGGACGCATTAGTATAGGATTTTATGCTCATGTGTGTGTTGTGATGCATTGTTTTGCGTGCCCTTTACTTATTTAGCTTTATTCTATTCTTGCCATGCTTGGGTATATATCTAGAGTCGTACTACGACCCTAATCTTAACCTCCAAGACCAAGACTTCGCCAACACTCAAGTCTTCAACGAAGGCAAGTGCCCTTGACCATCTTGTACCAATTCTAGGGATTTAGATAGATGCATGCTAATTAAATTATGTCCTACTTCATGTTTACATGCCCTGTTCCATATAATTCCTTGTTACCTGGAATGGGTTGGGAAGTAGATAGGTCATAGTTATGCTTAGCCATGCTTAAATATTGGGATTGGGACTTTATACAATTGTGCTACATTAAACCTTATGGGTACTTGAACTTGTGGTGATTACACAATTGTAGTGGATAGGAATCTGGTGGTTGGTTAGTATTGGTATGGTGCAGTTTTGCACGAGACTCGGGATTGGGGTTTGTTGCCACCGGATTCTAAGGACCGGTTTATGGAGGAAGCCACTAAGCTTTATAGTACCACCATGAGACTGAGATGGGGCAGCATGGTCAATTAATTAGGTTTCTCCCGATGAAATGCTAGTGATTGGAAGGTGCGGGGAAGGATGCGGGTGATCTGCTCTGGGATCCGCAAGGCTCAAGAGGGGGCTCTGGGGCGGAGGGTTACTCCGAGAATCCCCAGTGGTGGAAACCTTAGAGGGCTAGCACTAGTCGGGAGTACCTTTGTAAAGACCATGTAGTGATCTCCGGGCCACACACCTACGGAAGTGTGAAATGTGGTTGATCACCACGGGCTACATGGAGGTTTACTCAAGTCCACCTGGCAACAGGGGATGAAATCACTGCTTGTGGGGAAAGGGTACACTCTCTGCAGAGATTTGGTAAAACTGTCATGACAGCCGTGCTCACGGACAAGAGCAGCTTGGGGCCAGTTCATAATTAGTTTATGGTTGGGGAAATGGTGGTTAATTATGATTCAAGTTACATTCATTATCAGTACTCATGTGTTGATTACTTCTTGAATTATGGTATTGATAAATGAAAGCTAAGGTTAGGTTCTAAGCATAGTGCTAAGCCATAATTGGCCTTCCCCTTTGCTTTAGCCAATCATGTCATCTCTTCCCGTACTTGCTGAGTACTCTATGTACTCAAGCGTTTAATTCTCCTTTAGAATATGAAGAAGAAGAAGAAGCGGCACCGGAGGACTTCTTCGTCAACCCGGAGGACTTGGTCTAGGCTGGCGACCTCACGCGCAACGGCTGCCTGTGGAGTTGGAGCTACTCTTACCTATTAGCCTTCTGCTGTAGTTTGAACTTTGTTAACCTTATTGTTGATGTAAATAGTTGTGGTGTATTTGTAGACCTTCGGGTCATACTGTAAGACTATTTATGTATTCGAACATGGCAATGTAATGATATTTCACTTTCGTCGACACATGTACGATTCAACTGATCCTGGCGTACATGTGATTAGCGTCTGTTCATCTTTACGATGACTGGGCGTGAAAAAGTGGTATCAGAGCCGTGTTGCCCGTAGGACGCAAGCCTAGTTAGAAACGGCCGAAAATTAAGGACTATACTATTTTCTTATAAAATAATATTTCCAAAATTTTGTGCTCTCTATCTCAAACCTTGTGCTTCTTATCTTACTGTACTTATTGTTTTATTCTAACTTAATTTATTGATTATTGATCTCACTCTCTTCTTTTCAAATGTTTGTAGATGGCGCGAACCAAGCAGATGGCTCGTAAGTCAACTGGGGGTCATGTTCCTCACCACGCCCTAGCCAGTCGCTCCGCACCTCACACCCCCAGGAGGGAGACGACACTGTTATCCACTGGGAGCGCTGCTTCGAGGATGCGTGTCCGTCTTTGCTCTCTTCTTCGTGCTGCGGGGTACCGTGAGTACCGTTGAATGTAGGCCTAGAGGGGGGGTGAATAGGCCTTCTTGAATTTTCTCGGTTCCTATAGCACTTCAACAACAAGGTCAAAACCAGATATATCGGACTAGTCCGGTAAAGTGCGGACTAGTCCGGATTTCACGGACTAGGTTGATCAAGTTAGGTCAATTTGATTGTTTCGTTGACGTTTGCAGCGGAAATATAAACTTCAATAGCAGTTCAATGATTGTATGTCAAGTTCTATTGCAAGTATGATTCTTGTTCAACTATTTAACTTAAATTCAACAAGATGAATCAAACCCTAGATAATGTTGATCAACTAGAATGATAAACACAAACGAACAAGACACAAGATTTATCCCGTGGTTCGGTTACCACGAAGGCAACCTACGTCCACGTTGAGGAGCCCACAATAGGACCGGGTCTTCACCAACCCTTCCCTCGTCGGATCGCCACGAAGGCCAATCCTCTTCCACTAAACACATAGGGGTAAATCACCAAGTTGAAGGGGCGATCTCACAAGTTGAGAGCTCCCTTGATTACAAGTTTCAAGACCACCAATAACACACTTCGAAATATACAAATTGAGATGCAAGAGTGTGTTAGAGATTCAAACCAAGAGCTCAATCGTGTGCCAAGTGCCTCTCCAATGATCTACAAGTGATCTTCAATGGATTGATTGATTTTGCACTTAATTTCGTGGAGAGAGATGGTTTTTGAGTCTCTTGGGAGGTGTGACGGCGCTAGGGTTCGAGAGATCGGACTAGTCCATGGTGGTGACCGGACTAGTCCGGTGTGTTGTGTGAAGCAAACCCTAAGTGTCCAGGAATCTCGGACTAGTCCGGTTCAAAACGGACTTGTCCGATTTTGCTACTGGAAAGCTTCGGACTAGTCCGATTGTCATCGGACTTGTCCGGACACATGAAACCCTAAGTGTTTAGGATGACAAGTCCGCACTTGGAGGACTTGTCCGATTTAGATCAGGGTGTATATCGGACTAGTCCGTGTAAACACCGGACTTGTCTGAAGTGGATCAGAAAGTATATCGGACTAGTCCGGGTCACAACGGACTTGTCCGATTTTGTGAGACTTGTGCATTATTTTGAGGACTAGTCCGCACTGGGGAGGACTAGTCCGAAGTGGAACAGAAAGATATCGGACTTGTCCGGTGTTGATCGGACTTGTCCGATCTGGTGCACAATGGGATATCGGACTAGTCCGGCTGATATCGGACTAGTCCGGTCCTGTATAGCTTTGTGCATTGTGTGTGTGTGATTAAATGAGATTGAGCTCTTGGGTGTGTTTCCTTAACACACTCCATGCATACTAAACTACTAATTTCTTCTCCTTGAGCTCAAATTCATTTTCCTTCTCAATTTCCCTCTTTTTGGTACTTTGCTCATTTTTCATCATTTTCCTGCATCCATCTCAACAAAAGGATTAGGATCCCAATTGCTTGTCATAAATCATCCAAAACCCACAAGGGAGTCCTAGATGCACTTTCAATCTCCCCTTTTTGGTGATTGATGACAACCAATTGAGATTTCACAAAATGAGGTATAAAATGAGATTCTCATAAAGTATGCACATATGACTCAAAAATTCATCAAGCAACAAGATAATTATTCATATGTGCATTCTTTATGGTGGGATGCATACTAACAGCGTGAATGCATTAAGAATGACAGAATTTGCATTGATCAACTAATATCAAGTGAATATGGCATTTCAGGGACAAAAATTCAGATTTCATCACACACTTGCAAATTATTTGAGCAATTCATAACAGGACCAAACATGATATGAAAATAGAGTTAAGCAAATGCAATCACAATTAAAAAAAGAGAGCTCTCTCCTCGCATCCTATGCAGCTAAAGCTAAGACTAGAGACTCCCCCTCAATCTCTCCCCTTTTGGCATCAAGACACCAAAAAGAGAGAGAGGAAGGTCCTAGGGCTTCACTCTTCGCTGTCAGTCCTCTCGTCGTCTTCATCGTCTTCCTCGCTTTCCGCTTGACGAGGTTGAGAGGTAGGAGGAGGAGCGGAGCTGCTCGAGCCCCCAATGCCAAAATAGGCAAGCTCGGAGGGAGTCAAGGGGCTGAGCTCGGTGATGTCCGGATCAGAATCTTCAGAAAGTACTGGAGATCCAATTGGGTTGATCTCCAGCTTCTCACTCAGCTGCTTCACATTGGCTTTTATGTATCTCATGTTCTCCTTCCTCTTCTGATTTAGCTTGTGAAGCTTCACTTCAGTTTTCTTGCATGAGGAGAAAATTGCAGCCAAGTACTTGAGGATCCCACTGGCGGATCCTTTCTTAGGGGCTTCCCTGGAGGGGGGAGTAGCCCTAGCAGCTTCTTCTTGCCTTGCCGGTGCCTCGGGGCTTGAGGCCGGCGATGGAGCAGCCTGGACACTCACTGACTGAGGCTTCTGAGGCCTCAGTGGAGTGTGCTCCACATCCTTCACAAACTCGATTCCTGTGACTTTCTCAATCATGAACATCAAGTAAGGGGCATAGCCACAGGATCGGTTGGGGGTACTTGAGATATTGACCATATCATTCCAAATATAGTCTGCAACATCGAATTGCCTTTTCTTGCTAATGACCCTCATCAGGGTCCGGAGGTAGCCTTGCACACTCCCTGCATCCCCATCCTTGGGGGCAATCGTCTTCCTGAGGACTCTGTTGAGGACCACAAAGAAAGGCTTCATATTCTTTGTGGAGGGAGGGACATACTTGGAGGTGGGCTCATACATGAACTTCATTCCATCCCTCTCAATGACCCCAATGTTGTGGATAATGAGTTGGTCATGTCCTTCAGAGTCAAGGTGCAGCAGGCGGGCAAACTCTTCCTGAGTAATAGAATACTTGGATCCATGAGTCATCCAAGTCACACTTTCTTCGTCTTCACTTGAGAAGTGGCACGTTGCATAGAATTGTGCAATCACTTCATCATTCCAATTATATCTGAAGGCAAACAGATCCTTCAGCCCATGTCTCTCTGCAGCTGCTATCACTTCATCAAAAGCTGCACATTTCCTCTTCTCAAGGTGAGCCCAGTCAATCCATTGACTGCGTACCACCGGGGTCTTCATCGGCAAATAGACCAGCTTGTAGAAATCAGCATGGAAATTTGACCAAAACCTGCCATCAGCTGCTTGCTTGGGCCTTGCATAGCAATCAACACTTCTCAACTTCATAGCCACATCGCTGCCCTTGCCATTGAATCTTTCCTCATTGGGGTCCCGGACCCCTTCTCTGGGAGTATGCAGCTTTAGGGGCCCAACAGGCCCTGTGGCAACCCCCTTGCCCTTCCCTTTAGCTTGGCGAAGGCCACTTGAAGGAGGAGCGGCCTTCGAGGCGGGCTTCTTGGCACACACCTTCCTCCGAACCTGGGGAGGTGAGGGAGCAGGCTCGGAGGGTCTCTCTTGGCGTTTCTTGCCAAGACCCGCCGAGGACCGAGGTGCCACCTCGTGGTCCAACTCGGCCTCGAAATTGGAGATTTCGTTGTCGGAGCTCGACATGATCTGAGAATGAGTGATCAAGAGAAAGGACAAGTTATACAAGGTATTGGTGAGGTAAGATGGCAATGGAATGCATTAGGGAATTAAAGAATTAGGTTTTGGTTCAGAAACAACGGACTTGTCCGGTGCACAGGCACGGACTAGTCCGGGGGACCGGACTTGTCCGTACCTGGACCGGACTAGTCCGGTGTTCATCCGCAAAAACCTAACAGACTGGAAAAAAATTGATCCCTAAGGTAAAACTAGTCTAGCATACACATAGTACATCAACTAGACATGTAACTAGTGAAGAATGCTAGGCCAAACGATAAGCAATAGAGAAATTTGTGATTTCTTAGGGTTTTGAAGAGTATTTACCAAGAAATCAAAGGAAGCTTGAGATTTTGTGGGTTGGAGGCCGGACTTGTCCGCTAACTTCAATCCCCGAGTCTTCAAGCTTGATCTCCGCCCAAGATTGAGGCTTTTCGACGGAGGAATCAAGGATTCGCCTTGGGAGCTCGAGCGCAAGAGAGAGAAAGCTTGGGGGCGAGTGCGGGGTGAAGGAATTAGGGTTTAGTGGCGGCTAGGGTTATGGACAAGAAAAATCGGACAAGTCCGGACATGACCGGACTAGTCCGAAGTCCTCCAGAGACCTAAGTCGGACTAGTCCGTGGTCTGTCGGACTAGTCCGGCCTAACCGGCACACTGCAGACTAGTCTGCAATGGCGGACTAGTCCGGGTAACCACGGACTTGTCCGTGGTCACCAGGAGAGAATTGCATAGCCCATTCATATATATTTGAAGGTCCAATAATTGAGAGTAGAGAGGCAAAACAATTCAAATAATCTTGATGAATTTGACCAGGAAGCAAACAACAATCATACTATGATCAAAAAATCATCAAGATCTAATAATTGACATAGTTTTTCGAGAGAAAAATGGGGAGGGTTAATTTTCACAATTCAATCAATATTTTGAAGCAATCATACAGGTATGCAACTTTTCAAGCCACACTCCGAGAATCAAGAATGTTTAGCTCATTTCGGAGTTCACAAAAATGTTTTTCATCAAGTGGCTTGGTGAATATGTCGGCCAATTGTTTTTGGGTGTTGACATGAGAGATGGATATGTCTCCTTTCATGGAATGGTCTCTCAAGAAATGGTGTCTTATGTCAATGTGTTTAGTTCTAGAGTGCTCAACTGGATTGTGGGCTATTTTAATGGCACTCTCATTATCACAAAGAAGAGGAATACGGTTCATATTGTAACCGTAATCCCTTAGAGTTTGTCGCATCCAAAGGAGTTGTGCACAACAACTCCCGGCTGCAACATACTCCGCTTCGGCTGTGGATAATGCAATGGAATTCTGTTTCTTGGATGACCAAGAGACTAAGGATCTTCCTAGGAATTGGCAAGTGCCGGAAGTTCTTTTTCTATCAACTTTGCACCCGACATAATCTGCATCGGAATACCCAATGAGATTGAATTTTGAGCCTTTTGGGTACCAAAGACCAAGATTGGGTGTATGAACTAAATATCTTAGGATTCTCTTTACGGCTGTCAAATGACATTCCTTAGGGTTGGCTTGAAATCTTGCACACAAACATACACTCAACATAATATCTGGCCTAGATGCACATAAGTAAAGTAAAGATCCAATCATGGAGCGATATACCTTTTGGTCGATGCTCGGTCCATCTTCATTGAGATCCAAGTGACCATTCGTTGCCATGGGAGTCTTTATGGGCTTTGCCTTGTCCATGCCAAACTTCTTGAGGATGTCCTGTGTGTACTTGGTTTGGCTTATGAATGTTCCTTCCCTTTGTTGCCGCACTTGGAATCCCAAGAAGTACTTCAATTCTCCCATCATTGACATTTCAAATCTGTCTGTCATAATTTTACTAAACTCTTCACAGAAAGATTGGTTAGTTGATCCAAAAATTATATCATCAACATAGATTTGGCAAATAAAAAGATCATTATCCAGATTTTTCGTGAATAGTGTATAATCTACTTTGCCAATTTGAAAGCCATTATCAATTAAAAAATCTCTAAGACACTCATACCAAGATCTAGGAGCTTGTTTGAGGCCATAGAGAGCCTTACGCAGTTTATACACGTGGTCGGGGAACTCTTCGTCTTCAAATCAGGGTGGTTGCTCCACGTACACCTCTTCCTTGATCGGTCCGTTGAGGAAGGCGCTTTTCACGTCCATTTGATACAGCTTGAAATCATGGTGAGTAGCATATGCAAGTAATATTCTAATTGATTCAAGCCTAGCTACTGGAGCAAAGGTTTCATCGAAATCCAAACCTTCGACTTGTGAGTAACCTTTGGCCACAAGTCGTGCCTTGTTTCTTGTCACCACTCCGTGTTCGTCTTGCTTGTTGCGGAAGACCCACTTGGTGCCCACAATATTTGCGTTGGGTCTTTCCACAAGTTCCCAAACCTCGTTTCTCTTGAAATTGTTCAACTCTTCTTGCATTGCCACCACCCAGTCCGGATCCTTCAATGCATCCTCAGTCCTGCAGGGTTCCAAAAAGGAGACAAACGAGTAATGTTCACAAAAATTTGCTATACGAGATCTAGTGGTTACTCCCTTTTGGATGTCGCCGATGATGTTGTCGATTGGATGATCCCTTTGAATGCATTGGTGTACTCTTGGGTGTGGCACTTGGGGGGTCGTATGTTGGTGATCATCTTCTTCTCCCCCTGAGTTGTTGTCCTCGTTGATTTGTTGATCATGTTCATATTCCTGTGATTTGTCTTGTATCGAGGCTCCCCCTGAATTGTTGATCTCCTCTTGTGGTTCACTTTCCTCTTGTATTTGTGACGATGACTCTTGTGGTCGTACTTCGCCTAGAGCCATCCTCTTCAATGCTTGATAGGGAGCTTCCTCTTTTCCTAATTCACATTGATCAACTTGCTCCTTTTGGGAGCCATTAGTTTCATCAAACACTACGTCACGTGCCACTTCAACAAGTCCGGAGGCCTTGTTGAAAACACGATAGGCGTAAGTGTTCGAATCATAACCAAGCAAGAAACCTTCATCGGACTTCGAAGCGAACTTTGAAGTCCTGGGCTTCTTGTTCAAAATATAGCAAGGAGAACCGAAAACTCGAAAATAAGAAATGTTCGGTTTGTTACCGGTGAGTAGCTCATAGGGAGTCTTCTTTAGTAGTCGATGAAGGTAGAGTCGATTTGTGGCATGGCAAGCAGTGTTGATTGCTTCTGCCCAAAATCGATCCGAAGTCTTGTATTCATCGAGCATTGTTCTTGCCATCTCTATGAGCGTTCGGTTCTTCCTTTCGGCAACTCCGTTTTGTTGTGGAGAGTATGGTGCTGAGAATTCATGCTTGATTCCTTCCTCATCAAGGTATTCCTCCACTTGTATGTTCTTGAACTCCGTGCCGTTGTCGCTCCGAATACTCTTGATTGATAGTGAGAACTCGTTTTGCGCTCGCTTGAAGAATTTCTTGAGTGTTCCTTGTGTTTCTGACTTGTCATGCAAAAAGAACACCCAAGTGAACCGGGAAAAATCATCAATAATAACTAAACCGTATTTGTTACCGCCGATGCTTATGTAAGCAATTGGACCAAACAAGTCCAATTGAAGTAGTTCGAGCGGTCTTGTCGTGGTCATGATGTTCTTCGCAGGATGTTGTGCTCCAACTTGCTTTCCTGCTTGGCACGCGCTACAAGGCCTGTCTTTCTCAAACACAACATCTTTCAAACCTCGGATGTGATCGCCCTTGAGGAGTTTTTGAAGGTTCCTCATACCAACATGTGCTAGCCGTCTATGCCACAGCCAACCCATGTTGGTTTTTGCAATCAAGCATGTGTCAAGTTCGGCTTTATCCTTGTTGAAGTCAACAAGGTAAAGCTTTCCCTTTAACATACCCTTGAATGCAACGGAACCATCACTTCTCCTTGAGACGGTCACACCCTCGTTAGTAAACAGGCAATTATAACCTTTGTCACATAACTGAGATATGGACAGCAGGTTATAATCTAAAGATTCAACGTGTAAAACATGCGAAAGAGTATGTTCAGAGGATATTGCTATTTTACTGGTACCGAGGACCCTTCCTTGACTGTTATCCCCAAAGTAGATGCCTTCGTTTGGGTCCTGGTTCACTTCATACTCCACAAACATCCTCCTTTCTCCGGTCATGTGGTTGGTGCATCCACTGTCTAGCACCCATTTGGATCCACCGGAGGAGTAGGCCTGCAAAAACAAATTACGCCTTGGTTTTAGGTACCCAAGCTTGCTTGGGTCCTTGGAGGTTAGTAACAATACATTTGGGCACCCACACATGGGATTTTGTGTTCCCATGGCGTGGCCCAGCATAATAAGCATACACTTTACCAACATTATTTTTCATTAATACATAAGAAGCATCAAAGGTTTTAAACAAGAGTTGCTGTTGATTATGGGTCGGACTAGTCTGTGTGACCGGACTTGTCCGAATGACCGGACTTGTCCGGACCACAACCGGACTAGTCCGGTTTTCATGGGAGTTCAGATTTTTAGTTTTCGAGTTACCAGGTTGTGAGGGTCCTCCCTTCACAAAGGTAATCCTTCCCTTGTTATTTTTATGATTTCCAGCTCTTTGCTTTCCATCATGAGAGTAACCAATGCTGTACTTGACATTTGGAGGTCTTTGGACCAAATATGCACTACGTGCATAGTTGATCCTCTCCTTGTCAAATATTACACATTGGGTAGGATTTTTGTCCTTTGTGGAGGTAGAATTTTCCTTCAACCTGGTGTTAATTTTATCACATTTGCAAATATGAGCGATATTAGTTGAAGTGGGTTGAGAAGGTAGGGTTGAAGAGGAGGAAGGTTCACTAAGCTTGAGTGAATCAACCTGCACTTCAAGGATCTTGTTGACCTTGATTAAGTCATCAAGTTGATCCTTGATTGCAATGTTTGAGTTGGTTAACTCCAAGCAAGTTTTCTTGCTTGAAGCTAGCTTAAGCTCTAGTGAGTGGTTTCTCTCCTTTTCAAGAGCTAGTAGATTGTCAAGTTCGACATGCTTCTCCTTTTGGGAGATAATCATGTCTTCTTGACGATCAATTAGCTCTTCCTTCTCAACAAGTTGGTTAAGTAAGAATTTCATTTTAGCAGCAGTTTTTCTATCTAATCCAATTAGCATATCTTCATTATCACTATCTAGATCATCATCACTCGAGTAAGAATGCAAGGAAGGAGTTTTGATGTTTACCTTGCGTTTACCTTCCTTAGCCATGAGGCAAGTTCCACTTGCTTTCTTTGCAACGAGCGTGGGGAAGAGTGTGGGTTTCTTGGACATGCTTTCAATGGCTATGCTAGCCATTTCTTCTTCATCGGACGATGAGGACTCATCGTTTGAGTCCCACTCCTTTCCGATGTGTGCTTGTTCAGCTTGTTTCTTCTTCTTGAAGAATTTCTTCGGTTGAGGCTTGGACTCTTTACTCTTCTTCTTGTTGTCCTCATATGGGCAATCAACTATAAAGTGATTGTACTCACCATAATTATAGCATGCCCGCCTCATCTTCGGCTTTGTCTTCTCCTTGTATTTTCCTTCACTCGATTTTGTTCCTTGTCTTTTCTTCATAATTCTTTTGAACTTCTTCATGAACAAAATCATATCTTCTTCGTCCAGCTCGCTGCTTTCATCATCGCTGTCCTCCTCAAGCTGTGCTTCTTTTGCTTCTTTGGATAGAGGCTTGAGTGAGGACTTTAAGGCAACTCCCTTCTTCTTGGCCGATGTGAGGTCGGCTATTTCTTTGACGTGCTTGGCTTGCTTCTCCATCATCTCAAAGTTGATGATTTTGCCAAGCAGTTCATCCGGAGTCATTTTCTTGTACCCGGGACTTTCTCGGATCATAGAGCAAAGTGTGACGTTGCGAGGCATAAAGGATCTAAGGATGAGCTTTACAACCTCGTGGTCATTCCACTTTTTGCTACCATATGATCGAACCTTGTTCACAAGAGTCTTCAGTCTGTTGTACATGTCCTGGGGAGACTCATCTTCCTCAATCGCGAACCTTCCCAGTTCGCCTTCAATCATCTCAATCTTTGCCTCCCGCACATGCCTGTCACCTTCATGTGCTGTCTGTAGTGTGTCCCAGATTTCTTTGGCAATCTCCAATCCGTCCACCTTTGTGAATTCATCTCTACTTAGAGATGAGGTGATAACGGCTGCGGCTTGGGCATTCCTTTGGATGGCTTGCTCTTGACTTGGTGTGAGTTCTTCATCGTCATCAGGGATGTTTATTCCTGTGCACACAATATGCCATAAACTTGGGTTAAGGGAAATCAAGTGCATCTTCATATTTTGCCTCCACATGGAGTAATCACTCCCATCGAAGTGTGGGGCTTTTCCGAGAGGAATAGATAGATAATGACTGCTGTTAGAATTTAAACGGTCATAATTAAAAGGATATCGGGAGTAGTCGGTGTGACTACTCCCCTTCTTCTTTTCTTCAACTTTAGCTTTCCCTTTGGAAATTGCTTTCTTTCGGAGCAGTGCTTTCAGCTCCAATGTCTCCTCATCATCATCATCGAAGTCTTGAATGGCTTCGAGATACTTTTCAAGCTTTTGGTGCTTGTCATTGTTCATTTCTTCCTGGTTGTTGATTTTCTGGACTTCCTTCATGTCCGACATGATCTCTTCGAGTGGTTGCACTCTTTCCTGAAGAACCGGCTCTGATACCAATTGAATGTAGGCCTAGAGGGGGGGTGAATAGGCCTTCTTGAATTTTCTCGGTTCCTGTAGCACTTCAACAACAAGGTCAAAACCAGATATATCGGACTAGTCCGGTAAAGTGCGGACTAGTCCGGATTTCACGGACTAGGTTGATCAAGTTAGGTCAATTTGATTGTTTCGTTGACGTTTGCAGCGGAAATATAAACTTCAATAGCAGTTCAATGATTGTATGTCAAGTTCTATTGCAAGTATGATTCTTGTTCAACTATTTAACTTAAATTCAACAAGATGAATCAAACCCTAGATAATGTTGATCAACTAGAATGATAAACACAAATGAACAAGACACAAGATTTATCCCGTGGTTCGGTTACCACGAAGGCAACCTACGTCCATGTTGAGGAGCCCACAAAAGGACCGGGTCTTCACCAACCCTTCCCTCGTCGGATCGCCACGAAGGTCAATCCTCTTCCACTAAACACACAGGGGTAAATCACCAAGTTGAAGGGGCGATCTCACAAGTTGGGAGCTCCCTTGATTACAAGTTTCAAGACCACCAATAACACACTTCGAAATATACAAATTGAGATGCAAGAGTGTGTTAGAGATTCAAACCAAGAGCTCAATCGTGTGCCAAGTGCCTCTCCAATGATCTACAAGTGATCTTCAATGGATTGATTGATTTTGCACTTAATTTCGTGGAGAGAGATGGTTTTTGAGTCTCTTGGGAGGTGTGACAGCGCTAGGGTTCGAGAGATCGGACTAGTCCGTGGTGGTGACCGGACTAGTCCGGTGTGCTGTGTGAAGCAAACCCTAAGTGTCCAGGAATCTCGGACTAGTCCGGTTCAAAACGGACTTGTCCGATTTCGCTACTGGAAAGCTTCGGACTAGTCCGATTGTCATCGGACTTGTCCGGACACATGAAACCCTAAGTGTTTAGGATGACAAGTCCGCACTTGGAGGACTTGTCCGATTTAGATCAGGGTGTATATCGGACTAGTCCGTGTAAACACCGGACTTGTCCGGAGTGGATCAGAAAGTATATCGGACTAGTCCGGGTCACAACGGACTTGTCCGATTTTGTGAGACTTGTGCATTATTTTGAGGACTAGTCCACACTGGGGAGGACTAGTCCGAAGTGGAACAGAAAGATATCGGACTTGTCCGGTGTTGATCGGACTTGTCCGATCTGGTGCAGAATGGGATATCGGACTAGTCCGGCTGATATCGGACTAGTCCGATCCTGTATAGCTTTGTGCATTGTGTGTGTGTGATTAAATGAGATTGAGCTCTTGGGTGTGTTTCCTTAACACACTCCATGCATACTAAACTACTAATTTCTTCTCCTTGAGCTCAAATTCATTTTCCTTCTCAATTTCCCTCTTTTTGGTACTTTGCTCATTTTTCATCATTTTCCTGCATCCATCTCAACAAAAGGATTAGGATCCCAATTGCTTGTCATAAATCATCCAAAACCCACAAGGGAGTCCTAGATGCACTTTCAACCATGTTCGCCTAGTCTACCACACCACTAGGGTCTTTGCACCCTATACTGGTGGACTGGAGTGGACTTCTCAGCTGGACGTCTACTACGACTCGGAGCTGCTGCACTCACACTTCTCTCCGGCCTGGAGGAGCTCCCAGCGTGTGGCTGAGGAGGACGCCACGTGGGAGGCGACTACCTACTGGAGCCACGCCCACAGGTTCCTTCTTGGGTGCACGGAGCACGCGTACACCCCTCAGCGCCCTAGTGGCACGGCCGCCTTCACTGGACGTGACATCGAGGGGCCCTTAACTCACCCTCAGTGCGAGAGGCTGGTGGACGACGTTGTGGAGTTGTCTTCACGACTCCAGCGTTGTCAGCAGGAGCTTCAGGACAGCAGTGACCTGGTTGACCGCTACGAGCGACCTCGCCGACGCTACGCGAGGATCACTGCAGCTGATCCTAACTCTCCTCAGTACGCTTCGGACGTGGAGCCTTGGGATCCGAACTCTCCAGATCGTCACATGAACTCCCCCCAGGAATCAAGAGAGGACTCAGAAGAAGAAGACCCGGAGATGGAGGTTGAGGAGGACTCCGATGAGTAGAAGTGGACTTGCTTTCCCATTGGACGACTCAGGACACCTATCCTTAGTATGTAGGAGCGTGTAGCTGCGCCCTCTTTAGTCTTGAGTAGTGTTATTTATGTTGTTATGCTAGTAGTTTGCTTTATGTTGTGTGTGTGTGCGACATGAGTTGTGGAATGCTTCGGCATCCTGTCCACATCCATGTCATTTGTATATAGGCTTGTTAGTGTGTCGTGCGAGTTGTGGAATGCATTAGCATCTTGTCCACATCCGCACTAGTTGGTTAATGAATTTGCTTGCTTTATATATATGTGTTTCCCTTGATGCATGTAGTTGGGACCGTTTGCCATAGCGTACCCTTCTATATCTCATCTGTTGTCCTAAAGTTTCAATTATTCCCTATACAGATGTCTGGAAGAGGTAGAGGTAGAGGTCGTGGAAGGGGTGCTGTGCCCCAAGATGAAGGACTTGGAGGTGTGCTAGTATGGAATGGAAGGGGTGCCCGAGGGGCCCCAACCGCGCAGCAAATGCAGCAGATGATGGCCATCCAAACCCAGCTGCTTAATAACCTCACTCAGATTGTCACCAACCTGCAGCAAGCCCCACCCCCACCACCACCAAATTACAACCTTCCGCCACCACCACCTTTTCCACCTAGGTCCTTCCTTAGGGACTTCCTGAACACTCATCCACCCACTTTTGCCACAGTCACCGAACCCATGGATGCCGATGATTGGCTTCGAACCGTTGAAAGTAAGCTGAGGCTCATCCACTGTGAAGGAAGGGAGAAAGTACTATTAGCCTCCCATCAACTCCAAGGACCGGCAGCCGACTGGTGGACTGCCTTTACTGAAGCCCACCAGGATCCAGAAAGCATCACTTGGGAAGAGTTTAGAACCAATTTCCAGAACCACTTTGTGCCTGAAGGAGAGATACAAGCAAGATGTGAAGAGTTCCTGCTGTTAAAGCAGGGCCGTATGACTGTGAGGGCCTATTTGAATGCATTCACCCAGTTGTCCCACTATGCTCCAACCGATGTGGATACTGACTCCAAGAAACAATTCCGCTTCAAGAATGGATTGGACAAGGAGTTAAAGTTCGCCATGTCTTCCAGCGACTACGGCGACTTTCAGAAGCTGGTTGACAAAGCTTTTGAAGTGGAGAGGACTAAAAAGGAACTGGATGATGAGGAAAGAAAGAGGAAGTTGACTATAGCACATGCCTCTAGTAGCAATGTGCGCCACCGTCTTAACCCTCCCCCTGCAAACCAGATGACTCGTCCCATGAACTACTCGAGACAGAGATTTCCGAACTCCAACTACAGTCCACCCACTCCCTACAACCAGCAAATGCGCCAGCAGTAGCAGCAGCAGCCACCACACCAACCAATGCAACCACCACGTCAGCAGATGCAGCCACCCCGCCCTTCAGCTCCAGCTAACCGTCCAAATGGCCAACCCCCAAGAAACCAATCAGGAGGCAACAAGGGCCAAAATAATGTTGCGGGAGTACAATGCTACAAGTGCGGAGAATGGGGACACTATGCCAGCAGTTGTCCAAAGAAGCAACAGAACCCATCTGGTCGTGTCAACCATGTGACTCTGGAACAAGCACAGGGAGCGCCTGATGTGGTGATCGGTATGTTTTCTGTTAACTCCCACCCCGCCACCATATTGTTTGATTCGGGTGCTACACATTCATTTATATCCAAGGATTTCATAAAGAAGCATGACATGGTAGTTACATTCTTGAATGGGCCATTATTGATAAACTCTACTGGAGGAGAGATGGTGGTAAGGCATCTATGCTGAAAAGTGAGTATAAACATAAGGGGGGTAGTCTTTTGGGCCAACCTAATAGTGTTGGACTCACAAGGATTAGATATCATTCTGGGAATGGACTGGTTGACGAAGAATCAAGGAGTAATTCATTGTGCAACTAGAACAGTCTGCTTAACACACCTGGATGGCACTACAGTGGAGTTCAAGCCAGATCAGACACAAGAGGCAGTAGTACAACTCAACCATCTTGAGAGTACCGAAGATATCAGGGTTGTGAAGGAGTTTCCGGATGTATTCCCAGATGACTTACCAGGTATGCCCCCTGATCGAGAGATTGAATTTGTCATTGAATTAGTACCTGGAACGGCCCCAATATATAAGAGGCCATATAGAATGGATGCTAAACAATTAGCTGAACTAAAGGATCATATTGAGGAGTTATTGGCAAAAGGATATATTCGCCCTAGCTCATCGCCTTGGGGAGCACCAGTTATATTTGTACCTAAGAAGGATGGAACTCAAAGATTGTGTGTGGATTACCGTGCCTTAAATGAGGTGACAATCAAGAATAAATATCCACTACCAAGGATTGAAGATTTGTTTGATCAGTTGAGAGGAGCATGTGTGTTTTCCAAGATTGATCTTCGTTCGGGCTACCACCAGCTGAAGATTAGACCATCAGATATTCCCAAGACGGCATTTGTCTCTCGATATGGATTATATGAGTATACAGTTATGTCGTTTGGATTGACCAATGCTCCGGCATATTTTATGTATCTTATGAACAAGGTATTCATGGAGTACTTGGACAAGTTTGTAGTGGTATTCATCGATGACATACTTATCTACTCCAAGACTGAAGAAGAGCATGAGGAGCACCTCAGGATGGCCCTACAGAAGCTTCGCCAACATCAATTGTATGCCAAACTTAGTAAGTGTGAGTTTTGGCTAAAGGAGGTATCATTTTTGGGACACGTCATATCCGAAGGAGGTATAGCAGTGGATCCAGGCAAAGTGGCCGATGTTCTTAAGTGGGAAACACCTGAGAGTGTACATGATATACGAAGATTCTTAGGTATGGCTGGTTACTACCGTCGATTCATCGAGGGATTTTAAAACCAAGTTGCTTGAGAAAGGAGTTGCTTTCAAGTGGACCCCCGAATGTGAAGTAAGCTTCGCCGAATTGAAGAAGAGGTTGACCAGTGCACCGGTATTGGTGATGCCTGATATGAAGAAGGAGTTTGTGGTCTATTGTGATGCATCTGGTCATGGTTTAGGATGTGTCTTAATGCAAGGGGGACATGTTGTGGCCTATGCTTCAAGACAGCTTCGGAAACATGAGAGGAACTATCCAACACATGATTTAGAATTGGCAGCTGTTGTTCATGCTTTGAAGATATGGAGACACTACTTGATGGGAAAAAGGACTGAGATATACACAGATCACAAGAGCTTGAAATACATATTCACACAACCGGATCTTAATCTCAGGCAACATCGTTGGTTGGAGTTAATAAATGATTTTGATGTGGGAATCAACTACCATCCAGGCAAGGCTAATGTGGTCGCTGATGCTCTAAGCAGGAAGGGACAAAGCAATAACTTGTCAGTACAAGCTCTTCAACCCCAGTTATGTGAAGAGTTTGCAAGGTTAAACCTATGTCTAGTGTCTAGCACTGAAGCAGTTGTTATGGAAGTGGACTCAACCCTTGAACATGATATACGAGAAGGACAAAAGAATGATGAGAAGGTCAAGGAGATCAAATAGTTGATGAAGAAAGGGAAAGCTCCGAACTTTAAAGAGGATGAACAAGGAACCTTATGGCTTGGAAAGAGGATTTGTGTTCCAGATATCAAGGAGATTAAAGAGTTGATATTAAGAGAGGCTCATGACTCATCATACTCCATTCATCCCGAAAGCACAAAGATGTATCAAGACCTTAAAGATCGATATTGGTGGCATGGAATGTGTCGACTGTTTGAGTCGGCGGATCTCCTGACACTGCTAAAGTGTTGAAGGAGTTTGTAGTTCGGTGTGGGCGCGCGGAGACTGAAGAAGGTGAATCGCGGTTTAACGCAGGAGACACTAGGATTTACGTGGTTCGGGCCGCCTGAGCGTAATACCCTACTCCACGAGTGTGTTGGTGTTGTATTAGTTTGTCACGTATGATCTCCACGTCTGTCTCTGTGTGTCCCTGTCTGTATCAACGGCCTATCCTTTTATAGTACAAAGACAGGCCGTTACAAGCTGACCTGGCCCGACATGTGGCCCCGGCGGTTACTAGTATTGATACACGATTAATTGTTGTTAATGATCCTGTAACGGGCTCCGACAGTGCCGTTACAGGTGTTAAGATCGTCCGTTTAAGTGTCATTAATATGGCATTAATGACATTTAAACAGGTCTTGAAGTCCTTGGCTCTCCTTTGAAGATCCGGAGCCGTTACAAGGTCTTCTGGAGGTTAGAGGCTGCCAGCTCCGATGTTTGGACACGTGGCTGCTCTGGAGCTTGCTGTGGGAAGCAGGAAGCTCCGGGGCTACCTGACACGTGTCAGGTCCGGAGTTTCTCTCGGTCAGGGGTTAGGTCCGGAGGTGCCATTTCGGTACTTGGTCCGGAGCCTCCCCCTTGTGGGCGGTAGCTCCGGTTCGGCAGTACACGTGGCGACCTAGGGATTAACCATGTTGGAGAAGCAGGTCCGGTCATGTCTGACAAGTGGGCCTCCGAGGGTCTTCAATTCAAGTAGTCATCCTTCCCTCGAGATCTTTGTAATCTCAGGGGGTGTACGGTTTTTAGGGTATCGACAGTGGCCCCCTGGACGTACCTCCGAGGAAGGTCACTGAGGTGAAGTCGTTCCATCGGAGGTGGGTCCATCCTTGCGACTCTTGAACTGGGTCTTCTAGGGTCTTAGGAGATGTCGTTGGCAGGATTTTACAGTTAAATCCCGACGCGTGGCGCACCTCAGGCGGCAGATAAGATCTTTGACGTGCGGATCTCACGCAATTGAAGGTCGCCGGTTCCCGATACGAAAACCGTATCGGTTCCGCACGCCCTGTCAGGCCGCCGCCTTTGGGTTTCCCGCCTCGTGATGACAACCGTTCGCCTGGGTGAGCACCTTGACTTGATCGTCGGGGTGGTCCCGAGCCCTCTTGTCATCAGCTGGGTTGAACTCTTGAGTTGTATCTTCGACTCCCCTGCAGTTTCCATTCAAGCGTTGCGAGGGCTTACTTAAGAAGGAAAGCGCGCACCGTCGGGAGTTCTTTACGCCTCCCATCTGATCTTGCGCTCAAACTCCCGACTCGTACTTTGCTCCTCTTCTCTTGCCTAGCTGTGCTGCGATGGAGTTGGGTCTGCGCGAGAGTCGCCTGAAGACCGACAACGATTTGAAGAAGGTCCGGGCCCTTATGGGGTGGTCCTCGGACTTCTTCAGCCGCTTGGTCCGTGCCGGCGGAGAGCTCCCCTTTGAGAAGGAGCGCGTTGGCGAGATGGTGTACTTTTCTTCGTACGCCATGGTGGGGCTGATCCCACCATTTTCTTCTTTCTTCTTGATGCTGCTAGACTTCTATGGTCTGCAGCTATACCACCTTGGCCCTCACTCCATTCTCCTCATGTCCATCTTTGTCCACTTCTACGATATGTGGGTGGGCATCCCCCCCTGCGTCAAACTCTTCCAAACCTTCTTCACCGTTCACACCACCGGCCGGAGCAACGAGTACCTTGGCTTCTACTACTTCGTGAAGCGCAAGAAGTGCCCATTCAAGTACCTCCGGTCGTTCCCTTCCGGGAAGTGGGATGACTGGAAGAAAGATTAGATAGTCGTCAGGGTGGAGGAGCATGAGCGGTTGGAACTGCCAGACAGTCTGCCCGGCATTGACACGTCGATATGGAGTGAAGTTCCGGTGCTGGCGGAAGTTTTCGACCCTGTCCTGACCAGGATCCGCCGATGTGTGGAGGGAGGATTGACTCCCCAGGCGGTGTTTTGCAACTTCCTGACCAACAGGTGGCGCCGCTGAAGAGGAGGGAGAAGCTCGCCTGGGCCCTCAACAGCGTGATGGACGAGGACCGGGTTGAGACCGGGTTGAAGTCCAACATGGTGGGGAAGACCTTGGAGTTCCACCTCAAGAAATTCCAGCACGGCATCGATGTCGACGGAGATTACTTGACTCCGCCGTTGGCCTTTCTACCTCTGAACGTGGAAGTGGAGTTCAGCAGAGAGCTCCGGCGGACGATGCCAGCGCTTGACGACCTTGGTGTCGTCGAGAGAAGACCAACCACCCGGGTGGCAATCCCCGGGGTGCCCGAAGATGGCTCGGTCCCTGCTCCACAGCCGAGGGCCGAGGTCATCGGCAAGGGCAAGGAGCTGGCGGAGGAGCCAGAGAGTCGGAAGAGGAAGCTACGACATGCCGACGGAAGGTCCGTCAGGCCCGCTACTTCCACCTTGGTTCCTTCTCCCCAGGGGGGAAGATCTTCTGCCGCCGTGGCGACTGTCCCCGTGGTGGTCCTCCCGGAACGAGACTGTTCCTGCAGTGGGATCTTCCCGGAGCGCATCTGTTCCCGTGGTGGAGCCCTCTGGTGGTGCTAGCTTCGGGTGCACGACTCCGGCACCTAGGGCGGTGGGAGCCTCCAGGTCCAGGGGTTCCTCCCGATCGAGGAGAGCCTCGACCCGGGAAATGCCCGTGGCTGCGACAAGTTCTGGGGGGCCTCCCGGAGCTCCTACACCGACCATGGCCAGCCCGGAACGTCCGGGAAAAAGGTTCTGCGCAAGCTGGTGCGGAAGCCTTCCAAGGTAATTTTTGATTTTTACCTTGGCTAACTTTTTAGTTGTAGCGATTGTTTGTTAATTTTCTTTATCCGTCCTCTGCAGCGTCCCCAAGAAGGGGAGTGAAGCTCCACCCTCGGCCACAATTTCTGAGGCCGTGGGAGCTTCTGCTCCTGTCCCAGTTCCGCCCCAGGTGGTGGCTGAGGCTGCGACAGCTCCGGCGCCGGCTGTCGTGGTCATGAACCTCGACTCGTCCCCAGAAATTCCTGTGGTAGCGCCGGACCACGGGAGTGAAGAAACGCCAGCGGCACTTGTCTCGGAGGTTGAAGCTCCGAGTCCTGGTGCTGCAGTAGTGGAAGCTCCGGCTGTAGAGCCGGAAGAAGTAGTAGTCCCGGCCTCGGAGCCGGAACTTGTCGAAGCCCCGGCGATTGAACCGGAGGTGACTGAAGCTCCGGCATGCGAGCCGGAAGTCGATGTAGTTCCGGCAATGGAGCCGGTTACCTCCGAAGTACCGGTCGCTGAGCCGTTTATTGTTGGAGCGCCAGTCACAGAGCCGGCGACTGAAGAGGCGAGGGAGCATGAGCCTCCCTCGGAAGAGGTGTCCCGGTCGGAGCCAGTAGAAGCTCCTGCTCCGGAAGCGACGATGTCGATGGTACCTGTGGCCGAGCCAGAGTGCCTAAGCGAAGTCGCCGGCCCCCTGCCTGAGGGGGCGAATGAAGGCTTGGCGGCGGGGCCTTCTTCGATGGCGACTGAGGCCATCCCGGA
This sequence comes from Tuctoria greenei, assembly GCA_036927565.1. NCBI lineage: Eukaryota > Viridiplantae > Streptophyta > Magnoliopsida > Poales > Poaceae > Tuctoria > Tuctoria greenei. The sequence continues at coordinate 231,296,057 of JAYESD010000003.1, forward strand.
GGACGGCCCTAGCGCCTTGGAAGCTCAGGGTTCCGCTCTCGTAGAGTGGGACCCAATTTTTGTATGTGAAGACCCGCTGGAACCAGCGGAGGAGACCCCAGCAGGTCCGGAGCCCATCCCGCTGTCGATGTCTATCGACAACGCCTGCTCCAGTCTACGTCAGGTCCAACTAGCCTTCTTCCAAGACAGCAAGGCTCTTGAAGAGGAGCGCCAAACCCTTAGGCGGTGGCGTAATCGGCTCCACTTCGAGACTAAGCTGGCACAGTCGAGGCTAGCGGACGACAAGGAGTGGATCAAGCACGAGAAGATCCGCCTGGAGTATTGGGACAAGCTGCTGGATGAGAGGGAGAGCATGACCCATGCCCTCGATGCTCAATCCCTGGAGATCCACGACCAGGCCAAGGCTGCCAACGACGCGGCCAATGCTCGGTTCGAGCAGCTTGAGGCCATCAACGCCGCACTCATCAAGCGCCGAGAGGCACTTGAAGGAAGGGAGAGACGGCTCGAGGATGAAGAGCAAAAACTCCTGGAGCTGCGGGATGATGTCCTGAGAAGGGAAGAGGAGCTCGCCGAGAAAGTAGCTCTGGCTGACAAGGGCCTCGAGGAGCGCACTAAGAAGTTGGAAGAGCGCTGCCTCGAGGAAGAGGAGAAGACCTGGGTGCGAGGGCAGGAACTCTACGAATACGAGTGTGCCCTTGTTGCCCGGGAGAAGAAAGTGGAGGCTAGGGAGAAGGACCTGGTCGATTGTCAGAACAAGATCCACCCCCGGGAGGAGGAGCTCGGAAGACTTGAGAGGCGGGTTGCTGCAAAGATTCAGCAAAACGCCAAAGAAGTTGAGCGCCTCGCCCGTGAGAATTCCGAACTGACGGCGGCCAAGAGATCCTTGGAAGAGGTGAAGAGCCTGAGGACGGCGGACTCCCTGCAGATTTGGGAGTTCCTGGGCAAGGCCAATGATGCGCTGACGCCGATGGGTTTCAGCCCCGTGCGCCTGGATGATCTGGAGCCGGAGCCGGACCTTGCTCTGCAAGCGTTGAGTGCAGCAGGCAGCAAGCTCTCCAAGGTGGGCGACGTCATCGTGGACCAACTGGAGGTCGAGGGGCAATCCCTGGTGAGGAACGTCACAGAATATGTGCTGACGTGCTACACCAGCCGGAACCCTCAATATCCTCTGGATCTGGTGCTTGAAGGCCCCGTCGAAGGAGAAGGCGAAGCTACCCGAGCCAGCGTATCGGAGGTCGCCCAGAAGGTCGCCGAGTTCTTCCATAGGGTCTAGGACCATCTCTTTAGCTCTCACTTGTATTTTCTCTTCTTCTTCCTCAATTTTGTAATCCCTTGCCTCCAGATGTAATCTCCTGTCTCCAGATGAATGAAATCCCCAAATTTTTGCGAATTTCATTTTTTGTCTTCAACATCTTTATCTTCACTTGGCCCCCTGGTAGATGTACACAATTTGATTGTGAACATGTACCAAAAGGATATTGATTTTTGTTGAAGACGAATTTGCTTCGAACTTGTAGAATTTAGGTCCGAAGTCTTTGATAGTGAAGGTCCCCTGAAGTTGTCGGAGCTTAGAAGCTCCGGCACTGTCCATCGCTGGAGCTTAGTAGCTCCGACAATAGCCTCTATTAACACGTAGAGTGTCAATAGTTAGTCCTCCAAGGTGTCGGAGCTTAGTAGCTCCGGCAGTGACCTTTACTAACACTTGGTTTGTTGGCAGCAGACTCCATTTACGGGGTCTCCTCACCATCTTTTACTCAGCGCCGACGGTTGACCCCCTTGAGGAGACGGAGCTTGGTTAGCTCCGGCTTTTCTCCATCAACGTAGAGTTTATTTTTCCTGCACACTTAAGCCAAGAAAAATAGTAAAATTCGTTCCTTGTCCTTAATTTCGTTGCGGCTTACGATTCTCAAAAAAATTTTAAGTTGAACGCGATTTTAAATACAACTGGATGTGTTGTCTTTTCTCTTAGATCCAATTGTCCATGGACCCGCCTTACTTTGGCCTTCCGGGGTGTAGGTAGAGTGGCGTACTTAGGGTGCTTGACCAGGCTAAGTCGATAGCGCACTCCAGCCCTAGATTGGCTTGGCGGCTTTCAGACGAGTTGGCCATAAATGATATTTAAATCCAAAAGATCTGACAATTCAACTCGAATCATATATAAACCGGTCAAACTAAAATTTCTTAAGAATTGCACATCTCTGTTATAGACAAGAAAGAGAAAAATAAAAATGTCGAGCCTGCACAAAATGAATGCACGTGGAGTCTATTTCACATGAAGATGTCTTTCATTATAGGTCCGGGGTACAGGGGAAACAAGTACACTCTTAGGGTACGGAACCAGGCTAAGTGTGCTTGGTTTCTCGTTTGACCCAGGGTAGTTAGCCACACTTTTAGTCCGGAGACTGTGACAAGTGCTGCATGTGCTTTGCAGACCTTTCAGGAAAGGTCCGGCTGCTCTCTCGGAGGAACTACCCGACTCAGTACAATGACTCTGTAACATACATTTCAAGTTACTTAGGACTCACCTCCGTGGAATTAAGTGTAGAACTTACGGAGGTGCTCGATGTTCCAAGGATTTGGGAGAGGTGTCCCATCCTTGGTAGCCAAGCGAACGCTTCCAGGACGGGATACTTTGATCACTCGAAAGGGCCCCTCCCAGCCGGGGGAGAGTTTGTTTAACCCTTCTCTGGATAGTATTCTCCGTAGCACCAGATCGCCTTCCTCGAGCTGTCGGTTGTGTACATGCCGCTGGTGATAACGCCGTAGAGCTTGGCGATCTCGGGCATTCCGAACAGCTGCTTGGCACCTTCCCTCCTCGAGGAGGTCTAGGTCTTCACGCCGGAGCTGGTCCTGCGTGGCTTCGTCGAAGGTCCGGACCCGGAGCGAACCCAAGGTGATTTCCGGAGGAAGGATTGCTTCAGCTCCGTACACCAGAAAGAAGGGTGTTTCTCCGGTTGACCGGTTTGGAGAAGTCCTGTTGGCCCATAGAGTGGGCGGAAGCTCTTCGATCCAATTGGCTCCATGCTTTTTCAAGCGCTCATAGGTGCGCGTTTTGAGTCCTTTAAGGATTTCTGCATTTGCTCTCTCGGCTTGGCCATTGCTGGCGGGATGAGCTACGGAAGCGTAGCAAACCTGTATGTTGAGGTCTTCGCAATACCCTTGGAATGCGGAGCTTGTGAATTGAGTCCCATTATCAGTGATGATCTTGTTTGGGACTCTGAATCTGCTTACAATGGATTGCAGAAAGTTGATAGCAGATTGCTTGTTGATCGTCACAACTGGAGTTGCTTCCGGCCACTTGGTGAACTTGTCAATGGCGACGTACAGGAACTTGTAACCTCCGACGGCTCTTGGGAAGGGTCCCAAGATGTCCATCCCCCACACAGCGAAGGGCCATGTAGGAGGTATCATTTGTAAGGGCTGAGCAGGTGTATGAATTTGCTTTGCATAAAATTGGCATGCTTCGCATTTCTTCACCAGCTCAGTGGCATCCTGGAGCGTTGTAGGCCAGTAGAAGCCATGCCGGAAGGCTTTTCCGACCAGCGTGCGGGAAGATGTGTGGTTCCCACACTCGCCTATATGGATTTCTGCGAGGAGCTCGCAGCCTTCTTCCCTTGTGATGCACCGCATTAGGATGCCGTTGGCATCGCGCCGGTAGAGATCCCCTTCTACTAGCATGTATCTTTTAGCCAATCTGACTACCCGGTCAGCGGATACAAGATCGTCAGGAAGGATGTTGTCTTTCAAGTAGTTCCGGATCTCCGAGATCCATGCATTGGAACTGACTTGAGCATTTGAGTCTTGCGTGTTGGGTTGCTCGGAGCTTCCGGCAGCACCTACGACCCTTGATGGCTGCCATGGTAACAGGGCCATCGGGACCGTCAGCTTCGGGATGCTGATCTTGCCCCCTTCGTTCAGTTCGGCAGGCTGAACTTTGGGTTTTGACAACCTCCGGACAAAGATTCCGTCAGGAGCCGGAGCACCGGTTGACGCTTTGGTCGAGAGTTCGTCAGCTTCAGCGTTGTGGGCACGCTGAACATGGTGGAGGTCTAGGACTTCAAAGTCCTTCTGAAGCTTCTGGACTTCAAGGAGGTAAGCAGCTAGCTGGAGATTATTGCAGGAGCATTCACCCTTCACCTGCTTGATGATGAGCTGTGAATCTCCTTTGACCAGTAGTTGCTTGACACCGTATGACAGTGCCACCTTTAGTCCATAGATGAGTGCTTCATACTCTGCCATGTTGTTGGTTGCCTTAAAGTCAAGGTGTACCATGTATTTTACCTTCTCCCCAGTCGGTGCAAGGAGAAGGATTCCAGCTCCGGCCCCCTGCTTCTGCATGGAGCCATCGAAGTAAAGGGTCAAGTGAGGCTCGGTGAAGGTTGGAACTTGATGCTCCGTCTTCTGCTCGCTGGGGCCCCCAGGGTTTGATGGAGAGGGAGTCCATTCCGCCACGAAATCTGCCAACGCTTGACTCTTGATTGCTTGCCTCGGAATGAATTCGAGATCAAATTCAGCCAATTCCGCTGCCCACTTTGCAATATTCCCAGTTGAATTGGGATTATGCAAGATCACTCGAAGTGGATAGGAGGTCACCACCGAGACTTTGTGAGCTTGGAAGTAGTGTCGGAGCTTCCTGGAGGCAATGAGAACTGCATAAAGCAGCTTATGCACCTCTAGGTATCGAGTGTTGGCATCATGTAGTACTTCACTGATGAAGTATACCGGGCGTTGAATGGTCCAGACCCTTTCGGAGGGGTCCGAAGCTTCCTCTCTATTGATCCGGACCCTGTCGGAGGAGTCCAGATTCTCTTCGGGGACCTCCGGGTTCTGGCTGGAGGAACCCGGAGCTTCTTCAGAAATGACCTGGACCCTCTCAGAGGGGTCTGGGTCTTCTGAAGTGACTTCTTGTGGATTTGAGTCTGGGAGCTGGGACCCAGACTCACTTTCAGGGACATCCGGACCCTCCTGAAGGGGTCTGGATTCCTGAGTATGGGGTAGTTCTGGTCTCTCCGCAACCAGAACCATACTGACAACTTCGTCAGTAGCTGAAATGTAAAGCAACAAAGGCTCACCAGGGTTTGGAGCTACCAGAATTGGTAGGGTGGTGAGGAACTGTTTCAGCTCCTGGAATGCCTTTTCTGCTTCTTCGGACCGTTGGAATGGTCCGGACTTCCTCAACAACTTGAAGAAGGGAAGTGCCCGTTCCGCCAGTCTTGATATGAACCGGCTGAGGGCTGCTAGACAGCCAGTTAACTTTTGGATGTCTTTGATGCGGGTTGGTGGCCGCATGTCTTCAATGGCTTTTATCTTCGCCGGATTAGCCTCTATGCCCCGATGACTTACCAGGAAACCAAGAATTTTTCCGGAGCTAACCCCGAAGACACACTTGTCTGGGTTTAGCTTCATGCGGGTGGCCCGCAGCTTGTCGAAGACAGCCTGCAAGGTGTCCAAGAGGGACTCCTTGTTCTTGACCTTGACCACGACGTCATCGACGTACACTTCCACTATGTCTCTGATGAGTTCTTCAAAAGTTTTGTACATAGCTCATACAAAAGTTGAAGCTGCATTCTTGAGACCAAATGGCATGGCTGTGTAACAATACAATCCATCTACTGTGATGAATGAAGTATGCTCTTCATCTTCCCTAGACATCCTAATTTGATGATACCCAGAATATGCGTCTAGGAAACACAGTAACTCACACCCGGAGGTGGAATCCACTATGTGATCTATTCTAGGTAGTGGGAATGGATCTATTGGACATGCCTTATTCAGTGTGGTGTAGTCGATGCACATCCGAAGCTTCCCGCCGGCCTTGGGCACAACGACTGGGTTCGCCAGCCATTTTGGATGGAAGACTTCTCGGATGAATCCGGCTTCGAGCAACTTCTTCACTTCTTGTCGGATGAAGTTTTGCCGCTCTACGGATTGCTTCCGAGGCTTCTGATGCACAGGCCGAGCATCGGGGTAAATCTTCTGATTGTGCTCAATCACTTCCCTGGGGATCCCAGGCATTTGTGACGGTTGCCAGGCAAATACGTCAACATTAGCCTGGAGGAAAGTGATGAGCGTGAGTTCCTATTTATCGTTCAACCCTCCCGATATACGGGTGGTTTGAGCGGCATCAGAACCAATTTGGACGACTTTGATGGGAATATCGGTGTCGCCGCTTGGCTGCACACGGGGTGCAGAGGTTGAGCCTCGTTGACGAATGCTCGGGGGTTTCGGAGCTTGCTCCTGTCTGGAGTCCTCCTCTTGCGCCGTGGTGAGTGCATGGAGCTCCTCCAGAGCAGTTACTCCGGCGGTGCGATCTCCGCGGATCCGGAGAACGCCTACTGGTGTTGGCATCTTCAACACCAGGTATCCATAATGAGCAGCTGCCATAAATTTGTATAGGGCAGGTCTACCCAAGATGGCGTTGAATGGTAAGTTGATCTGAGCGACGTCGAAGACCAACTTCTCGGTGCGATACTTCTCCTGTGTCCCGAAGGTAACGGGGAGAGTTATAGCTCCGAGTGGGGTAATGGCCCCCGGACCTACTCCGGAGAAAGGTCGAGAGGGCTGGAGATCCGAAGGTCGGAGCTGAAGCTTGGTAAAAGCTTCAAAGCTTATGAGGTTCAGCCCCGAACCTCTGTCCACCATAACATGTTGGAGCTGGATGTTATTGATGGTGGGAGATACCATCAAAGGTAACTGTCCAGCTCCGACCATGCTTCGAGGACAGTCCGAAGCATCAAAAGTGATGGATGTGTCCATCCACTTTCGATGTGGCTCCGGTCTAGCTGTAGGAGCTACAGCGGCCATATCCCGCCGCATAGTCTTGATGACGCGACAGGAGGTGATGTCCCATGATCCACCAAAAATGGTGTTCATGGTTTTCCGACGCTCGTTGTCAGAGACGTTAGAGTCGTCGTCGACGGAGGTGTAGATGGCCTTCAGGACCTTTTTGGGGTCCTGAAACCCTAACTCCTCTTCAGTCGGAGCTTCGTCGACCTTCTGTTTTCCTTCCCTCTGTCAGAAAGGAGACCCTTCCCGGCGCTTGCTGTAGCGTTCGGCAAGGTTTTGGACCTCTCAGCAGTCTTCCAAACCGTGGCTGCCCGTTTTGTGAATGGGACACCACACTTTGGGTTTGCCACCGTCTTCCAAAGACGGTCGAGGTCGCTTCTCGGGGCGTGGCCCCCAACCACCAGGAGTTGCAGCAGCTGCAACGTTGGATGTGCCGGCCGACGGCTTCTTCTTGCCGTGGGTCTTCTTTTTCTTCTTGCCACCCCCGGAGGTAGCGGCTTCTTCTTTGGAGGATTTCTTGTGATCCTCCAAGGCTGGTTTGGAGTGCATTTCACGGCCCTCCGTAGCTCTGGCACATTTGTCTGCCAGGCTGAAGAGTTCCGTGACACTAGTGATCTCTCTGATCGCCAGCTTCTCCAACATCTTCTTGTCTCGTACGCCCTGTCTGAATGCCACAATGACAGAAGCGCTCGAGATAGAAGGGATTGTGTTGCATACCTGAGAGAACCTCTGGATGAAGGACCGCAAAGATTCTCCCCTTTTTGCATGACCGCAAAAAGGTCCAGTTCAGTGCCTGGTCGGGTGTATGAACTCCCGAAGTTGGCAGTGAACTGACGGCACAGCTCCTCCCAACTGTTGATAGAGTTGGGTGGAAGGCTCATAAACTAGGACCTGGCGGTCCCGGTTAAGGCCACTAGAAAGTAATTGGCCATTACAGCCTCATTTCCTCCAGCTGCCAAGATTGCAGTGGAGTATACCTGAAGGAATTCAGCGGGGTTGACAGTCCCGTCGAATTTTTCCGGCAGGTGTGGCCGGAACTTCTGTGGCCATCTAACCATGCGCAGGTGCATGGCTAGGGCTGAACAGCCTCCTCCTACTCCTTCCAGAGTAGAAAGGTCCTGAGCTTCCCGTCTTTCACGAGCACGCTCGATATGGACACGGCCATCCTGTTGGCGGTATCGGCGATCAAGCTCCGCCCGGAGGTCATGAGTAGAAAGCCTGGATACCGTATGGGTGCGTCGTGCCCCAGAGGGCAACGACGTCACCTGCTGTGACGCAGATCGTCTCCTGTTGTTGGAGACGTGCGGACCAAGTCTTCCAGACAAAGTCCGTCACTGCGACGGGGCTCGTCCCGAAGGAGCAGGACCCTGGTTGTTGAGGCGTTCAGCCGCTGCTGCGACCAAATGCTCCACATCGGCCCTCCACTGCTCATGCATCTCGAGATGCGTCCGGAGGTGGTGGTCGTTGGAGAAGAGCACGCGCTGCATGGAGCGCGTGTTCCGGGTTGTCATGACTTGCCGACGCAGTCAGTGACGCCGGCGCACCATCACGTTGCCCAGCACGATTTGCCGGAGAAGATGGTGGTGGTGGGAGTGTGGCTCCTGCTGGTGTCGAGGCTCCTGCTGGTGGCTGCCTGTTGGAGGGATTGCCCCCAACAGCCTGAGCAGCAGGTTGACCGTTGGATGATCCAGCCGCGGAGTTCACCATTCTCGAAAATCTCAGGCGCCCCTACCTAGCGCGCCAACTGTCGACTGTTGGAGTCGGCAGATCTCCTGACACTGCTAAAGTGTTGAAGGAGTTTGTGGTTCGGTGTGGGCGCGCGTAGACTCAAGAAGGTGAATTGCGATTTAACACAGGAGACACTAAGATTTACGTGGTTCGGGCCACCTGAGCGTAATACCCTACTCTACGGGTGTGTTGGTGTTGTATTAGTTTGTCACGTATGATGTCCACGTCTGTGTACGTGTGTCCCTGTGTGTATCGTTGGCCTGTCCTTTTATAGTCCAAGGACAGGCCGTTACAAGCTGGCCTGGCCCGACATGTGGCCCCGGCGGTTACTAGTATTGATACACGATTAATTGTTGTTAATAATCCTGTAACGGGCTCCGACAGTGCCGTTACGGGTGTTAAGATTGTCCGTTTAAGTGTCATTAATATGGCATTAATGACATTTAATCGGGTCTTGAAGTCCTTGGCTCTCCTTTGAAGATCCAGAGCCGTTACGAGGTCTTCCGGAGGTTAGAGGCTACCAGCTCCGACATTTGGACACGTGGCAGCTCCGGAGCTTGCTGTGGGAAGCAGGAAGCTCCGAAGCTATCTGACACGTGTCAGGTCCGGAGCTTCTCTCAGTCAGGGGTTAAGTCCGGAGGTGCCATTTCGGTACTTGGTCCGGAGCTTCCCCCTTGTGGGCGGTAGCTCCGATTTGGCAGTACACGTGGTGACCTAGGGATTAACCATGTTGGAGAAGCAGGTCCGGTCATGTCTGACAAGTGGGCCTCCGAGGGTCTTCAATTCAAGTAGACGGCCTTCCCTCGAGATCTTTGTAACCTCAGGGGGTGTACGGTTTTTAGGGTACCGACAGATTCGCTTACCTGTTGTGGCAGCTTGTACTCGTGCATGACCCACTGGGTTTTCTCGCCCCATGGAGCGCGCCCCTTGTAGAACACGAGGGTCTTTTTGGTGCCGACAAGCACAACTGGTCTGCCCAATTCGCCATGGTAGATTTCCCGGTCTTTGCCGGTCGCCTTCCAGTAGCCGGCCGCTGTGGCACGGTTAGCCCTTTGTCCTGTTTGGTACTTGTGATCCTTCCGACAGTAAAAATACCACTCCTCTCCCCCCATGATTGCTAAATCTGCAAAAAAATTACAATGATTATTGAAGCACTGTTAATTCATAACTCAAAATCAATAATCACGTATGGAAAGAATTGCATATACACAAATCAGAGATCGTCAGCACTTACATGGAAGTTCCCATGGCTCCAACTTGTTGAGGTCGGCCTCAACAATGGCAGGCCAGGCGTTGAAGTTGTGGTCAAGAACCTTTGACCTCAGGTAGTAGAAGATCTCCTCGTCCGTGGGGTGGAATTGGAATCCCGGTGGAAGCTGCAGGCCGTTGGCAGTGCCGTTCCACCCCTGCTGCTGCTGCAATTGCTGCTGGTGTTCCATGATTCTCTCAAGCTCCTGAAACACGATCAAGAGAACCAACAAGATAATCGATCAAGCAACAGCTGTGTTAAGAAATCTGCTGCAGGAATCAGGAGCACAAAGGTAAAACCATACAAATGCAAGAACCCTTAAGCCTTCTTCGGTCTCAGAAGCTAGTGTGTATCCAAGATGGATTGAGATTGATTTGTTGTGAGGCAATCAGCCACTGATGGCATCGGTTTAAATAGGACTAAGGAGTGTGTCTGGAGAAGCAACTTACCTTAGAAGCCTCCCCAACTTTTTTTTGGCAGTGTCCGTTTCCGTTGATCATGGCCGGCGCTTGTTCTTTCCATCTCTGCAACACTTGTCGTCGCGCGCCACACAGTTGCTTTTGTGCGGGGATCACAACATCATCTAGAAGCCCGGTCTCGAACTTCGTGCTCGCATCGCCTTGTTTCACGCGGCTTATCTGGCGTAGCGTGTGGTTCTGTTGCCATCTGTATCGCTTATCTCCGGCCTCCCCTGCATGATCTGCATGCATGCACATTTAGCACTGGGCCTTAATTTGGGGTGTCGCTGATATGCATGGAAACTTGCGCCCTTGCCGGTTGGATTACTCCATCATTACACGTTGTTAGCCGTATACGTAGTGGTACATACCCTCTGACGCGTCATAGTGATCTACTAATTATTGCAGATACTTCATAAGACAAATTTAGGTGCAAGGAGAATACGAGTCTGTGTTGTAACGATGCGTGTGTTGTCAGTTGTGTATCTAGACAACTTGATGTATTTCCCTATCTATGCATGGACATGGCATCTTGGTGAAAGAAGAAAAGAAGAGTGATGACAGCTTGGTCGAATATGCTCATCTAGCTTTCTATCTGTGAGTGAACCTTCCTGAAAACAATGGGCCGTTGGTCAGTTCCTGTGCTAAACAGGGAGGACGACAGGAGCACTACCTTATCGGCTTATCTGGGGGCATTGCATGCATGAAGATTTTCAACTTTTTCTTGCTTTTGAAGCAACTGATCGATCAAAGATGTGTGCCAGATGCCCACGTTTATCCATGCATGCATTATGCAAGTTTGTAATGTATTGCTTAGTCACATGACTTCTTGCGTCTAGGCTAATATGGTTCTTGCCCGGGTGAGTGCCATGAGATGCTAGATTTTCTTAGGAAGCGCGAACAGCACAATGTGCTTGCACCATGGAGACTATGCATCTCTTCCGATCCGAAAGCCTCAAGGCGTGCAACACACGCATGTATTACAATGCAATGCATGCTTATCTGGTGCTTTAGTAACTAATGCTCTTGGCCCAGCATACACTAGCAATGTACTCCCTCGGTTTTTGAATTGATATCATTATTAAGATACTAATTCTAGTCGTAAATAAGTGAACTTGCGACGTCTACCGTCGTAAGTTACATAACTTACGACTGTAGCCCGCAACCACCGTAAGTGTCCAGGCTGATCTGTGAGCTGGGCCAGATGACTTAAGGCGGACGAGATGACTATGGCCGACGTAAGTAGCCTGCTAACTTACGACAGCTCCGGCTGGCCGACGTAAGTTGTCTGGGCTAACTTACGACGGTGTTGGCTGACCGACGTAAGTAGTCTGGGATAACTTATGACAGCAAGTGTCTTGGCCGTCGTGAGTTATGTTTGTAACTATTTTTTTTAAACAGAAACTGACTAACCTGGCACGATGGCCAGCTCACACAGTAATAAATGCACACAAATCCATATTCACAGCAGCAATAAACAATCAATTGAGATCCAAACATATCAACCACAACACAAACTTCAAACGGGCTACACACTAGCCCCTCGACTACCTCCAGAGTCGAAGAAATCATCTCCGTGCATCCCTCCCGGTAACGGTAGTTGTGGTGATGGAGTTTGTGCCTCCGTTGCCGAACCTGCAAAGCACATTAGAGTTAGACATGTTAGACATCTCTCTTTTTCTTTCTATCTATCTACATTCCATCCTCTCTCTCACTCTCTTCCTCTCCCTCTCTCTTTCTCTCACTCTCTTCTTGTCCCTCTCTTTCCCTCTTCCTCTCCCTCTCTTGCGCGTGTTGCAGGCCGCGCGCGTGGCCCGCGGGGTTAGGGTTATTTACTTTATGTACGACGGGCCAATAAATCACATCGACCTAGGGTTGGGCCGTCGTACGTAAGGTATTAAATTCTTTCAGTTTCCTTACTTACGACGGTAACGAGCCCATGACCGACGTAAGTTTTGTTACGTACGACGGCTACCGCGGGCCGACGTAAGTTAGTTAACGTAAGTCGACCGACCCTCATAAATAATTTTGACCGTCGTAAGGTTGCGAATTTCCTGTAGTGAAAAAGAACACACACCCCCACCAATGGAACCTATATCAGGTTAGAGAAATGGATATCCCCATAAAGCTTCATCGCTTTCGCCTCCAACTCTCTCCCTCTCTCTCCCCCGAGCCACCTGTCCCCCATCTCTCTCTCTTTCCCCTCTCCCTCTATCTCTCTTCTTTATAACATATGTTTGTATGAACATATTTGTATCATTTATAAATGTATGAATTTTGTTAATTTTTTTTAAAAGCATTCCAATATGTCAAACTTCAAATTATCCATCATTCTAACTAAATGCTCATATACATATGAGGCATTCATCAAATTATGAACACACATTGATTCAAAAAAAAATTAAAAAATATGAAAAAATTCATAGAGGTTGGTATGATGAGTAAAAATGTCCACTGAAAAAATAAATGAAAAAAGCATTATATTCATCAAGATAGAAAAATGAAAAATAGCATTTGTTGTATGTTTTTTAAGTTCTGACCAATTTCAAAGGATTTATGAAGTGAAATTTAATGGTAACCTTTACTTATCAATAATATTACAAGAAAGTGGAATTTTTCCTTTTTAAAGGACCCATATTTAATCAAGAATATTAATTAAGAAGAAGTAAATATCTTCACAGGCGGGTGTTACTTACCAACCGCCTGAGATATTCCTATCTTCTCAGGCGGTTGGTAAGTAAAACCCGCCTGAGGTAACCATCTTCTCAGGCGGTCGGTACTTAAAATTCGCCTGAGAAAATGGGAGTCTATATATACCCCTCGGCAGCGTTAAGAAAACCTAACCCGGGTGAAACACTTAGACGCCGTTAGGCTGCCAAAATTTCGTTTGTTGCCAAGTGTTCGCCGTCGTCGCCACCGAGCTTCGCCGTCACCGCCGAGCTTCGCCCTCGTCACTTCCAGATACGCCGAGCAAAGCCATTGTCGTCACCGCCGAGCTTCAAGGTAAACCCTAAACCCTTCGACCTTCCATCTTCCTTCGTCGTGCCGCCTCCCTCACCGCCCTCGTCGCCACCTTGCATATCCTTGGTTAGGGTTCGGGAATTGGAAAATGGTAGGCATCCTTGGTTAGGGTTCGGTGGAATTCGTAAAACTGTCAAGTTCGGTGGCATCTTTGGTTAGGGTTCGGTGGGGCAAGATTTATGTGGATGGTTATATCACGATAAATTGGTAGTTGGTTCTGTGTGTCTGAAACTGTGAAATTGGTAGTTAGTAACAGCAGTATATTCCCTATTTCTGTAATCGACCTTGCATATGCCACATAGTTCTCTATAAGCGGCAAGATTTAGCTATATTTGGTTAAGTTGAGCAAATTTGGCTAATTTTGGCTAAGTTACATTAGATATAGTTATACTTGGCTAATTTTGACTAAGTTATGCTATATTTAGCTATATTTGGCTAGGTTTGCTTAGAGTTAGCTATGCTAGATTAAGTTTGGCTATGTTTGCTTTTATTTCTCTAAGTTAGGCCCTGTTTCTTTCTGCTTATAAGCATCTTATCAATGAAAAAAAGTGAAAATCCCATCCAAACACATTAATTAATTCTTGATTACTTTGTGAGCCAATTAGTTGAAAAGCCCAAAATGAACTGGGAGTTCGCATTTTCGGGTCGCGGCCCAACCATCGGGTTTTGGGATCGTGTGATCGTTTTCCTCGGTTACCCCCATTCCCTGTTCCCCTTCGCTACCCCGCCGTGGTGCCGCCACATCTCCCGTTGGGGTCGAGTGATCGCAGCACTCCTCGTCAGCTGCGCTGACCGGCGCCATGGATCGCCCGACTGTCGGTTGCACCCGTCGTCCGCTGCGCCTGAGATCTATTCCCGTTGGTTGTGCAAATGTTCTGCATCGGTTGCGGCCAAGCCGATTCCCGTCGTCTGCGCCCGAGCGCTCCTGCCGGCCATTGAGTTCTTCTACCGAGCGATTCTTTCGCTAGACAGTGTAACGAGCGCCCATCGGCTGTTGCCTGGTGACGAGCTGCCCGTTGGCCGTCCCTTGACTTCTTCCTTGTCGCCCGGCCGGTGATCTGTTTGACTTAACACACGTTATCTGTTTGACCTCAGTATGAATACGTTTTTTATTGGTGTGCCGCATGCTTGATTGGTGTGACGTGTGCGTGGACCTGCATTTGGTTTATGGAGCATGTTTGATTCATGTTACGTTTGATCTGGGTGCAGCCAATAGCACAAATTCAATAGTTCATGCAGCGTTAAGTACCAAAAATAGAGAGAGAGAAAAACATAAAAAATGAGTTATAATTAGTTTCAGGAGTATAGTAGTCATTTTATAGGATAATCCATTCAAATAATCCAAGTTACCAAACACCTGGACTCTCCGGTAATCAGCTTAGTCATATCTCTGCTCTTCATAAAAGCATGCTCACCATATAATTGAGACTAAAATAAGTGAAACCAAACAGGGCCTTAGCTTCATTTGAGCAATTGTAGCTAATATGTGCTACCAAAGATGTCTGCACTTGTGGCTCCATCAGCTCCATTTGAGCAATTGTAGCTAATCTGTGCTACCAAAGTTATGCTATATTTAGCTCTGAAGCCAAACAAGTTGCTGGCCAACTCATTTGTGATGCCAGGAGCATCCTCACGCCCATATCTAGGTACCACTAGGTGTGGCGATGGAGTCTGAGCATATGCTGCCGATCTCTATGATACAAGAATGCCTTGGGTTGTCGGTGTAAAGTGAGCTTGCTAGTTGTTGCTGCTGCTATCAGTCTCTTGCTTGATTAGTTATAGGTCCGGAGATAGGTGCCGCCTAGTAAACCTTAAGAATGTGGTCGCCACTCTGAACGAAGCTAGCCTATTTACAATAAGAAGATAAAATTGCCATTGCTAGTGAGCAACTTTAACATGCTTGTCACCGTCGCAATGTATAGGAACCTTTTGGTCAGTCACCTTAAACCCTAGAATGTCTTATCAAATCCTAGAATGCTTCTGTCGGTACCCTAGAAACCGTACACCCCTTGAGGTTACAAAGATTTCAAAGGAGGCCATCTACTTGGTTTGAAGACCCTCGGAGGCCCACTTGTCAGACATGACCGGACCCGCTTCTCCAACATGGTTAATCCCCGGGTCGCCACGTGTACAACCAAACCGGAGCTACCGCCCACAAGGGGGAAGCTCCGGGCCACGTACCGAAACGGCACCTCCGGACTTAACCCCAGACCGAGAGAAGCTCCGGACCTGACACGTGTCTGGTAGCCCCGGAGCTACCTGCTTCCCACAGTAAGCTCCAGAGCTGCCACGTGTCCAATCGTCGGACCTGCCAGCCTCTAACCTCCGGAAGACCTTGTAACGGCTCCGGATCTTCAAAGGAGAGCCACGGACTTCAAGACCCGATTAAGTGCCATTAATGCCATATTAATGACATTAATCGGACGATCTTAACACCAGTAACGGTGCTGTCAAAGCCCGTTATAGGATCATTAAGAGCAATTAATCGTGTATCAATACTAGTAACCGCCGGGGCCACATGTCGGGCCAGGCTAGCTTGTAACGGCCTGCCCTTGTACTATAAAAGGACAGGCCGACGATACACTCACGGACGTTCACAGACAAACTCACGCACCATAGACGCTCGTGACAAGCTCTTACAGCTAATACAACACCAACACACCCGTGGAGTACGGTATTACGCTCAGGCGGCCCGAACCACGTAAATTCTTGTGTCTCCTGTGTCAAACTCCTATTCACCTTCTTGAATCTCCGTGCGCCCACACCGAACTTCAAAGTCCCCAATCACTTTAGCAGTGTAGGGAGATCTGCCAGCTCCAACCGCCGACAGTTGGCGCGCCAGGTAGGGGCGCCTGAGATTTTCGAGAATGGTGAACTCCGCAGCTGGATCATCCAACGGCCAACCTGCTGCTCAGGCTGTTGGGGGCAATCCCTCCAACAAGCAGCCACCAGCAGGAGCCTCAGCACCAGCAGGAGCCACACTCCCACCACCACCATCTTCTCCAGCAAATCGTGCTGGGCAACGTGGTGGTGCGCCGGCGTCACTTACTGCGTCGGCGAGTCATGACAACCCGGAACACGCGCTCCATGCAGCGCGTGCTCTTCTCCAACGTCCACCACCTCCGGATGCATCTCGAGATGCGCTGGAGCAGTGGAGGGCCGATGTGGAGCATTTGGTCGCAGCAGCGGCCGAACGCCTCAACAACCAGGGTCCTCCTCATTCGGGACGAGCCCCGTCGCAGCGGCGGACTTTGTCTGGAAGACTTGGTCCGCACGCCTCCAATAGCAGGAGACATGTTGTGTCTCAACAAGTGACGTCATTACCCTCCGGGGCTCGACGCACCCACACGGTATCCAGGCTTTCGACTCATGACCTCCGGGCGGAACTTGATCGCCGATACCGCCAGTAGGATGGCCGTGTCCATATTGAGCGTGCCCGTGAAAGACGGGAAGCTCAGGACCTTTCTACTCTGGAAGGAGTAGGAGGAGGCTGTTCAGCCCTAGCCATGCACCTGCGCATGGTTAGATGGCCACAGAAGTTCCGGCCTCACCTGCCGGAAAAATTCGACGGGACTGTCAACCCCGCCGAATTCCTTCAGATATACTCCACTGCAATCTTGGCAGCTGGAGGAAACGAGGCCGTGATGGCCAATTACTTTCCAGTGGCCTTAACTGGGACTGCCAGGTCCTGGTTTATGAGCCTTTCACCCAACTCTATCAACAGTTTGGAGGAGTTGTGCCGTCAGTTCACTGCCAACTTCAGGAGTTCATACACCCGACCAGGCACTGAACTGGACCTTTTTGCGGTTGTGCAAAAAGGGGGAGAATTTTTGCGGTCCTTCATCCAGAGGTTCTCTCAGGTACGCAACACTATCCCTTCTATCTCTAGCGCATCTGTCATTGTGGCATTCAGACAGGGCGTACGGGATAAGAAGATGTTGGAGAAGCTAGCGATCAAGGAGATCACCAGCGTCACGGAAGTCTTCAGCCTGGCAGAAAAATGTGCCAGAGCTGCGGAGGGCCGTGAGATGCACTCCAAACCAGCCTCGGAGGATCACAATAAATCCTCCAAGGAAGAAGCCGCTACCTCCGGGGGTGGCAAGAAGAAAAAGAAGACCAACGGCAAGAAAAAGCCGTCGGCCGGCACATCCAACGTTGCAGCTGCTGCAACTCCGGGTGGCCGGGGGCCACGCCCCGAGAAGCGACCTCGACCGTCTTCTGAAGATGGTGGCAAACCCAAAGTGTGGTGTCCCATTAACAAAACGGGCAGCCACGGTTTGGAAGACTGCCGGGAGGTCCAAAACCTTGCCGAGCGCTACAACAAGCGCCGGGAAGGATCTCCTTTCCGACAGAGGGAAGGAAAACAGAAGGTCGACGAGGCTCTGGCTGAAGAGGAGTTAGGGTTTCAGGATCCCAAAAAGGTCCGGAAGGTCGTCTACACCTCCGTCGATGATGATTCTGACGTCTCTGACAACGAGCGTCGGAAAACCATGAACACCATTTTCGGAGGGTCATGGGATATCACCTCTCGTTGCGTCATCAAGACTATGCGGCGAGATATGGCCGCTGTAGCCCCTACAGTCCGGCCGGAACCTCATCGAAAGTGGATGGACACCTCCATCACTTTTGATGCTTCTGATTGTCCAAGGAGCATGGTTGGAGCAGGACAGTTACCTTTGATGGTATCTCCTACCATCAACAACATCCAGCTCCACCATGTCATGGTAGACGGAGGTTCGGGGCTTAACCTCATCAGCTTTGAAGCTTTCACTAAGCTTCAGCTCCGACCTTCGGATCTCCAGCCCTCTCGACCTTTCTCCAGAGTAGGTTCGGGGGCCATTACCCCACTCAGAGCTATTACTCTCCCCGTTACCTTCGGGACCCGGGAGAAGTATCGCACCGAGAAGTTGGTCTTCGACGTCGCTCAGATCAACTTACCATTCAACGCCATCTTGGGTAGACCTGCCCTGTACAAATTCATGGCAGCTGCTCATTATGGATACCTGGTGTTGAAGATGCCAAAACCAGTAGGCGTTCTCCAGATCCGCAGAGATCGCACCGCCAGAGTGACTGCTCTGGAAGAACTCCACGCACTCACCACGGCGCAAGAGGAGGACTCCAGATAGGAGCAAGCTCCGAAACCCCCGAGCATTCGTCAACGAGGCTCGACCTCTGCACCCCGTGTGCAGCCAAGCGGCGACACCAACATTCCCGTCAAAGTCGTCCAAATTGGTTCCGATGCCGCTCAAACCACCCGTATATCGGGAGGGTTGAACGACAAATAGGAACTCGCGCTCATCACTTTCCTCCGGGCTAACATTGACGTGTTTGCTTGGCAACCGTCACAAATGCCTGGGATCCCCAGGGAAGTGATTGAGCACAATCTGAAGATCTACCCCGATGCCCGGCCTGTGCATCAGAAGCCTCGGAAGCAATCCGTAGAGCGGCAGAACTTCATCCGACAAGAAGTGAAGAAGCTACTCGAAGCCGGATTCATCCGAGAAGTCTTCCATCCAAAATGGTTGGCGAAACCAGTCGTTGTGCCCAAGGCCGGCGGGAAGCTTCGGATGTGCATCAACTACACCACACTAAATAAGGCATGTCCAAAAGATCCATTCCCACTACCTAGAATAGATCAGATAGTGGATTCCACCTCCGGGTGTGAATTAATGTGTTTTCTAGATGCATATTCTGGGTATCACCAAATCAGGATGTCTAGGGAGGATGAAGAGCATACTTCAATCATCATAGTAGATGGATTGTACTGTTACACAGCCATGCCATTTGGTCTCAAGAATGCAGCTTCTACTTTTGTGCGAGCTATGTACAACTTTTGAAGAACTCATCAGAGACATAGTGGAAGTGTACATCGATGACATCGTGGTCAAGGTCAAGAACAAGGAGTCCCTCTTAGACACCTTGCAAGCTGTCTTCGACAAGCTACGGGCCACCCGCACCAAGCTAAACCCGGACAAGTGCGTGTTTGGGGTTAGCTCTGGAAAACTTCTTGGTTTCCTGGTAAGTCACTGGGGCATAGAAGCTAATCCGGCGAAGATAAAAGCCATTGAAGACATGCGGCCGCCAACCCGCATCAAAGACATCCAAAAGTTAACTGGATGTCTAGCAGCCCTCAGCCGGTTCATATCAAGACTGGCAGAACGGGCACTTCCCTTCTTCAAGTTATTGAGGAAGTCCGGACCATTCCAATGGTCCAAAGAAGCAGAGAAGGCATTCCAGGAGCTGAAACAGTTCCTCACCACCCTACCAATCCTGGTAGCTCCGAACCCTGGTGAACCTTTGCTGCTTTACATTTCAGCTACTGATGAAGTCGTCAGTATGGTTCTGGTTGCGGAGAGATCGGAACTACCCCACACTCAGGAATCCAGACCCCTTCGGGAGGGTCCGGAGGTTCCTGAAAGCGAGTCTGGGTCCCAGCTCCCAAATTTGAACCCACAAGAAGTCACTTCAGGAGACCTAGACCCCTCCGGGAGGGTCAGGGTCATTTCTGAAGAAGCTCCGGGTTCCTCCAGCCATAACCCGGAGGTCCCCGAAGAGAATCTGGACCCCTTCGAGAGGGTTCGGATCAATGAAGAGGAAGCTTCGGACCCCTTCGGGAGGGTCCGGACCATTCAACGCCTGGTATACTTCATCAGTGAAGTATTACATGATGCCAAGACTCGATACCTAGAGGTGCATAAGCTGCTCTATGCAGTTCTTATTGCCTCCAGGAAGCTTCGACACTACTTCCAAGCTCACAAAGTCTCGGTGGTGACCTCCTACCCACTTCGAGCAATCTTGCATAATCCCAATTCAACTGGGAATATTGCAAAGTGGGCAGCGGAATTGGCTGAATTTGATCTTGAATTTATTTCAAGACAAGCAGTCAAAAGTCAAGCTTTGGCAGATTTTGTGGCAGAATGGACTCCCTCTCCATCAAATCCTGGGGGCCCCAGCGAGCAGAAGACGGAGCATCAAGCTCCAACCTTCACCGAGCCTCACTGGACCCTCTTCTTCGACGGCTCCATGCAGAAGCAGGGGGCCGGAGCTGGAATCCTTCTCCTTGCACCAACTGGGGAGAAGGTGAAATACATGGTACACCTTGACTTCAAGGCAACCAACAACATGGCGGAGTATGAAGCACTCATCTACGGACTAAAGGGGCACTGTCATATGGTGTCAAGCAACTGCTGGTCAAAGGAGATTCACAGCTCATCATCAAGCAGGTGAAGGGTGAATGCTCCTGCAATAATCTCCAGCTAGCTGCTTACCTCCTTGAAGTCCAGAGGCTTCAGAAGGACTTTGAAGTCCTAGACCTCCACCATGTTCAGCGTGCCCATAACGCTGAAGTTGACGAACTCTCGACTAAAGCGTCAACCAGAGCTTCGGCTCCTGATGGAACCTTTGTCCGGAGGTTGTCAAAGCCAACAACTCAGCCTGCCGAACTGAGCGAAGGGGGCGAGATCAGCATCCCGAAGCTAACGGTCCTGATGGCCCTGTTACCATGGCAGCCATCAAGGGTCGTAGGTGCTGCCGGGAGCTCCAAGCAACCCAGCACGCAAGACTCAAAAGCTCAAGCTAGCTCCAATGCATGGATCTCGGAGATCCGGAGCTACTTGAAAGACAACATCGTTCCTGACGATGATGTATCCGCTGACCGGGTAGTCAGATTGGCTAAAAGATACACGTTGGTAGAAGGGGATCTCTACCGGCGCGGTGCCAATGGCATCCTAATGCGGTGCATCACAAGGGAAGAAGGCTGCGAGCTTCTCGCAGAAATCCATGGAGGCGAGTGTGGGAACCACGCGTCTTCTAGCACGCTCGTCGGAAAAGCCTTTCGGCTTGGCTTCTACTGGCCTACAGTGCTCCAGGATGCCACTGAGCTGGTGAAGAAATGCGAAGCATGCCAATTTCATGCAAAGCAAATTCATACACCGGGTCAGCCCTTAAAAATGATACCTCCTACATGGCCCTTCGCTGTGTGGGGGATGGACATCTTGGGACCCTTCCCAAGAGCCGTCGGAGGTTACAAGTTCCTGTATGTTGCCATCGACAAGTTCACCAAGTGGCCGGAAGCAACTCCAATTGTGACGATCAACAAGCAATCTGCTATCAACTTTCTGCAATCCATTGTAAGCAGATTCGGAGTCCCAAACAAGATCATCACTGATAATGGGACTCAATTCACAAGCTCCGCGTTCCAAGGATATTGCGAAGACCTCGGCATACAAGTTTGCTACGCCTCCGTAGCTCACCCAGCTAGCAATGGCCAAGCCGAGAGAGCAAATGCTGAAATCCTTGAAGGACATAAAACACGCACCTATGAGCGCTTGAAGAAACATGGAGCCAACTGGATCGAAGAGCTTCCACCCACTTTATGGGCCAACAGGACATCTCAAAACCGGTCAACTGGAGAGACACCCTTCTTCCTGGTGTACGGAGCTGAAGCAATCCTTCCTCTGGAAATCACCTTGGGTTCACTCCGGGTCCGGACCTTCGACGAAGCCGCGCAGGACCAGCTCCGGCGTGAAGACCTAGACCTCCTTGAGGAGGGAAGTTGCCAAGCAACTGTTCGGAATGCCCAATATCGTCAAGCTCTACGGCGTTATCACCAGCGGCATGTACACAACCGACAGCTCGAGGAAGGCGATCTGGTGCTACGGAGAATACTATCCAGAGAAGGGTTAAACAAACTCTCCCCCAGCTGGGAGGGGCCCTTCCGAGTGATTAAAGTATCCCGTCCCAGAAGCGTTCGCTTGGCTACCGAGGATGGGACACCTCTCCCAAATCCTTGGAACATCGAGCACCTCCGTAAGTTCTACACTTAATACCACGGAGGTGAGTCTTGAGTAACTTGGGATGTATGTTATAGAGTCATTGTACAGAGTCGGGTAGTTCCTCCGGGAGAGCAGCTGGACCTTTCCCGAAAGGTCCGCAAAGCTCATGCAACACTTGTCACAGTCTCAGGACTAAAAGTTTGGCTAACTACCCTGGGTCAAACGAGAAATGAAACACACTTAGCCTGGTTCCGTACCCTAAGAGTGTACTTGTTTCCCCTGTACCCCGGACCTATAATGAAAGACATCTTCATGTGAAATAGACTCCACGTGCATTTATTTTGTACAGGCTCGACATTTTTATTTTTCTCTTTCTTGTCTATAATAGAGACATGCAATTCTGAAGAAATTTTTAGTTCGACCGGTTTATATACGATTCGAGTTGTATTGTCAGTTCTTTTGGATTTAATTATCGTTTATGGCCAACTCGCCTGAAAGCCGCCAAGCCAATCAAGGGCTGGAGTGTGCTATCGACTTAGCCTGGTCAAGCACCCTAAGTACGCCACTCTACCTACACCCCGGCAGGCCGAAGTAAGGCAGGTCCATGGACAGTTGAATCTAAGAGAAAAGGCAATGCATCCGGTTGCATTTAAAATTGCGTTCGACTTAAAGTTTTCTTGAGAATCGTAAGCCGCGACGAAATTATAGACAAGGAATGAATTTTACTATTTTTCTTGACTTAAGTGTGCAGGAAACATAAAGTCTACGTTGATGGAGAAAAGCCGGAGCTAACTAAGCTCCGACTCCCCTAAGGGGGCCAGCCGTCAACGCTGAATATAAGATGGTGAGAAGACCCCATAAATGGAGTCTCCTGCCAACAAACCAAGTATTGGCAAAGGTCACTGCCGGAGCTACTCAGCTCCGACACCCCGGAGGACTAACTATCGACGCTATACGTGTTGATAGAGGCTATTGCCGGAGCTACCAAGCTCCAGCGATGGACAATGCCGGAGCTTCTAAGCTCCGACAACCTCAGGGGACCTTCACTATCGAAGACTTCGGACCTAAATTCTACAAGTTCGGAGCAAATGCGTCTTCAACAAAACACAACATCCTTTTGGTACATGTTCACAATCAAATTGTGTACATCTACTAGGGGGCCAAGTGAAGATAAAGGTGTTGAAGACAAAAAGTGCAATTCTCAAAAATTTTGGGGATTTCATTCATCTGGAGACAGGAGATTACATCTGAAGACAAGGGATTACAAAATTGAGGAAGAAGAAGAGAAAATACAAGTGAGAGCTAAAGAGATGGTCCTAGACCCTATGGAAGAACTCGGCGACCTTCTGGGCGACCTCCGATACGCTGGCTCGGGTAGCTTCGCCTTCTCCTTCGACGGGGCCTTCAAGCACCGGGTCCAGAGGAAATTGGGAGTTCCGGCTAGTTTAGCACGTCAGCACATACTCTGCGACGTTCTTCGCCAGGGATTGCCCCTCAACCTCCAGTTGGTCCGCGATGACATCGCCCACCTTGGAGAGCTTGCTACCCGCTGCGCTCAACGCCTGCAGCGCAAGGTCCGGCTCCGGCTCTGGATCATCCGGGCGCACGGGGCTGAAACCCATCAGCGTCAGCGCGTCGTTGGCCTTGCCCAGGAACTCCCGAATCTGTAGGGAGTCCGCTGTCCTCAAGCTATTCATCTCTTCCAGGGATGTCCTGGCCGCCGTCAGTTCGGAATGCTCACGGGTGAGGCGCTCAACTTCTTTGGCGTTTTGCTGAATCTTTGCAGCAACCCGCCTCTCGAGTCTTCCGAGCTCCTCCTCCCGGAGGTGTATCTTGTTCCGACGATCGACCAGGTCCTTCTCCCTAGCCTCCACTTTTTTCTCCCGGGCAACAAGGGCACACTCGTATTCATAGAGTTCCTGCCCCCGCACCCAGGTCTTCTCCTCTTCCTCTTGGCAGCGCTCTTCCAATTTCTTGGTGCGCTCCTCGAGGCCCTTGTCCGCCAGAGCTACCTTCCCGGCAAGCTCCTCTTCCCTCCTCAGGACATCATCCCACAGCTCAAGGAGTTTCTGCTCTTCATTTTCGAGCCGTTTCTCCCTCTCTTCAAGTGCCTCCCGGCGCTTGATGAGTGCAGTGTTAATGACCTCCAGCCTTTCATGGCGTTCCTCGGCCGCACTGTTGGCTGCTTTGGCTTGATTGTATATCTCCTGGGATTGAGCGTCGAGGGCATGAGTCATGCTCTCCCTGTCGTCCAGCAGCTTGCCCCAGTACTCCAGGCGGATCTTCTCTCGCTTGATCCATTCCTTGTCATCCGCTAGCCTCGACTGCGCCAGCTTGGTCTCAAAGTGGAGCCGATTACGCCACCGCCTAAGGGTTTGGCGCTCCTCTTCAAGAGCCTTGCTGTCGTGGAAGAAGGCCAGTTGGACTTGACGCAGACTGGAGCAGGCGTTGTCGATAGACATCGACAGCGGGATGGGCTCCGGACCTGCTGGGGTCTCCTCCGCTGGTTCCAGCGGGTCTTCACATACAAAAATTGGGTCCCACTCTACGAGAGTGGAACCCTGAGCTTCCAAGGCACTAGGGCCGTCCTCCGGGATGGCCTCAGTCGCCATCGAAGAAGGTCCCGCCGCCAAGTCTTCGTTCGCCTCCTCGGGCAGGGGGCCAGCGACTTCGTTTGGGCACTCCGGCTCGGCTGCAGGTACCTCCGACGTCGTCGCCTCAGGAGCAGGAGCTGCTACTGGCTCCGGCCGGGACACCTCTTCCGAAGGAGGCTCGAGCTCCCTCGCCTCTTCAACCACCGGTTCAGGCGCCGGAAGATCTTCATCTTCAACCGGCCCCATGACCGGAGCTCCAACAATCACCGGCTTAGCGGCCGGTGCTTCGGAGGTAGCCAGCTCAACTGCCGGAACTACCTCGACCTCTGGCTTGCATTCCAGGGCTTCAGTCACCTCCGGCTCAACCGCCGGGGCTTCGACAATTTCCGGCTCCGTGGCCGGAACTACTACTTCCTCCGGCTCAACAGCCGGAGCTTCCATCACTGCAGCACCAGGACCCGGAGCTTCAACCTCCGAGACAGGTGCCGCTGGCGTCTCTTCACTCCCGTGGTCCGGCGCTACCACGGGAACTTCTGGGGACGAGTCGAGGTCCATGACCACGACAGCCGGCACCGGAGCTGTCGCAGCCTCAGCCACCACTTGAGGCGGCACCGAGACTGGAGCAGAAACTCCCACGGCCTCAGACACCGTGGCTGAGGGTGGAGCTTCACTCCCCTTCTTGGGGACGCTGCAGTTGATGGACGAAGAAAATTAACAAACAATCGCTACAATTAAAAAGTTAACCAAGGTAAAGATTAAAAATTACCTTGGAAGGCTTCCGCACCAGCTTGCGCGGAACCTTTTTCCTGGACATTCCGGGCTGGCCACGGTCAGCGTAGGAGCTCCAGAAGGCCCCCCGGAACTTGTCGCAGCTACGGGCGTTTCCCGGGTCGAGGCTCTCCTCGATCGGGAGGAACCCCTGAACCTGGAGGCTCCCACCGTCCCAGGTGCCAGAGTCGTGCGCCCGGAGCTAGCACCCCAGGAGGGTTCCACCACGAGGACAGACGCGCTCCGGGAGGATCCCACTGCAGGAACGGTATCGTTCCGGAAGGACCCCACTACAGGGACAGTCGCCAGGGCGGCAGAATATCTTCCCCCCTGGGGAGAAGGAACCGAGGCGGAAGTAGTGGGCCTGACAGACCTTCCGTCGGCATGTCGCAGCTTCCTCTTCCGGCTCTCCGGCTCATCCGCTAGCTCCTTGCCCTTGCTGACAACCTCGAACCTCGGCTGTGGGACAGGGGCGGAGCCGTCTTCGGGCATCCCGGGGATTGCCACCCGGGTGGTTGATCTTCTCTCGACGATACCAAGGTCGTCAAGCGCGGGCATCGTCCGCCGGAGCTCCCTGCTGAACTCCACTTCCACGTTCAGGGGGAGAAAGGCCGACGGCGGAGTCAAGTCATCACCGTCGACGTCGATGCCGTGCTGGAATTTCTTGAGGTGGAACTCCAAGGTCTTCCCCACCATGTTGGACTTCAACCCGGTCTCAACCCGGTCCTCGTCCATCACGCTGTTGAGGGCCCAAGCAAGCTTCTCCCTCCTCTTCAGCGGCGCCCACCTGTTGGCCAGGAAATTGCAGAATACCGCCTGGGGAGTCAATCCTCCCTCCACGCATTGGCGGATCCTGGTCAGGGCGGGGTTGAAAGCTTCCGCCAGCACCGGAGCTTCACTCCAGATCGTCGTGTCGATGCCGGGCAGACCGTCGGGCAGCTCCAACCTCTCGTGCTCCTCCACCCTGACGACTATCCAATCTTTCTTCCAGTCATCCCACTTCCCGGAAGGGAACGACCGGAGGTACTTGAATGGGCACTTCTTGCGCTTCACGAAATAGTAGAAGCCAAGGTACTCATTGCTCCGGCCGGTGGTGTGAACGGTGAAGAAGGTCCGGAAGAGCTCGATGCAGGGGGGGATGCCCACCCACATCTCACAGAAGTGGACAAAGATGGACACGAGGAGAATGGAGTGAGGGCCAAGGTGGTATAGCTGAAGACCATAGAAGTCTAGCGACATCAAGAAGAAGGAAGAAAAAGGTGGGATCAACCCCACCATGGCGTACGAAGAAAAGTACACCATTTCGCCGGCGCGCTCCTTCTCGAAGGGGAGCTCTCCGCCGGCACGCACCAAGCGGTTGAAGAAGTCCGAGGACCACCCCATGAGGGCCCGAACCATCTTCAAATCGTTGTCGGTCTTCAAGTGACTCTCGCGCAGACCCAACTCCATCGCGACACAGCTAGGCAAGAGAAGAGGAGTGAAGTACGAGTCGGGAGTTTGAGCGCAAGATCAGATGAGAGGCGTAAAGAACTCCCGACGGTGCGCACTTTCCTTCTTAAGTAAGCCCTCGCAACGCTTGGATGGAAACCGCAGGGAAGTCGAAGATACCACTCAAGAATTCAACCCAGCCGATGACAAGAGGGCCCGGGACCACCCTGACGATCAAGTCGAGGCTCTTACCCAGGCGAACGGTTGTCATCACGCGGCAGGAAACCCAAAGGCGGCGGCCTGACAGGGCGCGCGGAACCGATATGGTTTTCGTATCGGGAACCGGCGACCTTCAATTGCGTGAGATCCGCACGTCAAAGATCTCATCTACCGCCTGAGGTGTGCCACGCGGTGGGATCTAACTGTAAATCCCTGCCAACGGCACCTCCGAAGACCCTTGAAGACTCAGTTCAAGAGTCGCAAGGATGGACCCACCTCCGACGGAATGACTTCACCCCAGTGATCTTCCTCGGAGGTAGGTCCAGGGGGCCACTGTCGGTACCCTAGAAACCGTACACCCCTTGAGGTTACAAAGATTTCAAAGGAAGGCCATCTACTTGGTTTGAAGACCCTCAGAGGCCCACTTGTCAGACATGACCGGACCCGCTTCTCCAAAATGGTTAATCCCCGGGTCGCCACGTGTACAACCAAACCGGAGCTACCGCCCACAAGGGGGAAGCTCCGGGCCATGTACCGAAACGGCACCTCCGGACTTAACCCCAGACCAAGAGAAGCTCCGGACCTGACACGTGTCTGGTAGCCCCGGAGCTACCTGCTTCCCACAGCAAGCTCCGGAGCTGCCACGTGTCCAATCGTCGGACCTGCCAGCCTCTAACCTCCGGAAGACCTTGTAACGGCTCCGGATCTTCAAAGGAGAGCCAAGGACTTCAAGACCCGATTAAGTGCCATTAATGCCATATTAATGACACTTAATCAGACAATCTTAACACCAGTAACGGTGCTGTCAAAGCCCATTACAGGATCATTAAGAGCAATTAATCGTGTATCAATACTAGTAACCGTCGGGGCCACATGTCAGGCCAGGCTAGCTTGTAACGGCCTACCCTTGTACTATAAAAGGACAGGCCGACGATACACTCAGGGACGTTCACAGACGAACTCACGCACCATATACGCTCGTGACAAGCTCTTACAGCTAATACAACACCAACACACCCGTGGAGTAGGGTATTACGCTCAGGCGGCCCGAACCACGTAAATTATTGTGTCTCCTGTGTCAAACTCCTATTCACCTTCTTGAATCTCCACACGCCCACACCGAACTTCAAACTCCCCAATCACTTTAGCAGTGTAGGGAGATCTGCCGGCTCCAACCGCCGACAGCTTCCATCTTTTTCTCCATGCAACACTTCATGTAGGTTTAATATGTCATTTATTAGATTTTTTGTCTTATTAGATCTAGCATGGAAAGCCCTAAGAAGACTGGTCCTGGTAGTAACAATAAAGAAGACAATATAGAGTTTACTGACTCCAGCAGTTCAGGATCCTATCACAGTCCATCGAATCCTTTTCCGAATATAAAAATTAAAAAGACTTCAGTGGATCTAGACCTAGAATATGAAACTGCCGACGAGGTATGTATCACGAATCTTAACTTCAGCAGTTCAAGTTAATGTTGGTTGTCAAAGTATATAAAGTCTTATAATATATTTCTACCTAGATTAATCGCGAAGACAATGAGGTTACATCGGCTCCTAAAACCGCAGAAGGTTCTCCAATGGATGAATTCTCAGCTTCACTCAAGCGGAAACAAGGGCAACGAGGTCCCAATATGGGTCCATTGGACCGCATAATGTACATAACAAGGGTCGGTCCAAGTGGGCTTCCCGAAGAACCACTGGATTTAGTTACCAAGTATCGTAATGCATGCGGTTTTCTTGTTAGGGAGGTTGTGCCGATCACAACCGAGAATTGGAGGAAATTACCCGAGCAGACCAAGAATGAGTTGTGGGAAAGGGTAAAGAAACAATTCAAGTTCCCAAAAGGCACAAAAGAAGCAGTAAAGAAAGCAACATTGATCTCTTGCAGAAAAAAGTTTTGTGGCTGGAAGAGTAAAATGAATGCTTATGTTAAGGCCGATAAGGTGCCTAGCCCGAGGAAGATGGGAAAAATCACACAAGCTCAGTGGCAAGAGTTTGTTCATCAAAAGAGCACACCTGATGCTAAAGCTCTAAGTGCAACTAGGTCAGAGCTTGCAAAAAAGAACAAATACCATCATCGCTTGGGGTCTACCGGATATGGTCCCAAAGTCCAGAAATGGAATAAGATATTAGATGAAATTACCAGTAAGGGCAATCCTCACCCATTAGAAGGGTGCGATGAGCAAAATCAACGGTGGGTCTTTGCTCGGTCAGGTTTGACCGACGAGGGCAAACTTGAAAAGCCCGACTCTCTGAATGAAGTAGAGGATAAAATGAAAGAAGTAATTGAAAAGCAACAGAAGGGTCTCTTCAAGCCAAAGAGGGAGAATGACCAACTTACCGCTATCTTAGGAAATCCTGAACACAGCGGATGGGTTCGAGCGGTCTCTTCTCAAATGTCTTGGCTAGATGGTTTCCCTAAAGATAAAGACACATATAGAAGACGTGAGAAGTTTAAGAAAACACTTGATGAAATGATTGCTCAAAAGGTCAAAGAAAATATGCAAGAACTAATGGAACAACTTAGACAATCGGGACAATTAGTGGCACCGAGTACATCGATGGTTCCGGTGCAAAAGGAGCCATTAGTATCTCCAACTACCTACCCTAGCAGCATTGGTTCTGTGCCAGGCTCAGGTCAACCCATAAGTTCCCTGTCGATGATATTGCTAACCACAAATCTTGTTGTCTTCTTGTCCTGATAGGCAGAGCAGGGAACAAAACCAAACAGGTTGCCACTGCTATGGCAAAGCCTGATCGTGACTTCAACGGGAATCCACTTCCGTTGTATTATGTTGTGGTGCAAGTTCAGATCATTGATAATGATTATGAAGATTATGAAATAGACCACGTCACACCTGAGGGGATTGCGACTCTAGGGCAGGCTGTCAACCGATTAATCCTTTAGCACCGACGCGATATCGTGTTGGATGATGAGCCAATTTCTAGCCCCGTCGCATCTCCAAATACTGCAACCCCATCTTCTAAGGCAAAAGTGCATGAAGATCCACTCCCAGTCCAGGAAGATCCACTCCCCCTATGTCTCAGCAAGGATGATAGTAACCTTGCTAGTAAAGATATCCAAGAGCAACAAGTTGGACAACAGCTTCAAGTAGTACCAGAGCAAGTTGTTGCTAGTAAAGAGCAACCAGTTGAGCAACAACTTGAAGTAGTACTAGAGCCAGCTGTTGGGAGTAAAGAGCAATCAGTTGAACAACAAGTTCAATAAGCCAGTGTCCAACTTCCGACGACTACTCCTCGATCATTATTGCCTATCAAAGTTAGCCCATATGAAAATAAGAAACCTTCATCAGAAGTGTCAAAGTATTTGGAAACTATGAAGGAAAATATTATAAAATCGAGTGCATCTCGTTCTTCTCATGAGCCAGAATTAGGAAATATCGAGGAGTGGGAAGAAGACGGTGTCATGTATAATCGGCAGACGGCTTTAGTTAAACCAGGAGTTCCAATATACAAGCTTGAGGACGTTCCTCCTAAATTTAAGAATGGGAAGCCGCTCATGACATCCGTACAACTTAGCAAACAACCGAATGCATGAGTGGTACATCCTTGCCAGCACAAAATATGATCTTAATTGCGTCACATTTCGTATTCCAAAAGAAGCATTTTGGAGCAATTGAGAAGATAGACGAGTCATTTTATTTGAAGAGATGCGTCCCCTTTTGCATCGGGGCATGCTCGAAATCAACCTGATGCTCGTCTAGTGCTTGTAAGTGCTCTAATATTTCATATTTGCTTTTCTTACTACACACATACGCATTTCATGATATTATAACAATTCTGGACTTCTTCAATAGGATGCAATACATGGATAATGATAAGTTGGCGCGCAAGACAGATATCCTTGACCCTACTAGGATTGCAAAGGCGCTATTCGACGTCAAGGCGGATCGAAACTCAAAACTGTGACGTCCGGTTCCGAAATCGAACCAAGCTAACGCATATGTGTGCCCAGGATGTTCAACACACATACACGAGTGATTCACAAATGATAAACAGATAATTACCACAACTCAATTTATTAAATAAGTACTCTTATTACATAATTCATTAAATCCTCGAATACAAGCTCTAATGGATATTAATGATAAGTTCAACTAATGCAGCGGATATAAATTAATTAAGCAACTAAGCAAACTAAGCAAAAGGGGTAGCGCAGCTCCATGCAACACCACAGGCAAAGCTGACGGTAGACACGGCCTAGAACTCCGCATTATCGCCATTAAACTCATAATCCTGACCTGCAACTGTTGGGGGGGGATTGCAAGAGTGAGTACATGTCGTACTCAGCAAGTGGGGAAAGTATGACATGTGGCTGATTCAAATGACGACAGTAATAATGGCTAAGTGCTGAAAAGTACAGTAAAACATTTGAAAAAAAAAACAATGTATCATATTTATGTAAAGTAAACCCATCATAAACCATGTAACCATAATAATACCAGTCCATAATTCACCATTATCGATAACCATAATCAATGTCATAAACCATAATTCCACCCATAACCATGACCATAATTATAACCATAACCATAACCATAACCATCCCAAATCCCAATTTCCTCCTAATCATGGAAGTTGTCCAGGTGCTCATAACCGGGAGCACGGCTATCATGATAGTTTTAATTACTCTGCAGAGTTTGTACCTCTTTACCCACGTGTTCGTGATTTCATCACCTTTCGGCGACTAAGAATCTCCCTTATGCCTATGACCCGTCAGTCATATTACACACTTCCGTTGGTGTGTGGCCAAGAGATCACAAAATAGCCTTTACAAAGGGATTACTAGCCCATTTAGACCCCACTGAGGTTTCACCGGTGGCGATGCCTCCAACTGAGCACATCTTCAACCAAGGGCCCCCTCTTGAGCCATTCGGATCCCAGGGTAGTCCCACCAATCAACAAACCCAATCCGACTACCCCTTCCCCGAGCATCCCCAATGGTCCAAACAGCACTAACAAAGCCCTAATTAATCAGCTACGCCGCACCCATAACTTGGCCTCATGGTGGCACTGTAGTCCTGGCTTATTCTCGCATGAACCGGTCCTTAGATCTAAAGCAAGCAAACCACCATAACATCCAACCCATCCACATACCAGGCTTGCTTAGATCACCCATCGTATTAACCAGTTCACATTAACTAGAATATCATTGATGCATAATTAAATGTGTAGTGTTGGTTTTTCCATCCCAATTAATTAAGCGAAGCAAAAAGGTAAAAACCCTTCCCGACTCTCTACCATAAATTCCAGGTGACAAGGGTGGTTTAGCAAATCTAGTAAACTTCCTATCATAGGATTCCCATCAAATTGACACAGCATGCAGTTTTACAAACAAAACATTTACTTTAAAACAGGATCAATATGCTTCAAGGACACTTGCCTTGCTCCGGCGGATAGGGTTGCTCAACCGTTTCGAAATCCTGATTCTGAAAATCCTTGTACACGATCTCTTGAGCACTTCCCTCTACTTGTGATCATACATACAAGAAAATATATACAATTCAACATAATGCACACAAAATAATCAACATGCTATGACATGCATGCATGCACAATTTAATAATTAATTTACTACGGTCGTTTATTAATTAGATGCGACTAGTTCATACGTGTTCATATGAGTTTACGGGGTCTTAGGGTGGATTAATGCTGCTGAAAATAAAATCATGGTGCAATTAAATTTAATTTACGCCTATTAGATTCAATACGGTCGCTAAAATTCGCATCGGGAACACGGCCTACCGTAGATCTGACGGCTTGACGGTCGCGGGATGGGGACAATGCGTAGACGAAGTAGATGGCGCAGCAGTTCCTCGGCGGCACGACGACGGCGACGATCTTCGGTGGACGGTGGTACCCTCCTCTCTTTCTTCCCCTTCCTCCCCTTTTTTTCTCTCTTTTCTTCCCTGGCGGCGGCGGCTCTGGTCCCCCTTTTTTTTCTTCTGGCGGCGTGGCTTTCCTTCCCCTGGCGGCGGAATTTTTCTGCGTTGGTGGAACCCTACGAAGGCTACGTAGCTTTTTATAGCCAGCTGCTAGGGCGCTAGGGCCGGCGCTGCGGTACGGGCGTCGCGCGTGGGCCAAGGCGCGTGTGGGGCCCAGCGCAGGGCGCGCTGCGATGGGGCAGGCGGCGGGCGTGCGGTACGGCGGGGCATCGGGGCGCGTGCGGGGATGGGCGCTGGGGTCGCGGTCGGCCTGGCTGGCGCGTGCGAGCGGGGTGGGAGGCGCGGTGCGGCACGTGGGCGGGGCCCGGCGGCAGGCGGGGCCCGGCGGCAGGCGGGGGTGGCGTGCGGGCGTGGGCGCCGAGGCGCGTCAGGGGCAGGCGGCGGGTGGGCCCCGGGGCAGCGTCGCGTCGGGGGGGGGGGGGGGGGGGGGCTCGGTCGCGCGTGCCGGTGGGCGGCTGGCGCAGCGCGGCAGGGTGGGGCCCCCCGGGGCAGGCCCGTACGGCGGCATCGGGGCGCGGCGAGCGGCCGGCTCGGGGCGGGGCCCGGCGCCTCGCGTGCGGGCGTGGCCGGCTGGCGGTTCGGCCGCTGGCCGGCGGTCCCTTTTTCGTTTTTTTTTCTTTTTTTTTTCTTCTCTCTTGTTTTTTTTAAAACATATTACTGTTTTTTTTATATTATTTATTTATCTTATTTACATTATTATTATTTTTTTATATATATATTATTATTTTTATTACTCTTTTTATATTATTATTATTATATATTTTACTAACTATATTTTATTTATTTTATTTATCTTATTCATTTATTTATTTATTATTTTATATATATATTTATTTATTATTACATGATTTATTTATATATATATATATTTTTTATCTATTACTATTATTATTTTAATTTCTTCTTTTGCTACATACATATATGTATGTTTTATATACTTTTTTTTATATTCTTTTATCTCTCTAATGTTTATTGCATGATCATGTATGCAATGCAGGATGCGAAAATTTAGGGTGTTACAAACCTACCCCCCTTAAAGTGAATCTCGCCCTCGAGATTCGATAACGTGGAGAAAAGATGCGGGAATTCTGCCTTCAAGTCTTCTTCACGTTCCCACGTAGCTTCGGCTTCTGTATGGTGTTTCCATTGCACTTTGCACCAACGGATCCTCTTATTTCTCGTGACCCTTTCCTTCACGTCCAAGATCTTGATAGGTTGCTCAACATAAGACAAATCCTCCTGAAGTTCTAACTCGTCCATCGGCACTTGTTCTTCCGGCACCCTGAGGCATTTCTTGAGTTGCGACACGTGAAACACGTCGTGTACGTCTGAAAGATGAGCTGGCATCTCCAACTTATATGCTACCTCTCCTCTTTTGTCCAAAATCTTGAATGGTCCAATATAGCGAGGTGCGAGCTTGCCTCTTATGTTAAACCTCTTATGACCTCTCATAGGTGACACCTTGAGGTAAACAAAATCTCCAATTTCAAAGGCTAATTTCCTTCTCCTATTGTCCGCATAGCCCTTTTGTCTTGATTGGGCAGCCCTCAAGTTTTCACGAATTATCTGGACTTGCTTTTCGGCTTCTTGCAACACATCCGGACCAAATACTTGAGTTTCTCCTGCCTCATTCCAGAATAAAGGTGTCCTACACTTCCTCCCATAAAGTGCTTCATATGGTGACATTTTCAAGCTTGCTTGGTAACTATTGTTGTATGAAAATTCCGCATATGGCAAGCTTTTATCCCAACTTTTCCCATGCTTTAATGCACAAGCTCTTAACATGTCCTCCAAAATCTGATTTGTCCTCTCGGTTTGTCCGTCCGTTTGAGGATGATATGCTGAACTAAAATTCAACCTCGTTCCCAAAGCTTCATGCAATTTTTGCCAAAATCTGGAGGTAAATTGAGAACCTCTATCCGAGACAATCTTCTTCGGTACTCCGTGTCGACACACAATATGCTCCAAGTATATTTCGGCCAATCGTGCGGCTGTATATTTGGCCTTCACAGGGACAAAATGAGCTGACTTGGTTAAGCGATCCACAATTACCCAAATTGAGTCATATCCGGACTGAGTACGTGGTAACCCAACTATGAAGTCCATTCCAATTTCTTCCCACTTCCATTCTGGAATCTTCAACGGTTGCAATAATCCGGCTGGCCTTTGATGTTCTGCCTTGACTCGTTGGCACACATCACACAGTGCTACGTATTCAGCTATGTCCTTCTTCATGCTATTCCACCAATAGCAAGTCTTCAAGTCTTTGTACATCTTCGTACAACCAGGGTGAATTGAGTATGGCGAGTCATGTGCCTCCTTTAATATTGTTTCTCGAATATGCTTTACATTAGGCACGACAATTCTCTTTCCAATCCATAAGGTACCATGTTCGTCTTCATCAAATCTGAATTCTCTCCCTTCTTCGATTCTTTCCTTGATTTCCTTGATCTCCTCATCTGTGGTCTGTGCTTCTCGAATTTCTTGCTCCAAGGTCGGATTTAACTCCATTATCTCCATCTCATTTACAAACCCGAGGTTCAACCGTTCAAACTCCTTACATAACTCGGACGGTAACTCTCGAACTGTAAGTTGATGGCTTACTCCTTTCCGACTCAAAGCATCGGCTACTACATTGGCTTTTCCCGGGTGATAGTTGATTCCCACATCATAATCCTTGATGAGCTCCAACCATCTTCGTTGCCTCAAATTCAGATCTGTCTGTGTGAAAATATACTTAAGACTCTTGTGATCCGTATAAATTTCACACCTATGTCCGAGTATATAGTGTCTCCAAATCTTCAATGCATGTACCACGGCTGCAAGTTCTAAATCATGTGTTGGGTAATTCTGCTCATGTTTCTTCAATTGTCTTGATGCATAGGCGACCACTTGACCTTCTTGCATCAATACACATCCAAGTCCTTGTCTTGATGCATCACAATAGATGTCGAAACTCTTGCTTACGTCCGGTAATACTAACACCGGTGCGGTTGTCAACCTTTTCTTTAACTCCTCAAAGCTATCCTGACAAGCTTGAGTCCATCGGAATGCCTTCCCTTTCATGAGTAATTCGGTCATAGGCTTGGCTATTTTGGAGAAATCCTTGATGAATCGGCGGTAATATCCAGCCATTCCAAGGAAACTCCAGATTTCCTTGACATTCTGCGGTGGTTCCCACTTCAACACATCCCTCACTTTACCGGGGTCAACCGATACTCCTCCTCCGGAAATAATATGGCCTAAGAAAGAAACTTCCCGTAACCAGAATTGACATTTACTGAACTTGGCGTACAATTGGTGCTCCCTCAATTTCTGCAGCGTAAGCTTCAAGTGTTCCTCGTGTTCCTTCTCATCCTTCGAGTAGATCATAATATCATCGATGAACACCACAACGAACTTGTCCAAGTACTCCATGAAGACTTTATTCATGAGGTACATAAAGTAGGCAGGTGCATTTGTCAATCCAAAAGACATCACAGTGTACTCATAAGATCCATACCGTGTCCTAAAAGCTGTCTTGGGTATGTCTGATGGTCTAATCTTCATTTGAAAGTATCCCGACCTCAAATCAATCTTGGAGAAGACACAAGCACCCTT
Source organism: Tuctoria greenei (assembly GCA_036927565.1). Classification (NCBI taxonomy): domain Eukaryota; kingdom Viridiplantae; phylum Streptophyta; class Magnoliopsida; order Poales; family Poaceae; genus Tuctoria; species Tuctoria greenei. Next base: position 231,332,650 of record JAYESD010000003.1, read on the forward strand.
CATCTGATCAAACAAGTCTTCTATACGTGGCAAGGTATACTTGTTCTTGATTGTTACCTCGTTGAGAGCTCGGTAATCCACACACATCCTTTGCGTTCCATCCTTCTTGTCCACAAATAGAACGGGCGCTCCCCAAGGTGAAGAGCTAGGGCGAATAAAACCTTTCTCTAGTTGTTCTTGAATCTGCTTCTTGAGCTCTGCTAATTCCTTAGGAGGCATCCTATACGGCCTCTTAGCTATAGGTGCAGTTCCAGGTATTAAATCAATAACAAACTCAATGTCTCGATCGGGTGGCATACCTGGCAACTCATCTGGAAAAACATCCAAAAATTCACACACTACCGGAATCTCCTCAATTGCGACACCGTCCACATGGTTCAGCTCCAATTGCTTCGGTGCGGTTTGAGATGCTTCAAATTCTACGGTGATCCCTTCCTCATTGGTCAACTTCACCGTCTTCGTGGCACACTCAATAACTCCATTGTGCTTCCTTAACCAGTCCATACCAAGTATAATGTCCAATCCTTGAGAGTCCAAAACAATGAGGTTGGCGGAGAAGTCTACCCCCCTTATTCTAAGGCTTACTTTTGGACATACTATATTTGTCCTCATCTCTCCTCCAGGGGACTTAACCAACAGAGTAAACTTCATATGCGAGATAGGCAAACTATACTTGGCAACATACTTTGATGCAATGAATGAATGCGATGCTCCAGAATCAAATAGCATAGTCGCGGGGTTGGAGTTGGCGAGAAACATACCAATGACCACGTCATCCGCTTGCTGAGCATCCTCCGTAGAGACATGGTTCACGTTGCCACGAGCAAAGTTATGATGTCCACGACTTCCTTGTGGCTGTCCTCCATTAGGTCTTGGGTTTTGCCTCGGCACATTGCTTCTTTGACCAAGGCTCGACTTAGGACATTGATTCGCAAAGTGTCCAGCTTCTCCACAAGTATAGCACCTCTTGACTCCACCGGAATTATTGGGACGAGCTTGGTTTTGAACATTGGCTCCAGGAAAATCAGCACGAGGTGCATAAGGCATTGCTTGCATGACAGGGCGTTGCTGCACAAACTGAGTTGGGCGCTGAGCAGGGATAGAGGAGCTGTAATGAGGCGCATTGGGCGGCGCAAAGCGAGGGCGCACATTACTTCCTTGTTGTTGTCCTTGATATGCCGCCTTCCTCTTGTTGTCTTGTTCCATCTCACGGATCTTGTTCTCGACCACAATTGCTTTGTCCACAAGCTTCTGGAAATTGACATAATCACAATTGAGCAATTGCACTTGGATTTCATTGTTGAGGCCTCTCATGAACAGATATTGCTTCCGGCTGTCCCGACTAACATCCTCAGGCGCATACCTTGAGAGTTGAGTGAACTTATTGAGATATTCACTCACGCTTGATCTTCCTTGCCTTAAGTTCTCGAATTCTTGCCTCTTCAAGATCATAACACCTTCCGGCACATATTGAGAACGGAAACTCTCTTTAAACTCAGTCCAAGTGATTGTCTCCTGATTATCATGAGCGTTGCAAAGAGCTTCCCACCAGTCAGCGGCTGCTCCAACTAGTTGATGTGATGCAAAGAGAACCTTCTCCCTGTCACTGCATTGGACAATGGCTAGCTTCTTCTCCACGGACTTGAGCCAATCATCCGCATCCATAGGGTCGGCAGCTTGAGCAAAGGTTGGCGGCCTAGTCCTCATGAACTCTCCCAATCGGTCATGAGGAGGCGGGGGTGGCGGTGGAGGCATGTGGGGCTGATTGTTGATATTGCCAGCCTGCAGCTGTCCCATTGTTTGTATCATGGTCTGCATGAGCTGGTTTTGCGTAGCTAGTAGCTGCTCGATGTTGATAGCTCCATGAGCGGGTCCTTGTCCAACGTTGTTCTGAGGCACTCCACTGTTCTCCTCCTCATCATTGCCATCCCTCTGGTTGCGAGTCCTCACCATCTGAAGAAAAGCAGTAGGTAAGAATTTAAGGAACGTCCCCAACTATATGCATCAAGGGATATGAAGCTAACCAACTAGCTATACTAGCCTAGGTGGACATGGCAATGCTAAAGCATCCCAAAATCCTCTATTAAGCACACAAGCAACCAATATATATAGCAAGCAGCACTCCAAGCAAAAACACATCGATTCCTGAGTGCTCCTATGTGCTCTAAAGTGTCCATTCTATCTAGGCTGCATCCTACGGTCAACCTGTGGCTCTGATACCAATTTGTGACGTCCGGTTCCGAAATCGAACCAAGCTAACGCATATGTGTGCCCAGGATGTTCAACACACATACACGAGTGATTCACAAATGATAAACAGATAATTACCACAACTCAATTTATTAAATAAGTACTCTTATTACATAATTCATTAAATCCTCGAATACAAGCTCTAATGGATATTAATGATAAGTTCAACTAATGCAGCGGATATAAATTAATTAAGCAACTAAGCAAACTAAGCAAAAGGGGTAGCGCAGCTCCATGCAACACCACAGGCAAAGCTGACGGTAGACACGGCCTAGAACTCCGCATTATCGCCATTAAACTCATAATCCTGACCTGCAACTGTTGGGGGGGGGGGATTGCAAGAGTGAGTACATGTCGTACTCAGCAAGTGGGGAAAGTATGACATGTGGCTGATTCAAATGACGACAGTAATAATGGCTAAGTGCTGAAAAGTACAGTAAAACATTTGAAAAAAAAACAATGTATCATATTTATGTAAAGTAAACCCATCATAAACCATGTAACCATAATAATACCAGTCCATAATTCACCATTATCAATAACCATAATCAATGTCATAAACCATAATTCCACCCATAACCATGACCATAATTATAACCATAACCATAACCATAACCATCCCAAATCCCAATTTCCTCCTAATCATGGAAGTTGTCCAGGTGCTCATAACCGGGAGCACGGCTATCATGATAGTTTTAATTACTCTGCAGAGTTTGTACCTCTTTACCCACGTGTTCGTGATTTCATCACCTTTCGGCGACTAAGAATCTCCCTTATGCCTATGACCCGTCAGTCATATTACACACTTCCGTTGGTGTGTGGCCAAGAGATCACAAAATAGCCTTTACAAAGGGATTACTAGCCCATTTAGACCCCACTGAGGTTTCACCGGTGGCGATGCCTCCAACTGAGCACATCTTCAACCAAGGGCCCCCTCTTGAGCCATTCGGATCCCAGGGTAGTCCCACCAATCAACAAACCCAATCCGACTACCCCTTCCCCGAGCATCCCCAATGGTCCAAACAGCACTAACAAAGCCCTAATTAATCAGCTACGCCGCACCCATAACTTGGCCTCGTGGTGGCACTGTAGTCCTGGCTTATTCTCGCATGAACCGGTCCTTAGATCTAAAGCAAGCAAACCACCATAACATCCAACCCATCCACATACCAGGCTTGCTTAGATCACCCATCGTATTAACCAGTTCACATTAACTAGAATATCATTGATGCATAATTAAATGTGTAGTGTTGGTTTTTCCATCCCAATTAATTAAGCGAAGCAAAAAGGTAAAAACCCTTCCCGACTCTCTACCATAAATTCCAGGTGACAAGGGTAGTTTAGCAAATCTAGTAAACTTCCTATCATAGGATTCCCATCAAATTGACACAGCATGCAGTTTTACAAACAAAACATTTACTTTAAAACAGGATCAATATGCTTCAAGGACACTTGCCTTGCTCTGGCGAATAGGGTTGCTCAACCGTTTCGAAATCCTGATTCTGAAAATCCTCGTACACGATCTCTTGAGCACTTCCCTCTACTTGTGATCATACATACAAGAAAATATATACAATTCAACATAATGCACACAAAATAATCAACATGCTATGACATGCATGCATGCACAATTTAATAATTAATTTACTACGGTCGTTTATTAATTAGATGCGACTAGTTCATACGTGTTCATATGAGTTTACGGGGTCTTAGGGTGGATTAATGCTGCTGAAAATAAAATCATGGTGCAATTAAATTTAATTTACGCCTATTAGATTCAATACGGTCGCTAAAATTCGCATCGGGAACACGGCCTACCGTAGATCTGACGGCTTGACGGTCGCGGGATGGGGACAATGCGTAGACGAAGTAGATGGCGCAGCAGTTCCTCGGCGGCACGACGACGGCGACGATCTTCGGTGGACGGTGGTACCCTCCTCTCTTTCTTCCCCTTCCTCCCCTTTTTTTCTCTCTTTTCTTCCCTGGCGGCGGCGGCTCTGGTCCCCCTTTTTTTTCTTCTGGCGGCGTGGCTTTCCTTCCCCTGGCGGCGGAATTTTTCTGCGTTGGTGGAACCCTACGAAGGCTACGTAGCTTTTTATAGCCAGCTGCTAGGGCGCTAGGGCCGGCGCTGCGGTACGGGCGTCGCGCGTGGGCCAAGGCGCGTGTGGGGCCCAGCGCAGGGCGCGCTGCGATGGGGCAGGCGGCGGGCGTGCGGTACGGCGGGGCATCGGGGCGCGTGCGGGGATGGGCGCTGGGGTCGCGGTCGGCCTGGCTGGCGCGTGCGAGCGGGGTGGGAGGCGCGGTGCGGCACGTGGGCGGGGCCCGGCGGCAGGCGGGGTGGCGTGCGGGCGTGGGCGCCGAGGCGCGTCAGGGGCAGGCGGCGGGTGGGCCCCGGGGCAGCGTCGCGTCGGGGGGGGGGGGGGGGGGCTCGGTCGCGCGTGCCGGTGGGCGGCTGGCGCAGCGCGGCAGGGTGGGGCCCCCCGGGGCAGGCCCGTACGGCGGCATCGGGGCGCGGCGAGCGGCCGGCTCGGGGCGGGGCCCGGCGCCTCGCGTGCGGGCGTGGCCGGCTGGCGGTTCGGCCGCTGGCCGGCGGTCCCTTTTTCGTTTTTTTTTCTTTTTTTTTTCTTCTCTCTTGTTTTTTTTAAAACATATTACTGTTTTTTTTATTATTTATTTATCTTATTTACATTATTATTTTTTTATATATATATATTATTATTTTTATTACTCTTTTTATATTATTATTATTATATATTTTACTAACTATATTTTATTTATTTTATTTATCTTATTCATTTATTTATTTATTATTTTATATATATATTTATTTATTATTACATGATTTATTTATATATATATATATATTTTTATCTATTACTATTATTATTTTAATTTCTTCTTTTGCTACATACATATATGTATGTTTTATATACTTTTTTTTTATATTCTTTTATCTCTCTAATGTTTATTGCATGATCATGTATGCAATGCAGGATGCGAAAATTTAGGGTGTTACAAAAACAGTTCAAGCACATGAACAAAAAAGATTTTGAAAAAGCAATCGCAAAACTTAAGAAGGATAAAAGGACAGAAGTTGCAGCTTTCATAGGACATGCAATGTTTAACTTTGTCAGAGACGGCAAGGACCTCGTAAAGGCTCCGTACCACTTCGAGTAAATTCGACACATGACATTGAAATAGCAGTTATTGGTAATTGTTAACACGTGTGTTTGTGTGTTTGCAGTAATCACTACATAATGATCTTCATCAAGCCAACGCAGGGAAAGGCAACAGTCTTGGACTCGGCCGATTTCCCACCAGATCGTTACAAATATTTCCTTTCCATTTTGAAATTGTACGTTTATTCAATAATTTTAATTTACACACAATTAGAATGTGTTGACAAGTTTTATATGACATTTCCTGTATTACAGCGCTTGGCGGTTTTACACGGAATAGCTTGGCGGTGAGAGACCTTCCAATACGAATGCATTGGACATTAAAACGTATTATCCTTGTCCGAAGCAGCCTGCTGGGAGTGTCTTATGCAGGTATTATGTATGCGAGCATCTTCGGACCGCCGGCTTATATAGAGTGAATGGTGAGGATGTAAGTTATCCTTAATGTCGATACCTTATTTTCTTACTTTTGAGTTTCATTTTCATTATAACTAGCATAGTTTAATACTTATATTCTCTGTTGTTCAATATTACCAGAAACATTATTTTCATATTTTGATTCCAACTTCAAAATTCAATTGCTCATAGTACAACTGCTCCAAAAATACCAACTAAATTCCTGTATACTCTCACTTTGATCTATACTTTGAGATTGTTCAAACCAACACATTCTAAACCTTGTTATGTGTTATATTGCAGCACACGAAGAATGGCCGGTTTGTAGAAGTATTCCTGATGGAGGAGCCGACAGGATTGCTTATGAACTCTGTCAGTTCATTCGTCGCGAAATTTTGCACAAAACAGGGAAGTTCTTTGATGAGAATGGTTCAGCAGCTGATGTGCCAGAACTTTGCGACTATGCCAATAAAAACAGCTTTTAGTGAAAACTTGTAAACTATGAGATGAATTGTATGTGTAACTTGTACATATGTATATTGTTTTAGTGAAATTGACTTCTATGACGATAATATTGTTGACTTTTATTCTGTGATGATATTGTTGATGTTTGTTCTGTCATTATATTGAATTGACCTGGAAATTAGAAATAACAGCAGTAGTACTGCATAGGTTATACCTTATCACAAGCGGTTATTAACCAACGGCTAGGCATGCCTGTGAAAAACAATTACCACAGGCGGCTAGATACAGGTAAAGAACCATCTGTGATAACCTAATTATCACAGGCGATAACTGTTAAGGTAGAAACCGACTGTGGTAAAAGGTCTTCATAGGCGGCTTAATGTAGGTAAACAACCGCCTGTGATAACACCATTATCACAGGCGGTTAATTATGCTGCAAGACCCACCTGTGCTAAGACAATTATCACAGGTGGATATATATGCTGCACCACCCGTCTGTGATAACTTATCTTCACAGGCGGCTAGCATTAGTAAAAACCGCATGTGATAATGTCTCTTCACAGGCGGTATCATTTCTCCGCCTGTGAAGTTACGGATTATCACAGACTCTTCATTTCAGGCGGTTTTAAAAACCGTTTGTGATAATATGTTTGGAGCCGCCTGCGATGAGGATTATTGTAGTGGTGGGGAGGACATCAGGAGTACTACCTTATCTGCTTATCTGGTGCAGGCATTGCATGCATGGAGATTTTCAACTTTTTCTTACTTTTGAAGCAACTGATCGATCAAAGATGTGTGCCAGGTGCCCACATTATCCATCCATGCATGCAACATGCAAGTTTGTAGTATTGCTTAGTCACATGACTTCTTGCATCTAGGCTAGCACTGTTCTTGCTTAGTCACATAGACATGAGTATGCATGACATGAGTATGCATGACATGAGTATGCATGGACCATACAGGAACCTTTGCATCTGTGATATGTCTTAAAAAGATAAAGGGAAAAGTCCATTTTACTACTTTATAGTATACCCTTTGTCCACATAACCCCCTATACTAATATTTGGTTCATCTTTTCCTAGTGCTTTGCAAAACCAGGTTACTTTACACCTTTGCTTGAATCCCTAATATGGATTTGCTGACATGTACATCGGTTTCGGTTATTAGACGCATGGGGCTGTTTGGTCAAAGTTAATGTGTCTACTTGTAAGAAATGAAAATTGGGACAAAAAAAATGTGGACTGTGTCTTTCTAGGATATGCACAACATAGTGCAGCTTATAGATTCTTAGTGATTAAATTTGAGATTCCTGGTGTGCATGTCAACACTGTGACTGAATCTCGTGATGCCACATTTTTCGAGCATATTTTTCCAATGAAGGATAGAGTTGCAGGTCATAACGAGACATCTACTAGTTTTACTTCTGATCATTTTCCAATATCCGTACCTTATTTTTACACTGAAAACCCCATTGAGGATGACAATACAAATGTTATTCCTCGGTGGAGCAAGAGATAAAGGATTGAAAAATTATTTGGTGATGATTTTACTAAGTACCTCGTTTTGATACACCCAAAACACTTTCAAAGGCATATGCATCGCCAGATGCAGAGCCCTGGAAGGAGGCAGTACATAATGAAATAGAGTCCATTTTGACTTATGAGACTTCGGAAATACTTGATTGTCCTGTTGGCTGTAAACCTGTTGGGTGTTAGTGGATATTCAAAAAGAAACTCAAACCAGGTGGTACAGTCGATAAATATATGGCTACACTAGTAGCCAAGGGATTTACCCAAAAGGAAGGCGAGGAATTTTTTCGATACTTATGCACCTATTGCTAGGCAAACCACAATTTGCGTGCTTGTTGCACTTGCTGCGCGTCATGATCTCCTCATCCATAAAATGGATGTGAAGACGGGTTTCCTAAATGGCGAGCTCGATGAGGAGATCTATATGAAGCAGTCTGATGGTTTTGTGGTGCCTGGTCAAGATAACAAAGTGTGTAAGTTACAAAAATCCTTGTATGCCCTCAAGCAGGCTCCAAAGCAGTGACATGAGAAGTTCGATAGAACTATGACCTCAGCAGGCTTCGTGGTAAATGACGCTGACGCATGTGTGTACTATCGGTTTGGTGGGGGTAAAGGAGTAATACTATGCTTATATGTTGATGACATATTAATTTTTCGAACCGGTATCGATGTGATAAATAATGTAAAATCATTTTTGTCCTAGAATTTTGATATGAAGGATTTGGGAGAGGTTGGTGTTATTCTAAACATCAAACTAATTAAGGGCGAGAATGGGATTACTTTAAAACAATCTCATTATGTGGAGAATATTCTGAGTCGATTTGGGTACTCAGATTCTAAATCTTCTCCAACGCTATATGATCCCAGTCTGAAGCTTCGCAATAACAGAGGACAAGGAATTAATCAGTTGAGACATTCCCAGATTATTGGTTCTCTCATGTATCTTGCTGGTGCAACCAGACCTAACATCTCATTTGCAATAAGCAAATTGAGCAGATTTACTTCCAATCCTGGAAGATCACTGGTGTGCACTAGAACGTGTAATGAGATACTTGAGAGGTACTTCAACATATGGGCTTCACAATATGGGGTACCTAGCTGTACTAGAAGGGTATATTGACCGAAATTGGATCTTACATGCTGATGAGATAAAGCCACTAGTGGATACGTATTCACTCTTGGTGGTGCTGCAGTTTCATGGAGGTCTCACAAGCAGACTATATTGATAAAGTCTACTATGGAGGCGGAACTTGTAGTACTTGAGACAGGCACAATTAAGGCGGAGTGGCTGAAACAGCTCTTGATGGACATGCCATTGGTCGATAAACATGTGTCGCCCATTCTTTTGCATTGTGATAATCAAAGTGTGATCACAACTATTGGCAATGCAAAAGAAAATTTGAAGTCCTCAAGACATGTGAAACAGCGAATCAAATCTTGTGCACCCTTTTACTAAGGGATTAGCATGTGTTGTAACTGAAGAAGCATCAAGATAAATGGGTTTGAAACCCACGTGATGTTATCATACAATGGAAACCCAAACTATTTGATTGGAGATCGCGTGAAGTAGATCTTGGTAAAAACAAGTTGTATAGATAAATAGAGAGTACTTATTTATTACTCATTTCTCTGCTAGCAGATGCGTACTCTCAGTACTGCATGGAAGGCTGACTTTACAGTCTTAATGTGTTCTTAGGCCTAAATAGGCAAGGTATCATCCTACAGGGTATACTTGTGAGAACACACCTATGTGATTCTTACTGTGAGGTCGCAATCTATGAGATGTGGGTAATCTCAAATAAACTCATGAACAGACACGGGAGAAGATCGTAATTCTCAAACAGTAGGCATGGCTTTAGGCAGACTAGTATCAGCGATGCTTTCATGTGAAACTTGCTCACACAAAACTAGCAATTAGAGGTTATGTCCATTGCAAAGTTGTGAGTGTGAGAATCATGGAATGCTAGGTGCAGCTCAACCCATAATAGGCCTGCACTGCAAAGCTGGTATATTAAAGCGCAGAATTGTTACTTGTAGACATTGGCTTTTGGTGGGGATTATTGGGATTTGGCCTTGCAGCCCATTTGTGGGCTGATTTATTTGGGCCAACTTTTCTGGTGGAAAGCCAAGGTGGTGTGGAGAGGTGGCTGGAATGTTTAGTCTCACATTGCCTACCTAGATGGATGTTTCTCAATATATATAGTGACCCTTGTATTGGTTCTCAACATGAGAATAATGAGAGAGATGAAGGTTGTTTTTATGGACATAGGGAGTTATTGGACAAAGGATATAGTAGTAAAATGGACTTTTCCAAAAATAAATAAAAAAGTGTGGTTCGATCTGGACATCATCGGATGGACTTGAGAAGTTTTGCTGCGGTAGGCACAGAAGGAACAAACTTTTTTACTCCCTCCGTTTTTTTTTTGTCACCGGTTAGTTAAAAATGAACTGGCTGATAGCAAATAAAAGAAACGGAGAGAGTAATATTTAGATTTTTCAATAATCTATTTTCAAAAATAGATCCTACAAAATACGTTGTGTCTTTTGATGCCCCTGGTAAAGACCTAATCAAATTCTGACGAAGGTTTCAGGCAATGAAAGGGAAATCAGGCGACAACTATCTGTGGCTGCAAATTTTGAAGACATACAGACAAAGACCTAATTTTGTGACACTAAGGGGGTAAAAAACTGTTATCTGGCGATGGCGACAAGGCTCTATTAATGCAAATTTTGCAAATAGATTTCTTCATCAGAATGCGTAGACAACTTTTCCTTAGTGATGGATGAGGTGTCAAAGGATATACAAGGGGATATTCCTTGGTGTTTGCTCTTTGCTGATGATGTAGTGTTGGTAGACGAAACTAGAGATGGTGTTGATAGAAAATTGGAGCTATGGAGGCAGACCTTAGAGTCTAAGGGGTTTAGACTCAGTAGAACCAAGACCGAGTATATGAGATGCGACTTTAGTGATGTCGGGTGCGAGGATGGAAATGTTAGTTTACAAGGACAAGTAGTACCTAGGAGGGACACATTTCGATATTTAGGATCAATGTTAGAAAGCAATGGTGATATTGACGAAGATGTTTGCCACAGGATCAAGATCGGGTGGATGAAGTGGGGACAAGCATCTGGAATCTTATGTGATAAGAAAGTTCCACAAAAATTGAAAGGAAAATTCTATAGGACGGTGATCAGACCTGCGATGTTGTATGGAGCAAAATGTTGGCCAACTAAAAGACAACATGTCCAACAAATGAGTGCTGCAGATATGCGCATGCTACGGTGGATGTGCGGTCACACAAGAAGAAACAAAATTAGGAACGAGATGATACGTGATATGGTAGGGGTGATACCGATTGAGGAGAAGCTAGTCCAACATCTCCTATGGTGGTTTGGGCATATCCAGCGGCGATCTCCAGAAGCACCAGTTAACAGTGGGATTATAAAGAGTAGAGAAAATTTTAGGAGGGGTAGAGGTCGACTAAGGTTGACATGACAGGAGGCGGTGAAACGAGACTTAAAGGAGTGGAACATAACTAGAGATTTGGCTCATGATAGTACTGAATGGAAATTAGCAATTCATGTGCCAGAATCTTAGTTTATTCGTATTTTGTTACTCTTATCTTCTTTCTTATTAAACCATTTCTAAAATAAATAAAATATAGAATCTTATTTTATTTGTATTTATTATTATTACTTTCATCTTATTTTCTATTACTTTCTTCAAAATTGTTGGGTTTCATTTCTAGCCGACCCCAACTTGTTTGGAACAAAGGCTTGGGGTTCACTACTACAATAAGCCTCATCACAGGCGGCTCCAAACCTATTATCACAGACGGCTTTTAAAACCGCCTGAAACGAAGAGTCTGTGATAATCCGCAATTTCACAGGCGGAGAAGTGAAACCGCCTGTGAAGACTAATTATCATAGGCGGTTCTTCACTAAGGATAGCCGCCTGTGAAGACCGATTATCATAGGCGGTTCTTTACTTAGGCTAGCCGTCTGTGAAAATACTTTATCACAGACGGGTCGTGCAGCATATACAACCGTCTGTGATAAACGTCTTATCACAGACGGTTATTGAAGAATAACTAACCGCCTATGATAAGAAGTCTTCACAGACGGGTATTGAAGCATTACTAACCGCCAATGATAATTTGTCTTCACAGGCGGATTTTGAAGCATAACTAACCGCCTATGATAATGAGTCTTCACAGTCGGGTATTGAAGCATAACTAACCGTCTATGATAATTTGTATTCACAGGCGGATTTTGAAGCATAACTAACCGCCTATGATAATATGTCTTCACAGGCGGGTTTTGAAGCATAACTAACCGTCAATGATAATGTGTCTTTACAGACGGTTATTGAAGCATAACTAACCCGTCTAGGATAATGGTGTTATCACAGACGGAGTTTACCTATATCAGCCGTCTGTGAAGACCCTTTAACGCAGCCGGTTTCTGCCATAACAGACACCGCCTGTGAAAATTAGGTTATCACAGATGTTTCTTTACTTGTATCTAGCCGCCTGTGATAATTGTTTTTCACAGTCATGCAGTACTACTGCTGTTATTTCTAATTTCCAGGTCAATTCAATATAATCACAGAACAAAAAACAACAATCATCACAGAACAAAAGACAACAATATTATCATCACAGAAGTCAATTTCACTAAAACAATATACATACACACAAGTTACAGATACAATTTCATCTCAAAGTTTACAAGTTTTCACTAAAAACTGTTTAGATTGGTATAGTCGCAAAGTGCTGGCACATCAGCTGCTGAACCTCTCTTATCAAAGAACTTCCCCGTTTTGTGCAAAATTTCGCGACGAATGAACTGACAGAGTTCAGAAGCAATCCTGTCGGCTCCTCCATCAGGAATACTTCTACAAACCGGCCATTCTTCGTTCAGATTCTTCTTGTGCTGCAATATAACACATAACAAGGTTTAGAATGTGTTGGTTTGAACAATCTCAAAGTATAGATCAAAGTGAGAGTATACAAGAATTTAGTAGGTATTTTTGGAGCAGTTGTACTATGAGCAATTGAATTTTGAAGTTGGAATCAAAATATGAAAATAATGTTTCTGGTAATATTGAACAGCAGAGAATATAAGCATTAAACTATGCTAGTTACAATGAAAATGAAACACAAAAGTAAGAAAATAAGGTATCGACATTAAGGATAACTTACATCCTCACGATTGACTCTATATACGGCGGCGGTCCGAAGATGCTCGCATACATAATACCCGCATAAGACACTCCCAGCAGGCTGCTTCGGACAAGCATAATACGTTTTAATGTCCAATGCATTCGTATTAGGAGGTCTCTGACCGCCAAGCTGTTCCGCGTAAAACCGCCAAGCGCTGTAATACAAGAAATGTCATATAAAACTTGTCAACACATTCTAAATGTGTGTAAATTAAAATTATTGAATAAACGTACTTTTTCAAAATGGAAAGGAAATCTTTGTAACGATCTGGTGGGTAATCGGCCGAGTCCAAGACTGTTGCCATTCCCTGCGTTGGCTTGATGAAGATCATTATGTAGTGATTACTGCAAACATACAAACACACATGTTAACAATTACCAATAATTGCTATTTCAATGCCATGTGTCGAACTTACTCGAAGTGGTACGGAGCCTTTACGAGGTCCTGGCCGTCTCTGACAAAGTTAAACATCGCATGTCCTATGTAAGCTGCAACTTCTGCCTTTCTATCCTTCTTAAGTTTTGCAATTGCTCTTTCAAAATCTTTTTTTTTTCATGTGTTTGTACTGGCTTGATTCTCGATTCGCCTGGACGTCGAATAGCGACTTTGCAATCCTAGTAGGGTCAAGGATACCTGTCTTGTGCGCCAACTTTTCATTATCCATGTATTGCATCCTATTGAAGAAGTCCAGAATTGTTATAATCTCATGAAATGCGTATGCGTGTAGTAAGAAAAGCAAATACAAAATATTAGAGCACTTACAAGCACCAGACGAGCAGCAGGTTGATTTCGAGCATGCCCCGATGGAAAAGGGAAAGCAGCTCGTCAAATAAAATGACTCGTTTATCTACTCCAGTGCTCCAGAATGCTTCTTTTGGAATACGAAATGTGACACAATTAAGACCATATTTTGTGCTGGCAGTGATGTACCACTCATGCATTCTTCTGAGCGCGACGGGTTGTTTGCTAAGTTGTACGGATGTCATTAACGGCTTCCCATTCTCAAATTTAGGAGGAACATCCTCAAGCTTGTATATTGGAACTCCTGGTTTAACTAAAGCCGTCCGCCGATTATACATGACACCGTCTTCTTCCCACTCCTCGATATCTTCTAATGCTGGCTCATGAGAAGAACGAGATGCACTCGATTTTCTAATATTTTCCTTCATAGCTTCCAAATACTTTGTCACTTCTGATGAAGGTTTCTTATTTTCGTATGAGCTAACTTTGACAGGCACTGATGATCGAGGAGTAGTCGTCGGAAGTTGGACACTGGCTTGTTGTTGAACCTGTTGTTCAACTGATTGCTCTTTACTCCCAGCAACTGGCTCTAGTACTACTTCAAGCTGTTGCTCAACTAGTTGCTCTTTACTAGCAACAGCTTGCTCTGGTACTGCTTGAAGTTGTTGTCCAACTTGTTGCTCTTGGATATCATCATCCTTGCTCAGACATAGGGGGAGTGGATCTTCCCGGACTGGGAGTGGATCTTCATGCACTTTCGCCTTAGAAGATGGGGTTGCAGTATTTGGAGATGCGACGGGGCTAGAAATTGGCTCATCGTCCAACACGATATCGCGTCGGTGCCAAATGATTAATTGGTTGACAGCCTGCCCCAGAGTCGCGATCCCCTCAGGTGTGACGTGGTCTATTTCATAATCTTCATAATCATTATCAATGATCTGAAGAACTTGCACCACAGAATAATACAACGGAAGTGGACACCCGTTGAAGTCACGATCAGGCTTTGCCATAGCAGTGGTTTCATTTCTATTACTTTCATCTTATTTTCTATTACTTTCTTCAAAATTGTTGGGTTTCATTTCTAGCCGACTCCAACTTATTTGGAACAAAGGCTTGGGGTTGTTGTTGTTGAATGTGTAGATGGCTCAAACAGCAAATGCAGCATGAAAACGATCTAATCTTAGACCATACGTAGCAAATCGGTAGACTATGAACTGCAGAGATGAACAAGCTGCAAGTCCGCAACACTTACACCCAGGAATCGACAAACCGTGTGCCATGAAACATGTAGAGGAGTATTAGGAGTCCTGGAGTCAGTGACTTCAGGCGCAACTAGCAGAAAACATCCTGGACTTTTATATGCTCAGAGAAACCATTATAGCACAACAATCAACATGAATACTTTGTTCATGATAGGATGAGCAGGGCAGACATCATACAGTAAACAGAGGTTCATATACATCATCCCTTACACCAAGTCCAACGACAATCGATTCACACACACGACTGCTCGTGCTCAAAGTACAGTAGCATTATAAACACTGTTCAAATCAAGCAGGAATAGAGATGAAAACAAACCAGAGCTGTAATCGTTCGGGCACCCCAAGTACCACTTATTCCAGAAACTACATTAACAGTTAATTATTAAGACAGGTGCTGGTTGGATGAGCGTAGCCATGTATTTGTTCCTGCCAATGGAAGAAACCACAAAGTAAGAATAAAGATTCAGAGGATTTAAACTAACTGGATCACAGCATCTAAGATGATATCTACAACACTCAACAGATTTTGCAGCACGCATCTTGTACAGCCCATTGATTCTATTGTTATGTGTCCTTTTTGTAAGAGTGATACTCGCAATCAAACTGTATTTTCATTTCGCAGAGTAAATCCCGTTGTGTCAATAAAAGCACTGTTACTGGTAATATATGAAACACTGAATTAAAAAAAAAAGACAGACTCAGTGTTGGAAGCTTCCACACAAGGTGTCACAAAATTTCCATCATTATAGACAATACTAACTGTGCAGTATTTCAAGTGAGATGGTAACCAAATGTAATTCAGTAAAGATGAAACGTTATCAAACTTAATAGAATTTCAAGTGAGATGGTTAGCAAATTCAATCTGAATGAAGGAACCATCAATCATATGCAGAAGGAAATCTAGAAAACTTACACCAGGGAGCAATCTTCCAGCGCTGGTTGTCACCCTCGCACCACTCCCACAGCACAAGGGTGGTTCCATCGCGCACACCACCATGGTCCTTGTCTCCATGCAGAGCATCAAAGTTCAGGTAGATGTTGTTCACCATCCTAATGCAACGGAATCCATCCCCAACGTCCCTGCTCTCTGTCCACAGGACCGACTCATCCATGTAGTCCGGATTGTAGCTGGACAGCCGAACCTAACAGGTGCAGTGAAGCAGGGGTAAGGATTTTTTTTTTTAAAAAAAGAAAGCTAATAATTTCTTAGTTTCGTTGCAGCCACCAAGCGTGAGGAAAATAATCACACCACAAATCAAAGCAATAACCAAAATTACAATAACAATATCACAGTTCATAGCAGTAACCCAGTAAGTTAGTATCACAAGGCATGGACATGGACAAAAAAATACTCCAAAGCAGAAGAACTATAATTTTGTGAGCCCAGAAGGTTTATGATATTTCAAATAAAAGGTAGAAGCTAACTAGTTTTAACATATAACTATCCTTTGGAATACGATTCACATACAGGTGAAAGGTGATGTGCAATCCTGTCAATAATTCAACTGTGTTCTACTACAAGCTCTTTGTGAGACGGCATGGATACCACATTTGGATCTCAAAGTTGTAGAAAGATACAGATTCCTCCACTTCTTTTTATTGTGAAAGACCTGGTACACATTTCAGTGTTGCACCGAGCACACTTCGACAGCATTTGTGATGATAAAATCCGAAGATGCATGAGACTAAGTAGTAGATATGGGATCCACAATTCACGGTAGAACACCAGCACGGAGTACATTCTTATAAGCATTTTGCAACAACACATTTGATGATTCATGCTGATAGAAAGTAGGATGAAACGAAGAATCGTAGATTGTAGCCTTGATGCTGAAACTTACAGGGTGCGACTTGCCAAGGAAATGCTTGAGAGCCTCTCCGGTGGCCTTGTTGATGAGGACGATCGCTGGGTAGCCCTCCTCATCCTTCACCCTTGTGCTGTACTTGAGGTCCTTGATCCAGTGCTGCACATCGCAAATCAAGTAAAATCATGTATTGCTTAGTCACATGACTTCTTGCCCGGGTGAGTGCCACGAGATGCTAGATTTTCTCAGGGAGCGTGAACAGCACAATGTGCTTGTGCCCATGGAGACCATGCATCTCTTCCGATCCGAAAGCCTCAAGGCGTGCAACACATGCATGTATTACAATACAATGTGTGCTTATCTGGTGCTTTAGTAACTAATGCTCTATAGGCCCAGCATACACTAGCGATGTACTCCCTCGGTTTTTGAATTGGTATCATTATAAAGATACTGATTCTAGTCGTAAATAAGTGAACTTCCGACGGCTACCGTCGTAATTTACGTAACTTACAACGGTAGCCCGCAACCACCGTAAGTAAGTGTCCGGGCTGATCTGTGAGCTGTGCCAGATGACTTAAGACGGACGATGACTATGGCCGACGTAAGTAGCCTGCTAACTTACGATGGCTCTGGCTGGCCGACGTAAGTAGTCTAGGCTAACTTACGATGGCGTTGGATGACCGACGTAAGTAGCCTGGGCTATCTTACAACGGCAAGAGTCTTAGCCGTCGTGAGTTATGTTTGTAACTGTTTTTTTTTAAACAAAAACTGACTAACTTGGCACGATGGGCAGCTCACACAGTAATAAGCACACACAAATCTATATTCACAGCAGCAATAAACAATCAATTGAGATCCACACGTATCAACCACAACACAAACTCCAAATGGGCTACACATAAAATTACAATTACAAGTTCGGGTAAACTTCACGCATCTTATATATATGACAATATCATCTGTTAATTAAACATCATATTCATGTCACATAATAGGTACAAACTACAATAAGCTTATTACAATATAGTCCATACATCAATATCTAAAAGACCAAACCTCCAAATTATTGAGTCCAAACTCATATGTACACACATGCAATAAGGACACAATCCATATACCAGTACACACAAAACTAGCAGCTTATCAGCTAGTTATGAAAATACACAAACCATGCTACAATATTACGCATTATGCGGATACATATGAAACCCTGTGCTCCTCATGCCTAGCACAGGTGGCAGCGGAGGCAGCACCGAGGAGCTGCTGCCAGCAACATCTGTAGAGAAGAACGGAGTGGACGAATCCATGGCGAAGTACTCTGGTTCCGCCATGGGGAACTTTGTAGGCACGGGGAAGCTGATGCTCCACGGATCCACGCTGTTTTCTGTGCCCATGTTGATCATGTGGTATGCCGGTGTCGGTGCCGGTGCCGGAGCCGGTGGCGGTGGCAACTCTTGTGAGTTTTTATGGCCCGTGCCTTTCTCAAACACCCTAAAAACAACCCACATGTCCTGCACACAATTTAAACAAACGATAGAGAATAAATTTGGGTAAGCAATTAGAGAGATCTTGAGTGAATTTTCATATCATTAAGCGCTAGTGCAGCTAGCACCTGGGAATAAGAATTGAGGAGAAGAATTCATAGTTTTGGAGATAGATTGGATTACCTGGTTGGGCAGCTTGTACTCGTGCATGACCCACTGGGTCTTCTCGCCCCTGGGAGCCCGCCCCTTGTAAAACACGAGAGTTCTCTTGGTGCCGATGAGCACCACTGGTCTGCCCGATGCGCCATGGTAAATCTCCCGGTCTTTGCCGGTTGCCTTCCAGTAGCCGGCCGCTGTGGCACGATTAGCCCTATGTCCTGTAGGGTACTTGTGATCCTTCCGCCAGTAGAAATACCACTCTTTCTCCCCCATGCTCGCTAAATCTGCAAATATTTACAATGATTATTCAACCACACTATTAGTTCACAACTCAAAATCAATATATAATCATGTATGGAAATAATTGGCATATACGCAAATAAGAGAGCGTGCACTTACTTGGGAGTTCCCATGGCTCTGACTTGTTGAGGTCGACCTCAACAATGGCAAGGGCTGTGAAGTTGGGGTTGAACACCTTTGACCTCAGATAGTAGCCGACGATCTCCTCGTCAGTGGGATGGAATCGAAATCCAGTTGGAGGCTCCAGGCCGTTGGCAGCACCGTTCCACCTCTGTTGATGCTGTTGCTGTTGCTGCTGGTGTTCCATGATTCCCTCAAGCTCCTGAAACACGATCACGAGAACCAACAAGCTAATCAATCAACAGCAGTGTCAAGAAATATGCTGCAAGAATCCGGAGCACAAAGGTAAAACCATACAAATGCAAGAAATCTCAAGCTAGTGTTCTCCGGTCTCAGAAGTGTATTCAAGATGGATTCAGATCGATGATCTATTGTGAGGCAATATGCCACTGGTAGCATGAGTTTAAATAGGACCAAGACGTGTATCCATAGAAGCAACTTACCTTAGAAGCCTCCCCAGCTTTTTCTTTGGCAGTGTCGGTTTCCGTGGATCAGGGCCGGTGCTTGTTCATTTCAACTCCGCAACGCTTGTCCTCGCGCGCCACGTAGTCGCTTTCCTGCTGGGATCACGGCCGCTGGCGCTAGCTGCCCTGGCCTCATCTAGAAGCCCGGCCTCGAGCTTCGTGCTCGCGCCGCCTTGTTTCACACGGCTTATCTGGTGCAGCGTGTGGTTTTGTTGCCCTCTGTATCGCTTATCTCCGGCCTACCCTACATGGTCTGCATGCATGCACATGTAGCACCGGGCTTTAATTTGGGGTGTTGCTGATATGCATGGAAACATGCACCCTTGTGTAACACCCATATTTTATGTACAAAATTTGCTCAAACCCTTGATCATTGTAGCCTGCATTTTTGGGTGAATTTTTAAGTTTAAACGAGTAGCAAACGTTCAAATTTGAATTTGAATTCAAATCAAAAGAAAAGAAATGGAAAAAGAAAAAGAAAAAGACATAAACCCCTCCCTGGGCCGATTTTCCTCCCCTGGCCCAATTTCCCTCCCCTCTCCCGCCGGCCCAGCCGAATCTCCCCTCTCTCCCTCTCTCTGCCGGGCGGGGCCCGCCTGTCATCACCTCCAGGGCGCAACCGTCGCCCCCTCTCTTCCCGCGTCGCGCGTGCAACCGCCACCCCGCGCCCACTTCTTCCCCCTCCCTCGGAACCACTCCCCCTGCTCCAATTTCGGTCGAGCGCGTGCAACCGCACCCCCCTCCACGCTTTAGAGGAACCGACGCCCCATTTTCCCCCTTCCCCGAGCCTCTCTAACCCTAGCGCCTAGCCGTCGGTGAGTTGCCGCCGTTCCCCGCGTTCCCGACGTTTCCACCCTCCTCTCTCCATGATTTTTGGTCTAACATGTTCACTGCACAGCTAGGAGCACGCCGGACAGCCTAGCTTGGGTGATCTCCTTCGCTCCGTCGAGTTCACCGTTCACCGTCGAGCTCCGCCGCCATTCCTCGTCGCCGACCGTCTTCCGATCAATTTCGTGCCCCGAGAACCTCCTAGGTGAGTTCCCCTACTCCTTCTCTCTCGGTTCATGTCCTTGGCGCATAGATTTGGCGTAAGAATCGCCGTTTGGGTGATCTCCGGCGAGATCGCCGCCGGCAACCGTTGAGCGCCGCCGCGCCGCGCGCGTGCACCGGTTAGGGGCGACGTGGCCGCTTCCCTGCCGTCGGTTTCAACCGAACGGCCACGATTAGAAGATCATACCGGTTCGTTATTTTAAATCTCGGGCGTCCATTTTAAAACCGACGGCCCACGTTGAATCCCTCTTTCCCGCCGCCGGAATTGCACCCAGGCCCCTGGAAACTTAGTTGCTACCCCCTATACTTCTCTGTAATTCGAGTCTAGCCCCCAGAATTCACAGACTAGCCCCTGGAACCCTAAAAATTGGTTTTAATCATTTAATTAAGCATTCTAACCCCTGTAATTTTGTAGAATAATGTATTTAGACCCTGTACAGTGTAGAAAACTATTTATTTAGCCCCTGAACTTTTATTTATTTGCTGAATAGGGTTTTTAATTGTATTTGAGGTGTAGAAATTAGATAAAAATGGTAATCAAGTGTAGAAATGTTATGAAAAATTGTTATAAACTATTTTATGCTGTGGTTAAATTGTAGTGTTCAGATAAAATATATTTGGCCCATGGAATAATTATTATAAATGTTTTAAAATACATTTTTGCTATGGAAAATTCAATAAAAATGATTTTAGGCTATAATAAAATCCCAAAAGTGTAGGAAAAATATAAAATGCATACTTTGGCCATGTTAAGTGATAAATACCTCGTAGGGACGCATTAGTGTAGGATTTTGTGCTTATGTGTATGTGTGATGTATTGTTTTGCGTGCCTTTACTTATTTAGCTTTATTCTATTCTTGCCATGCTTGGGCATATGTCTAGAGTCGTATTTCGACCCTAATCTTAACCTCCAAGACCAGGACTTTGATAACACCCAAGTCTTCAACGAAGGCAAGTGCCCTTGACCATCTTGTACCTATTTTAGGAATTTAGCTAGTTGCATGCTAATTAAATTGATGTCCTAATTCATGTTTACATGCCCTGTTCCTTACTATTCCTTGTTACCTGAAATGGGGTGGGAAGTAGATAGGCTTTATTTATGCTTAGCCATGCTCAGATGTTGGGATTGGGATTACATACAAATGTTCTATGCTCAACTTTATGGTTACTTTAATTTGGTGATGAATATACATAATGTTAGTGGATAGGAATCTGGTGGTTGGTTAGTTTTGGTATGGTGCATTTTGCACGAGACCCGGGATTGGGGTTTGTTACCACCGGATTCTAAGGACCGGTTTATGGAGGAAGCCACTAAGCTTTATAGTACCACCACGAGACTGAGATGGGGCAGCTTGGTCAATTAATTAGGTTTCTCCCGATGAACTGCTAGTGGTTGGATGGTGCGGGGATTGAGGCGGGTGATCTGCTCTTGGAACCGCAAGGCTCAAGAGGGGGCTCTGGGGCGGAGGGTTACTCCGAGAATCCTCAGTGGTGGAAACCTTAGAGGGCTAGCACTAATCGGGAGTACCTTTGTAAAGACCATGTAGTGATCTCCGGGCCACACACCTACGGAAGTGTGAAATGTGGTTGATCACCACGGGCTACATGGAGGTTTACTCAAGTCCACCTGGCAACAGGGGATGAAATCACTGCTTGTGGGGAAAGGGTACACTCTCTGCAGAGATTTGGTAAAACTGTCATGACAGCCGTGCTCACGGACAAGAGCGGCTTGGGGCCAGTTCATAATTAGTCTATGGTTGGGAAATGGTGGTTCATTATGATTCAAGTACTTTCATTATCATTAATCATGTGTGGATTATTTATTGAATCATGATATTGATAATTGGAAGCTAAGGATAGGTTCTAAGCATAGTGCTAAGCCATATTTGGCCTTTCCCTTGCTTTAGCCATTCATGTCATCTCTTCCCGCACTTGCTGAGTACTCTATGTACTCAAGCGTTTAATTCTCCTTTAGAATATGAAGAAGAAGAAGCAGCACCGGAGGACTTCTACGTCAATTCGGAGGACTTGGTCTAGGCTGGCGACCTCACGCGCAACGGCTGCCTGTGGAGATGAAGCTACCCTCACCTACTAGTCTTCTGCTGTAGTTTGGTCTTTGTTAATCTAGTTGTTGATGTAAATATTTGTGGAGTGTATTTGTAGACCTTCGGGTCGTACTGTAAGACTATTTATGTAATCGAACATGGCAATGTAATGGTATTTCACTTTTGTCAACGCATGTACGATTCAACTGATCCTGGCGTACATGTGATTAGCGTCTGTTCATCTTTACGATGACCGGGCGTGACAAAGTGGTATCAGAGCCGTGTTGCCCGTAGGACGCAAGCCTAGTTAGAAAATGGCCGAAAATTAAGGACTATACTATTTTCTTATGAAATAGTATTTCCAAAATTTTGTGCTCTCTATCTCAAACCTTGTGCTTCTTATCTCGCTGTGCTATTTGCTTTATTCTAATTTAATTTATGGATTATTGATCTCACTCTCTTCTTTTCAAATGTTTGTAGATGGCGCGAACCAAGCAGACGGCTCGTAAGTCGACTGGGGGTCGTGTTCCTCAGCACGCCCTAGCCAGTCGCTCCGCACCTCACACACCCCGGAGGGAGACGACGCTGTTCTCCAACGGGAGTGCTACTTCGAGGATGCGCGTCCGTCTTCGTTCTCTTCTTCGAGCTGCGGGGTACCGTGAGTACCGTGTCCGCTTAGTCTACCACACCACTAGGGTCTTTGCACCCTACACTGGTGGACTGGAGTGGACTTCTCAGCTAGCCGTCTACTACGACTCGGAGTTGCTGCACTCGCACTTCTCTCCGGCCTAGAGGAGCTCCCAGCGTGCAGCTGAGGAGGACGCCACATGGGAGGCGACCACCTACTGGAGCCACGCCCACAGGTTCCTTCTTGGGTGCACGGAGCACGCGTACACCCCTCAGCGCCCTAGTGGCACGGCCGCCTTCACTGTACGTGACGT